>CM031878.1:57729572-57816569 GCA_018697195.1 Certhia americana
AAGCTATGGCAGAGTGTCTGCCATCTTGTCTTTGTCCCATGGGTCATGCAGGCACAAGCTATGACGGAGCAGCCACTGCCTTGTCTTTATCCCAGTAACCACACAAAACCAAGCTGAGGTGGTGAACACCTTTTCTGTATGTAAAGCACCTACCTTTTTTATATTAAAATAAATATTTTAATAAATTTTGCTTCTGTTACTAGCTGTTTCTTGTTCCTTTTTGTATTGCATTTCAGTAAATTGTTATCTCAGCCTGTAGTCTCTACTGATAAGAGGATGTAATCTGGCAGCAGCCTCACAATTCAATTCAGGTAAGCTAATTTTCTGCAGAACATAAAAATCATTTTACTTGCAAAGCTATTCAAAGCAAATTTACCAGTTACACAGTAGCAGAGTAAGTATTACCAACTTTTGTCTTACTTTGCAGAACAGCATTCTTACTTTGATCAAATAATTTTAGAGTCCCCTTTGTCTGGAAAGTTATGATCAGAGAAGTTGAGTTGGAAAAGCAGACATTTAGAAAAAGTACAGTAGCTGACAAAAGGGTAGACTATATCAAACAAGGAGAAAAAGTCTGTGTAAAGTGATTTGCTTGGCGTGGTGATCTTAATGGATGTAATCTGTAATGGGAATATTCTCAGGTGAAACAAAAGGCAGTGTTTCATAATAATGAAAAAAATCACAGAATCATAAACATAATAAAAATGGGGTTTTTTTGAAACAAAGACCTATAAAGGCACTGTATTTTTCATTAAATATGTGAAATTATACCACATATGTATATATATTTATGCATATAGATATGAAACCTAAATAAGTGGGTTCGCTTGTGTTTCCCTACCTGGTGCTGTGTTTTCTGCTGGACAAGAAATGGATGTGTAGAGACCTGAAAAGCATAATGGTTGTCTGATAGCTGTACTGAGAATATAAGGTACCAGTCGTACACCATTACCAGTGAAGGGTCACCCTAACTGTCCAGATAATTTATGGCAGGTGTTTGCAATTATATAAAAAAACCAAAGTATTATTTCCTCTTGCATTGAGGAAACAAATGTGGATCTTCTATTCTAAGGGCAACCCAATTTGGTTGTGCTACATACAAGACGCTCCCTTAGCAACTGCTCTCTTATGGAGCTTGTAAGGAAACATGAAATCACTATTTTACTTGAAAGATTTTCCACACCTTGTGCTTGCATAGGAAGGATTCTATCTTTCAAGATTAATAGACTGCTGCCCTTGCTGTTCTATGCATGTTCTATATAGCTGCAGGATGATAAATTTCTGCAGTGAGATTTGTTTCTTCAGCTGGTCCCCATGGAACAGTATAGTGAATATTTGTTTTTCTCCTTTTGAGCTATTGTGTGCAGATACAATAGAGATTCAAGTCTACATATTTGTGCTGAGTTATAGCTCTTTCCTACAGCATGATAGGATCTACCAACAGCATCCTAAAATAAAGAAGCTGGGCAAGCTGCCTTTATCCTCTAATACCCAAGTTCTTCTCATGATGCTTCCTACCACATTGCAAATGCTCTCACTGTCCAAATGCCCTTTCCATCATTTCACTTCCACTAATCCTTCCAAGCACTGTAATTATGCACTACCTTTTTCTGTTTATTCTTTTCTGTGGGTTTTTAATCTCATTCACTCTTCTTTTGACTCGTTTGCTTTTTCAGAGTTGTCTTTGCCTTTTCATTTCAAGTGAAATGAGAAATTCTGTCAAAATCAGTTGCACAGTCTGTCATAGCACATTTCAATTCTGAGTGCCAGATTTAAGAAGTTCAACGTGTTAGAACACTTTAGGGAATATTGTGATGAAAAGTAAAAGGATAAAATCCATTTAAGCAACACTTGAACATTTCTCTGCTTGCTTATACTACTTAGATATTTAAAGACTTTAAAAAAAAAAAACAAAACGCTCTCTTTGTTTCTTACTTATGACAGATGTGCTTTTCCCCCCAGTGATATTTTCTTCATCCTTGAAAGTATCCATGAGAAAGATTCATCAGCAGGAAATCAGGAATTAGGTTTAATGATTCTTCTTTCATGATGAACTCTTTTTGTCTTTTTTCTCAAAGAACCCATGACAACAGCTGGTCAAAGAGTTAATTATGCATAGAAGAAAAACAATTTTGGTCTAATGAAATTAATGGGAACATTTTCAAATATATCAAAAGGGCTAATGAATGATGTTGAAAACCATCTGACATACTATGCATTGCAGAAATGGAGACTACAATCCATGAAACAAATTCATTTGAAAGTATTCAATTGTATTTAAAAACACTTACAAATAGCTATAAGTGAGGATCAGTGACAACTACCTCAATGTTCACATTTTTTTGTACTCTTGGGGCTGACATCAGCTAATGATGGACAGAGCTGTGTGATGAATGCCTGATCATTTGATCTTAAGGTATTTAACTATACACTGGCACATACACAAAACTCATACAGATAAATTTTAGAAAAACCTGGAAATTAATTAATACCAGGGAAGTTAAGCTGCAAAGCTCTTTGACAAGCTGCAGTTCTCAGGGTTTATAAGCCCTTTTTTCTGCTTACAGAGTCCTGGAAGCCCTGCATACCTGTGAGGGTCCTAGTTCAGAGGCAGCAGTGCAGGTAGTGCTGGACTGGCAGGAGCTGGTGTCCCTAGGCCCTCTGCTGAGGTGCTGTGGGAAGACAAGGTCACCTGCAGCTCCAGAAGTGACATCAAGGGGCACCCCAGTGGAATCTTACCTGCATTTCTATACATCTTTGTCAAACCAACATATTGATGTTTGCAAAGGTCCTGTGCAGACTTGCATTAAGTACCCTAATGAGACACAGCTTTACAGGAAGGCTCCTGTGTCAACTTTTGTGGAAAAGCAGCTACTTCTGAATTCAGTGTTTGTGAAGAAAACCTTGTACGTGTGGCAAAAAATTATCTATTGATCAATCACGTTGTCTTCAGTAGGACAAAAAATAACTACACACCACAGGAGCAGTCCTTTTTTTGTTGTTTTTTTTTTCCTTGTGCTGCAATATGGTTGGATGAATTTATTCCTTAACACTGCACTTTTTTTTTTGAGGGGTTTAAGGATGCAGCATCTTTCATCTCTGACATTTTGTGTTAGTGGTAACAGTACCTCAGGTGTGATACTAGTTAGTAATACATCTTACTTAGATGCAAGATGCTATAGACTAGCATCATTCCTCTCTGAAAAAGTCCCTTGTTCAATTGGCCTAAAAACTGTGTAGGAAAAAACATAGGAATAAATAATGTTATTTATCATGTGGTCTTGGTTTGAAAGAAAGGTGTCTGCCAAGAAAGGCAGGAGCCTCCCTTGAAATGGAAAATGTAAACCCCTTCTCTCTGTATTATTATAATTTTGAAAGTAAGGGGCTCTCAGGTAAAGATATGGGAATAGGAATAACAGTTCTTTATTAGGAAAATTAAGATAAAAATGCAGTAATACAAAAAAACCCACTGATATATTCAGAATATCATGTTGGTCAGGGTGCTGGCAGCAATGTAATTAAATGGTGGCTGCAGTCCTCCTGGAGTGACAGATGTGGTTCTGTTGGAGCTGTGATCCTGTAGAAGGGTGTAGTTTTCCTCTGAAGGTCCAGTGTGGTGTAGATGGCTTTGGTCTTCCTCTGGGAATCCAGTTGAAAGGCTGACTGCAGTGTTCCAAATCTCAGATTATATCCAGGTAGGAATGCTTGGCTCCTCCCCTGGGTGGAGCATCTCCCAATGGATGCTGTAATTTCATCAGCCATGCAGTGAGACTCAATGGCCCATTAGCAGAGGATATCCCACCTGGAGGGAGGCTGGGTCATGGAAGAGATGGAGAACACTGCCCCAGCTGGCTTTAACAGCTGGGATATTAACAGTGGATATCCTGCCAGAGTTATGAGGGATGGGTGATGGAGGAGATAAAGAGCTCTGCTCCACCTGGTTTCAACAGATGATGATAGAATACATACTTCTGGCTACATCTTGCATTGCAACCTACAACAACTGGTCATGAGGGCTGGGATGCTGAAGTATACCTAGTCTGTCATGATCCTCACCTGCTAGCCTCCAAATCCTGCTTCTGAGACAGTCGTGTTTCTAAACACTAAGAACATGTAAAATTCATAGTCCCTGGGACATACATAATTTTTTTATTCTGGATCAATGATAATTGACCTACCAATTAATATACCAAAAAAAGTCAACATAGATATAAAGTCCATAGTATTCACTTGTAATCTAAGGCTTACAGTAGATCTTTCTGATGGTGTGGAATTGAGTCTATAAAAAGCATTTCTCTGCCTTTAACTTTCAGCATTGTAGTGATCATTGTAGATCCATTTCTTATTTGGTTTTATTAACACCTTCGAACCAAATGGCCTGTATTTTGTTCACAGGTAGAAAGCAATGAGTAATGACAAAATACTGCCAACAATTACTTTGTCCAAAATTGATGGCTGTGCCTATTGGGAAGAAGGAACATTTTAAATAGAATGTGACTGCCATGATACCGTATGAGGAGATTTTTCTGTATACTAGTAAGTTCACTTCTACATAAGTAATTCTGCACCAGGACCCCAAATCCACATTTTTTCCCACCAGAAAATTGCCCTCTGGCACTTGACTGAGATTAGCAATAATGTGTGTGGACAAGGCTGCAGGTTTTGCTTATTTAATAAAAGCGGCCTGTCACATGCTGAGAGAGCCTGCTGTCTACAACCATCATTACCACTGCTTTGCAGCTCATGTAATTAGAATTCACAGGGGATTGTCTACTGTGCTGCTTCCTCACAGAGACCTAAATAACCTGCCATCCACTGAGATCTCCAGACTGTGCACCTGCCTGGATGTTGCCAGTGAGCAGGATAATCCCCTTTTGGTTTAAGTGAAAATGACATTTCTCTTAGCTGAATTCAGGCCAACATACATTTTAGGGTTAAGCCAAGATGAGGTACAATAAAAATAGCAATATTCTGGAGGAATTTGTAGTGAGTTTTTCTGTTCATTCTCTCTTATTGCACTCAATGAAACCTTCTTAGACATCTTCAAGCAATCATCTGAATTAATATGCGATGAATGACATTTTAATGCAGGACACAGTTTCCTTAGTAAATATGCACAACAGTGCTCATTGTTTCGTTATGTATAGGAACAATAAAAAACCACCACCACTACCACCAAGTGGTTTGGGACAGCATAAATAAGCCCTAAAAATGACAGATCCAGCCCTTAACAGATTTCCTGTGTAGAATTTTGACCAATTTATAACAATGTGTTAAAGCAATAAATGAGTTCATGAGTAGTTTTTCTGCCTGGAATACACAAATATTCTCCATCATCACAACTTCAGAAATTCACTATCAGGTAGGAAAAAAGAACATGGTCCTTCCTGCTGTACTTTGCACAAGAGTCATTTACCCCAGAATTCCTAGCACTGCTTACAGATGGGAATGGGAATATGTCACCTCTTCCTGAACAGCAGAGGAAGCTATTCACTGCCTTTGGTTATGCCTTGTGTCACCTCCTGAATGGCATGAAAGGGTTGTCATGTCAGTGGTCTGCACAACCTAGAGGAATCAATCTCCAACTTTTTTTTTTGAGCAACAGTTACAATGAAATGTTGTTTGACATGTTCTAAGTAGATTAGATATCCTATATTTTAGGGAAAAGTGTTGGTGAGTTGCTTGTTTAGTAATCCATCTGAATTCACTAGATAGTCTGATCTTCACAAGCTGGTGATCTGTCATTGACAGGAACTTAAGCATACCATGCCTTAGGAATGCCAGCTCATTTGAAGTAGCATTATATTCATTATTCTGTGTGTTTTATATATGTTTATTCTTTCTTTTACAATAGAAGTATTAATTCGTATTTACACATTCCATCAGTTTAAGCAAAAATCATTTAAAAACACAGGATGCTGTGAAGCAGTATGTATGAGTACAACAAACTTCTTACGATTTTCAGAGGAGCTTTTTATTTCCCTAAACAAAATTGCATAATTCTTATTAGGCATCACGATGTTCAGCCAAAACTCCCAGAACTATAAATGGAAGTATGTTATGAAATGAGTACACTCAGATTTGTTTCCTAAGAGACTCCTAACAATCATTTTTTGAGTCATGAGGAAGGCTGATATTTTTGATAAATCTAACTCTGGTGGTTTTTTATTCTGGAACGGGGATGGGATTTGAAAAGTCTTTTTGCTTCTATATTCATCCAGCATGAGGTCAATGGACAAATTCCCCTTTTTGTTGGCAAATTTCATTGTTTTTACATAAGCAGTACTCCTAGAGTCCCCTTTGATTATTTTTCTTTATGCTTTTTTTCCATCCTGAGCCCTGTGCCAAATTCTATCTAATTTGTTTTATTCTATTTGCAACAAAATATTCTATATCTTTTTATTGAAACATATTTGAACCAAATGTATTTAATTCCTACCAACAACTGCAAGCCAAATTGCTTCCTTCAATTACATCCCACAAAACATTTTTCTGAGTCAACTCTTGCTTCTTCCACTTACGAAAATAAGCTTACTCATGTTGACATTTTTTGAGTCTCAAGATATTTTAGAAGAACATGACCACATCTACTCTCTCTGTGGAGATGACTACATGGATGTATTTCAAGCTTTAACCTACATTATTCGTTCTTCTCCATGGCTACCAAGAGAGTAATTCTTCATGACTGAGAGAGACTGAGTGACTCACTGAGTCTCTCAGAGACATAATACAGGTATCTCTTAAAGAAATAGTGTGATTATCTTGCCAAGATGTAATGCGAGTGAAGTGTTGACCAACGGAGATCATGCTGCTGTCTCAACTGCTCCAAGTACTGCAATTCCTAAAATAGTTGTGATGCCAGTCTTGCAATAGATAGGAGGAATGTAAGCAGTAAACAGCCTAACAGGGAGCTGATCTGTACAGACAGCATCTCAATGAAGAGTTGTCCTCATGGAACACTGGGAAGTCTTGAAGTCAGAGCCATTCCTTTCCCACTGGATGACTGGCCAGTGATGACCTATCTGTCTGATGTTGTTGACTTCCATAGCTGCTTGCTGTGAGAACTAATGAAGGTTGAAAGGGTTAAATAAATTGGGGGTGTTTGGAAAGGTCGTAAACTCACTGCACTGAGCTTCATTACTTTAAATGTTTTCCACTCCGAAGCATTGCCTGAAACAACAAATTATTTTGAACAAGTCATGTTCTGCTTATCACTGAAAAATATGATGGCAATATGTCCATCTGAGATAACTGAGGCAACATTTCCTACTTATGTGGAGCTAATACCCTTCAGATTGGAAGTCATAAAGTCTAATTGGAGTAACTGTCTAGTCATTCAGTAAATAAAAACCCAGTAAACCAGCACATCTCACTAGAGATGGGGATGTATAGGAATAACTATATTATCTTGCTACTTTCTTCTTCTATATGTTTTATCAAAAAATGTCCTGAACTTAAAGCTCAAAAATTTAGCATTTTACACTGCTTGAATGTGTATGAGCATATATACACATTACTGCAGTAGCAGTAGTTACCTCATCTTTTCCATTTTTACTGCATACACCTTTTTAGCTCAGTGTATTCAATCATGATTCTTTGCTAACAGAAACAAGAATTGCCAGATTTTGCACTGAAACATATACAGCAGTAATTTTAATTGCTGAATATGAAAAAAATCCCCGACCACCACCAAGTCAGAGTTCACAAGGCAGAATGTGAACCCTCCCAACAGAAGTGTAATACACTGTCTTCCTTTGGAGTAGGTAAAAGCATGGTGGTGTCCATCTGATAAAATAAAACAAACCAAAAGATTTGGGAATGATAATGGAAAAAAAAAAAAAAAGGAATAAAATAGAAAAGTAAATGTTATGTGAAAAGGGAAGGCTTTCTTGACCTGTAGTGTGGGAAGATTTACTGTGCCCTTAGTGTTTGGTCTGTCTGTCAGCACCCCAGGAAAGGTGAGACCCTTGTGCCTGACTGCTCTGTCAGTGTCCTGTTGGGGGGACCCTTCACTGAGCAGTCCTGCTGGATCAGATGTGGTTCCACTGACTCAGTCAGGGAAACCAGCAGGGGAAGGCAGACCCCACAGCAGATCTTCCTCTTTACTGGAGTGTGTTACCCACTGCCAGTGACTGCCTGTGCCCATGGAGGACTCACACTGACAGCTCATGGAGTTACACTCTTTATTCATGCAACGTCATGCAATTCAAGCTGAAGGTTCAAAGGCTGTGGGTGACAGCGTCTGACTGAAAAAATGTATCCAAAGAAATGCACAGACAAGCTCGAATCCCATGTAAAAGGATTGGACTGCAGGGAGCATGATTCTTACCCAGCAGGCATCCCTGTGGGGGAGAAGACAGTTCAGCCCATTGACTGATCCCAGCAGTTATGATAGACTCTTCCCTACCTTTTCCCCCATTGTCAACTTACTTTTGTACTATTTCTCTGTGTTTAGATGGAGCTTGAGTGACTCTAGTCATGCATACCTTTGTTACTGATTGGTGTAAGACTCTCTCAGTTGGCCTTTAAAGATACAGTCAAAAAGAGTATGATGTGTGTGGCCAGTGAGGAGTGGTTGTTGCCCCTTGGAGGTGGGTAACTTTGGGGTGGACATAAGCATTATTTTTAGGCTTTAATGAACCAAGTTCATCTGAGGAGAGTGGTTTAGCCATGGCTGTTGTCTCAGCAGCAGGACATGCTCCCCTCTCTCCCCTGGCTGACAGGTGCTGTGCAGTTTATCATCTGCAAAGTACCATCCAGTTCCCATCCCTGCAAGGATCTCTGCAGACCCTGGCCTTGGTAACTCCACACAGCTCCACCCTCCGTTCCATTCCCCTCAGCAGATATGTGAATGGGGAATCACTGAAGAACAGGTTTCAAGTTATGACAACAGCATTCCATCCAGGGAGCAGCAACTGTGATTTATCCTATAATTTCCATACTGCTAACAGGGGTTACCCTGTTAAGATGCCCGCACAACTCCTCAGTTTCTTCTAATTGTATCCCTAGTTACCTGTCTACAGGGTCCCCCTGACATATTCCCCCAGTAAATGTGTGCAAATTTTTAGATTCTGTGTGAAAGACTCACTCTGGTGTTTTTTCCCACGGGTTTCTCCAGAATCTCTGTCCTGACCACTGTGGTGGACTCCTGCTAACTTGGAATCTTGGGGCTCAAGTAACCTGTGGTCCCCATACGGAAGCCTTGGCATCACATTGTTCCCACTGACAGCTCCCCTTCTTTTCAACAGTACTTTGTCTGTTCCTATGCTCCTCCCTGTGACTACCTCCTCCCATGCCCAGTTGTATTAAAAAGTCATGAGATGATTTCATTGTGTTTTGTGGGATTTTACAAGCACGTTTTTCTCTGCTTTATGTCCCAGCTTGCAAAAAGCTGGGGTCCACCTCTGAGCAAGCCATACTGTATTTATGTTTTCTCTAAACTTCGTATTTCTTTTCCACAAATGGGTGGATTGCTTATTGCCCTTTTCAAGTCTTCCCACTTTATAAATATAAGCTGTCTTAAAATAACATTGGAATCATTTAGATGACAATTTATACAGATCACTACTGAAAAGCATACTAAAAATGTGTATTTTTATTTTTGTTCTTACTGACTTTGTAGCCTATGGAAATATATCCAATCTGCATAGCTGAGCAAGAACTTCTTTAGTGTGCTGTGTGGGTGACTGTGCACTGGAACAGGCTGCCCAGCAGGGCTATGGAGTCTCCCTAAGTGGAGACTGTCTGCAATTCCATCATGCAATATGCTCTAGCATGATCCTGCTTGAACATGGAGGTTTGACCAGTTTGAAACAGGAGGTTGTCCCTTGCAACTTTCCCCATTCTGTGATTCTGTTAAAAATTTACTGAAGAATAAAATACCAAACTAAGTCTGAATAACTGGAAGAAATCGAAGCAACAGTACAAGCACAGGATGCCATATGCCAGACAGAACTATCCATACAGAACACAATGATATTGTTGAGAGAAGTTTCAGTAAATGAAGAACCAAGAAAACCTGTTTTTGGAGTTCCTGTTACAAGTGCACCATCATGAAAACACAGCATGGGAAATTCAAGCATGTGTTCCCTGAAAATTGCGCCTGTCTCCATTTAATCTGTGTCTAGACAAGATATGCATTATTTTCACACATGCTGTGTAAGCAGCCCATCTGTTCCTCCCCACACCAAACAGTGTTTGGATCCTGCCATGCAGGGACTGGCTTCAGAAACTCGTGGTTATCCAACTCTAACAGCTCCCATGATAGTTCTCTAAGGTACAAGATATGTGGGAGCCCACTGCCTGAGAATACAGCTTGCCAAAGACACCATGAGCAGCACTCTTTTTCTGGCTCATGGGGAAAATGGAGCAGAAGGGCTCCTTGGGCAGTGTTGGTGCCAGAAGCCCATCACTTGTGCACTCACTGGGCAGCAGCAAACCCAAATCCACACACACCCGTAGAAGGCCTGGGACCTGCCCACCCAGCCAGCAGATTGGGTCCTACTCTGCCAGCCAAATACCTAAACCCAAGGTGTTTCAGTCACTAGCTTAAGAAACCAGTTCCTCTATCCTTTTGTCTTGTAAGCCTATTTGCTTTAAGATAGACTGTTCTATCTTACTTCATTAATATTAACTCTAATATCCAGATTGTGACAGATGACACTATAGCGTTGAAATGTTTTCCTGTACAAATGAATTTAAAGCAAGTCCATAACAATACTCAGTAAGAGTACATTCCTTCTCCTCTTAGGAGGAGAATTTCCCCTTAAAAAAAATTTCCCCTTATCCACTGTTGTAGAAGTCTGAATTTTGCCTCGTTTTTAAAAGATGGTATATTAATAGCTATACATTTTAATAGGCAAGAAGAATGATATCTTTAAATTCTTACTATCATTGCTTAGAAATAACTATAAAGATATGCACCCCTATATTGGTAAATACAGTTTTCTAATGCAACAGAAGGCTTTTCAGTTTATAGTCTAAGTGATGAATTTTTTCTTTATCCTTCTGTTTGGGAAAGCAATTTCCACTTCTTAAGCAATTTTTGGCTTGAAAGAGAGATCAGCTGTGTAGATGAGATAATTTATTATATTAACTTCAAGTTTTTCTTATTCTCAGAAGTTGAGATTTCCTGATCATGACTACTCTCTGCTTTTTTGTAAAAGATGTCCTAAACCAGTGGGATCCATTAAGAAAGCAATAAGCTGAGGGTGTATTCCAGAAAGGTCAAATGTGTGTCATCAACTAGCAATACTTAAGTTTATTCCCTGATATTCAGAGTGCAATATCTATTGCTACATTTCATAACAGTTTCCAGTTTCTCTGTTTTCTCTGTGGATTGCCCTGACAAAGAAAAATACAGGCTTCTGGCTAGGTTTCATGTTCTTTGTTCCTGGCTTTTATTGGGTTCTGTTTGTCATCAAATACAGTTCTTTGGGGTTAGATATACTCCAGGAACAACCAAAACCAAAACAAATCCCACAAACAATTACTTCCTCCTTTTCCAAGAAGAAAGAAACCACTTGTGATGGTCTGAATCCATGTGAAAACTTCTGCTCTTACTCTTTGTTTTTAAGCAGGATGCTCTGCCAGGAGTGGGGTGAATATAACTCGAATTATTATTATCCTATTAGCAAAGCATCAGTGGTGAATGAAGAAATGAAGAAGGGGATGTTCTATGGCTTTTGGTGTCAAAGAATGCTGGGACCAAGCTGGCTCATCAAACCCAAACAATCCTGATGGTGAAATGAAGGTGTGCTAGACCTGACTGAGGACCTGGATAAACAAGTGACAATAAATAAATAAAGGAATAAACAAGTGACAATATTAACAATTTGTTTAACTGAGTCAGCTAGAACAGGGATATATGACTGATTCTGAAGCACACTGTAAGCCCAGGGCCACCTTTTAACAACAGGGTCTTCTAACATACTCCTCCTTGGAGTGTGTGGAGATTCCTCCCTTGAGAGGAGACCTCAAGGTTGCTCCTCAAGGCTGAGTGTTGATATGGGTGAGAAAACAGCAATCTCAATATAATTTTTTTCAATATTGCTTCAAAATGGAGCCATTTCAATGGCTTCAATATTGCTTAAAAAATGACACGCTATACTATACTGGCAGTTGTAGTCACATATTACATGTAGGACATTATTTTGATTAAGATATTTTTGTCTAACATTATCATAACAATTTATTTCAATACAAATACATCTGAACTGCCGTCCTTAATCCTGCAGGACAAAATTGCATAAGGATTCACTTCCATATGTAATCCTCTAGATTATAAACTGATGACAAAGACTGGGGCTTAGATTGTGACATCTCAAGAGTCAGAAATAGTTAACAGCCTGCCCAGAGAGTTACAAGGAGTGAGTAGGGGGTTGAGAAACAAGGTCTTGCTTTGTCAGTGGAACAGACATTCATTCAAAGGAGAGACTGTGAACAAAGGACGACCATTTATACCCTTCACACATCCTGCTGTGGCTCTCCTCACCTGGCTGACACCACAGCTCCCCGTGCCCTTTGTAATGCAAGGAATTGGCACCAGGTCACAGGTCTTGCTTCAGGCTCCTGCCACCGAGGGAGCTCAATATGGGGTGTGCACACCGAGCCAGCTGGTTAGAAGGTAATTCTAGTGGGGTGAGATTGCAACCACCAACTCACAGACCACTGACTAAAGAAACCCACTGACTCAAAAGAAAAAGACCAGGAATGCATAGTAATTAACATCAGAAGTGAGAGAAACATTCAACCAATAGAAGGTAGGATACTAATTAATAAGAAAGCTAGTAGCCAATGAATTGTGATTTCTTTGCCAAAATACATATAATCTATAAAATTTTAACAGGTTTTGCTGTGCTAGCTTTGTGGGTTTATCATGTAGCACCCTCTTTGCACAATTGTTCAATAAACCAACACCTCAGCTCTGGGTGTGTTGGCTTAGTGCACAGTGGGCAACAAATATGGCTCTTAGGAACAACAGTGGGGTCCAGCTGCACCTAGACTCATCTCTGAGGAGGAGTTTAGAAATCAAAGGTGTCCTTTTTGCACCACATAACTCAATGGGAGGGCTTCTCTAATAAACTTTGTCTGAAGCTCCTACTCTGCCCATGACAGATGATTACCCTCAAGGTCTTCCCTATCTTACCCCTACCATCCCACTTCTCTGCAGGCCATTGTTACCATGGACATATGTAAGGAGCATAAAGGACTTTCTTTAAGCGTAAAGGTTATTTCACCCACAATTGCTCATGATGTGGAACCTTGCAGCCCCTTGAAAGGAATGAGGGACTTGTCTTTACAAACAAACTGTGGATCTGCTGGTAAATAAAGCTAAATACTGGCATATAAAAGAAACAATGGGAAGGATTCCACTGACTGATAAATGGAATGAGTGATTTGTCATGACAAACAAACTGTAGGTCTGCTGATAAATAAAACTGGATACTGAGAGGAATGATAGGAAGAACCATAAATTCCATAAGGAATTCCCCTGAGTGACACAAGGAAAATGCAAAGGTTGGGGGGTGTACATTAGAAGGGGATCTTAGGCCTTTAAGGAAGTCTGTACCTCAGTCTAAAGTCTCAAGTACCTCAGCCAATGGCGAAAGAGAGAGGGATATGTGGCAGGGAAATTAGGATAAAAAGGAGCCTGCATCCTCCAAAAACTTGAGAGACCCCAGGGGAAACGCCCTCTTTATTTTAATAAAGTTGCAGGACTCCTCCTTCTCCTTTTTGGACATAAAGCCCTGGTGTTTGTGGATTAATTTTCCTGACCACACATCCCAGCAAAACTGGAAAAACTCTGCCCCACTCCATTCCCCCCAGACATGGTGTGAGGTGGTATCAAATAACCACAGGCTCTGGGCTCTTGCTCCTCCTGGCTGCTGCAAAAATTAGCCCTGTCCTGGGTGGAACCAGGACACTACTACAGGGCAAGGATTGGTTTCCCATCTTGTTCATGGCGACATACAAAGCTCCTGGCTTCTCACCATGCCACTGAACAATCTCCTACCACTAGACCAAACATGTTTCATAGACAGTCAATGAATATTAAGAGTTTCTGAATGTTGAGGTCCCAGATAGGCTTGTAGTCCTGCACACTCCTATGCACAATTGGTTTAGATCTTCTGGAGCCCCCTTGCATGGCCACTGGTGCCTTTCCCTTCCCCCCTTCTCAGGGTGACTCATGTCTATCCTTATGTGTCTGTGTTTCTGCTAGAAACATCACAATGTCCAAGGGAGGTAGAGTCAGGGCACTTATTTCATACTGGAGTTAACACAAGGATAAGTCTAACCCATGTCCTGCCTAGGTACAGCAGGTTTCCGTGGTGGGTACTGCTGGAGCTCTTGCCCTGTGGTGATGCTGAGCACTGCTTCTGATATGTGACCCCTTGGCTGCCTCACAAGCCCATGCTTTGGTTGGCATCATGTGTCTGCTGCTTGAGGAATAATCTCAAGCACAGAGCTGAAACAGTTGACCTGCTAATTTTACTAGCCAGAAGAGCAGGCTAACAAGAACTGTTAAAAATGCTGGCACCTTCATTTCTTTTTTAAATTGGCCAAATTTTAAGTCATTAGTTTTAATGACTCTTCCAGGTCATCTGTCTCAAAGCCCTTAAGTCTCACAGCTAATTGGGCTCCCTCTCTGGATTTCATCTGGAGCTTCTGCAGCATGGAGGGTGCTGTAGATAATTTCTATGAGTAGAGAAAAACAGCTACAGGGCTAGCTTTCAGCTTTTTTTTTTTTTTTTTTGTACATGCATTTTTCCCCCATGCTGAAGAATTGCAAATGTTTCTAGTAACTGATTTAGGAGGTGAACATCAGCCACTATATTGCAACAGCAGCTGCACATAATTTATGTTGTTATGTAGTAAATTCCTCCAAGGTTTGGAAAGCTCTTTCAAGATCAGGGTTAAAATAGCTCCAATGAAACCATTCTGTGTGGACAGATTTACTTTGTGTTTCAGACAGTTCCTAAAAACTAATCTTGGTGTCTTTTAACAAAGCTCTGCACAGCAGGTATGGCCCCTGGTTCTCAGACAAGATTGAAAAAAATTGCAGCTGGGTTATAATGAGGAAGAAGGAGGTACTGAGACACTGCAGGAAGGTCACCGTGACCTACATCAACATTGCAAACTGTTCTACTCCCAGCAGTCAAAAGTTTCAGTGTGCTAAGTCACAGTGAACTGTGCTTCATTGGAACTTATAAGAGTTCTTCCTTGGATTTCCAAAAGCCAAACAAAAATAAGCGATTTATGAACTGTATTAATCATCTCAGTGAACAACTCAACAACTCAGGTGGGACAGGAGCCATTCTTCAGTTCTGAAGAGCACAGCTACTTTCACAGCCCTGTCCTTTGATCAGTGAGCAGGATCTGTTTTTGTAGCTGGCACCATGCAGGGGTGGTGGAGGTGGCTGGTCAGGAAGGCACGTACTGGTGAGAAAGTCTCTGTGTCAGGAGTAACAGCAGTATGCAGGAACAACGTTTATGTCTTGCATATATTTTCACCTATGCCTCTATCAGCAGGGTGACCAGAGAAAAGTCCAGATTCTCTTTTAGCCATATCCCTGCCTGCTCTCTGCTGAATAAGCAGAGAAGTGAGGACAGAACTGTCCAAGTTTCTTGTGAGTTGAGGGCTCATTTCTTACATCCTTTTGAAATGTCACCACAGTGTCTTACCTTTCCTGTTATAAAATGGAGAGAACAACTTTAAGTAAGGACAAATTGATCAGCTCCACTTGATGTCACATTTATAAATGTTTCTCCTCTGAATTTCATGTTGTCACTTTATTCCTGAGGGCTCCTGACTTAAACTTGGTTTCCCAAAGTTGAAAATGTAGCCGTGACACCAGAAAAGTCTGTTAGGAAATGGGCTAAGCCTTTTTTTTCCCTAAAACACTCTCAGAAGTAACAATAATAAAAACAGAAAATCTAGATGCCAAATTTGAGTAATTTTCTCCTTGTGTACAATTGTTCCTTGCACATGTCCCTGCATTACTGTTAGTGTGCTCATCAAGGAAAGTGAGGACTAAACTACCATCAGATCAGTTTAACATGCCCAAGAATTTAGAAAATTGTTACAAAACTGTGAACAGCAGAGCAATTTCAAAGTCTTGAATTTTCTGCAAGTTCAGAGAGAATTATTAGTCATGCAGGGCTGCAGAGAAGTGTCATTACTGACCTTTACCATGAAGGTAATTTAATCAGTTTTATTTAATTTTACCTAAGTTTTTTTTGTCTTCTGACCAGATAGAAGTGGAAGCAAAGCTTGAAGCTACCCCAGCTTCAAGCCTTTGTGCTGCCTTTGTGCTGGAGGAGATTTGCAGCTATATTAGTGGGAGTGACAGAGAGAAGAAGGAAAGATGGAAAGGAAGGAGGGACGGTCTCTGGGCCACCATGGGAAATTGAGGGCACTCCAGCTGGAGGGATAGGAAGGGTCCTGGGAAATGGGGAAAAGAAAAGGGATTATTGTGGCAAGAGGCTGTAAAAAAGCTGCAGATTTGGGGAATGGTGTTCTGTTCAGCGAACTGTGTTTTGAGTGGGGTTCTGCTTGGTGTAAGCATAGCGGGGTTCACAGCAGCCTGTGGCACATTCATGTTTATCCTACTGGACAGCAGTATGATCCATATTGACTTCACCTACCTCTTACTCTCTTCCTCCTACCTCCATCTCTGTGACCCTTAGTCTTCAAACCCAGACTGTAGATCTCATCCCACAAATCCTGCTTCTCCAGTTTCTCTTCTTTCCACTGCTTGACATGCTTTCTTTTGAACATCCTGTAGGCAAATGAACTCAGAGCTGGATACAGCCATTTCCTCCTAGCTTTCTAAACCTCAGTCTCATGGGAGCAGCTCTTGTGGCTTTTTCCAGGACCAGGGAGCTCTTACACAATTAGCTTTCTCCAATTTCTGGCAGTATCTTTGATGGTAGATACCTGGATACTTAGAGCTATTAGTGTGTGTGCTTTAACACGTCAGCTGTGGAGTAGAACATCTCATCTGCCTTGGTTCTGGGCCCCAGGAGACAGCTCTGCCTCCTGAAAGCATCCTAGCACAGGAAGAACAATAGGTGGAAAATACTTTTAGGTTATCAAGTCCTTGGAATCTGAAAACATTTCCCACTCAGGAGTTAATTATGACTGTTAATAAAAACTGATGCTTTTAGAGTACTGTATTACAGGGCTAGCTTCCTCACACACACTCAGTGTCCTTGGAGAAGGTCATTAATAAAGTTGTTTGGACCCCCCTAAGCCTGTGTGGATTGTAATAAAGCCAAAAAAATCAAACAAAAAGTTTCCATTACATTAGAAGACCAATGAGATTTGTGGCAGAAGTCACATTCTGTAAATGATGGATCTAAATCTTTGGTAAATCTCCTGGCTCTGACAGAGGAATTAGGGTGTTGTATCACCCTAATTATGCATACAAGTCTTCACACTGACACAAGGTGGCAGAGGGTAGAAGGTGCTCATAGTTCCAGCCTTCTTGACAAGGTAGATATTTGTGGAAGCTGACATGAGGTGGCTGCCTCCTGTGGTGCCAGATGCTCACATGTAGAGATGCAATCCAAGCTGACAATGGCATGCTGCAGATCTGGACAGCTGGTAGGGGCATCCAGGACAGTGACATGAAGACTCAGAAGCCCCCTAGGTTTGGGTGCTGCCTGTGACTGGAATCTGTCAGTCTCCATGTGACTGGCACCTGTCAGTCTCCAGCCCTTCATAAATCAGTAATGCTGAAAGCAAAACTTCTTGTTGGCCTGATAAGTCACAATCAGCTTCCATTTTCTGGTGGGGTTTTTTTTGTTTTTTTTTTTTTCTTTTCTGCCTCCTCAAATCTCCTCCCTGTGTATATCAGAGGAAGGAGCAGGGGAGAGGGATGGAAGGGCAACACCATTCTCTTCTGGTCCAATGAATCCCTGGGAAAGCTCAGCTATGTGTCAGTGGTCTGAGGGGAATTACTTCAGAAGGAAACTGTCTGCAAGACAGGCAAATAGGCAGAGATGCTAAGAGAAATATAACTTCAGAGCTGATACACTGAAGTCTTTTTTAGCTCCACAACAGAGCGTTGGCTCAAGTCCAGCCATTGCTCTTTCACTGCTATACACCAGGCAAGCTGTAGCGCATGAGGTTGGTTGTGTGCACACAAAAAAAATGCAATTTGGTGGGTAAAACTTGTTTCTGACTTATCTAAGACTGCTCTGAGTTAACCCCTGTTCCACACGTACTATATTCTACAGTCATGGTCTTGGACAGCCAGGTGAGACTGTGTAACAATGTCGAGGTGTCATGGCCGGAACCAAGCTCAGGTCTTGAGATTGACTATGGAGGGCAAGATTTACTGAATTTGCATTCTCATACACCTATATTCATCTGAAACATTATCTGTTTGGGACTTTTTTGCTAGGGTGGGGGTTTGATTGTGTTTGTTGTTGTTTGTTTGCTTGCGTTTTTAAGAAACAAGATGCTTTTCAAAACTGAAGGGAAAAAATAGATAGTAGACAGTCTTAACTTTCAGCCAGTGAATTCTGCTGTCACCAGCAGAAGAGAGCTCACACATTTTGATATTTAGATGTTTTACCAAGAAGAGATTGAAATTAAGTGTTTGGATGCGGTTGGTACCTCATAGCTGCCAAGGATTATGTGTATTTTAAAATTTTAATTGTGCAGGAAAACGTAGGCAGGTCCTGGTAAGCACAGCTGCAAAACATTGTTGCAGCCCATATGGATATGAAATTTGCAGAGTAAACTTAGGTGCACTTCAGTCACTAAACTATCATCTTAGCATTTTGTGTATTAATAGAGCAAGGTATCTGTCTCATCCTCATTTTGCTGGTTTAAAACGCTGCTAGAAAATTAAACCCACTAAGCTGTACCTCTTCACCTCTGTCCCTTCCAATAATGGGGTGGAGGAACAGAAAACTAGGAGAGATTCTAAACAAGAATCACAATTTACTGAAAACTCACAGTAAATTCCCATCAATATTAATAAAATAATGTTTTTTGATCACCAAGCAAAGGCAAAATGGCAACCATTTCTGTGGGAAACAAAGACAATATATGAGGTAGGGTCCTGCATCTTAAATAGCACCCCTAGTCTGAAAAAAACCAAACCAAACTACCTCCCCCCAAAAAATCCCTCCAAAAAACGCAGATAGTGGGGGACAAAACAGGACTTTGAAAGCTAGTTTCTCCAAAAACTGAGTTGTGCTGCTGAAGTGGTGACCTCAGGCCACCTGGCAGGACTCAGGCCCATGTCAGCTCTCTGGTGGCAGCTGTGGTGGCTCTGGCAGTGACGGCTCTGGCTGTGCTTGAGGTTGACAGTGCAGTCTCCCTGTGCTGAGGAGTAACCTGGTTCTGACCCCTGGTCCCATACACCCTCTTCTGCTAGCCCAGCAAAAACGCCAAACCCTCTGTTTCTGGCTATGGCTTTTTTGGGTTCTTTTCCTGCTGAAACCATGCCTTTCATCAGAGATGTAGGTACTCCAGCGGGCAAAACTCCAACCACTTGTCTCTATACCCAGACATCCACCTTTTTTAAAAAATTACTATTAAATTATCTTTACATCAAATCTCTTATTTGTAGCAGTGTAAAAGTGTAAAATAGACTGAGAGAAAATATCAATGATTTTATTCCCAAATGACTAACTGGACATTTTTCTCAGCTTTAAGCTATAGGATTTAGGTAATCTCCTGGGTCAAAGGGTACTTCATATGACATTGACAGCATTAAATATACACAGGTTAAACTAAGACATAAAGCAAGCCTTATTTCCAGGATAACATGCAAACCCAACATTCTTCAGTGATTAATTAATTTTAAAAAGTCTAAAAAGTATATAGTGACTACAGGTTCCCTCAAACTCCAGGTTGCACTGATCTAAATGGAGTTTCAATCTGCAGCTGCCAGTTTCATATTCTAGCAATATCCTCCCTCTCTTCTCTATTTGCATTCTGTTTCATTGAGCATATTTGAGCCCCTGGCTCAGCATAGGTTTTAGGCAGCAGATTCAGAGGAGGCAGTAGTTGTAAGGAAACTTGTAGGATTTCGGACTTCTTTACAGTGGTAGCTGTATATAATACAAAGAAAAGCCAAGCACAGGAGTTGCTGGACTTGGCATGCACTCTCCTTTTGCCCACTTTCAGTCAGGAACTTGGGAATGTTCTGTACAAGCATCACCACATCCACTAGGGTGTTTTTGGATGTGGTCACTGACTGTGTTTATTTTTGCCTTTATTTAAAGAGACACAGGAAGAGCTTAAAATGAGGATTGCAATAATGGCATTACAGAAGTACCTCAAAACCTCTGCCTCTGAACATTAGCCTAGATCCTGATGCCATCTGGGTTTTGCTTGATTGCTACCAAAATGTTGTTTACTCTCCAAAGCCATTAAGGGGTCCAGAGCCCAAACTAACTCTCCATGTTGCTGTTTCTAGAGCTATTGCAGAGATGAATAAGCAGCACAGGGGAGTATGAAAGCCCCTGGTACAACAGTCGGCCTTGACAGGTGGGATGAGACTGCAGACAGGAGACCATGCTAACCATGTCTAACACGACACAGGGGGGGGTTGTTTTCATAGGACACATTTCTTCTCCTTGCCTTGGAGAACAGGGCTCATCTGCTGGAAGAGCAATTATCCAGTGTCATGGTTTGAACAACAGGTGTCTGCTAAGGAATGCTGGAGCCTCCTTTGGAGTGGAGAATGTAAACTCCCTCCCTCTGAATTATTATAACTTTGAGGAGGCTCTCAGGCAAAGATATGGGAATAGGAATAACAGTTCTTTATTAGGAGAACTAAAAACAGAACAAAACAAAACATGTAGTATTACAAGGAATAACAAATGCACTGACAGAGTCAGGATCCAACCTGACACCTTGTGGGTCAGGGTGTTGGTGGCAGTCCCATTCAATGCTGGCTGCAGTCCCAGTGGCAGATGTGGCTCTGTTGAAGTGATGCTCCTGTAGAAAAGTAGAGTTCTTCCACTGGAGGTCCAACGGTGAGAGATGGGCCTGGTCTTCCTCTGAGAATCCAGGGGTAAAGGCTGCTTGGTGTTCCAACTCCCAGATTTTTATCCAGGTAGGAATACTTGGCTCCTCACCCTGGTTGGAGCATTTCCCAGTGGGATGATGTAATTCTATCAGTGACACTCACTGGCCCATCAGCAGAAGATCTCTCCCTGGAGGGAGGCTGGGTTGTGGAAGAGATGAGAAAACTGCCCCAGCAGGTTTATTGACAGTTGGCCATGGACAGACAATTACACCCCCACACACTCCAGTTTCATTAGATAGTGATAGAATACAGAATTTTGGTTATATTTTGCACTGTAACCCATTACATCCAGTCAGGAGTGGACCATGGCTTTCCTACCTTGAGGGAAGCAAAGGTTATCAGCACAAGCAGACTGGTGCCCAGCTGCTGAAAAACCACATCACAAGAATTATTAAAAAGCTCAGCCAGGATATGGAAGCAACACATACAGAAGACCATTTTCCTTACTCCAGTGGCACAGCTCTAGCCCATGGTCCATCCAGCACCAATTGGCTTCAGCAGCAGCAATGTTCTCTCCAAGGACACTACGTTGCAGTTAAAGTCTGATTTTTTTCTTGTAGAGTGGCACTTGTGAAAACAGAGGGGCGGGGACTAGGGAAAGTAAACGGGGAAAAAGTGATATGAAATAAAAAACAGATTAATGAGTCTTGGTGGTATTTTAGTTCAAAGGCTTAGATTCTATTTGCCTTCAGTTAGGTTTGAGTGTGGAAACTGAGCTCAAGGGAAATACAGATAGTGCAGAGTATTTTGTTTAAGGGAAATAAAGAGTGAGTGTATTTCCACCTAATGTATAACATCAAGTCTCAAGTTTTGGTTTACTTTTTACTTTTCCTTACACAAATATTCTAATCTGCACCATCAAAACTCTTCACAAAGTTCAGTACAGATGGCAATGAAGGTTCAGGTTCACTTTCTATTCAAACTGATAGATAGTTTTGTACTGGAGATGCATAATGGGTTGCACTTCTTCTGCCTAAAGACCTCTGATTATTTGCTATTATTTTTCAAATTTATATGTGACATTTATCAGCACCTGTTTTGGGCAAAGATGTAAAATACAAAAATATTCTGAAATAGAATTTCAGACTTCTTTTTGTTTGTTGGTTTGTTTTTGAAACCTCAATTGTCTTACACATGCTACTAAATTCACCATACAGTTGGTTTTCTGTGTACTTCAAGAAAAAATTGATCTTCTATACATTTATCTCAAGATTATGCAGTCATGGCTTACCTGAATTTTATTTGTGTTAAAATCGGGGTCTATGTTAATTTTTTTCCCAAGACTTTGATACTATGGTAGTAAGCAATTTCAAACTATCCACTTCCTCTAACACCATCCAGATCAGGTATCTGCAGCACAGCTTTGCTAGAAATAAGCTGTAAGTATCTAAAGGTAATCTTTTCCCTTGGTTTTAAATTACTCTTCTCTAGGACCTACTCTCAGGTGCATGTTTGCTTAGTGCATTATGGTTGTGAGGTTTTGATAAGGGTAGAGCACTGACAGCACAGAAAACAGAGAAGTAAGAACATGTCAAAGCCTCTAAAGAATTAGTAAAGATTTGGAGAATTGCTTTTGGCATGTAGCAAATCAGACTGTTTGATTTCTCAGGCATTAACATAAAAAGAAAGGTTCCATGAGGAAATCTAATTCACTCATACTCTAAATCTTCCCCAAAGCAGAAAGAATATCCTTCACTAAAGCCTGTGTTGGAGAAAATGCTGGCTTGCTGTTGCCACTAAGAATGAAACTGAGCCTGACTAAAGACACTCCTCTGACAGAGGCAGAGAAAGGTCCCAGTTGTCACTGCATTAGGGACATCAAAGGAACTAGTGCTGAGTGGAAAATTGTAGAATGGTTGTAGATGGAAAGGATCTTAAAGATCAGGTCTTTGATAAGACATCCTTCATCACGCCAGGAGCGGATTGCAAACTGCAAGACAAAACTTCTGCACAGATGCAGGGTGACTATCAACCAGGAGCAGGATGGCTCCATTTCACCCAGGAGTGGTGAGCTCCAGGACAGTAGTGTTGCCAGGAGTCCAGGGAACCAGATGGAGAAGGAGACTTTTGATTTCCCTCAATAAATACAAGGTAGCTGCTTTCCATTCTAATGAATGACTGTATCTTATACTGCTTTTGCAGCAAGGGATTGGTGGTTCCATTCTGTGCCTCTGTCTTCATGTACTTTTAGCATCAGGTTTACATCAGTGTTAAATGTGCTTGAATTTAACAAGAATACTCTTGTGTTGTGCAGTACATTCCACCCTTTGAGAACGTTATTTTTTGATGCAGAACAATAATGGGAATGTCCAGTATATTTTGGTTGTCAGTACTCTGTCTGCAAGGGGGGCAAGGAATAGGTGCATAAATGACAGATTTTTTAAAAATATGATTTATTTCAGAATTATTACAGCTTTCTCCATCATCTGTGCCCCAATTTTGATGGACGCTGAATTGTCTCCCTTTGCTGGAGAAGTGGGACTGGCACAACTATGATATAACCCAGCAGGACTGTCCCTGTGCCCTCCCACAGCTCCAGCAGTGGTACAAGCCTGTGGAACCAACAAACCCATCAGCAACAATTCTTGCAAAATTTAGGCATTTACAGTTGAAACTTTTCTTCATATTTGTCCTTTTCTATATTATTAAAAAATAAAATCCACTCAATGAGGAACATTTCAACTAAAAAGCCAATAGAAGAATCTGTATTTTACACAATAGGGTATTTATCTGTAAAAGGGTTAGAGCTGTGCTTTCACCAGATGAATGTTGTGTAGTGCTGAATTGAACTGAAATAGCAGCCCCAGGCCTCTCCTTTCAGCCTGACAAGTAAAATCAGATTTTAAAAACCATTCCCTGGCTCCTCTCTGTGTCTGTTAAAGGTCACAGAATCTGCACAAGGGTTTCCTTAAATTAATATTTGTGACCTATTCAGATACCATCAGGATGAGTCACTTCAGAAGAGCCTACTCCTTCCATCTTAAGATCAGACTTTTAAAACTGCTATGAATCACATATCAGGACACGTACTGAATGATAAGAGTAGAACAAGATGTTAAAGAGCTACTTCTGCTGGCCTGCATCCTCATTCAGGGCTGGTTGGGTGTATCCATAGAGCACTTTGGCAGCAGCTTCGTGCTTTTGCTGGAACCAAACCCTGCTCTGCACAGAATTGTGTGTTAAGGGTATCCCTTCATGCAAATGCCTTTTCCACTTAGCCATTGACCTCCTCCTGGGAAACACCCAGTGTTCCCTGCTAAAAGGGAGACAAAGAAGTTTGATATTCTTAAAGGCTGCATTGTACTGCAAGCATTTGAGGGGGAGAATAAAATTAACTTACCAATTTTTGTATTTACCACTATTCAACCTGAAGTGTGTTTCTAAATGGAAAATGGATGTATTATTTGTGCAGCTCATAGATTTTTGAGAAAAAATGCTGTCACTTTCCCCAAGAAAGAAAAACAGGATGAGGCACTGAAACAGATTGTCCAGAGAAGTTGTAGATGTCCCATCTGTTCAAAGCCAGACTAGATAAACTTTGAGCAGCCTGGTCTAGTGGAATATCTCCCAAGGAGGCTGGAATAAGACAACCTTTAAGGTCATTTCCAACCCATTGTGTGCTTCTATGATTCTCTGACCTGCTCCGATAAACAATGCTTTGAATCCTCTTTTGATATGCAAATTTTGAGATGCAAAAAAGAACATGAGATTGTGCCACTATAGGAACTAATTTGGCCAAGTCTGACCATAAATGCATCTAGTATTGGATGAATGACAATGAATCTTGGTTTAAAAGGTGGACACTCTAAAATAAGTAACCTCCCCGTAGTTTCAACCAATCCATTTCCACCAATAAGGAGAAGATAAATACGAGCTGAAATAAGGGAAAAACCCTACAGTTTACTAACAAGCAAAGCAGCAACAGGAAAAAAAGTGAATAATCACTAGGTGCAAAATCTCTAGATCTGACAAAATCCTCAGGAACAAAGAGAAATCCATAATGGCAGGGTAACTCCAGCCCTTCCTGAGACCGAGGCTGCCATGGGCAACCTCATGTAGGGAGAAAAAGGGAAGGTGCTGTTAGCCTTCCTCCCCCTCTTTGCTGCTTATCCCTCAGAGCAGCAGCACTTGTGTTGAGAAAGGCAGCCTGGCACGCTCTGGCAGGCAAGGCAGGGCAAGTCAGGGCAGGGCAAGGCAGGGCAAGGCAGGGCAGGGCTGGGCAATGCAGGGCAGGGCAAGGCAGGGCAGGGCAAGGCAGGGCAGGGCAGGGCAAGGCAGGGCAAGGCAGGGCAGGGCAAGGCAGGGCAAGGCAGGGCAAGTCAGGGCAGGGCAAGGCAAGGCAGGGCAAGGCAAGGCTTGGCTTTTCAACCTGAGCAACCAGGCCTGGAGTGAAGCCATGTGGCCCAGAGGCGCTTCAGCTGCTGGCAAGCCCTTGTGAAATATGCCTTGAGGCAGTACAAGATACAACAGAGGAAAATAGGGTTTAGAAAAGCCCCACCAAATTGGAGAGAGTTTACCTTGCCTCTGGAGCTTTGACATTCTAAAGGGACCAGGGAAAATCTTCCAGTCTTGCAATTCCATTTCCAGGTGCACCCCTGGGCATTAAAGAGGATGTAACAATTTTTGGGCACAGATGGATATAGAATACAACAATGTTATAAGTTATCCTAGGACAGTCATTTTAATTTTTGCTAGCCCATTGGTGCAGAGACGATTCAGTGTAGCGGAAATGTATTTCACACTCATTTTGCATCTCCATTTTGGTATCAGATATGAGCTTTCACAATCTCCATGTTAGGAAAAAACTTTAGACCAGGAAAAAATAACTATGTTTTCCTGTCTTACTCGTCATCACACACTTGAAATTTTGGTGATTTTTTTCTTTTCCTGCTTGTCTACATTTTATCTGAAGTAGTTATTTCTTCCTACTTATAACTCTCCATTTTTTTCAATAAAATCTGTAGCTTCTTCTGTAGAAGAAGAAGTAGGTCTTGTTGAGTAAACTTGAGTTATTCCTTTGGTGAGATTATAAATTTTCATTGATACATGTAATTGCATTTATTTAACATGTGTGGGCTTCTGTGGGGCACTTTGTAACACAAATACTATGATTCAAAAAGAAAGACAAAATGAACTGTGCTATATGCTATGAGAGCACGTAGATCAACAATTGTCTGAATGGATATATCAGAAACAGCAAGCATTAAGGAATAAATCTTGAAGTAGCTTGGTTTTGTGTTTTTTTTAACCTGCAAAGGCCAGTTATACATTTTTTATATAAAACGCTGCTGTTGACGTTTATGGATAACACAAGAATAGATCAAGTAAGAACAAGGCAATAATAAAGAATTACCAGAAGTACTGTTAATATGGTCTGACTGAGAAAAAAAAAAAATTACTTTAGAGCCCAAACAAGAGATGTTTCATAACTGACTGTCCCCTGAAAAGTTTGGGGAATATTGGGGAATACAGCAGGTAAATAACTAAATAACTTAGCATGCACTTTTGCAATGATGCAGCATCAGAAATGCAGAAGTATGGTCTTGGGCAAGAGAAGCACAGAGCAGCACGGAGCTAAAAACACTCTTTGGATGGCACAGAGATTGATACCAGAATAGTGTACCAAGCCCAGCATCCCCTTTCTGAAATTAAGAAAATTCCATCATGTAAAGAAGAGCCAGGGATGCGATAGGGAAAATTGCTGAGTCTGAGTATCTGTGCACAATTTATAGAAAAAAAACAATGCATCCAAAAAATGTTTAATTAAAAAAAAAAAAAAAAAAACCAAAAAAAACCCCAAACAAACAAAAAAGCATCCATCCAAAGATGTCTTCCTTTCTGTGTATAATTACCAGGAGAGCAAGGAAAAAAATCATAGTGTACCAAAGGATTCCAGACTACTGCAGAGAGAGACAGGGAATCCAAGACAAGAAACTGATGCCAACACATCCAAAATGGGCAGAGAAAGATGCAGGGCATTTTAACTCTGTGGTTGATTTTAGAACAAACTAGGTGATCCTGCAAGAGTTTCCTGAAGTTTTTTAATTCAGGTTGACAGTCTCCCTAGGCAATATGATTTTAAGAAAGCCATGACCTCATTCTCTAGTGTTTTCCTAGGTGAGATGCTTCTTTTCATCATCTGCACTGGAGCTTGGTCCCATCTTCTGTGCTGGGGTATTGGCCTATAGCAGAGGAAAGAAAAGAAAGAAAAAGCAGGAGAAAGAGGATAAATGACCAGTCCAATTCCATCTTCATAAAGAAGAAAAAAACTACCCACAATCAGAAGAAGCAAGCACTCACAAAATGCTACAACAATGTTATGAGGTCCCCTCTTTCTCTTCCTTCCTTGTCCTTCTATTAGGTGCACTGGTTAGTGTTTCCCACATCTGAAAAGGAGGACCTCAGAACAATACTGAACATAGAAATCTACAATGAAGGCACCAAAGTAATCATGTTATGATGCTGGAAACAAAGTCCCTAGCCCTTTTTGATTTTCCTTTAAGATGAGAAGAAGGAAAACAACACTAAAGGAAAGCTTCATTAAAAGCCACTGGGATTGCACTGCCAGACCTGCCATTTCAATGGCATTTCAACAGCAATATTATAATACAGTTTTACATGCGTGATTGCCATTAAGCTAAGGCATAGTGTAGTTTTATGTGATTCAGGATTCATCAGTGCTTTCTTGTTTTTCTTGCTGCTGAAGCTCCCCTTGGGAAATGCCAGGCTTTAACTGCGCACCTGCCCCCAGCATTGTGGTTGAGATGCGAGCCAGAACTGACAGAGGACTGCCACTACATCATTAATTTTTCACATTTTCCTGTTCTTGAGTTTCAGGATTTAAAATTGCTATGTAGATTCAGAACAGTACAGAGTGATCGGAGACAAATGCTCATGTTTATGTAATTTATATGTATTGAGTTAGATGAAACCTTCCAAATGCAAACTTGTGATGACAGCTTTCCACTTTATTTGTAGCCCAACCTGAATCCAATACTATCTGTGAATAAATAAACTTTAAAGGGAGTCACTGCTCTTTCTCACAGCAGATGATATATTCTCCTGTATTCTGTCATGTATAAAAGATTAATGTGGATTGGTACTTAATTCAAATTGTGTCTATTCTTTTACTGTCTCTTTCCTTGAAAAAGAGATGGATACTTGCTGACTGTGGTGTTTTTTGTTAATGTTCAGACATTCTGAGTACATTTCTACACTATGTAAATATTTATGTGACAAGTGATCTTTTAAAAAACAGCCTTTAACATCTTAGCTACACTGGCATTCCCATTGAATGAAATATATATTTCATTTTCATTCTACCTTAGTAATAATTTCTTTTGGCACAGGAATTTGTATTACAATAACAAAAATTAGGTAATAAACTGTAAAAAAGGCCACACTTATGATAAATACAGATTCATTTTTTTTCAGATGCACTGAGAAAGGATAAATTAATTAACAAGTGAATAAGCAATCCACAGATGGTTACAACTATATTAGGTTTGTCTCATGGACATTTTTGTTGCTCAGGGAAAAAGTCCAATATAATACTACAAAATCAAAAGCCCTGGTGTGCACTTGTGAGATTGTTCAGCCCTTCATAAAATGCAATGCTTTGGGAAGTACAGGAGTTCAATACACAATGTTCCTGCCATGACTTTGAATGATGAAGGTCTTCGAAATGCAGGTAGCTATACTTCCATCTCTAATGAAATGCTTTGATGTAATCATCAGAGGCTTTAATTTTCTTATACTTTTTAATCTACATTCAAAGCTCATATTTGCTGTACAATTCCCAGTCCATCTGCACTGGTGCTGGCACACTCCTCACACTCAATTTCCTATAAATAGAAAATCATGATCTCACTGTAAGCTGTGGAATGTCTCATTCCACAGAGAAACAACAAATTACAGTAATATTTATGCAAATTCCAAGCACCCCCATTCTATTCCTCATTCAATCTGCCAAACAACAATAATTCATTTAACCACTTTGCACACAATAATGCTGTTATGTGAAGGGAAAATAATATCTGAGAAGGTACAAAGTCTTGAGGTGCATCAAATCTTGAGGCACTTCAAAGGCATTTGAGGGTCCTTGCCACATTTGTGGGTCCTCAGGAAGGGCTCTCACACTGCCAGCTACACAGTAATGTGGCTGTAGTTGCATTAAACCCATGCTGCAAACCTTATTCTTGGGCTCTTCATATTCTCTCTTCAATCCCTCTAAGTATTCCCTGCATAGAATATTCAGGATTCTTGTAACTGAGTGTCTGCTCCGTTAATCCTCCTCTTTCTTACACTGCATGCTGCATGTGTAGTCCTGCAACTCTTGCCTTGGGTTTCCTAGGGGAGTGGTGAGCCCTGGTCCCCCTGTTTTTCAAATCAATAGTTCCTTTTGATTGAAGTTCTGGCCTTTGCCCCTCTTATCTGCAGTTAACTTGTATTTGCTTGATCTATGCACTCCAGAGGTGTACTGCAGTGCCTATGCATCATCAGGAGATGACAAAAAGCTGGTCTATTTAGGCTGTCAACAAGGTGATGGAGGGTTTTTCATTATGGTAATTCACTCTGACTGCTTGAGTGTGATGAACAGGCTGCCATGAAACAGCAGAACAGACCTGTTAATCAACATCCATTTGAAACACTAAGAGAAAGTTAATGAAGATCTATGCCATGAAATAATGAAAACACAAAATGAAAGTGTATTGTCCCAAAAGCTAATTAACATAGTGAGGCACTAAATGCCATCTGTAAGAAAGGTGCAAACCAATTAACTTTCCATCCTTTAAAGAAAGGCACAAAATATAAAGGTTCTATTTACCATTATAATTCTGGCTAATTTGTGACTTGCCTAATGTACAAAAGAAGAAATCTTGATGCATTTGCCCATCTCCCCTCTTCTGAGACTGCCTGGGACAGGGGTGCTGCTGATGAAGAAAGGTGGGCACACCTTAGTTAAAGTGGTTGCACAACCTCATATGCCCACAGTTTTGTGATTTATTTGTTAATCATATACCTAGTGTATTTTTGCTGTTATAGATTCAGAGATACTTTAGAGGTGAGACATTAATCTTGAGAAGGTTTAGAGAGAGGAGGGAGCTCCAGGGAAGAATGCAATGAACAAAACTATCTGGCACCCTTGTTCAGAAAAATGAAAAACAGCTAAGAACTGAATAGCAGATCTAGTGCAAAAAAATTAAAAATCCGATTATAACAATCCTTCACTAACAATATTTCAAAGGCAATAGTTCCACCCTTTAAAACCGTAAAGTAACTGACTTTGTGTAAGACTTAATCTGAGCTCTATTCAACAGTAAAAATAGACTAGGAATTTAACAGAAAAAAATCCTCATCAAGAGAGAGGAAAATGAATACAAGTGAATGAGGAAATAACAGGCTAAAGTGGTCTGTGAATTAAAGTTGGGAAAAGAGAAGGAGAAACAGGAAGATAGAGAGCAGTAAATGGAAGAGATCAAGATGATGTGAAAGGGATAAATATATCACCAATATAAGAGGGAAGAAAAAACCAGAACAACGTCAGAGAAGAAACTGGAAACTGAATAGAAGTAAAAGCTGAGCTTATCGAAAGCTGATGAGACCCTATCAAAGTTGTGATCAGAAATAGCAATCTTGAAGAGAGAAGGCTTTGTAGACACTGAGATGTGTTGGCATTGCATATTTAAAATAAAATATAAAGTATTTATTTACTAAATATTGAGGGGTTTTTTCTGGTTAATATAAAATCTAAATAAAAATCAATGTCTTCTAGGGAATATGTCTCCTTTTACACTGCCGCTTTATAAGTCTACCAGATTTATGTGCTCCATATAACTGAAATAGAATTTAACTTCTGGAACAGACTGGATCTTCTGCATAAAACTTGACAAATCAAAATCAGTTTTAAAGCCTGGTTACTTCTTCAATTAATGTGCAGCTGTCTGGGATGCAGTCATCTTTGACTGAGGTCTGTAGTTGTGCTGTAAATGCACAAGCTGATTCTGTTACTGAAATCTAGATGAACATATCGCAGGATTTCATGGTAATTGTGCCTTGCTCGGAAATTTGACCCTTCACGGAAGAGTGGATGCTTATCTCGTTTCTTAGAGTCAGTTAGGTTAGAATAGCAGCATTCCACTATCTAAAGTAATTTCAACAGTCAATAGGTCTATTTTCACATATGAAAATTGACTGTAGTACTACTGGACTATGCTCTTACTAAATATCCATGAGTGTCTCTTTATTAATACTTCAGGTCTTTTCTGGGCCAAAAAGTGTGGTAAATTATCTGTATCTGCAGCCTTACTCCTGTTGTATATGTATTTTGTAAGCTCCATGGAAGAGTGATACTAATGGGAGAAAGTTTTTTTAAAGTTACAGTAATAATAATAATAATTAGTATTAGTATTATTTTGTCATTGTTGAGTGTTTCTCCCAAGATTGACCCCAGCCACCTTCATCCTCCTCAGCACCTTGGCTGAGGCTGGCAGGATCTGCATCCCAAAGAGACTATTGTGCTCATTTGATCCGAACCACTGAAGCCATGTAACTTTACGAATTCTAATACTGTTTATAACAATAATTTTCAGTATTTGTTAAATAACTTTATAAAAAGTCAATTATTTCCACAGTTCTCCCTTTCTCCTCAAGGCAGACTTTGCCAAAACTTTTCTAAGTTGCCTAACATGGTCTCAAATAACTAATCTTTCTCCTTTTCCATCTTCAGGGAAAGTGAAGTAAAATCAGATGCCAGCTGCCAGGGTTTGGTTTTGAGCCTTTGAACAAAACTGACCATTGATTCTAGTTTATGCATAATTTATTCAACTTATTCCAGTGTCCTGGTTCTGGTCAGGACAAGGTTAATTTTTGCAGTAACCAGGAGGGGCCGGACTAGAACACAGAGGTTGTTTGATACCACTCTGTAACAAACAGTGCCTGCAGACCTCTCCCTCTCCTGCTGAGGTAGGATACTCCTCTGCATCACCAACACACTATCACAGCATAACTTTATTATCTTTTGAACAAAGACTAGTGCTTCAGGAAATGAACTTTCTGACCAAAGGTGCTTGATTTAAATTAAAAATAACAAACACAATGCAACAATTTTTTTATTCCTGAAAAAATTAAATATTAAGAACTACTTAAATAGTGATAAACTGACTTAACAGGCTGCTTCTGTAAGGGAACTGTTTGAATGTAAAAGAGGAGAGATTCAGATTAGAAGTTAGGAAGAAATGGTTTATTGTGAGAGTGGTGAAGTACTAGCAGAGGTTGCTTAGAGAAGCTGTGGATAACCTTTCCCTGGAACTGTTGAAACCAGGTTGGACAGGGCTTGGAGCAAGCTGGTCTAGTGGAAGTGTCCCAGGACCCAGGGGAGGGGTTATAACAAGATGATCTCCAAAGCCCCTTCCAACCCAAACCATTCTATGATTCTAAGATTTTGAAAACATACTGCCTATAGCAAACTGAAATAACACACAAATTGGACAGCTTTTGCTGTTGTTAGGGTTTTTACCACATTTACAGTAATTATCACTTCATTAGACTGATGCAGAGCTGTTATCACTCATTCTCTATATAAAACACTTCAGTTCAAACATCCTTTTGAAAAGTGGTATTAAATATTAGAAGGGCTGGAAGCAAGCAGGCTTTTTATCCTAAATGAGGCCCAAATTGCAAGTGATTGCTTGATAGCAAGCATGCGTTAAAAATTAACACAACGTCATTAAAATTTTTGTGATGCTTCCCTGTGTTCAGGTGCTGCCTACTTTAATTCCTTTGTGTGGGCTTTCACATGTCTGTCCAACTGCTGCATTCTCTTCTTGTTTTATTTCCAAGCGTTTTTTATTCTTACAAACTTAATTTTCAAACTGTGAGTGATTTGCACTCACTAATGCCCAGCAATGCAGTCTATGTTAAATGGGATGGTGGAGTTTCTTCAGAGTTAATTCAAATGTGAAATTAAAACTTTTCACCCCTCAGGTATTTTCCTAAAGTAGGCACACTGAAGAAATCGTATTTTGGCATGCAGGTACAACATTCAAGATAAGGACCAAAGAGAAAATTAAATTAAGGAGTTGCTAGGAAGCTATTGAGAACATGTGGAGTAATTTAAATAATTTACTTAAGTGACTCAAGACTACTCCTTAATCTGACAGAGACATAGTCATAATTTTAGGTTGACAAGTATTCTAAATGAACTCAGGGATCAGACACTCTTTCACCAGATGTGTACAGAAGAGCTGGTGACACAGTCTCAGGAAAATTAAGCCCAGCACAGGCATTGGCTGCTTAACTTGGTAAAGGAGAGCCTGGTAAGACTCCCCAGGACGACATCCCACTACACTGGGGTGGCCTCCAGGCATGCCAGGAGCAGGAGTGAGAAGCAGCACTCCTGTCACCCTATTCCCACGAGGCATCGAATCATGTACACCGAACCTGAGATCCAACACAAAACCAGGTGCCTTAGGACACAGCCAACAAAATGGGTGAGTTAAAATCAGAGTATAATCAGAGATTAATTTTGGAAAGGAAATCTACAAGGTAAGGTTCAACCCCCTGCTCAAGCAGGGCCAACAGCAAAGTCGGGGCCTGAGCCTCACGCAAGTGATTTTTGTTTCCAAATACAGAGATCCTGGGAAAGGAAGTCATCCTGGATTACGGCACCACTTTATGTCTGTGTAACCCCAATGTACTCAGTCATGGTGTTTCCCAGTCCCAAGGTGAGCATCGGTGCCATCACAGGGCACCATCCAGTACCATTCATTGACAAGCTCAGAAAAGGAAGAGATTGTCTGTTCCATGTTTTAGATTTAAACAAACCCTCACCATCATGTGGTCAGTAATAATATAGCATGCTTCTGTTCCACAGCAGCAGTTAGTGCTTGGCACAGGACCAAGCCTTTCAATTAATTTCTTCACAGCTTTTAAAGCTTCTCTTCCTTTGCCATGTGCAGTTAATTCCACTTCAGAATTCAAAAGCGATTAAAACATGATCACTGTATCTTAGCATCACGATGAAGGCTGCAGATCAAAATTCAGAAATTTCTTAGAACTATTACGCTGCTGGACTTTAACCTCCATTTACTCTGCCTGATGATAATCTCTTGTACTCAAGGCAACCAACACTTAGTGCAGTCAGGAAGATACCAAAAACGTTTCTGACTTCTCAGTTGGTGTCTCAAAGCAATCATTTGAATTTCCTTCCTCCATTGACAGATTTTGCAATTATTTTGCAGAAAACACACAAATAAATGTGTTTACTCTCCCCTATGACAGACTGCTGTGACAAAAAGAAATACAGCTTTAACAGGAGTTGAATCTTTCAAAGCCCCTCTTAAAGAAGTGGAATAAATAATGCATTTTTGTGTGTACACATACATGTACACAGAGGCATTTATGGTGCTCCTTTGCATGCCATTTCAGTGGAAGCATAGCTCAGGCCCTGGGAGCTGAAGGAAACCACAGCATGGGTGCTAGAGAAATGCAGGTGATGAGCTTCTGCCTGCACCAGGAGGGCAGTTCTGCTCAGCAGATTCTGTTCTGGCAGCTGTTTTCAGCAATGCTCCTTTGCACATCAGTCTGGGAAGGAATGCCATCCCGAGGGACAGTGGATCTGTCAGTCTGTCTGTGGGTGATGGAGCCGTCCTGGGAGCACAGGGCAGCAGCTCAGTTATTCATGGAAATGCTCACTCCATCAGCCACCTGCACCACACAGCACTGTTTGTAAACTCAGAGCATGTTCCAACACCACGATTCTGCCAGGTTTGCAAACACCTTCCCTGGGAGGCAGAGCCACGGGACTCCCTTGTGTTGCAAGGGCTAAAGAAGGTCAGAGAATTTTGAACATAGTGACAAGATTTGGAGTTGACCAGAGGACTCCAAAAAAATCCAAGTGCAACCTGAAGACCAAGGGGTGGGCAACTGGGCATCTCAGGTTTGAGCATACCATTGAGGGGAAGTTGCCTCCAAGCACTGTACTGGCACAGAAGTGGGAGGGGACAGCTTATCGTCCCTCAGATGGGCAGCTCTTACAGAGCTCAGCCTCATTATTCATGCCAGAAGCTGAGCTGGGTTTACACCACTGCATTGCACTTCTTTGGCTGGAGAGCTTGGGCTTCAGATGGGCTCATGAAAGCAACTTGAAAAGGGTTGTTTATGCTCAGAGTCTCACACTGCAAATATGAAAAAGCACCTTTGTCCTGGCCCAGCCAGGAAAAGAAATTTCCTGGTTTATTTGGTACATTGTGGAAGACAGGACTGACATGCTCTCTGGGGTACCAGATCTCTCCTTGCATTTTATGGAGTGCTGTCACACATAGGATTAGAAAGCAAGACCAACTCAACATATGATTAGCATAAGACAGGCTAATGTGTGCATGAATCTCTATTACGTATTCAAAGGAAAGAAAAGAAAAACGAGCAGAAGAAAAGCTGGTAACTCCATCACTAAAACTAGAAAAAATTGATAAACGACAGAAATATGAAAAGCAGTTGTATCAGATGAAAAGCGATTTAAAAAACTGCATGTAAGAATTGCCAAATTTAAACAACAGATCTAGAAAGAGCTTGAGGAAGTGCAAAATGAATAGAGATCACGTGAGAATGAAATATCACATCTCTCTCATGTGAAAATGGGATTTAATTTGATCTTTTAAAAAATATATTTCTACAGTAACCTACTGCTGCTGCAGAAATCACTTTCCAGCAAAAAGAAAAATATATTAAAATGACTCTGTCTCTCTCAAAAACCCTGCACACAGAGGTCTCTCAGTTTAGCCCACCCGTCTTTGCAAATAGCCAGCATCACTTTTGCACAAGAGTTTCAAGGCAATGATCTTCCATTTAAAGGTACCTTTAAAATCTATTTTCCAGCTTTTTTTAGAGCACCCATTTCTTTTTAAGGAAGGTCCCTAACCTCCATAGGGAGGCAGCAGTCATTCTTTCTTGTATGAATGGTTTTGTACAGTTTCAGTGCTTTACTCCCCAGTAGCTGGAGAAAGAGGCAACTGGATGAGTTGCAGCTACCCAACATAGAGCACACATTGTGTAAAGGAAGAGGGAAGCAGTCAGATGGCATTGCTGATAGGTGGCAGCTGCTTCTTATGGGGACAGTCACAGTGATGTACCTCACAACGCATGAGCCACTTCACCTATGATTCTGGCTGTTCAAAGCAATTACAAAGACTTTCTCCAGAGTAACCGAGTACGTGGTCTTCACAAGGAAGGTTTCACCCACTGTAATCTGTTCTGTGTGACTCAAACCTAATCCATCGTAACAACCTCCCATTTGCAGCTGATGGTGGAAACACAGCGGACATAGCAGGTTATTAAAAAAAAAAAAAAAAAAAAAAAAAAAAAAAATCACATATCCCTCTCTCCAAAGGATCAGAAGCCTGAAAATCACTACACAAATACTTCACATCTTACATGTTCTCAACTGAAAACTGAGTGTCTGGTTTCTCGTCTTCCAGGCTGTCTGTTAACAAGTATTTCAAGCTCTCTATTTCACCTCTAATTTCTTCATCATCTGCAACCCAGAAGCCCTGCCCCAAGGCTGTAGTAAACTAAGCTCTCTGTTAGTTAAGGTCTTTGTGCAGCTTGACAGGACAAGGCTTAGCTGTCTACAAGACCTTCTGAAGGAGTACAAGATACCTTTCATAGAATTTGTAGTGGCTAAGAATTTTTAGAATAAAAGGTCTTGGTGCTGGGAGAGTTCTTTACTTCAAAGAAGTTAAAAATAAGCCTGTGGAAAATAAGGACAGAAGAGATCTGTTTATACCAAACTTTGGCCATGCTTGTGTTCAAACTCAAGTCCAAGGACTGCTTTCCCTTGACAGTCCTCTGGCAGGGCCGACCTTGCAATAGGGGGAAAGGAGGCTGCTGAAGAGGTGCAGAGCAGCTTCAAGGGGACAGAGGCAGCCTCTTGACTGTTTCAGCAGCTGTTGGTGCTTCAGCACAGATTGGCATCCTGGAAATCAGAGACGTGTCTGGAATTTGTAAAATTCTAAGCACTATGAAGCAATTCGGTTGAACACTAACTAGACTGCAGCAGTGATAAAACAAATTCATACTGAAGAGGTGTTCTAGAACGAAAAACATGTCATTGGTAGCCACATTACAATAGGCACTTTAATAAAAAAAATAGAAGGCTGTTTAGTTCTTAGTTCCTAAGAAGTTAACATCTACATGAGATGCTGAACAAAGAAAGAGCTACTGCACTGTAATTTGAAAGTTATTGCAATTAACGAGGTAGCAGCAGCTTACTATTCTACAATGCTTCAGTCTTCATCAATAGTATTTGACTATACAGTGGTGCAAAAAATGTGTATCAGGTACTCTGTAGCTCTGTTGTGGAAAAAACTGCCTGCATGCTCCTGTCTCTCCCTTTTAGTACACTCATACACAGCACAAATAGCTGGTGAAGCTGAGCTCCCATTCTCCCAGAAGTGCACAACAGAGCAGTGTCCATCTCAGATGAGGAGTAAGTCTATTTACAGTATTTACTGTTCCTACAACTCTACATAGCACCAACTCTGCTATCCGTTAGGCAAACTACAGAGCAACAGTATCAGCAACTGATAGAAAACAGTTTCTGACTGCGGTCTTGAAAAAAAAACCAAAATAACAAAAACCTCCCAATGCTCAATTAAAATAATAGCCTTAAAAGCAAACAATCCCCTTTTTAAAAGACAGATAGTGTCTTCTTTTTGCCACATCACATGTCTGAGGTCAGTCATGGTTGCAATTGCTTGGTATTGTCCAATGTGTTGGAAGACAGCTCCCAACAACACAGAGCTTGCAACCCAAGCTGCTATTGTGCTTTCATGCTATTCAGTAAAATAATGGGATAGATTGTATTTAATGTGATTTGTATTAAACATGGGTGAGAAACCTTTGCAGAGATAAAGAATCATCTTTTAATGCATTGAAAGCAACCACTATTTAATTAACTCTTCCTATTCTTTTACAGGATTTCAGTCTATTCATGAATCTCTGGAGCTGCTCAAATATGGAACACAAAGATGAAACTTGAAAAAAAGAGAATTCAGAAGACATGAAAAAAATGCTCTCCAAGTGACCTCCCAGAAGAGTGACCACCAAGAGCAAGCCTTGCCAAGTCTTGCAGGTGCTCTCTGTACTGAGAAGAAGCATGGGATTAAAAAAAGTAAACCCTAGTACCGGAAGCCATGAAAAATTCTACCTTCAATTTATTAGATCTCATTCCGTTCTGCCTTCAGCATAAGCCAACATAGTAACTTATAGCTGGGCAGTATTTATTTTCCCCCCCTTTATAGCAACAGCTGAAGGTATGACTTCCCAGGTAGTTAAATCCATACACAATTCCCAATTCCCAAAATGAGTGATGCTTATGTGTCTTTGTATTTTGCTGTGTTCTACATTACATTAAATACATGGTTGTCTCAGTCTGCAGGGGTTTACAAGTTTTACCAGTATTACAGCAGACTTGCTACAACATGACAAGTTTGTAGCAGCTATACATGGTTTAAAAATTACAAAAGCAAGACTTATACCTCATGTTGTTGAATTTTACAGAAGCTTAAATTTAAACTCATCTTCCCTGATCAATCAAACTAACACATTATCTTATTGAAGGAGTTCATCACTGTTCACAGCAAAATTAAGTCCATGGGCTTCTAAAGAGAAAAAACACCATACTACTACTTTTTTTTCTAATACGGCGTGTTCACAGTTGAGGGTTACTCAGCTGGCATCTCTGGGCTGTTGTCACCTGCTGGTTGTCCTAGATGCTAGAAGGCATTCAGGGCTCAGTACTAGCAAAGTCTAGGTTAACACTCACACAAAAGGATTAACAGGGACAGGCAGTTGCTTACTGTGCTGCCTGGAGGCTGGTGACGACACCTTTTCCACCACCAGAGTGGGTGGCATACATATCAAGACCATATGCCAAGGATACGAACCATAGGCTGCAAGAATTCCTCCAGGTTTTTAATAGCAGGAAGCTAAAAAAAGTTACAGCTACTCTTGAGAGTCACATGTCTGGCTTTTGCAGCATTTCCATTTAAGATTTGCAGTTACTGATAGTTCAAGGCTATTTGACAGCAGGCTGTGAGGGGAAGCATCATCGATCTAAATTTAAAGAAAATCTTTTTAAGGGAAGTGAGAGAATGGAAGCGTGACAGATAAGGAGAGATTCTTGCTATTTAAAGGTTTTCATCTCACCTCCACAGACGAGAAGCCCCAGCCCACTGAGCAGAGTTTTCCTGTTTAAATGACAGCAGCACACTCTCCGGAGATCAGGGTGTGTGACTTGCACTCCAACTCAGCATCCTGTTTTCTGTAAGCCCAGAACAACTGGTTTCAAAAGCAGGTGCATGTTCAGTGCTGTCCCATCGCATGCCTTTGAAGTGCCCTTTCCTGCCTGTAACATGGGATTGTATAAACCATTTTAAGACTTTGCTGGACAGAAATTTTAAGAAGATTTAAGCCAGAAAATGGACCGCTATCATGACTCCTGTCAACAGAGTGAACGTCCTCATGGTAACTCTCACAGGTCAGAGTCATTGCTTTATTAATTTTTTATTTTCATGTACATAAAAGCAAAATAACAACATGTCTTAAGAACTGCTGTCATGATTCATCCAATTAAGCAATAAGCAGCTGAGCTACTGAGAGATGACAGAAGTTGGCTGCTACTTAGCTCTTAAGATTCTGTGCCAAGAAAACCTGGCATCATTGGCCATGGAGTTAATATTGTACTTTTGTGTGCATCCTAGGGGGAAATACTTTATTGTGAATAGCAACAAAGTTTAAGTTGGGGAGCAAACAAAAACAAATTTCAGGGTTTTCTTCTCAAAATAAATGTGATTTATGCATGTAACTCAACATGAAAATAATTTACTTTTCCTCAAGAAAAAGCAAAACTAAAGACAAGGCTGCAGTTGATGAAACAGAAGAAAATAAATCAGACGTAACAAAACAGCCCAAACTATATATGCTTCTGGAAGGTGAACTAATTCAACTAGATGAACAGAAGATTTTGCTTGAGATAATCCATTCTAGGCACTTGCTGACAATTTCTCATTTAGTTCCAGAGCTCTAGCATCTCCATTTGCTTTGGCATTTTCTATAAGCACCTGCAGAGAAAAATAAAGAATGACCTGAGAATTTAAGGTTGTACTGTTAGGGTTTTTGTGGCAATCTGAAATGTACTTTAACTCCTGCTGGACAGTTTTGCTAAGACCATCTAACCCATAACCCCCAGATAGGAAATATTCAACATTACACACCAACTTGCTTAAAAGATCCAAATTCTGAACAGTGACTGTAATCACTTCCAATGTTCTGTAAAAGCATCACAGGTTACTCTGACAAATAGTTACCTGCTGGCAATTAAACAAACAGACCTATTTTCCTGCTGACACACACTTGTCTCCTGCTTTGTATAAAGCTTACCTTTAAATCTCCATTTGCTAAACTGAAGTGCTCTCTGCAGCTGCTTTAAAAAAACTGTCACATCCTTTTTCCTCCCCCAGTTATATTGACACTTCCCTGATATTCCATGTTATCATATTTGGACCTTTTCTATTAGGGACCTTAAAAAAGGTCCCACAGCAATCTAATGTTCATAAGCTTCTGGCACATCTCTTGTAACCCAACGACATTATCCATATTGAAAAGGGAAACCATTAAGCAGAACCAAGCAAATCTCCAGCCATTATTCTCATACTCATCAGCAGGGACTATAGATGACTTTGCATAAGCAAGTGCAATAAGATCATACCAGGATCTTCTGAACTCATTAAATCTAGCTTTTTTTAATCAACCTGCATGTCTGTGTATGGATTTTTGTCAACACCCTTTTCTGTGTACCTCCAAATATACTTTGTATTGGATTCAACATTTAACCAGGGAACAGCTGATAACCTGGGCAAAAGACCTGATTGCCAGTGGCAGCATTGAGGATGGGAGAGCGTATTCAAATTTTGAGGAGAAAAGTAGTACTCATTGTAAGCCAAAATGAATAACATCCCACTTGCACTACATGAAAGTGCTGCATGGATTTGTGAGTTTGATCAAATACATTGGTGAAGTACTGTCAACAGAAAGTAATGCAGCATCTACTATGTACTGAAAATAACACACCGTTACAGACATAAGTCTTTAATACAGAGCACACAGCATTCTACTGCTCAGACCTTTCTGGCCAGGGATACAACGTGTTCCAGCCAGGCTAGAGGGATTTTAGTGCTAAAATCTTGATTAAATTGTCCTCATGTCTACTGAAGAGCCATCAGTAGAACTCTTCCAAATCTGGAATGGAGACTTTGCTGTTTATTTTTCATTACTGCATGGAGGAATGAAAGCCATAAAAAAAAAAAACTGGTGTTGATTTCAAAAACTGAAGTACATTTGCACCTCCAGGAACAGGTTTGCCAATACATTCCTAGCCTCCTTCTACCCCACTTCACAGATGCAAGCATAATATCAAATGCAAATAGACAGAAGTTCTGTATACGGTGGACTGTCTTACATCTATTAATTCACAATCATCTTTGGCATACAGATGTTGCAGGAGATACCAGCGTGCCACCGACACTACGGTTTCTGGATTCCCTGGTTGATAAACAATTCTCTCCAACATTCGCCGAGTCTCCCTGGAAATGTAATCAAAATATAATCCAAATCAAATTCAACTGAACAGGCCCCATGTAACACAACAAAACAAGCAACAATGGCCAGAAGTAATATATGGGAAAGCTCTTATTGCAGTTCCTGCAAACAGAGATGAGATGTGAGATTGCAGAAGAGAAGGTAATTAAAACAGAGTACTACACAAAGTCTAAAATTCAGTGTGGCTGACACTACTTTCTGACACCAACACCATGTACTTAACAAAGGGATTTTCAAATTCTCAGTGCCATTAGAAATCTGGTAAAACCTGGCAATTACACGTAGGGATGTTACATTCATTCACTGGTGCTCCATCAGCTTTGGTTCTTGTTCTAAGAATTCTGTCTTTTATAGCCAATGTGATATTCCAGTACATTGTGATTTAACAGGCTGTTGAGAAGTTACATGTTTGCTATTTGTATTAAAGATTAATTTCTTGTTTCAGGATTTTGGAACACCTAGGCAGATCAATTAGATCTTGTGATACACTGCTCACATAAGTTAGTATCTGGAATTGTAATAAGACTGATATTAAATAATTTTTTTCTTAATTTTACTATAAGCAACAACCATCACAATCTCATTAGCTGTCATTGGAAGAGTCAACAAAAAAAGTAAGCCAGGTTGCTAGAATTATCTACAAAACAGGTGAATTATTGGAAAAAAACCACACAAAACCCTCCAATTTTCCATGGCTTAAGCAAGGGTACTATAAAGACAAAATGGACCTAGCAACACAAGAATACACAACACAGGAAGATTCCAAGAACCCCTTCCCTAAATGTTTCCCCCTTCCTCAAAAAACCACGTCCACCTGCCTGTTAAGGAATGGGCATGAACTTTCACTGTGACCCCAATTTAGAATCAAAATTAATTGATGCAGTAGTCAGGTCAGTGATCTCTGTTTCCACCGTGCTATTTTAGAAGATTTTTCAGAATGTGTAGTCTTCCTGACAAATTTTTTTAGATAACATGCTTTTAAAATAAAAGCTGTCTTACAGCTGTTTTTTTCTGGGTGTTTTTTTTTTTAAGAAATAATGCAATATTTGGCTGCTCCCCACATTACTAACCCCCTCTCCCCTCTCCCTTTTAATTGCCACACTATTTCAAGAATTAATTTCCACTTTCAAGTTTCTTTAAGTTCTTGGGAGTTGGATCTGCAGATAATGACCACTTGTATTTCTTAGACACTGTATTCCACTGAAAACTTAACAGATCATGCATACCTTGCTCCCATTTTGCGATTATACTGTAGCAGGGCTTGAAGCAGAGCTGCCAAGGGGCAAGGAGAAAGTTTCAAAGCTTCAGTTGTTGCCTCCTGAACCAAGGATGGCCAGTGTTCATTTGAGACATTAGCCTATTATAAAAGTTAAAAATAAAAGAAAGAAAGAGAATAGTAAGAAATAGTAAGAAAAGAAATTTTTAAAGAAGAGAGAGAAAAACTAGGAAAAAAGGACTTTATTGTAGTATATTTGCATCTCTCTAGAAAGCAGGCTTAATTCAAGCTCTTCTGAGAAGTATTTGGCAGGTTAGAAAGACACTTGTTTCAAAAAACCCCCAGACTAACAGTGGTTATAAGTGCCTAGAAAAGTCATGTTAACTTATTTAGGATCAGCCTTGCCAGCATTCCTCCTGCTAATTTATGCAAACAGTCTTTTTGTTTTTTCATGCAAATTTTAGTAGTGCTTCAGAAATCCTTGTAAATCTTCATACCACATATAAAACTATTCTAGAATGTAGAATTCATCCCCAGAAGTGACATAACTTTTTACCAGAAGTCAAAACCAACTCCTAGACCATAACCACCTAACAGCAATTATTGAGCAAAGCCACGTATCTTAAGAATACAAGCTGAGCAAAGAAAGAAAAACTGGCTTTAGAAAAACCTTATTTTCCCCATTGTGTCTGGACAGCATTTAAATTACTGTACTTGAAAGGGTGAGCAAATTTTTATTTGAAAGGTAATGAGGAGACAAGCACTTTTCAAATACAGAACTTTCTTGAACCTAAGCAAGTTTTTTACCAGGCTTTAATACATTTCATTAAAGCCCAAAACACTTATCAACTTTTCTGCTCGCTTAAAAAGTTGAGATGAGATAATCAAATTCATACTAATCACATTTTTAAACAAAGTCTTGTTTATTCTTAGGCCATTCAGGCCAGCCCTTGAAGAAATACTATTAATCAAGTCAGTATCTTGAGATCTCTGAAAGCAGTTAGGAGCAATAATAAATAAAGAAGACCACTACAAATTGACAGAATATCAGCAGGAAAAATACTGTCATTTGACAAATTCTGCCTTTGGAAGCAATGGGCTAGCGAGACAAACTGAGGACAACTCTTTTTGCCAAAAAGGAGAACAGTTTTGCAGCTTTAGTCTCAGTAAATCTGTCTTTCCTTACACAAGATCTGAGGATACATGGCAGTGCTTCTCCTGATTATGATTACAACTGGGTCATTCATTAAAATGAAAAAGCATTAGCCAAGATCACAGTAGTATCTACACTTTATAGTAGACTTTAAATTCTGGTAGTGCAGTTCAAGTTTCTAGAGTGACATTGCTTGGAGAGGATAAACACTTGGCAAGACCCTGAGGTATATTTAACCTTGCCTCCCAGTGCAACAAAAAGGCTCTTTTCTTTATTCCATAAAATACAACTCCCTTAGATTGTTCTTAGACTTCAGAGCAAGGGATTATGATACCTGGAAATGACCATACAGCATAAAAATACTTGAAATATGACTGACTGACTTCTTCAGGCATCAGTGAAGAAAAAATGTCTGTTGAGGCAGTTGTCTGAACAAGAGACAGATGGGTATGGATTGATGGCTTTGATGGGTATGTCAACTTGGAGGATCAAACTGAAAGTGTTATAGACAAGCCTTACTGAGCAAGTGAGCCTCTTAGGCACTAAGTAAGTTCTATGTGATTTTTACACTGCAACCTCTTTTACAAAGACATATTCTAAGAATACTCCACTGCCCTTGAAGTCTCATTTACTCTCTAGCTGTCATTCATAAAATATTAAGTCATTTCAACAGGGTTGTTTAATGACTACAGAAGCTTTCTATCCCCCCAACTTCTGCTAAATCATACAGTAATGTTATATTGGTTATCCTACCATGCAGATTTCCAGTGCGAGCATAGCTAGCCTGAGCAGACTGGATAACTTCCCGTTCCAGCTGCCCTGCTGCGATGCCAACTGCAGACTCTTTCTGTAACACATCTCTGCGCCAGTCATCATTCTCTGAGACTGATATATTTTCGCCAGCCACTGAAAACAAACATCCAACAAAATCAGTTATGGAGCCACCAAAACACACATCCATTAGGTAATACCATTTAAATCAATTTATGAGAGTACCACAGCACACTATTAGCTCAAACCACACACCCTGTCCTCATTCCAACAACATACTGTGCATTGCCCTGCAGAAAAATTAGTCTGCTGCAAAGCTGGCAGTACACCTCACTACAGTAACTTATTTTGAGAGTTCCCTAGCCCACATATGGACTTTTTTTGACAGGTTCTCTCAGCTGCTTCCTGCTCTGCCAGCACAAGATGTCCTGGATTTCCTCATGAAGAGAAGGAAAAGGATTCTAGCTTCTCTATCTTTAATTCTGTAGTCATCACACAATTTTTGAAGCAGATGCAGCCATATTTGCAAATCCTTGACATGTACATGATATGCATGAAGATGTGCAAGCCATATATAGAAATATTCTTTGCTGGATCACCAAGTAAACACAGCAATTCCCTTGCTTCTGAGCAAAGGCCTCTTAGACCTTTCCTAGCTAAAGACTGCCTTGTGTTAGAGGGGGAAAAATATATTAACCTTCTCTGATGCATAGAAGTTACTTCCAATTACAAAGAGAAACACACTGGAAAGTACTAATTAGCACTAGAGAGATTGTGCATTCTTGACATCAAGCTGGAGGCCTGCTTTTTTAGAGTAAATCATTCATTCATGCGCAGGGAAAAAAGCTTGCCTCAGCCTCAGATCTTTGCAGCTGAAGATGTCTATCACTCAAGAAGCAGAGAACCCTCATGAAAAAGCACAAAGGCAGCTTTGCCAGATCTGCTTTTCCCTATTTTCCTGACAAGTCACACCACAAAAAACAGAACAGCCATCAGAAAAGCAGTTCAGCAGCACTTTTAAATCCCACATAACAATATAGACAAAAGCTAAAAACTTAACCAGGAAGAAAAGTTAATGGCCCCTCTAACATAGTAAAACTGTAAGGTATCACAATGGATAAATCAAACTCACAGGAAGACAGAAAACATAGAAGCATAGATTTATTTACTAGGAGCATACACAGCAGCCAAGTTTTCCAGAATGCTATCTAAGCCCTAAGAAATACTTCCTTTAATTGAAGACTGATGATTAAAAAGACCAAAACAAATCATCCCCTCTCACTCTCCATATCACATGCACTCATTTCACTTACTCTCCCTGCTTGTAAGCAAGATGACTTGGCTATGTAAGGGATGCTTGAAGAATGCATACAAACCCTAATTTAATTTTTAAGACGTTATTGAAATAGAGGATAGAATAATTTCTTGCGTGCCCTCTATTTTGGAAATTCAACCTGAATGAGTTCTACACTCAGACAGACGAAGTCTCACAAATCTCAGAAAAATGCATCAAAAAAGCATCTTTCCCAGAAATAATGCTCCTGGTGTTTCTGAAGAGGATCTGCAGCCTTATTCTAAGAAGTGAGATCATGATCTGTACAGCAGCCTTGCACTGAAATCAATTTCACTGAAACTTACCACAAGCAGGGTTTTATTTTATTAGCAGGCAGAGGAGCATTACAAATTCTTCTGCTACATAGAGCTAAAGGTTCACATAATTAATTCACATAAGCCATCTTTAAAGGTTCATGTAATTTTTCTAAACAATGTGCTACCTACATTGGTAATGACAGATAATAACTGTAAACTAGAAACCAGCTGATGGAAAATAAACATATTTGGGGTGCTGCATCACCAAAAGGATCTCTTGGCATTCCTGAGACTTCTCAGACTGACTCACAGAAGCAGCATATAAAGTGAGATTTAGCACCTTAGTCTCAATTAAAAATAATCACTCATTATGTCATGGAAGAGAATTAGAGAACAATGTTACTGGGAGTGATTCTCTGCAGAATCAACTTACTCAAAAGAACAGTGACACCTAAAGTCAGGACATTATGGAGAAAGAGAATTTTTCAAGTTTTCAGACCCTAAATAAGAAATTGTGTATTACTACATGAGGAAACCCTTAACTTCCATTTATTCCTATGGGTTATGAAATATTTAATTGGTTTCTGCTCACATGTCAAATCACAGAACCCTGAAGACAGGGATTCCAGGCATTTATCTCAAGCCTTTAATTCTCCTGCCTACATGGATGCTTGGTCTTATTAGTGGTCCTTAACATTCCAACTTTTATAAGAGTAACCATGACGTTTCAACTTTGGAAAATAGAGAATTTAAGCTTTTTGTCTGTCACTGACTGTCAGCAGATAAATAAATCAAGCAGTGAAACACATGCTCATTCTCTTACAGCAGGTGTGAGTCAGGGAGAAGATTCACACTTACATGCCAGGCTGCAGCTGAGGATGATGAACTGGACATGACTGTCTTGCGAAGTTCCTCCAGGATGTTGTCTGGAAGTTCTTTGTGAGATTGCAACAGCTGCTTGCACTGAATTTGTCTCAAAAGCAGAAACAGAGCTGGGTGCTCAGGGCAGCTTTTTAAACCCTAAAACCAAGAGTCAGAATTATCATACCCCAATATCACAGATACTTAAGATTTTCCATTCTGTTCTTTGTAGAAAACAACACTGAAAGCATTCTCAGGATGCTTGAAGCATAGCATTTTTCTCCTCCTCTGCACAAAGGGGTATTCTAGGGACTGACACATAAAACCAGGTAACATTTTTCCTGTCCTCAAACTACATTTGAAGTCCCAGTTCAATTTTGTACGTTTCCTACTCTTAGAGGTTTCTGAAAGACAGCTCTCGCTTGGGTTGACACTATTACAAGTTTTGGGCCTATTAATAGCAGCAAAAACCTGTCTTGGGGCTAAAAGGGGCCTTGATTATGCTTCCAGTAATTTCAGTTCTCCCAGAAAAGGCACTTTATTTTCACAGAAGCACTTTACTAAACATCTCCTATTCAGTAACAGAAGGTATCCAGAGAGTATGTCTTCAAACAAACACAAAAAGCAAAGACAGAAAAAGCTATCCATTGCTTTACTCTGGTCAGGTGAAGCATGTGAAGCTTCTGCAAATTCACTGCATGTTATTTTCCATGCTGAAATCACAATGCTTCCAAGAATTACAACTCAAACCAGATTTGTTTTAACAAACAATACTTGTATATTTCACACATTTTTTGATGAAGTATGTTTCCTGTAAATCCTTCACAATTGAATGACAGCAGCATCTGACTCACCATTTCCAGTTATACAGTTTTCTCAGAATTCTGGGGTCCAAACCTATCACTGAGAGTTTGTGGTACTAGGGAATGCTATCCTTTTTTCTTCACTAACTGCAGACACTGATTGTCCTCTCCCCAGGCTACTCAATCAAACAAAAATCAACAAAATACAAGCAAAATCCACCACAACCATCCCCATACCCAAACTGGGGGAAGGGCAGATCTTGTATGTCTTGAAATCTCTGACCATTGTTAATATAGGGCAGGTCAGTAGACATATTGTGCAGGAAAGGAAAACACCTCACCAAGCAAACAAAGAGGCAAGAAAGTACTTCTTTCTGAAAACCAAGATGTTCAATCAATCTGCTTGTCTGGTTTTGGTTTTTTGTTGGTTGGCAGTTGTCTTTTTTTAACTTCCATCCACTTTAATGAAATATACCATATTTAATGAACTATACCATATATTGCATGTGATTAGTAGTTTTCCCTAGTGAGAATCAGTGATGTGTGCTTTTTTGCTTATCTTTTGCCAAGTATTCTTCTCATGAACACCTTCTTGAATGTTAACAGTCCAGCACCCTTCCTCAGCTGTGTAGCTGCCAGCCCTTTGTTTTAATAATTAAACTTGTAGCATTCACTTGTGTCTCTGAAACAAAGTACCAACACAACCCAGAAGAAATTGAAGTCCCATGTATGTCTCCTACCCTGACTTCCTGGCCTGAATAATGTTTTCCTTAATTCTAGGCAGGAAGAGCAGATTTCAGCTTTATGAACACACACTTGTTTCATCTATTAATACAGTTTTGGTGAGGGGAGAATATGTAAACATCAGTTCAGATGGTCAGAGCATGGTGTTAATACTGCCAAAGTTGAAGGTTTGATCTCCATACAGGCCATTCACTTAAGAACTAGGCTTGATGATCTTAGCAGGTCCCTTTCAACTCAAAATGTTCTGTGATTCTGTGAACTACTGTATTTTGTAACTCTGATGGAACAGACAGTTGCTTATTCAAACACCACCTTTCTGCATAGTGCAAAAAATAATGACTTCTATACAATTCTACCAAAATCTGCTAGTGTAACACCATCATACCTTGTTACAAAGAGCTTCAGCTTCTGATAGTTTACCAGTCTCCTCTAGACTGCTAATAGCTTGACACAGACACCAATCTTCAAGAGTACGGATATAATTATGTGGAAGGTTACTTTCTCCAGCTGTGAAGACAGACAACACACTTAAACAGATTAGTGTTTATCCTGTAGTATCATACCATGGTCACTGGCTCTAAATCTGGTAAGGGAGAACTTTTACAAGTTTAAAGGTGACATGGCTCCCTTCATTAGTAGGAACATTGAAAGAGGGCAGAATTAAAAGCATGAGGGGATATAAGCACACACCATTTGAGTTAATGCTTTGAGATCAATCAAACATGAAATTTTAATTCCAGTTTTCAAAACACTATGGACATTGAGCAAGATTGAGCATCTGTTGGAACTTACAGAACTCAAAATTACTTTAGCTTTTTCATGTAAGTGCTACTGCTGCAATGCAATACACCCACCACCTTCATGGGTGTAGGCATCAGAGTTCAGAAATACTATCTCAGAAAATCATTTGAAGCCTTGGAGGGGAAAGCAAGCTGCCATTGGGTGTCTAAACCTAGCTGTATATTAAATGTTTTTTTGTGAAAAATACAGTTAAGCTCAAACCACTATTGAGCAATTCTCAGCGTATTTGCAAGTTCAGAGAGTATTACAAGCTTAGCTAATTTCAATTTTATTTTGTTTTTTTAAAATAGGAAACTTGTATAGCTTACTTTTGGCTGAAACTGTAGACACAAGTGTCATCTCTAGACCTGTTTGTTTCGGTTCAGTGTTGTTTAGACAGACAACAGTGTTTTCAGCGTGACAGGCTGCCATTAGCACTGCCCAAGCAGCAGGATTATCTAGAAAAGAACGGTCAAAGGGAACTCAAAGCCCATTCTAAATATACTGGTAGCACACTTAGGATGATCTTTACCATATGAAGCATAAAAGCATACCTAGCAATGGAACCATACACTGTAAATAAGATACCAACCATAAAAGAAGTGATTGAGCTCAAACCAAGGAAGGTGATAACTACTTGCTTCTAGCTAGTAAGATTTATCAGATTATAAAAGGAAGATGCTGTTCCTAAAGCCAACTAATGTATTTTTCACAGACAGATTCACTGAAGCTGCTAGTGTCTTTCTGACTACACAGATTAATCTTGGCTATCACTGAAGAGTTGTAACAAAACACACAGTGGTAGCAAAAATCCCAAGACACCATCCACAGCCTTCAGTCATACAGACTCAGTCTGTTCTGCCCCACTAGCATTAAAGCTACAGCAATAGGTGCCTACCTGCACTGCTAACTAATTCCTGTGTCAATTTCACCTTTAAAGAGCCCTGTGAAGGACACCTTCTACTGTAAGAGGAATCTCTGTCCTGAACTGGACAGAGCTCAGTTAAAGATTTTATTTATTTAAATTTTCATCCCTAAGATAATTGATTTTTCCAGCAAAATGAAACAAAGCTTGAAGAGATAACAAAGTAAAATGTAAAGTATAATGCTTTTAAACAGCACTCAAAACACTCATATTTCTTGTAGGAAAGTAACTGAAATGTTTAACTTGCAAGCCAGCCTTATGCATCAGAGCAAAATTACTATAGAAGAAGCAACGTTTTAGTATTTCCCTATCAAGTACAAATTAGAAATTGAAAACCCCACTAGGCTTGCATTTCATATGCTAAAGGAAGAAGACCATTTAGTAAGACAGCTATATAGTTCATACACATTTTAACAGAACCTTTCTAACCTAAAATCTCAAGGTAGATGACGAATTCTCTCCTGTCTGGTGTGGCATATTGAGGGAATGAATGTTTTTCAATTTTGTCTAGTATACTAAATAATACTTACGTCTTTTCCTGTTAAGAGATTAAGAAATTGCTCATAGTTTAGAACATGCCTTAAAACCCAGTGACATTTTTCTTATTGTCTGTCTTAATACGCATGCTAGTAAAATTCCACAAGAGTGACAAGTTCCACTCCTAAGCATTTTCCCCAAAAGATACATGGATAACCCTAAACAACAAATCAACCCAACAAAAGTAGATTTTACTTTAACCCAGTAATGTTTGCTTCTGATGGATACAAAGACGAACAATCACTACTGTGTTTGAGAACAAGAGTAACCTGGATAGACATGGATGGCCTTCTGAATATTTTTCAGAGGATTGTTTTTCTTATCTTCTAACATGTGACATCCTGCTGCCAACTGATTAACTGCAATATTCAGCAGGACTTCCTATAAAACAGATAGTAAGAGTTATTTAACACTGAAAATGATCAGACAGAATTCATTTTAGGTCTGTTTAAGGAATTATAAAATTAGCATTTTAAGAAACGCAAACCTTTCCACAGTTTACATCAAGTGCGTGTGCAACGCTTCCTGCCACAGCTCCTCCCTGCAAGATTAAAAAAAATACAAACAATTGATTTCATTACATGGGCAATTAATTTTATGCAAAATATAATGCCAAAATATTTTTATCCTTGTTATTCACAAGTAAAAAATTTGGACAATGAGGTAATGTCCTTGCTTACAACATGATCTTTTTATAAGAAATTAATAAGAAACATTCCAGACCAGAGTTTATCTATATGACTGGTCTTCAATTTTAGTCCCATTTTGGAAAGGGTTTGTTTTCAGGTGCTATTTCTGTTTATATGATTAGCATAAATTAAGACAAGGAGTATTTATTTGGAGGAGAGTTAATAATAGGCAGAAAAGTGGAAAGGAAACATTGACTAATGTGAAAAGTGAAGATGACTACACTAACCAAATTAAACACAGGTAAATGTTAACAAATATATTTATTTACATAAACACATCTCTATAAAACTAAAGAAAAGAAATTACACATAGTATAGCCTTTTATTATTGGCATAATTCTAGCATATCTTTCCTCTAAGTTTACTCCAAGAACTGTTACCTCATGGTGGATGATGCAAATAATGGTATATAAATTCAGTATGTGTCTGTGTCCTGCTTTGTGTGTAAGCCTTAAGTTTTCATATTAACTGGGGAAAGTCCAAACACTGAAGGATGGGGTTTTTTCCAGTTAAGAAAAAAAGCAGATTACTTGGAATGTAAACACTACACATGTATTACACTTACTTTTGGCAATGCACTTACTTTTGACTTTTTTGATGCATACAGAGGAACTAGTCGAGACAGAAGAGACCAAAGGGCAGGATTATCAGGGTAACTAGGGAAAGAAAAGGGTATTAGACTTACTGGTCTTCCAGGACTCAGTAGGCACTTGTTATAAATACCAAATGGAGCTTTTCTATTAAGAAAACAATTCAGTGTAGTAAAAGATAGACATGGGTAAAAAACCAACAACACAATATTGAAATTATACTGCTATAAAGAAATAAAATGTACAGCATGAATATCAATATTCATAGGAAGGGCTACAGGTCTTGTCTTCATAGCATGAAGAACAAGGAATTTCAGTTGTAGCTGGAAAAAAACAATTGCAAGAAAACAGTTTCCAAGCACATTCCTGGAAGGCTCCGAATGCTAAGGCTAATCAAATCAAATTTAAACATAGACACTCAGCTAATGGAACAAACGGATTCAAAGGCTGTTAAATATTAAATAAAAACCCAATGGATGTTTCTAGGCTGAAGATTATGCTACACAGGATGAAAAACGCTTTCATAGTAAACTAACCTACCTATCAAAAAAGCCACCCAAACAGAACCAGAAAATACTGAACAAGCTATGAAACCTCTGCTATTTGATTCCATAAACAAGAAAGCAGCTAAAAGTACAACCTTAGATGAGGACTTCACCTTTGAAAATCAATTTTTAAGAAAAAAATTTTTTTAGAATAATGGTTCAAATAAATAGGTTTACTTGCTCTTCAATGTAATCAAAGCAATACATTTACAAGGCAATTTAAAGCAAGACAAACTATATACCTGTGTATTGCTTTGGAGACTTCCCTCTGGACTGCCACATTTCTGCCTTGTAATGCATAAACAGCAGATGCAATAAGACACCTCTCATAAATCCCATCATCCCCTTTTTCATGCTTCAGTAACTCTTTTAGGGCTGCTGTTGCAAGTGTTGCATCCTGCTTTACCAATCCCAGTGTGCACAAAGCCTTCAGACTTTCCGTACTAGGTTCCTTTAATGAGCTGTTGAATCAGAGAGAGGGAAAGAGACAACTATTTTGGAGCACAAACTAAACTTACTGTTAACATGAGAATTCTTTTTACTTCTGAGTCCTCTTGCTCCTATGTATCATGAAAGGTATACAGAATTAACACTCTCACTGTGGGATCCTGGATCAGGCTAGACCTATATCCTCGAAATCCAGGTTATTACAGGCACCAAACCAAGCTCTTAATAATTACTTTTGCCTTCAAAAAAAGACAAGACTGTAAGCTTCTCATTCTATGTTTTGTTTTCAGTCCCTAGCAAGAAAAAAGTAGAAGCTGTTAATCAAAGTTGAACAGCCAGCAAAAGAACCCTATGACAAGTAGGAAATGGTGTTCTACCATACTAGTTACCCAGACACATTCACTGTTAAAAATCTCTGTGCTAAGCTGGTTATGAGAAATGAAAAAGGTCGCTTCAAGTTCAAGGTCCTACTTGGGCACTTTAAGTCATCTAGCACAAATTCTAGTTAAGAGAGACATCAGTCTGCTGGATCAGAATGCATTGTTTTTGTTCCTATCAGTAGTAAAAGCCATCATGTACGTTTGTAGCACTGTATTTCCAATTCAGATCTAGACACATTCTTTGTGATGTTTCTTTCCTAAGCCATTCACTACCTTTTTTTAAAAATACAAATAACATCATTAGAAACTCTAAACATTGTTCATGTTTATGACAAAAACAGAAGTCTGCAGTGATTTATAAGATATAGGAAATACCAGTTTCCTAGCCAACTAGGATTAGCCAACTAATCATCAATTACTTGGGATTTAGGGTGTATTAGGTAACAGACCTTGCCTATTTTAATACCTTCAGGAGTGTGCTGGTAAGATGGATGCTGCACTGCCACTACTAGAGTTCTCTACTGACAGAGGTTTGCCCCTGAGAGGTGAGATGGTGACTTGATCTGTAGCTACAAGGAGGCTAACAATGATTCACAGGCTATTAGCCTCCACAGATCTGAAAAACAACAGGCATTCACCACTTAACTGCACAACTAATAGAGATCTATTTCTTTTCATGGGAAAGCTACAGGATTTTTCTGTCTACATTGCTGGGAACACAAGCATTTTGGAGATTTTTTTACTATTTAAACTGAAATTACTTTCATTGGCTGTTCAGAGTTCTTACAGCTAAAGAGCAAAAAAACCTGCCTAAGTGCTTAGGGCAACTATGAAGTAATACTGTATGAAAAGATAGCTTTTAAAACTACCATTCAAGGATGTAGGACATCCAAACTGCTCAGCCCTTCCACTCAATACTGCTTTAAGAATGTGAAAAGAGACAGATCATAAAACAAAAATCGACGTATCACATGAATAAGTACATTGCATCCATTTCCACTTTTATGCTGCAATACACAAAGAAAACATCCACCTGAGTTCCCACAAAAACGAAGCTTGAGTATTCAACAGTACAACAGAATATCACATCATTATTCAATAAAATAATCACCTTATTATAATTATCTGATTATTCCCTCCACTCACCATTTAAACAGCAGCGTCTTTGCAGCATCCACTTTGTTCCGTTTATACTCTATTATTGCCAAGGCAGTCAGAATATGTGCTTTATCTTTTTCAGACTCAGCAACAGACAAGGCTTTTTCATAGGCTGGTAAAAATTCAAAACTCAGAATTGAGGTAGAAATAAAAACACAACCTTTGTAAAGCCTGTAGGATAGCACGATATTAGAACAGAGAGTCACTTTAAGTTCAGGTTCACTGTATTTTTCCACCTCAAATCACAAGCAGATGACAAAAAAAAAAGGTGACTAAGGCTTTGGATTTAACTATGGAAACACCAGATTTACTGTTTAGAGCCCAGGAGTTGTTTAACATGTAGCAAGTAGAAACAGAAATGAAAAGCAGCATTGGGATATTCAGAAAAAGCCTGCAAGAATGTGGTATAAATACTTCCCTGTATGAAATAATACCATTTATGAAATAGTAGTTCAGATGAGCACACACATTCCAAATAAAATACAAAATTATTTAAAACACTGATTTGACTGTTCCTTTGTGAACTTCTATACAGGCAATTGCATTCTCCTTTTTATGAAGTTGCACATCTCAGACGTGCAGCACATGACAGTACAATTATATTTACCACTAAAGCTAAAGTGCTTTTAACAACACGTAAGTCTCCTATGACTAAGAATCATAGAATAACTAGAGTTGCAAAGGACCTCTGGAAATCTGCCCGTCTACCATGGCAGGGCCACCTACAGAAGGTGACACAGGACCTTTGCAAGTGGGTTTTAAATGTCTCCAGAGGGGGGGAGACTCCATAACCTCACTATGCAGCCTGTTTCAGAGCAATCCTCAATGTAAAGTAGTTCTTCCTCATGTTGAGGTGGAGCTTTTTGTGTTTTATATGATTAGGTCCATTATGACTTGACCTGTTGATCAGCATCACTGCAAAGTGGCTAGCACCATCCTCTTTGACACCTGCTTTTGAGACGTTTATATACATGACACCACCTCTCATTCTTCTCTTCTCTGGACTGCAACTGATTCTTCCAGGAAAATAATTTTATTTGAGAGCAAGGGAGGCTCAGAGAAAAACACCTTAATGGACAAGCATCAAACACTTGAAGAAATTTATTTTTCCTTACTACATATGAATGATACTAGCACCCTACTAATGGCCTAATGATTTTCACAGAATTATAGAACAGGCTGAGTTGGAAGGGACCCACCAGCATCATGAAGTATAGCTGTGTCAAAGAATCACAACATGTGCCTGAGACCATTGTTCAAAAGCTTCTTAAACTGAAGATAACATCAGTGCTGTGATGACTTCCCTGGGGAACCTGTTCCAATACTCAACTATGCTCTGGGTGAAAAATTTTTTCCTGATATTCAATGTAAACCTCCCCTGACTCAGCTTCAGGCCATTTCCTAGAGTCCTGTCAATGGTTGTGATAGTGAAGAGATCAGTACTTAACCCTTCACTTCCTTGTGAGGATGAAGACCATAATGTCTCCTCTCAGTCTCCTCTTCTTCAGGCCAAACAAATCAAGTGACTTCAGCTGCACCCTGTAAGGCTTCCCCTCTAGACCCTTCACCATCTTCATAATGCTCTTCTACAAGCTCTCTGACAGCTTAATGTCTTTTTCATTCGAAACTGCACTTGGTACTCAAGAATACTTAGAATACTTGTGGTGTTTATACTAACACATTAGGACTGAAAGAGCAAAATACTGAAAGTCAGCTAGGTTGGTTAGACACACAAATTTTGTTACGATTAACTTCAAGAGACATGTTCCATAATGCTCTGAATTTTACCTTTGATACTTTCTTCTAAGAGTCCTTTCTTGAAGTAAGCTAACGCTAGCCCCACAATGCCATCAAACTCAGTTAGGGGTATTGATGTGTAAACTTCAATGGCCTCATCACACAGCCCAAGAGCACTATGAAAAAAAACAAAACAGCCACTGGTGTGAGGACGCAGCAAGAGCTGCTACGAATCAGACAAACTGTCCTTGAGGACTAGTGTCCTCTATTCCATAGTAGTTTTAAGCAGACACCTGGAAAAGAGTAATATTAGAACAAGAATGTGCACTATTTCCCACCCTTTCCCTATTACAGCAGTTACTCTCTCCAACTGTCTGTTGCACAAGGAACAAGTGCTAGGAAAAAGTCCTCCACATCTGCACAACAGCTGTATATAAGGCAAATGACTTAATGCATTTATAATAATATATAGAAAATAGCAAAGGAGAAACATGAAAAAAGCAAATCAAACTTTTTTTTGCAAAAAAACAGATCATGCACACAGACAGGAAAATGCACACAGATACATTACAGCATTCTTGTTCTAAGACCACTACAGAAAGAATAAGACAGGATTGTGTTTATTAGAACTACTTTACAGTTACTAGAGATTTGAACTTGTACAAGTTGCACACATGAAATAACACACACAGCTTGGATGTGAGACTTCAGGAGTTGAGACTGAAGAGTTGATTCTAAAATCTTCCCTGAAGTTGATGAATTATGACTTTGTCACAGGTTAGAAGTTTCAGTGTCAAGTGAAGAAACTTAGGAATATATGAGGCTTCCCTAGAGAGCTAACAAATATTTAATTAGTAGACCTTGAGCTATCTCATATCAAAGAGAAATCTGAAAGTCTACATGCTTGTGTCCTCCATTCCTTCAGAACCAGAAGGGCATCATGAAGGGAACTTAGAACTATAAGCAGGACTACAGCATAGGGGTTTATCAGCAGAAAGACCACACACACGTACATAACACCCCAATCTCACATGCTTAAGGTTGTGAAAGTCAATACAAATTCAAAGGGTGGGTAAGAAGGGATTTTGAACAAACTTTGAAGCAGACATTTTATTCAGACTAAGCCTATTACATAGCTCAAGGGACAATATTGTAAAAAAAAATAAATAAAAAAAAATCAAAGAACTCCCACAATTAATTGTGGAGACAATACAACAGCTGCATTGCATAGACTACATTAACGTACATTAGTACCAAGCTTACCAAAGGGTAAGGGAATCATTGATATGTTACAGTCTGTAAAGACATACAGCAATTCCTTGCAGTATGACTTTTTTTTTTTTTTTTAATTACATTACCTATTTCTGGATCAAATACAAAGTTCAGTCAAACCTATCCACAGTTAGGAATAATGTTTAATAGATTATTTTTAGCAACCATCTTTCACCTTAAGCCTCACCATATTTTGTACCACCACCTCCAAAGCTGAAATTAGGGGCTCAGAAGGTTGACACTTACCACAGTGACCTGCCATAGTTTTGCATTGCTGTATTGTATTTCTCAGTATCTTCTGAGTTTTTCAGCAGTGCAGCTGCCCTAAAATTAACCACAATGAATGTTACTTATCATCTGACTACAAGATGCTTATTTTGAGAACAGTTCTCAGAGCAAAATGGACAACTGTTTTAGCAAAAGCTTTTCTATGCTAATTAAACATAAACAGTGCCCATTTTAGTGTCTGAATGCATTAACAAACTTGTTGGCCAAATACCTTTTCATTTGTTCTTCCCCTCTTTGTAAAGAAGAGAGAAGGTAAAAAAACCCCACAACAAACCCAAAGGCCAACCACCTCTATTAATTAGAGTGGGATAGAGAATAAAGCTAAAACCAATCTTGCCTTCTCCTTCAATTTCATTTAAATCCCACACAGTCAATTAATTAGCGTTGTGGTAAGACATACAAGTCTTAGGACATCTTTACTTTTCAATTCTGTGTTCTGCCTTTCCAACACACCCACCCCTACAATACACCTGGCTGAAATGCACTGTTGAACTGAGAAAGTAAAGTTTATCTAAGGAAAAGAAAAACCCTTAAGTTTTTCAGCTGGTGAGTGGAAAAGAGGTCAAGGAGCTTCTCTAAGCTTTTCAAGGGTATGCAGTTTACCTTTCATAGGCATAGGCTGCCTGCTGTTTTAGATGCAGGCACTCATTCAAAAACCCAAACATTGTGAAAGCAGAAGCATCATCTGGATTTCTTTCTAGAAAATCAGAATTGACAATACAAGAAAACAAGATCAGTAAGCTGTGAAAAAGCATTACAAAAATATTGCTACACTGAAGCTACAGTACATGCACTGAACACTCTGCCAAATGCTTCTGTCAGTTGCTCACTAGAATAATTCTGACAGGTTTGTGGGCAAATACAGAAGAGATAGATGACCCAAAACATGACATCAGGTTGGCTCAGAAATGTTTAAAATATTATGAGGTAACATTAATGCATAACACACTCAATATGTTTTAAGTTTTTCAATAGGGATATTTTTTTTAATAATGAAATGGGAAAGTATTAATCTTGCACTGACTCCAGTAAAATACTAGTAGAATCTTACATTTTATTTTTAATACATTCTGAAGAAATTCTGTACAATGTGCTGTAGCATAGCTCTGCTTGAGCAGGGAGGTAAGATCAGATGACCCATTACGGTCCCTTCCAAGATTAGTCATTTTGTCATTTTTAATTAATTCCTAAGGCACAAATTTGTCAGCTGTCAACTCATCTCAGACTAGTAACTCTTCTTCCCAGACTAGGAAAGAAGGCTGTCCAGAATCCCGTTAAGAACAAGGCACAAAGAAATATATCTCACATTCATCTCGTTTATGGTGAGATGTATTTTTTAGCTCTCAAAAGTCAGCAACTGATTACTCAAACAATTTATTTACAGGAATACTTGCAAACTAATGAAAATCTACATTTGCTCTATCTGCTTTCCAGGCTAGACATATCCAATGAGGCGGCTGGCTTGGAACAGTGCATAAAACCAGAGTCCATTACCTGCTGCAGGTTAACAAAATCATATGCTTGAGAATATAGAGTTACACATCACACAGGAACAATCTTCTGCCAAGCATCACACCACAGAGGCAGAGGTTCTGGCACCTATCTTTACTTGTGCATACAGACACATGCAAAGCGAGTCTGAGAGCAAACACCCTACGAGAAGCACGACAAGGCTCTGAACCCTATTTTCATTGGTCTCTGAAACAGCTGGAAGGAGTAGGCAGACAGAACCCACATCCATTTCATTGTTGTGTGATAATACTACTTTACAGATAAAAAGCTGTCCCCACCTCAGCCAGACCTCTCTTGTCCAGAACTACTACAGCTGTATTTGTTCATTCTCAATGCATCTGTTAGGCATGACAGGTTACAGAGGTATTTAAATTACCTACCTATATATTTGCTCAAGACCACTTGGGCTGCTGGTATAGCATTCATCTGAACAATGTTGTACAGATACAGTTCTGTGTTTCTGTTGGCTTTATCCTGCAGCGTTGAACATACCCAGTGGGCATAGCCTTTTGCTCCCTCAGTCTCAAGAAAGAAACAGACCCCCCCCAAAACCAGAAATCATTAAACCTGCTCAAGATACAGCAAAATAATTACAAATTATAATAATAATCTATGTCCTAGGACAGAGTTTTGGCTGAAAATCTGCATTAGTGTTAAGCTGAAGAATATACCAAATTGAGTTACTCCACACATACTTTTAACTTGCCCTCTGAGCAAATCAAGTTCTTACATTTTCATATAATGTGCCGCATCACGGTAGGGATAATAGGCAAAAGAAAAAAACAGTTGTGAAAGAGTAAGTCCTTCACTTTTTTAGAACTCAAGGTTCTGGCAATATCCTTGCTCTCTCCAGAAATAATTTAGGCCTTTGATCTGTGTCCAATTCTGGAACACAGAGAATGTTTCTTCGTGATTTATAGAGCTGATTTCTTAAACCCTTGGGACCAAAGAATTTTATAAAGTAACTGCCTGCTATAAAATACCAGCATAAGTCAGCAACCACAACATGAAAGCCAGACAATCTCATCTGAAACATGACTGTAGCAGTTTCGCTATTCCAGACATGCCTGTTTTAAAAAAAAAACAGAACAAAAACTATCTCCTAAGTAGAGAGACTGGAAAAAAACTGTCTCTTAAGTAAAGACACAAAAACTTCAGATCAATACAACTGTTACACTTACATGCATACTAAGTTCTGTTGTGTGCCTGAAGAGATCCATGGTATCATAGCTGCCTACAGTCTCTGCAATAAGGGCCTAGAGAGAAGCAAGAGTTGCTGTCGTCATGTACTTTGAAAATTATGACGTTGACAAAAACCTTAGCACATCTCAGGCATATCTTAAACATTCAATATGAAGACAGTTTCTTCTCATAGTCTCCAAGCAAGATTGGTTTTAAAAACAAAATCAATACAAGAGGAACACAAGCAGTCTCTACTGTATCAGTAATTTATAAACTCTTTATAAACTCTACATTATTCAGGACAAAGACCTGTGTGTATTAGAACAATTTATAACAACATCTGACAGAAGCTGAATTTTGGCACGTAATGGTGCTAGTTCTTTCCTAGAATCTAGTTTTCAATTAGGTATCATTAGCACGTGAGCAGCAAGGATTACAAAATTCACCTGTAATTATCATAAAAGTCACAAGTCACATAAATCTCAACTATTCAGAGGTGGTCTAGATATCACAAGGACCACATCAGCTCTCAGTGGCAGGGGAGGAAGGGGCTTCCCCGAAAATGAGAAGTATTTTGTCCAAGGTACATTAGAAACTTACTTATTCTGACAGTGGCATTAGAAAGACGGACTGAGATGAGAGTTGGGTTGTGCCATATAATGAACTAGTGGCACAGCTGAAGCTGAAATAACTATCCCCTTTATACAGTGCTTTGTTGACAGCTGCCTATAAAAAGCCTCAGACCACAGTGATTGTTTTGTTAATAGTTTGTTAGAGAACTCACAATATCAGCCAGAAAAACATCATCTGAGTGTGTCTGATGAACACAGCAGCTTCCAATGTGGAAAATAAAGGAAGTGGAAGCTCCCCTTACTTAAAACACAATTTTTAGGAGCATGAATAAGTGCCTATAACATTAGGCTGAAGTTTAAGTTCTTTGACAACTCCTTTTTGTGTGCTGCAGTTTTATGATTTTTCACCACACCTGTCCAATCCAGCATAACAGGTAAGATGGTTCCAGAGACTGGGCTATCTTGAAGGCTTCATGAGCTTGCTGTAGAGCCAAAGATAACACAGCTGTTGAACTGCCTGGCATGGTAACAGAGCACTTCTGAGTACACACAGGTATTAACATGCATCAGTTTAGAAGACATTTAATGGACAGAATTAGGTCACAATTAAAAACATCTTCTGTACCACACAGAACAATGCATTGCCCAGAGAAATAAACCAGTACAGTCTTAAAGAAAAAGAAAACAAAATTAGAAAATGTCACAATATCCCTCCCTTGTTAATACATTTTCTTCCCAGACAGAGAATTCAGAAGCTAAATCAACCCTGGTAACAGTCTAAAAATCTGACTCTTGAAGGATCCAGTTTTGAAAATTCGCTTTTTTGTAATACAAACATATTTTCAAAAGGATAAAACTGATTATCACCCACAAGTCATCTCCCTATGGCCTACACATACTTAAGAGCTCCTCCCTCAATCTGGCACAAGGTGAACTAAGTCTTAGCATTAGCAGTCCAAGCAGTAAGCAGTCTGTACTATCAAGTTATTTTTCTTAGAAGTAATTCTGACCACCACATTTCCAATCAAACAAAATTTCTGCAATTCCAACCAGCAAATAGGACAAGATGTACTTTAACTGCATGACAGCTTCACGCTTCACTTAATATGTACTCTAATTTTCTCTCCAGAGAAACTCTGAAGATCAGAATGTTACAGTAAATCATATATCTGCTGATGAGCAGAAAGTAGGTATCTATGGGAACTCAAACACTGGAGTTCAGTCTGTGACCTACAACTTATAGTTGGCCAAACCTGGCATGCCCTGGGGTTTGACAAACTGCTTCTCTGTCCTTCCAGAGGACAGTAAGTTTTCATTCCAGCTGCTAGAAAGCAACTTTGCCAATTCAGCAGAAGTTCATAATTCACTTAACCTTAGCATTCCCAGAATAAATTTTTAATTTAGCTGCATTCCTCAGGTGCCAATCTAATTTCTTTTGAAGGATGTGTATTTTTTGAATTTGAAAGGGACAGCTGAAAGGGACACTCCCATCCCCATATACACCCTTAAAAAAAAAAAAAAAAGGAAAATTATACTTGAGGATGGGAAATAGATTACCTCAATGTTTCCAGTTGCCAGATACAAAACCCCCAAGTTGGTCCAGGCAACAATATTCTAAACAGAACAAATAAAGTTAAAACCAATACATTATTACACTCCTCAGAAACAGCAGTGCATCAGGGGAAATGTCTTAAATGCCCACTTGAAACAGATGGCAGCTGCCTACAGCACTTACAATTTGCTCAGCTTGAACAGATTTGATGAACGAATGTTGAGCAAGAGCATAATTCCCAATAGCTGGGGGGAGAAAGAAAAGAAGAGACCTAGATGTAACTGAATTTCAAAACACCATTAGTCAAGCTGCCTTCTAATTTAGGATTAGATGTCACAGACATTAGAGATGTCACTGAAGACTTACCACTACAAGAAGCAACTACACCAAGTGCATTCCAATAAATATGATTTTTGCTGTCAAGTCTCACAGCTTTTTTGAGACACTAGAAGAAAATAAAACGTGGATTATCATGATTGGGAGAGCAAAAATTAAGACTTTATGCACTTACTTATTCAGAGACGTAGGCTTTACTGTGTACAGAGAGAGTATGGCAGAGAAGCATGAATATCAATTTAAAGAATGTACCAGCAAATACAGGCAATACCTGCAAAGACTTCTCTAGCAGTTCACTGATCTCATTCATGTCACTGCCCACTGCTGTGAGGTGCTCTGCTTGTCGATAATAATTTATTCCAAGATCACACCATATGCTAGGCAAAGACATCAGTTTTAAAGCTCTGCCATAACACCTACAGAACATGAATCACAGAATCGTTATTCCAAGTCTCTCTACATGTAGAGCAGAAAGCTGAAAAAACATTCAAGAGTGCTTAAAAACCTAGACCTAGTAAACATGCATAAATACAAACAAAACCAGACAAGAAGTGAAAGCTAAAAAACCCAAACAACTAATACATCTTCATTCAGACACTTACTGTGCCTCAATCAGAATCATCCTGGTCTAAAGGCAATCTGTAGTGCTTACCACTTATGAAGCCACAGGTGTGGTTATGCAAGTGTGCATTAAATCAAAGCTCTGTCAGTTACATTATGCATGCTTTTACTTAAAACAAATATCAGTCATATTTAACAGTTCATCTAGCTTCCCCTAGGAAGTATTTGACTTTACAGATCATGGTTGAGATTCACCAATCAGCTGCATTTCCTGCCTTACAGATCCAGCTGAAAAAAAGCTCAGAGGGAGTCACCGAACAGTGAGTTTATGACACTTTTTACAAGAAAGAGGCACACACAGAAGCTGGAGGTATTATCTTTGACTTCAGTTGTCCTGGGAGAATTAGTTACCAAAGACTGCAACCACTGCTTAAAAACAGGTGTGATTTGTGAAATAGCAGGGAGAATGTAGTCATACACCTGGAGACAGAATGGAGAAGAGCAGGTGCTGACAGCACTGTGGCAATACAGGAAACATACCCTGAAATGAGTAGTGTAACCTGGAAGAAGCATGAGAATCTATTTACCCAATATGCAGGTATCAAAGAGTCAGCATGACCTTCATTTTCTACAAATTAAATACTCCAGAATGCTTGAGACTCTAAGGATTCTTAAAACAGCAGAGAAGCTCTTGACAACAAAAGAGTATTACCTTCCTCCCAGTATGAGAAGCTCATTTTTCTTCAGCATCTGTTTGGTTGCATTTTTACACAGAAGGGATCCTAGTACTTGAACATTCACTTTGGCTGGTGAAATAACATGCACACTAGTACAGGTATCTCCTAACAGTTTCCAGAGGCAAGATACATCAGGACGGTGCTCTACTGCCCTACAATTATACAGAAAACACACACAACACCCACTCAGACACTTCAATGTCCTTTTCTGAAAGAAAGTGGCACTTTGAAGAGTGGCACAACCTCAAATGCAATTAATCAATGAGGCATTTGATTTCATACAGTTTCTTCCTATTCAAGCTATAGGTCTAAAAGATCAAAATTTAAAAAGAAAGAGCAATAAAAACCAACCAAACAAAAACACCCCGACATGTCAGCTGACTACATGTACTCTTGCACTGTCTCATTACAAGGCATTACACACCTGCAAAAACTTGATGTACCTTCTCCTCTAACAACAGTTATTCCAAGGCTTAATTTAGGACATCTTGTATGAAATGCAAAACAAAAAGACTGAAGTAAGGAAGGAACTATTTTCCTCTTATCCATTGTTTTTGGTAGGAACATACTCCTCACAGATCCATATCAGAAGGACTACACAGGAGAACTGTGTGTCATTTCACACTTGTTTTAGAATCAAATGACTCTGTATCTTTGGAAAGAAAAAAACCAAAACTCTGAAAATTCATTTAAGTAGCCTATGTTTTGAATGTGTGATTCAAACCACTTTTAATAAACACATTCTTAATTCTGGATTAGAAGCCCTAGTCCATTTGATTCAGTTTAACTGAAAATTTTCAAACATTTAACTCTTATTTTTCTGCCTGTGAACCCACAATCCCAACACAAATTAAGTACGTTAATATTTAGTACTAACCTTGTAAAATATGTAAGGGCCTGCTCTATATAATCCACAGCCTTCCTATCCAAATAGTTATCAAGGGCTGATCTTGCCAGCATGAGATAACACTCACCAAGTCCTGAAAGTAAGAGAAAATAACCTCTGTGAAAATAAATGCTTTTATGATATACTTCAAAGTACTGTGGGGAATGTGCCTGGAAGCCTGGTCAGCACTCTGCCTTACCCAAAAGTTTATATCCTGTGTACATTGTAACAAAATCAAAAGACCCATACTGCTCACAAAAGAGACTTTATCTTGTGAAGTGTGAACTATAGAATCATTTGGCTATTGAAATAAACCTAATAAATTATTTTTAAAAATAGCATTTAAGCTTTGGGTTTATCTTCAAATATTAAGTAAACCCCTCCTGAGAAATCTGTATTGTCACATCTTTGACAAATCCAGCAACTTTCAGTTTACTTGTGTAAAAAATCAATCCTGAGAAACAAAAAGAATAAAGCATGTCAGGGAAGCCAAAAGGTGAAGTCTTCATTGAAGAAAACCTGAAGCCAACATTATTTACTCCTATTTATATAAGAATTTATTTCATATGGTGTATTGGGTCTGGTTGAGATGGTCTGGCTGAGATTTCATATGGTGTATTGAGTCTGGCTGTTAACTTGCCCCACAGTAACCCTCATAGTGCTGTGCTATGTATTGGTAGTTAGAAAGGTGCTGATAAGACACCAGTGTTTTGGCTGGTGATGAACAGTGCTTGGAACAGCATCAAGGTAGTCTTTCCAAAATTCCCTGCTTCAGCAGTAGGCTGGGGGTAGTCAAAATCCTGAGGGAAGACATAGCCAGGGCAGCTGACCTACACTGACCAAAGGGGATATTCCATACCACATCACATCTGTTCAGCCATAAAAGCTGAGAGAAATGTGGAAGTGTGTGTGTGTGTGTGTGTGTGTGTGAGGGCACTTGCTATCACACTGTTTTTAAGTGCAATGACTAGGCAGACTGAAGTCCTGCTTAATGTTAAGTGGCTGACATTGCCTGCTGATACAAAATAAAGAATAAATATTGTTTTCCTTTGCTTCTTCATGTGGACTTTGCATTTGCTTTATTAAACTGCATTTATCTGGACCCATGAGTTTCTTCAATCTCATTTTGTCTTCTGTTCATGTCCTACTGAGAAGAAGAGTAACAGAGCAGCTTGGCGGGCAGCTGCTGGGTCCGGACAAGGTCAACCCACCACAACTGGAAATAATTCCCACTACTAAAAAAAGGAACTGCATCATATGCCACAATTTCTAACATTTTGGAAATAGTAACTGTTTAGCTTGTACATTTGCTGGCACCAGCAGTGATTCTGTCTGTCAGTAAGTCACTGGATATGAGTACCATTCCTGATCAGTATTATTTTGACAGTTCTGAAGCTACCCTCCTCATGCTATTGTAATCCTCACCTATACCAAAATAGTGTTTTGCTAGTCTTATCCCAAGATCATGAGCTCATCAGATGTCAAGATGCTCTGTAATTGAAAAACAAAATTGATTTTATTCTCCAAAATGACACAAAAGACATGCTAGAACAGAAGAAGAATATGTAGTAGCACAACATCAGAGCGCATTGAAAAGATCCAGTGAAGTAACACCAGTACAGTTATTCTCTCAACTACTAGAGACTATGCTTCCAACAACTCAACTCAGAAACTGTTTAAATTGATCAGTAGAAAATGAACACTGATGGGGCAGCCAAAGAAATTCAGAAAGTTTTAAGAACGTCCACAAAAATTAGAATATTGGACCAAACATCACAAGAAGTCTCCAAGAAAGCGAAGCGGATTCCAAAAGGATTTAGAGCCAAGGAACTGTCTTAGGTTGCAATGTAAGATGTAGCCAGAAGTATCAATTCTACCACCTTCTGTTGAAACCAGGTGGAGCAGAGCTCTTTATCTCCTCCATCACCCATCCCTCATAACTCTGGCGGGATATCCACTGTTAATATCCCAGCTGTTAAAGCCAGCTGGGGCAGTGTTCTCCATCTCTTCCATGACCCAGCCTCCCTCCAGGTGGGATATCCTCTGCTAATGGGCCATTGAGTCTCACTGCATGGCTGAGGAAATTACAGCATCCATTGGGAGATGCTCCACCCAGGGGAGGAGCCAAGCATTCCTACCTGGATATAATCTGAAATTTGGAACACTGCAGTCAGCCTTTCAACTGGATTCCCAGAGGAAGACCAAAGCCATCTACACCACACTGGACCTTCAGAGGAAAACTACACCCTTCTACAGGATCACAGTTCCAACAGAACCACATCTGTCACTCCAGGAGGACTGCAGCCACCATTTAATCAGAGTGCTGCCAGCACCCTGACCAACATGATATTCTGAATATATCAGTGGGTTTTTTTGTATTACTGCATTTTTATCTTAATTTTCCTGATAAAGAACTGTTATTCCTATTCCCGTATCTTTACCTGAGAGCCCCTTACTTTCAAGATTATAATAATACAGAGAGAAGGGGGTTACATTTTCCATTTCAAGGGAGGCTCCTGCCTTCCTTGGCAGACACCTTTCTTTCAAACCAAGACACAAATCAAGCGATTACAGTGTGAGCAATTATGAAATAAGATTTGGGAGATGTAAGAAAACAGTTAAGTACAAATGCAACTATGGGGAGGAATCTTGATACTGTGTATTTGTTAACTACAGACACTGAGAAGGCCACATGCATGTGCACAGCTCTATACAGCAAACTGCTGCTGCAGTTAGCTCTTGCCTTCCTGCCCAACAACTAGTACAACTGCCTAATTACAATACTCTCTAACTCCATTATAGAGCTTTTGCCACATCACTTTAGTCTGGAAAACAATCAGTGGAGTTATACAGAAGGAGGTAGAAGTATCAATCATGATAACTTTTTCAGATGAAAAATCCACTGTTGCAATAATAACCCAGCATTTCTGAAGTAAGTCTTACAAGAATCAGTTTAGATTAATCCAAAAACCAAACAATGAAAAAATAATTAAAAATTCAAGCTAGCATGAAGCAGCAAACAGCACCTGTTTCAGATGGGTACATAAGGTGAGACTAAGCGGCAGGGAGAACGCAAACAGAGTGGTTATTCATTTTTTATCAAAATTTTATACACTGCCTGCATTATATAACTTCACAACCACAGTTCCATCACGAGGAAGAAGTTTCAATTGCCCCACTTCTCTACTCTTACCTATATCCTGAAGGTCTCTACTCCTGCCACCTGTAACACTTGAGAGACCTCTTGGGATTTTACTGCTGTTTTTCACTACTTGAAGAAGCCCAGAGGGGTCTGAATCACTAGACTAACATAAGAAGTGAGGAAAGCATGGCCAGGAGCAGAAGAAAATCAGCAGAAGCCCACCACTTTGAAATGGCAGTCTGATTTCATTGCCTGTTGAGCCAGCATTTTACTGCTTAGGTAAAACTACAGCCTTGTTAGCTGGCTTCCTCCATGTATCTTCAATTCTTACTCATTTGGCCTGGTAGCCACACAGGATTATTTACCTTTCATATTTACTAAGAAATAACCACTCATATTCATCATGATTTAAGAGTTTTTCAGGTATTTGACTACTACAAACTAGCTTTCTTGCGGGGACCTTACAGCCCTACAAACCCAAAATACAACTCTATTCTTCCGTACAGGAAAACCTCAATACACCAAAAACCCCTCCAAAAGACTGAAACACTACAGTGTGTAAAGGCATGAAAAGTGAACAATTTCAAATTCAGACATACTACCTTTCAGTGCAGGCACGTAGTTTTCTGTCTTCTTTAAAATTTGTTGATAGGTAGCTATAGCATTTTCGTATTTGCCTAGAATCTGCTCAAGTGCTGCAGCTCTGTAAATGCTGTACACGAGCCCTGGGTTCAGCTCACTTGCTTTCCTGAAGGATTTCAGGGCTGTTGAGTAGCTACCTCTGTTGAAGTAAGCCTCCCCTAGAGACTCCCAGCAGTTGGAATCCTTTGGATCAGCCCTGAGAGCTGCCTGCAAACTGAAGATAACAAGACATGCACTTCTTTAAATGAAATATGATACAATTTACACATAAATTATTTTTTTTCATTGTATCTGCTCAGGACACTGATTTTGCATTATATACTCTTCAGGACACAAATGCACGATTTCGTCAAACTTTTAAACAAAGTATAGTACCTTTTTCATCTTCAGAAGTCATTACACCATTTTAGAAATTGTATCCTACCCTGGCTATTTAGTGCTGTAGCAACTTGTCTGTGCCTGTCACCAGGCTTGTTAGTACAAAACACTGCAATGTTAACAAGACTACATTCTGTGAATTCTAGAACTGAAGAGAACTGAAGAGTTCTCATTTCCCATTGTTAAATACAAGCTATAACCACCTAAGTTATTTTAAAAACTTGCTATGAGCAAAGAGCATTTCACTGGGATTTGTAGAAAAGGATTTAAACCAACCACCAGTTGTCTTACTCAGACACTGCTTGTGATGGCTGACCAGTTCTCAAGTAGTAAAGGCCACGATGAAGCCAGGCCCATTTTGCTGTACCAGGTCTTGCTTTTTCAGTTACTTCATTCAGGATTGACAGAGCAGTGTCCTAACAAAGCACCAAATACCAAGTTAGTAAACAAAAAACATTTAGAAAATATTCTTATGATTTTCTATGCTTTCCTCAAAGCAGCAAGGTAAAGATGGAAAAAAGAAGTACACAAGCTAAATAAAGAAAACTCCCAACTTTCTCTTTATGTTCCCTACTGAAAAAAATCCTTCACCTATATCACATGTGATGACCCTAATGTTACATTTGATTCTGATACCCTTCTCCCCAGACAAATTTTATTTGGAATTGGAACATGAAATTGAAACAAGTCCAACTATAAAAGTTGCTAAGAAATGACAGAACATTTGTTTTCTGATCTTGCATACAGAGGAAACCTGAAGTGATTCCTCAAAGAGGAGGATTAGCAGAAGAACAACAGAAAACAGCAGTAATCTGACATTCTGAATGTACAATACCATGTCTCCAAGTTCCACACTTAAACTGACAGCTGCTGTTCCAGATTCTTCATCCATCTCATCCAGTTCAAAAGCCTTCTTATAACAACCACGAGCTCTACTTTTGTCTCCAGCAATGTCTCTGTAGTAGTTACCCAGATAACAAAAGGCACTTCCCAAGTAGCTGTCCAGTTTTGCAGCCTATAAGGAAATACAGACACAACATCAGACAGCACTCTCAAGGATTGTACTCAGATAGGTACAGTGATAACTACTCTGCTTACTGTATTTTGTAAGCCCTTTCTGTGATATAATCTGAGCTGTCAAACTTTATTTTACAATTATACAGATTACCTGAGTTTTAAATTTAAATTTAAATTTAAATTTAAAACTGGAATTTCCAGATCTGGAAAATCTGCTGCAAATCTCATGACACAAAGCATTTTGTACACAAAGTACTAAAACAGTTGTGCTAGGAGAAAGCAAAACTTTACAGAATCTCGTAATTTTCATGTTTTATTCTGATTCAATCATTTGATTGAAATACTCTGTTTATACTCTTACAATACAATTTGACTCCAACCATTTCTGAAGTTTCAGTTCCTTCTTAGATGCACTTGGCAGATTTACTTACAGTTAAGAAACCCACAGCCTCCAAGCAGCAGGAAACAGCTTTGTCAATAATAATAAAGATTGTATACAATGTTTTAGAACCGAAAGAACTGTTCAAATACATGCACCACTATACTCTGCTGTTATTAAAGTACAAATAGTAGGCAATGATTCGGGTTCCCGATACACATTATGAAGTTACATGGTGAGTTTGCAGTGTCTAGAGTTTTATTTTGTATAATTCCAAGTTACTAATACAGATGTTCAACTAAATCTTTTGGATTCATGTTATGGTCTATTTTCAGCGAAAAAGCTACAATTACTAAAACCCCAAAGATCAGGAAAAGCATATAAATTATGGGGGTTTACCAACTCACATCTTTGGACAGACAATGAAACCCTAACACCATTCTCAACTTTCTTCCTTCATGTTTTTTCAATTTGAATTCAAAATTCAAAAGGATTTCAAAATTTCAAAAGGTCTTCATAGACATATGCTGCATATCTAGAGGCCTCCACTTTCCAGCCCCCAAGGAGAGAAGATTGAAGGAACCACCACTAAGTTTTGCCAATTCAAAGGCTTAAAGAATTAGTTGAAAAGAGGAAAACAAAAGCAGAGAAATTCAAGGTAACTGCACAGCTCCCTTCAATGCCTTTTCACACAGCACAACCTAGTTTGCAGGTTCTGGAGGCTCACACATTGTAACAAGAATATTCAATTCTCTCATTCCAGTCACTGTATTTTCCATATTTGGCTTTTAACGTAGGAAAACACTAATTGTACCTCAACAGTTAAAGCAGTCTTTACCTTCAAGAACTGAGTGAGTGCTTTTCCTTTGTCTTTTTTTGTCTCATCACTCATGAACCAGTAGGTGAGCCCCAGGTACTGATGATACTCTGCAGTCCCAGCCTTTCTTTCAATAGCATTAAGAAAACTAAACAAAATGAACACAGGTCAGATCAGACAAATTCTCAAAAGCTGTAGAACACTATATTCTACTTTCCTATAACACTTCCCTGTTAGAGGAAAGAAAACAAAAGCATACCTTTTTTCTGCCTGTTCATAGCTCTTTTGGGAATAATGGATGAAACCCTCTAGAGCATGGGCCTCAGCCAGATCAGGGTGGGACAACAGAAGCTCTTGTGAAATCTGCAAAAGGATGTCATTTTTCCCTAGTTACTTCCATGAAACCAAGAATTGTACTTAGGTCACAGGAATAAAAAAAGCACTAACCTTTGAAGCCTGATCCACTAAACCTTTGTTTAGGTAAGCCTGACCTCTGAGAGCTGAAACCACTGGATCACTGTTTCCATCTACAATCTAGAAAACCAAGTAATAAACACAATTAATTTATTCTCTCCCCACTTTAAAAAGTCAAAGTTGTTAAAAGCAGACAGACCGCATGAAGATAAAGACAAGAAAGCATTTAGAGGTTTTCTCTATTACCCTTGAGAAGATTCAGAACAATTCTGATGAAGATCAAGTATAAGTTTGTAGAGAGCAAGGACAAAGGTACAGATATATGAAGAACAACAACAAAGAATGAAACTGTGTGACAAAAACAAGGGGAAGCAATTTTAGAAGTAGTATGTTCTTCTTCGTGACTAATGACAAGTGAATGATGGACATGGGAGGCAGGATTATAACATGAATTCAAATTAAGATTAGTAACAGCATAGAACTAGCAAGAACCCAGCAACAGTGAGCAAGACCAGACAAAGTCAAAGTGACAGCTTCTAAAATTAGAACTGCAAAATGCAAAAGAGCTGCAGCAATGCCTGAAAAAGCAGGGACGGAAGAAATGTTTGAATTACATGACAGCTGGTAGGAACAGTCTAAACCACAAAGTTGACAGGAGGCCAGGGAAGAAATACTCAGCTTAAGTACTGAAAGATAAGAGCATTTTTTAATATTTAAAAAAAAAAAAAACCCTGAAACATTTTAGTCAATAAAAATACCTGCTCAAGTGCTTTAATGGCTTCTTCTGCAGCATCAGCATCAGCTATTTTAATCAAAGACTCTGCTTTCAACTGAAGGGCAAGGTTCTTCCACCGAAGATTAGGACCCTCAGGAGTTCCAAGAGCCTCAAGAACTGTAGACAAGAAGTACCTTTCATCAAGTTAAACAAGAAAAGTACAGAAAGCAGCATTCTTCCAATTACAAAAAATATTAATTACAACTTTTCTGTCTAATAGAACACCATTCAGACTGCTCTCCCCCACATACAAGAAATTGTCCTGTAAAATTTCTATTAATTCAAGTTTAAAAATTAAGTCAATTCTAGGAGGTCATCTCAGATGCATGGATACTGATTGCTTTCTAGCTGCTGGCTTTATAAATTAAGTGCCACCATTTTTCTCATTAGAGTTCAAAAGAAACAACAGCAATTGTTTTGCCCTTCAGTGTTCAAATAAAAGAATATTACTGAAACCAGGGATTTAAGTTGGTGCCTATACAAAAGTTCCTTTTTACCTTTTAACACCATTCTGATTACTTTCCAAATACACAGTATCATCTCACCTCAGAGACTGAGGGCATGTCTGTTGAGCGTCACCATTCTCCAAAGGCAAGAACTTCCTGAGTAACTCTATTAATTGTATTTACTTATTTTCATGTATGATGAGCTTTTGTCTCATTTGATACAGCCACTAAGACAAGACAAGTAAAAAGCAGTGTTTTCCCAAAATTGTCTCCAACTTTCCACACATGTTTTGGACTCCAAGAAAAACTTCTGTATCAACAGCATCTTTTAGCAAGGAACTTAACTTCTTGCATGGAAAAACAAAGTTTGTTTTGTTTGCTCTGAGCTTGATATTATAATTGCTTTTGGCACTAGAGACAGACCTCACACAGGAAAACAAAACATTGGATCTTTATTTATATCCCCCATCATTTGCTCTTCAGAGTTCAAAATTATCTCTTCTCCAGGCTGGAAAAGGACTTGACAGGCTATTTGCTCCATTTTTTAATCTATTTGATCAACATTTATAGTCTAGAGACTTATTTCTAATCTATTAACTTCTACTCTTATTTTCTTTTTGAGATGGGGTGAATAGCTACTGAAACTACACAGATTTTTATTATGCTGCTGAAGTTCTTAAAACCACTGTGTGCTGACGGTATGTTTCATTAACAATTCCCTTCCCTGAAGTTGCTAATATTTGATGTGCCTGTAAAGCATTGCAGAGGAAAGAAACAGTCCTATTTTTTCATACTGAATAATGAGGATCTTCTGCACTCTTCTTCAATGAGAGTGTAGTGTAGCTTTGTGAGAACACTTCATCCCACAACTCTGTATCATTCCTCATTTAAAACAATGAATAAAATTCTATAGTCTTAACACTCAGTTATGCACTCTGGTAATCACCTCGAAGTCAGCAAACTATAACCTCTTTACTCAGCATTCATAAACAGCACAGGTATCAGGGAAAACATCAGGGACAACTCCTACCAGCCTGAAAACAGGCCTAACTATATATACTGTGCACTACCTTTTAACTTACTTAGAACAAAAAAATCCAACACTCAATGTTACAACTTCACTTCTTAACCCAAGGCTACTCAGTTTCCTTAACAATCCTGTAAGGGATCTTACCAATTACCACCTGGAAATCTCCTTTATCTATCAGCTCATAAACTCCTTCAAGGAGTTCTAAATAAATAACTTTATAGAAGTCCATGATGTCTACCCCAAAATATTTTTCTACATAAATTCTTTAACTCTATTGTTTCAGTTTTAAATATTTCAACTACTAAACATACCACACCTGTCTTGGTTTCCCTGAACTTTCCCATAACCCTTTTTAAAATTCAGCACCATGAATTCTAAATTCCTAATTTAAACCTACTTCCAAGCATTTGGGTGCCAAGAAAATTTCAGCAAGCAATTATGGAAACCCCTTAAATCTTCAGCATTTTCATCCTTATCTTCCTCAGTCAATTCCTAAGTTGGTATCTCATAGTTCCTTAATGCTATATTTCCTTGTTTTACACAGACTGCTATTAACACCATAATCACAGATGCATTGTTAGATCAATCTGCTGAAAAGAAGGGTCATGGTACGAAATTACCCTGAGCTCTTCCACACTGAACACAGATGAGAAAAGAATTACCTCATTTTCATTCTTTCTCCAGTAAATTACTTTTTAACATATTTTTTTCAGTTTTCATTTTTCCTCCACCCAAATTTATAGGTGTTTTGAATTTCTCTTGCCAGCAAGTACTTTCCTTTGAATTCCCATGACAGTTTGGCCAGGTCTCTGTACTTTTACTTCTTCAAGTCTTTCTTGAGAAATTTTTCACTGCATTTGTCTCTGCCACAGAAGAAGTCCATTTTAGCTGTCCCTTCATTTATAACTACCAGAGAGTGGCTCTGTTCAGCTGAGATACGCATCACTAGATCAAAATGACAGATAGCCCTCACTACTAGCTAGCACAGATGAAATTTTACACTCAGTGAGTTTCTTCAGATGCATCATTTCTAATATTTTACATTAACTTGAAAAATTTTACATCAACTTGAAAAACTAAACATTTGTTTTTCAGGTTTAAACATGCTATCTATCAGGCTATGTATCTGTGACCCCTACCCTTGTGGTTTCAGGCAATCTGTTGCTTGCCAGCATTGGGTCAACCACCAGCAGAAGCAGCACACCAGAACATGTAAACCTTCTAAATATTAACCATCAGACAGCTTTCTAGATTCACCTAGCTAAGTATTTCTCTGTTCCTGAGACTAAGCAGCATAAGGTGCTTTTCAGTTGTCATAAACCAAGAGCAGTAGCACAAGCCTGAGACTGCAAAAAGCAAGGTGACTACTACCAACTCAGACCTACCACACAAAGGCCACACTGGCTGGGCTACATAAGCAACAGGGCCCTGAAGCTGCTCTTCCAATTAGCAAGCAATTACCTTGATTGCAGGACAGGACAGCATTCCTATGTTCATGGATTTTCATCTGTGCCTCTGCTAGATAATGCCATGCTGCTGGACACTGGTTAGTCTTCTGCAAACCTAGTAAGAGTATAAAAAAGACACTAGAAAGTTGCTTAGGGTTGCAAAGACACTGCAGCTAGTAGATACTTAATTTCCATATAATGCCATCAAAAACATACTATCAATCAGATAGTAAGACTTGAAGTAATTTTTTCTGAGTCTTATTTTAGACTGTTTTGGAGAGAGAGGCCTCCATTCAACAAGGCAAAAACTAGAAAGCATGTCAGTAGGGCTTAATTTTGCATATAACATTACATACACTGAAACTTTCTGATGAACCTGCCTTAATTCACTAATAAAACCGAATTTCTGTCTTATAATATATAACTACTAAGTAATGCCTGGAAGCCTCAATGCCTAAGAAGCAAACGCTTGGCTCATTGGAACAGACACTATTTCCAAACTCTCTATATTTACACATTATACCAAGAGCCTTGTCTTTGTGTTCTCGTCACTATAAGCAAAGTCTATGTGCAAAAGTAAAAACAGAAAAACAACTTAATATTAATTGAAATAAAATATTATTTTTTTGTCAAAACAAACAATGGCCATTTAAGCTAGAAGAATTTGTTTTCCAAGGAACTTTTTCTTCTTCATGTGCTCTGAGGCACATGAAACTTTAATTTCATATTTTAGGCAAGATGTTGTTTCACTGCAGAATATTCCAAAATTCTATTTCAGAAACAATCTCATTCTAAATCTAGAAGAATGGATGCAGGACATCACAGCACAGTCTGACTAACTCATGAATGCTTATATCCCAATTATTTATCCAGTTTTCACTATAAGCTGCCACAGCAGTACAATGAGAGTGGGTAGTCTCACTTTCCCACCAGTACACTTAAAAGTACTTTGGATAGAGCTTTGACATTTCAATACAAGCAAGTTAATTCAATGATGAGTAAGTCTTCAGCAAATATGATTACTGTAAAACAACAACAAAAAAGGAAGAAATCCTTCAATATTTCTTTCTAGATACTTAGTGTAAGTCTTTACCCAATGTAAGTGTTAAAGAGGTTTTAAAATGAAGTAACTTCAAAGAAAAGTCATCTCTGTTCAGGTAGAAAAATGAAGAGACTCTATTACAGGAGCTGAATTATATTTTACTTCAAAAATTCCACATTCCTTGAATTATTGCTATTGCTACAGTTAGTATTTTATATAGTTATTTCCCCAAAACAGTAGAATTAAAAATAGTTTACCTTAAAACACTACAGAGCTGACAATAATACAAATGAAGACTTCAGAGATACTTAAAACTATACTTAAAAAATCTCAACACAGGCAGACAAAGTGTTCAGCATTCTTTTAAAATCCAGCTGGTCTAGAATTCATATACTATGGAAATATAAGATTCCCTAACCTTTCAACATAAAATAAAGCTGGTGTTTAAATTGTAGACTACTTACATCTCATATTACATACTTACCTTCAGTAAGATTCTGAACAGCCTCCTTGTATTTATTTTCTTTGAGGCATTTTATACCAAAACCAATGATACCTGGACCACTGTTTGCATCCATCTCCAAAAGCTTAGAGAAACAGTGCAGGGCCTTTTCTGACAAAGTACCTGGTTTCAGAAAAAGACACGTTTTGCAGGGTTTTAGATTGAAAAAAAACCTGCAACAGCTTACCTTACCTGTGTAAATGATCATTATCCTTCAAGTTCAAAGTGATTTTTTCCAAAGGCACTACACTCTTATCATCCTTTATCGCATAAAGAAACCAAAACCCAGGAAGTAACCCAAATATTCAGTACTGTGAAACAAAATAAACTGAGTCTGAAACCTGAATAACCACTTTTGCTAAATTACTCCACGTACACCTTCTTTATTAATAAATATTAATTCTTTTATATGCTTTTCACGTAAGTTCAGCTGAATGCCCACATGTCAAAATCTGCCACAAATATCAAGATGATTCCTTCCAGAAGAGACAGTGTGTACCTACCATTTTGCTGTCATAAGCCTGCTGAAACTACCTTGCTGTGAAACCACATAATTTAATGTTTTAGCTTAATTTTAGCTGATGCCACTAACTTCTGACACTTAGCTTAGCTTAGCTCTGACTGTAGACTTGGCAATGTTTACAGGAACTATGTGACTTGTTGCAACAACCTTCAAACTATTATTTTCTTATAAAAGAGATTACTGTTTCATGTGGCATGTGACAGTTGCTTTTATCTGCATTTGCTAAAGGTGATTCTCCAATGCATCTGAATTAACAAGCCTACAAGAAGTGCAGGACATGAAGGATTAAAACATATGACTCAGATCTAAACAAACAGCCTCACTAAAACATAAGCAGCATCCTTTCTCCTCCAAGAACCTTGCAGGATGGTGAGATGTTGCCAAACTGTTAGTATACAAGAACTGCATTAAACTTTTCCTTTCAAAATTAGTTTCTGCTCATTTCTCCAAAATGTAGAGCATTTTGAAACACTTTACAAATTGAGAGTCTGGGCCTCATTTGTCTTCATACTTTCAAAACAAAGTGAAAAATTCTCATTTGTTTTATTTTGCTACCATATTCCATTTTTTCAAAACAGGAAAAGGCCTTTTTCTACCTAAGCTGAGAAGTTATTTCTAGAGGGTTTTTTTTTTTTTTCTGATTTGGTTTCCTTGCTTTAAGAATTAAAGCCAAAGAGGAATTAAAATCAACTTCTGATGTCCTAAACAATAAAATGAAAAGCTAATTCTAATAATTACCTTTGAAAATGACGAGAAAGTGTCCAACACTAATGTTGTTAAGTTAATGACTTAAAATAGTAATGGATAGTTTCAGATCCCTGTACTTCTGAGCATACCATGTTCTGATTTCTTCCCCTCAAAGATTCTTCTTTTCTACTCAGGATACATATCTAAATAGATCTGTTTATTCCCTATTCACAAGGCACACTTTCTAACAGAGTTTCACAAATGTTTATCTGTTGTTTTTTGGGGTTTTTTGTGATGAAAGAGAATCTGTGTCAAGGATAATGTAAGTGTAGTCCATTGTGAACCTCAGAGCACTGGTTAGCACCACTTCATTTTTTCTTAAAAGGTCAAGAAGCTAATTTTCATTTATCTGGTGAGGCTGCTTTTCAAGTAAGGCATTTTTTCTTTGAGACTTCAAAGAGTTGAACTTAACTCACAGGAGGTTTAGAGTCACTACTCAGTTACAGGGCTAGAAAATGACAAGTCATAGGACTAAACAATTTATTTCCAGAAACATAACAGAGAAGTAAAGAGTTTACTTGTACACTCTTTGTGAAAGGTCAAAATTTGTAAACAGATTGTCACAAAACCAACCATTTAAAAAAATACAGCCCCAAAAATGCCTAAATCCATCCTACTCACCTGACTGAATAAAGTGCAAGCAAAGTACTTCCAAAGGGTAACTCACAGTAGGGTACAAAGCCATCATATCATCACAAGCTTTTTCCAACCTACCTACTTCATGAGGAAACTTGAAAGGGAAAAAAAATAAACAGTTATTTGTGTGAGCTCTCAGATGTGAAATAATAAATCTATTTTCTTACTAGAAAGACGCTTTAACATAGCCTTACTTTTGACAAGCACTGTATGAACTCTTTGTAAAGATTTTGGTGATCTTCACCAGGAACAGTCTCAGCAGAGTGCAGTGCATGTATAAATGCAGTCAAAAGCTGAAATAATAAAAAATCATGAGTGCAGAAAATATTAATACAGAGAAATGTTATTTTCATAGAATAGAACATTTCAGTTGGAAAGAACATACAACAATCATCTAGTCCACATGCTTCAGCACTTCAGACCTGACCAAAAGCTAAATCATGTTATTAAGGGCATTGACCAAATGCCTCCTGAACACTGACATATTTGGCATATCAGCTGACTTCCCAGGAAGGCTGCTTCAAAGTTTGCCCACCCTTTTGGTGAAGAAATGGTGCCACATGTCAAGTCCTGTGAACCAGTCCCACACATTCTATCACTACACGACGGAAAGAATAGCTCAGCACCTCCCTCTCCACTTCCCTGCTCAGGAAGCTGCAGACAATAGAGGGCACCCTTCAGTCTCCTCCAAACTAGGAAAACCCAAAGTAACCACCTGCTCCTTGGAGGACATGCCTTCCAGCCCTTCCATATTAAAGTGGGCAGCTACACGTTATTACCTAGATCCTACTCATTAAGTTTACACTAGTGCTATGAACATAGAAAGTCATGAAGCAAGTTCCTTACCATGTAGCAGCACTCAGCATCTAAAGCATCTAAACTGTCTAGTACAAGATGATGCAATAATAAGCTGCCACATAACATAAGGTTAGGTACACGGAAGGTAGTATTTTTAAGAACATACATTCCTCTTCATACCTAACCCAATTCAAAAAAGGAAATTAGGTTACTATTCTGTAAGGCAGCTGTCAGCCCTTCTCTTCACTCTGGTCTAGAAGTCTAGTCTTTTTTTTCTTGACTATTGATATATTGGGGAACACAGCCACCAGACTTATAAACAAGCATGCTAAACAAAAAGCTGTACACAGGTTGTCACTACAGAAACACAGAAGTGTGTTGCCTTCAGGTCCACATCCTTACAGGTTCAGGTGCTTTACTCAAAACTGCAGTAAACTGTAGATTTGCATGTGAAACCTATTCCTGATGTTTATGCAATTTTAGAAGTATTTTCAAGTTATTTTTTCCTTCTGAAAAAGAAAGCAGTGCTGCCTGCAGCACCTCTTTTATACACTAGCTCATAAGTTAAAGCCTTTGTCTTCTCAAAAGCAGAGCTCCAGATTAAATTTTCAGCCATCTGAAATTACTTCAATCTGTATTTTCTTGCTGCTGGAACACTGTTATCAAGCAGACTGGAGATGAGAAATTTCCATGTTTCATGCCGAAGGAGACTCATCTTCCAAGAACAGACAAATCAAATAAAATTAACTTTGTCCACAGAGAACATAGGATGAGTACAATTCATGATCATTCTGTTTGGTTTCAATCAGCTTTGAACACTTTCCTAAGAAGTTAAAGCTTAATGTCTGGAGGAGAAAAGGTGAGCCAAAACATTCCTATCTGGGATAAAGAATAGATACAAGGAAATGGAAAAACCTCACAAAGCTATCTCTTCTGACTTGTTTGAAAGCAGGGGGAAGTTTACTGTTTTGAAGAACATCTGTATAGGTTTTGTGTGGTAAAGCTTTGCCAGTGGGAAGCCAAGTGGGGTGGGTTCTCTGAGAAGCTGCTAGAAACTTCCCCCATGTCCAACAGAGTTGATGCCAGCTGGCTTCAAGACAGACATGCTGTTGGCTAAGGTCAAGAGCATCAGCAATGCTAGTACTGCCTCTGGGATGACAGATTCAAGAAGGGGAAGAAACCAGTGGAACAGCAATTACAGGCAGAGAGAGACGTAAGAATATACGAGAGCAAGAAAACAACCTGTGCTGGAGCAGTCTGTTACTGAAGGACAACACCCTGTGGAACAAACCATGCTAGAGCAATTTGTGAAGAATTTAGGTGGCCCATTACACCTAAGGCTCATCTCAGGCTGCTGCACAGTTGCTGTTTTTGTCAGAAGGTAAAACTGCCCAATTTTTCCTCAGAAGCTTAGTACCTCTGAACATTGAGACAGTCAACTCACACAAACGGGCTTCAATTACTAGTTGCACTGTATACACTAGTTACACATATATGTACCTAGCTGAACAAGGAGTGACAAACATTACCAACTGCCCAGTCTTATTATCCTGGTTCTTGGTACTGTCTTTCAGTAAGTGGATCATCTTCTTCCAAAGCTGATGAAGCTCTGCCTTTTCTACACCTTCCTCCTCTTTCATCCTTATTAGTTTCTGCCAAGTTTCTGCCACCTGTCAACAGGAACAAATGATCCATGCTGTTATTTAAAGAGCTGAAAGTCCAATATAAGCACTCAACTTATCGCTGAAATTCACTGAATACTGGGTAATTAAACTCCTTAACAGCAATGTACGTTTAAGAAGCCAGCACTATTTACAGGGTAAGGATGCACGGGGGACTGCTCCACCTAGCGCGCTTCCCGACCCTCTGCAAGTGCGTTGCTTATACACAGTCACCACATACATATTATAGTCACTTATTACCACAAAACCCTCCCAGATATAGCCTTTTCATACTCTTGTTCGGGCTGCAGCTACATTCCTAAGTCAGATGTCCTCCTGTTATCTTTCTTCTGTCTTTGCTCAGAAAGGAGAAACTGCACACCTTGCTTCTTTGCTAAAAGTGCACAGACACAGCAGAACTCCTCATTCATGGACTATCCCTTTGGTATCAAACAAACCCTTTTTTAACACTCCAGGGTAGAAAACACCGCAACATTTAAAGTAACCCAGATTTACCTGCTTTCTGATTAAATACTTAGCAATTCCCAAAGCATTGTGTGGGACCTCTCCGCCTTCCATGCTACAGTAAGTAAGGCAGAGAACATAAATAGTACATAAAATTGGACTCTGGTTCCTGGAGGAAATCAACAGTAAAAGTAGACCTAAAGATCTAGAGCACTACAAACAGAAAGAGAACAAAAGCAGCAGTCCACACTGAAATTCCAGTGTGGAAACGTCAACAAAACTGAAAAGAAAAAAACCCTGAAGACTAACTTCAGTTTCTTGTTCTACACAAAGTAGGTATGTCTTCATATGCTGAACTGTTAGTATTAAATTCAGTCTAAGAAGCTGGTATATAATGAGGCTTTGGAGCTAATTAATAATCTTCAGCCCCATGCTCTGTGCTGTGTAAAACTTTTCATGTTCCATTGCTGGAGGAAAGGTGGGAAGATGAGATGGAGTACCATCATGCACCACCATATAAGAAAACAGTCTTTTTAAAGAACAAAGGAAAAACAAACAGCATACCTCCAAAACATACATGCTGTAAAAACATTATTATAGAGATTGCAGGAAAAATTACTGTTGAACCACAAAGGCATTTAACAACTCCACCTCGTGGTACTTACCAGTGTCACAATGATTTCTGCAAAGCCTGCGTTGCTCTGAAGAGGCTATTTGTGTCTTTATCATTGTGCTGGGAATGCAGTATGTCAGACACATGCAATCGCGTTCAGGTTGTGTACATATCCCACCTCACCCTCCTAGGATGAAGCTTCAGTAACAGCCCAGGAAGGGATCACCCCACCAGTGAAAGGCTGCATGTAAATGCACATACTGTGTGTAAATGTGCATTTGATACCATTTCCAACTTCCAGAAATAAAACAGAAGAATGATATTCTGCCCTCTCAGTCTCAATACTAACAGCCTTTGCCAGTTCTGTCAGTTTAATGGATTGCCTTCAAGTCTCACCCAGTGGAAAAGACAAGATACAGTTAAAATCAGTTCCTCCAGGTTGTAGACCACAAGGAAATCTTAAAGTGGTCTGTGGCCTGTAAGAGTGGGGATTCCTTGATGAAAAGTAGTTAGATCAAACGAGAAATTATTGTTAGGAGAAAGGAAGTGCTTGACCTACCTCTACATATTTCTTTTCCTGATGGTATAGTTCCACAAGCTTGTTACATACATCACACCATTTCTGCTTGTCACCACTAGAAAGGAGGAAGAAAATGCCCCCAAAAACAAGCTAAGTTTTTCATATAATAGCATAATGTGTTTCAAACTCTTGACAAATAATTTTCAGTGGGTTCAGTTGTCAAACCAATAATCAGAATTACAAATCGCTGTAGAAATTTTACTCTTTGCTGCTCTGAATAAAAAAAAAAAAAACCCAACATCACTTTAAGGGATTTTTTGACCAGTTTTCAAACAAAAGGGAACAACCAAATACTCCAGTCAGCTGCAGTGACAGCTGAGTTACACTTGTGATCTGTGTGATCTTAAAGCAGGGAAAATAAGCCTTCTTATTAATGCAAGCAATGAACTATCAGAAAGAAACGATTTCTTGCTTCAAGGCAGTGCGTTTAGACAGGAATAGAGTAACACAGAATTCCCTAAACTACCACCCTCAAGTACAAGAAAGCAAAGAGAGTTTTTACTCTACCAAAAGGGACAGGAACAAGAAACCTTACCTAAGGAGAGAAAGCCTTAGCAAAAGGGCCAAACCACTGATAGCAGAAGGCTTTAAAAACCCAAAGTTTGATATCATACTATATATATCACCAATGGCATCCACTGAACTAGAATCTTAAGACTAAATTTATGGCATTTGAGATCCTTTACCTTTCATAGAGTTCCAAGAGTTTTTTGTAAACATCTGCTAAGTCTCCTTTGACATCTATTTGGTTGGGTTTCTCATACAAATTTGCTAATCCCTTAAGAAAAAAAAAAACAAAAAAAGTAATGGAAGTAAGATTTGATGACAGTGCTTATGTTTTATGAGAATGCCACTTGTTCTGCGTACAAGAAATATTCCATTGCCTTCAATGAGGTCAGCTGTTAAGGCAGTAATCACTGGGCAGAATTCTGCACAGCCCACTCAATCTATGTTTATTAAGTTTAAAAAAAAAAAAAAAAAAAAGCTTTCACTTCCTTAACTAATATCAACAATTCTTTGAAACTTCTATACATTACATGATCTTGTCTGCACAAAAGACAATATAAAAGTCCACTAGGTCATATGATAAAATATATATATATATAATGCAAAATACATAATAATATACACATGTACACACAAGTATTGTATCAAGAAAGCCAGTATCTAATTGCAAAAATGAGGAAATTCTAACATATACTGAATTCAGGCCCCAACAATTATAATTTAAAATAGCATTTGTACTGAAGATATTAAGAACCTTATTATATTAGAAAAACATTGATTGTTGATATCAGCAACAGACTTAATATGAAACATTAGGTTCCATGAATCAACAAGTAAGAAAACTGTAGGTTGTAAATCTGTATTACAATAGGCTGCAATGCTCACACCACACAGCTACTTTAAATGTATATTTTTGCTTTCAAGTAATAACATTCATTAACAATCCACTTATGCTGAAAGTTAGAAAAATACATTACTAGATAAAATATTTTCTCTCCGTAAGAGGAGAACTGTCAAGTGTTTCTTGAGCTACAAGCACAGAAATTTTTATATTGATGAATTTACTGTATTTGTTTTCATTCACGTTCTCCCTTGCATGTCTCACAGCTGTGTAGTCTACACAAGAAATACAAACTCAAATACTCTGAAATAAGGTTCACCATAATTTTACATTGGACACACAACAAATGGGAACCTCATCTACTCCAAAGCTTCTGTGGAACTTAAGGGTCTCAAGCAAACAAGATACAAGTCTAAACTGCTTTATTCCTGTATTTAACTCCCTAGAGATACTTTTGAGGGAAACTGAAAGTGGACATTCACATACCTGCCATGCCAGTAACTGGTTTGGTTCAAGTTCAATAGCCTTCTTGTATGCTCCTTTGGCCTGATCAGGCTGCTCTAACTCAGCAGCTGCCAGGCCAATGAACACCCAGGCATTGTAGTTATTTTTTTCTTGCTTCAAGACTGCCTAAAAATACATAATATTAAGTAAAACTGATGAAAGAAATGTAACTTATAGAATCATGTACTGAGTCTTATCACTACAGTTTGGTGGATTATTTTATATGGCAATATTAGAATGTAAGTAATTTTAAGGTAGATGCTGAGATTAGTAACTTTAGTTTCTTATGCCAGAGGATACTTCATACCTGAAGTGTTGAGCTAGTAACCTGTATCTGCAGCTCTGCAATTAAAGCACTCCTACCAGGACAGGATTAGAAATGGATTTTTATACCTATCATTCTAGACTTAATACTCTTACTGCCACACATAAGCAAATGCAAAAAGAAGGGGAATGAAAGTTTACATGTGGGAAGCTAACACAAACAATCTATTAAGTTATACCTGAAAATCCATCTCAACTATCACATCAATAAGGTATTCTACACTCTGCACTACTGTACAGCTGTAGAGGTACAGCAAAAAGAACAAAATGAGCAAAGAGCCCCAAACTTACCTTCCAAGTATAAAATTAATTACCTTGCAATGTTTTAAGGCCTCCTTATACTCTTTATTTCTTATTGCGTCTCTAGCACTCTTTAATGCTGCCTTCACCTCCTTATTTGACATTGTGGCTGCTAAATACAAAGGACGTATCATCAGTTCTTGTAAAAAAACATATTCTGACACACACAAAATATTTATACCTTTATTGCACAGAGGTTATTTTAAACAGAGAAATATAGAGCAGTATGCCAAAATGCTACAGCACTAGAAACTGATGAAAAAAATGGCATAGTTAAAACTACTCACATTTAGCTCCAATGCAGGATTCAGATATTATTCCAAACAATTAAACGGTACAAAGTGGCTATCCAAGAATGAAACCTTTTAACAGTTTAAGATAAATTTAAGGAGGAGGTGAGGAGATTCTAGGAGCCTGTAGCTAGACTTAGGAGAAAACACCCTACACCTAGTAGCTCCTCTTTAAAAAGGAACTAAGCAGTGAACCATGCTTAAGAACCTTATTGCCCCAGAAATGTGCTCCAGTGGCTGCTAAGAATCAGGGTTTTTCCTGCGTGCTTTCTTCAGCAGCATCATGGCCATCTGTCACTGACACTCCGGGGTGGCCCACCCTGCTCCCCTCCCTTCAGGCACAATTGGGCAGACTCTGCTTCTGACTACAGCGATGAATCATAAAAGAAAAGGCACCTAAGGACACAGGAAAGAGGCATTCATGCTTTTGAACATTATCATGCACTGTTTTGGTGTATGTTGTACACCCAAAAGGACTTTAGAAACACCACAGTCAAACACAGAACAGTCTGAGACAGATAGGAGACAGGATGAGACGGATGAAAAAAAACAACCAGCTGAAGAAAAAAAAACGTCTTGGGGGCTGCAAAGCCAAAAAAAAAAAAAAAAAAAAAAAAAGGGATTTTCATTGCTAATTT
>CM031878.1:57817399-57835511 GCA_018697195.1 Certhia americana
GTCCGGGGCCCGCAGAGGGGGTCTGGAGCCCACAGATGGGGTCCGGGCCCGCGGAAGGCCTGGGGAGGCAATCCACGCCGGCATCCCCCCAGTGGGAGCCGCAGCGGACCGAGCCAGGCCACCAGGGCGTGCCGCCACCCGCCCCCCGCTCCGGCCGCACCTTCAGCCGCCACCGCCGCCACCTCAGCCGCCGCCCGGCCACATGCGCACTCCGGCCGCGGGACAGTGACGCGACAAGGCAGCCGCCCATTTTTTATTTTTTCTTTTTTAATTTTTTTTTGGGGGGGGGGCACTATGGGAGATGTAGTTCCCCCTCTCGCGGGGCAGGCTGGGAGCTGCAGGCCGCCTCCCGGGGCACTGTGGGAGTTGTAGGCCGCAGTGAGCGGGGAGCGTGCGGCGCGCTCAAGCCTTAAGTTGTGGTCAGAGGCCGGAATTCTGCTTTCGGAGCTGCCGCTCCTCTTCGTTCGGGATCTGGGGGCCACGGTGGCGGGGTGATGCGAGACGGCGGGCCTCTTGAGCGAGCCGGGCTGGCGCTGCTCCTCATGGCCGCCGGAGCCGGAGCGAGGCCGCGGCCTGCCGGCCCTGGCGATCAGCCCCGATCTAACGTGGTGCTGGTGGCCTGCGACTCCTTGGTGAGTGACCGGGGCGTGGAAGGGCAGGCTGACAGGTAAGGACGGGCGGGGAAACGCTCGGCGGTGGTCTGGCCGGAACCAGCGGGCATGGCGCCGTGTGGATGCATTGCCCATGGCAGAGGGACGCGCATGCGCGAGCGGGAATGGCGGGCGGGGGCTCTGAGGGGGCTGGGGCTGCGGGAGGGCGCCAGGAGTGTTCACCCCGCTGCTCCAAACCAAACAAATGCTTCAGGGGCAATTACAGCTGCAGAAAACCTCTGTGCAGGCGGCTCCCACGGTCTGGTGTGGTGCAGCTTGTCAGCAGGGTGGGGAGCGTGCCAGCAGGACTCTGTGGCAGCGCAGCCGCCACTAGGGCTGGTGTGTAAAAGTGAATGCTCTTCGGTTGGATTGAAAAACCCAGTGACAGGCAAAGTCACTAAACTTTGTGTTATCCTTCCCGTTGTAAATCCTAAGAGTGTTAAGCCTCCACAACAAATGGGATAGAGAATTTCTGTAGTCACAGATGAAACTACTGACTTACTGGGCATCATATTCTGGTTTACTGAAGCTCTTAAAAGGTATAACAACACAATAAACTTGTCAGACGTGTATCTACAGTAGAGGGATCTAGGGGCTTCATTACATGATCTATTAATATATTTGGTTTAACTCTCAGACGCAGAAATGTTTCCACTCGCAAATAGTGATCCTCACATGTCTCTTCACAGTTTTCTTGCCCACGCAGCACGCTGGAAATACTTTGATGTATGTTTTACTCTGAGGTGTCTTGGTTTCTCTACCTCATCTGAACTCTCCTTGTTGTGGAACCAAACATAAGCTCTGTGGTAATGAGCTCCAAGTGCTTTCACATGTCATAACTTCTCTTTCACTGTTGAGGAAGTTTGATTCCTAGCCTTCTTAGCCTTCCATCCTTGACTGCACAGATAAAAGCAGTTGGCTTCTTGCCTGCTGCCTGTTTTTCTTGGGATGAATTTTTCCTAAATATTTAGTAAACATGTATTGTCCGTTTCGAAACCCTGTCTTTAAACACATTTATTTCAAAGATAAAGAAATAGCTCCTTCTTTGTTAATGTAGTAGCTCCTTATTGACTTTTCTTCCTTTGACTCTATTCTCTGTTAGGTTTTTTTTTCAGTAAATCATCTCTCATAATATTCCAATATAATGCATGTTTTTTCTCCAAATTTTTAGCTTTTACTAAAAGTCTATTTACCAATAGTTAAAATTACAATATTTAAGGTCCTAAGGGTTAGTCAATATCCATTTTATATCCAGATGCTGGCAGAGGCTGCAGACAAACCTTAGGTGAACTTTTATATGTCCCCTGTAAGCAGGGGGATTCTCATAAACTAGATTACAAGGATTAATGAGGTGACCCTTAAAAAAGAAAGGAAAAACCCACAATGTTTGTGGAATTCTTACATAAACAATTAAGAACAAGGTGCTGTTTTTGAAAAGTGTCATATTTGCATAGTGCATTCGAAGAAGAACATGGTAAAAGAAATGTGTGTGTAAGCTTTTTTTCTGAGATGGATTTGAAGGTAGAAATAGAGGAACCATTTTGATTACATCACTAGTAGTGAATAAGAAGGATTGGGTATTGTTGAAGCCAACAGTTTTTCTGGAGAAAAATCTTAAGTCCTGCAGATTGTTGAAAGGTCTGGACTTATATTAGAAAGTGTGCCTGCCTTTGTTGGGTCACACTGCCTATGAAGGAATCACACCTATTTTGCCAAGTGGGACAAAAATTTTCTTCTCAGTGATGGTGGATTGTGTTTGGCCTGCAGAACAGTGACCTCTTGCTTGAGCAGCTGGCTTTCTGCTGCTGTGTCACATCAGACATTGTGCTATTCCAAGGATTTCTTGGTGAAATGTGCTAGTAGGCAATTCAGCTCCTGAATTGCTACTTGCAATTACCTGTGTGATGGATGACAGGCTTTGCCTACAACACAGCTCAAGTTCCTGGATGACAGGTGCTTGTTTGTGTTAAAGTAGTTTTATTTCCTTAGGTATTTCAAAACCTAGAAATCCTACACAGTTCTTAGAAGATGGATTTCTAGAAACAGCTGTTGAGCTTCCATCTTCTCAGCCAATTCAAGACACTTACTACTTTCACTGAATACCCTGTCATCTATAGAAACAATAATTATGTCACAGTACACCAAGCACACTGTGACAGAAACTATATGAAGCTCCTTTGCTGCTGTGTCATTGAATGTGGTATCACTGTATCAGTATAAGGAACTCTTGCCTCCAGCTGTTCAAACAAGACTTGGAGAAAGTTAAGAATGTGCTGTTGACAGGACTGCACAGCAGTTACGTACTTTTGACATGGTTTAGGAATGGTATTCTCCAATTTAGTGTTCCCATTGAAATCACTCCAAACCGTGTGCCATTTGCTTGCTCCTCTGCCCCCCTGCCATCCCACTGTGGTAGGCTGGAGCAGAGAATTGGAGTCACAAAAGATAAAGGTCATGGATTGGGGTAAGAACGATTTACTAGAAACATGAGAACTAGAGCAATTTACTAGAACAGTAACAGCAACAACATTAATAACAAAAATGTAGAAGAGAGATGAGCAATTCACATTTGAATGCTCACTGCTGAATGTGCAGAGCCCAATAGTACCTGACCGCTGTCACACTACCCTGACCTGGAAAGGACCCCTTTCCCTGGTACTGGAAAATGACATGAGGTGGAGCACAATAACTTCCATGTCTTAGCCTTGTCCCCTCCTGGATACTACAAAAATGAGCCCTATCCTGGCTGGAACCAGGACAACTTTCTAACGAGCACTTCCAGCCCAAAGTTTTGTTCAAGTTCCTATTGTGTATTAAAGCTTCATTTCCAGTTTGTCCTGAGAGCTTTTTCAAGATGCCATTTGTAGTAATGTACAAAATTAGATGATTGCTCATTTAGCATGTTCTGATACAAGCTGATTTCAGAGGCTGGGATGCTGCAGTTAGCTCCACTGGTGCCAAGTGAAGTGACACTACAATGCTGAGTTATCCAAGAGTGTTTCTGTCAGAAACCAAATGGCAGGAATTACTTTTTTCTGCAGTTAAAACCGCAGATGTGCTGTCACCTGCCTGTTCAATGAAGAGCCAATCAGGCTGGGGCTGTGTTGGCACATCTTTTTCAACCAAGAAAAGGAATAAAAGTGACAGATAAAACATGAGATATGGCACTCTGCATGAAACCTGGTTTCATGTGATGATAATCTTTTACTGTAAAATTACCTATTCAAAATGTTTAATCTTTTTTATGTTACTGATTAAAACCTCTGTCTAAACAAATAGGTGAAAATGAAATTAACATTATTGAAGTATCAAAAGAGAGCCATTGTGGGATTTCTGTGAGGGAATAGCTTTCCTTTAGCTTTCTGATCCCTTTTCCACTCTGTAGTTTCAAAGAAGTACACAGAGAAGTAGTATGAATAAACCTTTAAAAAGGATGCGGGGTCAGTGGTGAAATATGAAATATGTGCTAGTGGACACATCTACATTGGAATTCAGCCTTACTCCTTGTTACTCTTCACCGTACCTATTCCCATGGAATGTGTCATAGTAGGACCCCACCCCTGAAGAACTGGAGCCTGGAATATATATAGTGATACAGTGGAATTAATTTTACTATGAAGAAGCCCAGTTATCTTTTCCACTGCCCTTTTTCCAGAGTAATCTATTTTATATTGATCTGCTTAGAGCTTCTCAACACTGTTTTCTGTACCTGCATAGAATTGGCAGCGTTTGTGCAACACAAGTCCAAGGTAACAGATATATTAATTAATGCAGCCGATAGTTTGCATTAATACTGTTAATATGTTGCTTTTGTCCGATTGCAGGATGGACGCTTGACATTTTTTCCAGGAAATCAGACTGTGGATTTACCTTCCATAAATTTTATGAAAAGACATGGCACTGTCTTTCTCAATGCCTACACCAATTCTCCAATTTGTTGTCCGTCCCGTGCAGGTAGAACCAAGCAAAACATCAGATAAATGCTTGTACATGTTAATGGGAAGGATTTGTTTTAGTTTTCAGTAAGATACTTTTTTTTTTTTTTTAAGTTTGTGTTTGAAGTCTTTGGTATTCTTTATCATCTTTTTCTCTCTTCTGTTTCTTATGTTTCCTCCTTTATTTTTTTGTTCTCCTCTTTTCAGTTAAGTGTAAGCTCCCAAATCTTTTTACAAACTCCAATGAAGCTTCAGATTTTATTAAATCTTTATTAAATCTTCAGATTTTATTAAACCTCTCTTCCCAATACAAAATTAATAAATACCTTTCCTGTATTCAGCAAAGAGTAATAAATAATAACAGCTGAATGAAGTGGTAGTTGTTGCCACTGTCTTCTAGATGATGCATCTTTCAGTAGCTTTAATTGAATACGTCCATGTTTTTCTTTACTTAAGGCAATTGTTCTGTGTTCAATTTCACACTTGCAAAATTTGCTAGGAAGATAGAAGGATACTATATTCCTCAATCAAAGGTTACATCTTAGAACATTTCTACTTTTTTCAGTTGTTGCAAAGACCCTCCTTAATCTGTAGCTATGAAAGAATCTCCTTTTCTCTCAAAGCATACCCTGAAAGAAGCATCAGGCAAAGGCAGTAAAATATAGTGTTACATTTTTAATATTGCCTTTATTGATTGCCTAGTTCTCATTTATTTTTCTCATGGTCACATTTTAAGTGGGTGACACTACGTGAACAAGCAGTCAGCCTTTTTTTCCTCTTCTTGATGCTTGATTCTTTTGGCCAATTTTATTGCGAAGAACAATGACTTTACGTTAAACTTACCTAATTTTAAGAAGTTTGTGAAAATGGCAGGTTAGTACTCCTGTGAGAAAGATGTTGCATAGTGAATTAAATTAAATGATTCATTGGTTATGTGTAGCATTTTAGGTATCCATGACCACTGGGCTCATATGTGGGGCTCTGAACCAGCAGTACATCTTTTGCTTAGCCAGGAGCTTGAATATCTGCAAGGAACTGAGGGTGCATCTATTGTGGAGGTGCCAGGGATACCAGAAGGGATGGTGGGAAAGAGGGCTTTGGGGTGGGAAAAGGATGTGCATTGCCATGTTGGGTTGATGCACTTTGCTTACAGGATATTTCTATTGCTTTTGGAATGACTTAGTTTGGTTTTGGGACTGCATTTAACTCTAAATTAGCATTGGAAGGAGTGAGGAGTGAATGATTCTTGATAAACTGCAAAGAAAGAGGAATTCACTAGAAAATCTTCCCTCATGGTTCCTTTACTGCTCTTGCCTTAGTTTCCTTTCTTCTTGCTATCTTCTTTAATATTCTTACTTTGCTTCTGCAACTGGTAGTGAAGTAGATTACCTAAAAAGAATAAAATTTATGTTCATAAAATATTTACGAAAGTACGATATCGTAATTCTGTCCACAAATATACTTAACTTTAAACTCACATTAAATCTAACTATAGTAAGGTAAACTAATACTCTGAAACACATGTAGATACAGGATTGTTTCATCAGGATCTGTACTACCATGCTATTTTCTTTCAGAAAGCAAGAATATTTTCTGATTTATTTACAACTTGATTTAATGATTGCATAGCACCTGGAAAGATAGCAGGTTCTTCTGCAATTCTGGGTATTATTTGAGTAAATTTTATTACTTGTATTGATTATGAAATAAGATTTGGAAGAATAATATGTTGTATTTTTTGTTCTGTTGTATCACAGTTTGGACTTTTAACCTCTGTAATGATGAGAAGATGAATCCCTTGTCAGCCTACTGGTAGGAGGTACTAATCACTCATAATTTCTTTTTTCTAGCAATGTGGAGTGGTCTTTTCACTCATTTAACAGAATCTTGGAATAACTTCAAAGGTCTAGATCCACATTATGTAACATGGATGGATCTCATGGAGAAGCATGGCTACCGTTCACAGAAGTTTGGGAAATTGGACTTTACTTCTGGACATCATTCAGTAAGGTAATCAGGTAGATTCTCCTGCTGTGAAATGGACAGCAGTGAACAAATCATGTAGTGATCTGTTATGTGGTTCCAGTCTCCAGATGAAATGATAGTAGCTTTAATTTAAAAGAAATTGTTAGGTACCATGGCGGTTTCAGTTCGAAACCGGGCAGAAACACCGATTTCGTGTTTGTGGTTCTGGTTCACCAGTCCTGGCCAATGCACCAATCTATGTGGTGCACCAGTCTATTTTCTGCTGTGAGACAGGATTAGGAGAAGAGTAAAGCAGGCTCAAACTTTGGAAGATATCAGGAAAATTTTATTAACAGATGTAAAAGAAAAATAGTAAGAATCAGAATAAACCTTTAGAACACTTCTCGTCCCTCTTATGCACCCTCTTTTTCCTTCCCACTGACAATGTACAGAAACAATTCAGTCAATTTATCACCTCTAGAATAGTCTTTCTTCAGTTCACTTAGGGAGAGGAGTCTCTCTTGACATGCCATGGAGAATTCTCCACAAGAAACAGTACTCTTGTGGCTTTAAAATCACAGTGAATTAGCTGCCAAGGAGGTGGAAATCTGGTCACTGCAAAAGTCTCTCCTCGTGATTTACAGCTCCCCATAGCTGTTTTTGAGGGCTCAGTTTTTGTCTAATGTCACTTTTAAGGCTGAGCTATTTAGAAGCAGATGTTCTCTTCATCTGTCTCTGAGATCATCTTCATCTCTGGGAACAGAGGTTCTCTTCTTCCCTGAGGGCAAAGGGTCTTCATCACTCTTGTCTCTCTCTCTCTCTCTCTATTCAAGCTTCTCCTGGGATCACAGCTACTTCAATACAATATCTGCTTGCTTTAGCATAAATGCCTTTGCTCATATTTACAATTTGAATGGTTTGCCCCCCCCCCCCCAGTGCTTTTCAATTAATTATAGGGAAAAAGAGTTTGATATATCAGTTATATTTTCTCCATAGCCTTGCAAGAGGATTTCAGCCCAAGATTGAGGCATCTCCTCCATCCCTCCCAACTGGGACTTCACTTCTTTATAGACTTTCATGTCTTACCTTGTTCTGTCCGTGTCTTTACTCTTTCCTTTTATCTCAGTCGTGAGAAGATTGGTGTTTGCAGGTCTCGTCTGTGTACTAAAAGAGTTAATATCCTGCCCCGGGCCTGCAGAGCCACCCTTTGGTCAGCTCGAGGCCAGAAGTGTTTGCAGATGGAGGTTTCTGCAGCAGCCACACTGGGAGGGGGCAGAAGCAGCTTGGATCTCATCAGCCGGTCTGGGCTCAGCTGCAGCACGATGGCCTCCCCTCCCCTCTGCCCAGCAGCTGCCAGGGACCGGCCCAGCCCGTAGCTGCTCCCAGGGCCCAGTGGAGCCTGGCTCTGCCCAGGCTGGCAGCGGGATAGGGTTTTATGTTAACATCTTGACTTTCTGTTATGGGGAGTGGAGAAATAAAACCAGACACTATAGAGTTGAGCATAACTCCTTAACCCTAAATAGGTTTTTATATAGCTACAAACAAAATATGAAAAGGCCTGGAGCTGAAATACAGTATGGTTGATACAAAAAGTAAACGGGATTTTAGTATTGGAAAACATGGGAGACCACACTTCAATCCAGATTCACTCCTCTAGGTGCTCATCCACCTCAGGTTAAAAAGGATCTCTGATGCTGCTGGGTAGGTCAATGCAGAAACATATTCTTCTGTAGGATGACTGAAGGTGTTCCTTGGATGCACTGAGCTTTGGAGGCATTGATCTTTCCTGTCAGTAATTACTGTGTTATCTAACTAGCTAGATTAAAAGCTACAAGCTGATGTGTTTCAAAGAAGCATCTAGAAGTAAGGTCCCATGCTGTATTTATAAGCAAAGTACTGCAACTAAAATAAATGGGATACAATATCACAGCTGAAATAAATGGGATACTGAATTTAGTGTAAGGGAGAGGATCTTTACATGCATATTCAAATAGCTAAATCAAAATCAATTGATTTAATTTCATATTCCTATTACTATACCACATGAAGTTCCTTTTTTTTTATCTGATAAATAATCGGTGTATAACATTAGACATTTAGATCATCACAGAAGCAATGATGGGAAAGGCAAGATGTTAGCAGCAGGGGCCCGGCCCCTCTGCCTGGCCATGGGACCAGGAGGGGGGATAACCTCTCTCTCCAAAGGCTGGAAAGGAAAGAAAGCGATTCCCGGGGTTTTGGTCTTAAAGTGTGTGTTCATAACAGTGCATCTAACTTTTTCATTGGTCTAACAATGTGTTAATATTCAAAATTAGCCACTGATTGGTTTTTGTCCGGTCTGAAGGAAGCTGCCTTCCTTTACAGTAACTCCTTACAGGGAATTACTTCCATTACTGGTTCCTTTCTTTCCCTACCAAAAAATAAATTAATTCAAAACCAGGACAGTTAGTTTTATTGAAATTGCCATGAACAAGATGAAGATTTGTCATCATCATTAGATAGTCTACCTCTTAGCAATGTCCACTAACGTTCACTGTAGCAAAGAAACAAGGACATCTGCAGCTCAGTTTTTCCAGTGTTTTAGAGAGACAGCAATTGCCATGATATTAGAAAATCTGTTAAAAAAATATTTTATCATTAAAATATTGCCGTTTGCCCCTTCTTCTTGCTTTCTTTACGCCCTTTTCTATTATTTGTTTGATAGGATTTGTACAAGAGAAATAATTCTTAGAGATTTTTGTCTAAAGTGTGTTTAATAGTACAATCCACATCCAGAAAGTTGTTTCTAAATGCAGCCTCACCAGGCAAAGTTGTTTCCCAGTAGACTCTCTCAAATAAAAATCTCAGGCCCAGTTTACAAATATATAGTATGTGAATCTATGCCAAAACATGGAAAAGGGTCCACAAGATGAAGTGCTATTTCTAAGTATTATTTTGTAGATGTGAGAAAAGCCATTCTGACATAAATGGATAATAAATAAGAAAGAAGATTCAGAAGCAGGCATAAAAAGGCTGAAGGTCTGAGAACAAAACAGATGCACAGTCATTGTTGATCAACAGAACATGTTGTTATTCAACAATTCTCCTTTATGCAGGAATTAGAAATTGCAGCTGAAAGTATAGGGGAAGTTCTTAAGAAATTCATAATGATTTTTTTCTTGGAGGAAAAGTGAAGAAAACATTTTCTGTTGAGTATATATGAGTGACTTGTGTATGTATTTTCAGTAACCGTGTGGAAGCTTGGACTAGGGATGTTAACTTCCTGCTTCGACAAGAAGGAAGACCTATGGTGAAACTTACAGGCCATAGGAAGCAGTTTAGAGTGATGGAAACAGATTGGCAGAATACTGATAAAGCAGTAAAATGGATAAAGGAAGAAGCAGTTAACTTTACTCAGCCATTTGTTCTTTACTTGGGACTGAATTTGCCACACCCGTATCCATCACCCTATGCAGGAGAAAATTTTGGATCATCTACATTTTTAACGTCTCCCTATTGGCTTGAAAAGGTATGTGACTATCAAATTTAAATATAAGTTTATTAATAACAGTACTTATTACAAACAGTATTTTATTCCTGATTTTTCAAGATATACCCAGTTTTGATATTTCACTACACGGTAAGAAATTTCTTGAATGAGAAGTTAGATTTCTGATTAAAGGCTAAGCAAATAGAAGTGACAAATTTGTCTCTGATGTGGGAAAATGTTTAGTAGTAATCATTAATCAATAAGTAAGTATGGAGTTAAATGGCTAGAAACACATTAAGAAAAATGAGATTGTTGCTCTTTATAGCTGTAAATTAATTTTGGTAATGGTCTGAAGTTCATTGTTGTGCATACAGAGCATTCTGTATTTTGCTAGCTATTAATGCTGCTATATGTAATGATTTTGTCTGAGTTTTACAGTGAAGGATTGACTTTTTCTGCAGTATGGACCTAGAAAAGGAAGCAACATAACAGAAGTCTTCCTTTCTGCTAACTTCTTCTAGTGTTACTGTGGGTTTCTGAGCACAAGAAACTGTCCTTATGTCTGTATGTGTACAGCTAAGAAATAGCACTCCATTCCAAAGAAGAAATACTTTTTCTCTGTCTTGTATAGTTTCCAGTTGCCAGTTGCCATCATCTGCCATAAAATATAAAGGTATTACAATAGATTTAATTACAGAAAGGTGTTGATATTCTCTGCAGCTGCAGAATTAGAATTAGGTTGATAAGACTTCATACTTGAAAAACCCCCTCCATGCAGTTTATATGACTTGTGGCCTTTTTCACGACAGAACTGCTAAACCTCTTTATCTAGGTGTTCCAAAAATACAGATACTTAGAAAAAAGAGATTTACTAATGAAGGTTGAGAAATGTGATTTTTTTCAAATTAGTGAGGGTTGTGGGTTCTTCCAGGAATAGTGAGAAGTTTGTGGGGAGAGGAAGAGCTTGGGAAAAAACCCCTTTCATTTACAAAAAGAAAGATCTAGCTTAGTAATTGAGGAAGACTTGCTGGCTGCTAATTGCTAGGTTAGATGTGTCTTGGGAAGCATAGGTACTTCTTTTTCAAGCTAGACACCATTTTCCCTTTTCCCCCAGACAGAATTATAACATCTTTGATGAATTTTTGCCATTTTTTATCCAGTCAGAATACCTTAACTGCACAGTTTGCATCACATACACACTGCATTGTGTGGACCACATATTACCATTTATTGACCACTGGCTGGTTCTTCTGAAATGTAGCTTTTTCTTGGTCATTGAAGAAATGGTCTTTTAAAATCACAGAGGTTCAATCAATCCCAAAGAAGTTTGATCACATAGATGAAGAACTGAATTAAATGTCCTGTTTATTTGGGCTGTAATACAGAACAGAGTATCAATATGGTATGTTTGTGAAGCCCTGTGTTGTTAAGCAGATGGTCCCCTGTATTTTGCGCAAGCTGTCATTTTTTTCAGGACGTGTGGCTTCTTTCTTAGTTATGAATTAGGTGTCTTGGTTTAAGATGATTCAAAGAGGAGACACTCTAAAATGAGTTCCTCCTCTTGGTTTCAACCAATCCCTTTCCACCAATAAGGAACCAATACCAGGAGATGTAAGTGAAAAAATAACAGTTTACTAAAAAGTTAAATAGCAACATGCAAAAAAAAAAGCAATGAATAATCACTAGATACAAACTTGCTGAATCTCAGGATCTCCACAGGAGCAGAGACCCGAAACTCTTGAAGTGCTGCTCCCTTCTAATCTGATAGCTCCCCACTGCTGAGAGCCTGCAGGGGGCAAAGGGAAAAGGGTGTCAGACTCTTTCTAAGGTGACACCTGCCACGGGTGACCAAGAGATAAAGGGAGCAGGTGGCAGCAAACCATCCTGGGAAGGCTGGAGCTTACAAAGGTCTGTCAGCAGATGGGAAGTGCTGGCACATTGTGGGGTCAGCACTGCTGCTCACTGCTTCCTCTTATACCCACCAGACTCCGCCAGTGCTGGTGCTGGTGCCTTCTGATCTGCTGGAGAATCTCCACCAGAGAGTGGTGCTGGAGAAGGGAGCAGAGGAAACTGGTCTCTGGAAACTGATGTAGGGTGGCCCAACCCACAGGGGCCTGATCTAGCTTCACTGCCTATAGAGTCTGCAAAGATCTCTGGGAATAGTGTTTCTTTTGCTATATGCAGTTTTTTTGAGTTGCTACAAGCCCAGAAACCGGCCTCTGTCAAGCTGCTCTGAAACAGAGTCGTCTCCTTCAGGAAAGATAAAGTTTCTTGACTTTTTAAAGGGTCTGGCATCTCCCAACTGCCCTGCTATTCTGGCTTCAGCTGTGCTTTGGGTCTTAAATACACAGTAGTAATATTATGGCACAGATAGCTATAAAGTGTTATAACATCTTGGCTTAGCCAGGACATTATGATAAACAGACAAAGGGATTGTGGCTTTGTAAATCTTTAAAAGTAGGCTGAAGTTCTGAAGAAAAGAATCATGGACAGAGAGGGACACTTCTTGCTCTCTTATCTTAAGCAGCTAATAAAAACTATTTGCAAAGTCTAAAATGCAACTTTATGTAGCCAAGGACCTTGAGCAATAAGAAAATAACTGAAGCAGTATTATTTTATCTTCATGATTTTTTCTAGCAGTGTGTTTTCTATAGATCCTAAGGAAACTTACATTCTGGTGTATTTGACTGTTTGTGTGTCTATTTGACTGTTACAGGTCAAAAGCCAGGTTTTACTTCCATGAGCACTTGGGCTCTTGCAGATTCATCAACTTGTTTAGGTTTGGGCTTTTCCTCCAAGTAGCAAGTGAAAGTGCGAGAGGAAATTGCCTCAAGTTCCCTTTAATTTAAGGGAATATTTACAAGTATTCAGCCAAGGCTAAATGTGTATGTCAAATTTCAAAACTCTAAAGCTAGTACTGATGCAGACAATATCTGTGACTAGTTTGAATATACAAATAGATTGGCTTTTTAGTTTCATACTGATCTTACATTTCTTTATAACTAAATGGATTGACATATGCAGAGTATTAGAAAATTGGGTTAATCTTTTATCCAGATGTCAAGACTTGTCATCACTGTCCTGCAGACTTTCCCAGATTACATGATTTTCCATGATGTTTTTTAATCCCACATAACACCCAGTCTTTTAGATCCGTGGGTTTATAGTTATTCTAGAGTTGTGAAGACTCTATGCAAATATTTTATACCTATTCTAGAGAAGTGTTCTGTGATAGCTCTCTTAAAAATATACAGCAGTTGGGGAAACACATGTTTGTGGCTTTACTTTCTAGTTGGTTTTTATAGGTTTTTAAAAAACAATTTACCTGTGAAAGCTGTGGGGAAGTATGGAGGAGGTAGCTGCACAGTGTAACAAATAAGCAGCTAGTTTCCTGGGCCACAAATTGAGAACTGTGAATTTATACTATAGGTTTTTTTAATTAAATCTGTGTTAAAAACTTGCTGAATTCAGTTGCTAAAGTGATGTTAATTTCCTCTTATTTTTTAGGTAAATTATGAAGCTATTAAAATACCCCAGTGGTCTTCTCTTTCAGAGATGCATCCAGTAGACTATTACTCATCATACACCAAGAATTGCACAGGAGAGTTTACAAAGGAAGAAGTGAAAAATATTAGAGCATTTTATTATGCTATGTGTGCAGAGACAGATGCCATGCTGGGTAGGTAATATCCTACTACACAGTGGGTTTTCTAGTTCTGATTTTTTTTTTTTTTTTTTTTAAGAAAATGCTGATTTTGGGGGAAAAAAGATAGAAAACAGAATTCACATCTGGGAGTAAGTTGTGGAAGTTGCTTATTCAGTATATATGATAAATGACAGGATAGCCTTTTAGGTGAATTGGGTGTACTCTGAAAAGAAATCACAGCCAGCAGTCAGAAGCTCTATAGGAAACCAGTGACTACACCAAAATATTGCACTAGTTAAAACCCAATGGGAAAATTATCCCTTGCAAGCTTCCCCTCCTCCCCTATCCCCTTTCAACAGCACTAAGAGAGACCACAAGTGGGAACAACAGTTCTACTGAAAAACTCACAATAAACACAACAATATAGATAAAAGAGGAACATGGGTGAGTGCTTTATCCGAAAGAAGGGTGTTCACCAACAAAAAAGAAAAAGCACTCTCCCAAAGAGAGTACCCAGTGTGGTTTTCCCCCACTGGCAAGATGGCACCTGTCATCTCTATCCCCTTCACACTGGACCATGTGTCTCAGGAAAACAAAAGCAATGAAGCAAAAAAGTTTCTGCAGTTTATTGTCCTTCCCCCAGCCTGGAAACAATGGAAATCAGGGATAGAACAAAGCCTGGAGAGCTAATTAGTCCAAATAAAGGGTCCTTCTGCTGAAAATGCTGGACCTGGTGGCAGCAGTGGCAAAAGCAGTAGCAGCAGTGGTGGCAGCTTGCGTCTACTTACCTGCTGTTCCAGCCATAGTTACAGCTTGTCATGGTTTCAGAAACAGTTACAGCTTCTCTTGACTTCAGCAACAGTTAAGGGAACAGAACCTTTCTGCCACTGAGGTAAGACTGAATCAGCTTCAACACACCTTGGCATTTCTTGCTGAAAACCATGCCCACTCCAAGACACGGGTGGTATGTTGTTAAGTAGTGCTGGAAACACCACCCCTCTTGTCCTCTGCACCCAGGACACCCATGCACAATAGGAACTAAATCTCTTTGATTAAGTGCTAACTGAAATAATGGAAACATACTGGTGAAGGGCACAGATTGTAAATTCCCTGAGCTGGAAGAAAAGATACGTTTTAGGACATAAGTAGTTTTTCTTAATTCTGATTTCAAGTGTGTAGATTTCAAGTGTGTAGACTGGATAACAGCTGTTACACATTGACAGACCAATACAGTTGCATTTGGAGTGTCCCTTAGAAGCATATTGTTGAAAGTTATGAAGAAATAATTAATTGTACATTCAGAATTCTTCAGAGTTTGCTAGAAAGTCTAGAGATAAAAAATTCATGATGCAAATTGGTCTTAATTTACAGCATTTTATTTTTCAATTTGAAAAGTGATCATGAATGAACAAGAATTTGTTTGCATACTAACATGAAATTCATAATCAAATAAGATAATCTTTTAGGCATATGTCCTAAACCAGGACAGCATATTAAATTAGTAAAATGAATTAAAAGACATGGAATTTCTCTTCCTCATTTTCTGAATGAAAAGAGATCCATGGAAGCCTTACAGCTTTAGGAAACAAAGGGATTGCAAAGTAACTTCAGTGCAGTTGTAATTTTATAACATCTTTTAGCTAGTATGTTTAATTGTGAATCATCCTAAAGTTTTAATATTTAAGATGCCTAAGTTAAGCTTTGCCTAACTACCAACTTCATTGATCTTGGCCCTGTCTTTGTTGCACAAACTTACATACAAAAAAGAGAGGAGTGTGTCTTCATGCAAATGTATGTGGAACAAGAGAGGAGTTTCCTCCACTGACTAGGAGGGTTCCTTGAAATTTGCATGTTGCTTTGCAGGTACAGACCATGGAAGAAGTATTTTGAATGTATGCTTTTCAGTATCTTTTTGTTGTTGCAGGTGAGATTATTTCAGCTCTGCGAGATACTGGGCTTCTTGGAAAAACAATTATTATATTCACTGCAGATCATGGAGAACTTGCTATGGAGCACCGTCAGTTCTATAAAATGAGCATGTATGAGGGAAGTTCCCATGTTCCTCTTCTAGTTATGGGGCCAAGTGTAAGAGAACAGCAGCAAATACCAAATGTAGTATCGCTTGTGGACATATATCCTACTATGCTTGGTGAGTTAAGTTATCTCAGGTGACATTTTTTTCCCTGCTACCATTTCTATTCTGCATTTGTATCATAACAGTCAAAATTATGTCTCTACTTTGAGGCAATATAGTTACACAAAAAGAGATAATTTATCTGTGGACCACATACATGGACTTAACAGAAAAAGTAAAAAATGGATGAAAAAGTAAAGAAAGTGATGTTCTTCCTTATTATTGTTACTGTCATCCACAAATTTACACTGACTGATATATATATAGGATTATTTGTTACTGAAAAAAGGGGATAAAACCCATTTTAGATAATAATAGCAAGGATGATATTTAGATAATAATAGCAAGGATGATAGTCCTTGCTAGGCTTCATACCCAACAGTTTACTATAGAAATTACAGTGTAAGAGCATCCAGAGATGAAATTAAACCTGAAAGGAGGACAGGTTCATTAACTTAGCAAAAGAATATCTTTTATGAAGGGTCATGTGGAAGAGGTATGATGAAACCTTTGTGTAGGAAATATACAAATGATCTGGGCAAGCATAAAAACATGTGATAATGGATATCCATTCTTACCTTATGAGATATGAAAATACTCAGTATTGGACAGAGAACCAAATAAAAAGAACTAAACTTAAATTACTTAGATGGAAATCACTTTTAAGAGGGAATTTTTGAACAGTTACCTGTGATAAATCATGCAAGAGACAATTCTGATTGGAGTTAAGCATCAGGTAAAGTTATCTTTCGAGGCTTTATCTGTGATCTTTTAGGCTTCCAATCAGAAAATGTTCTTTTCAAAGTCTGGAAGGCTTGCTTTCTAAGAGGTGTCATGTGTGCACTGCAATTGCCTGGATAACATGAGTGAATAAAACTGTACTTCTATCAATAATTGTCAGTGAAAAATCCACATCTATATTGTTTTAAGTTGATTTTCTAAAAACTAAATAGAAGTTATTTATCTGATCGTGTCTTCTCAAAACTTTTGAACCACTTATCCAGTTAAAAATAGAACATAAAATCTGAGTAGCTTTTTCTTCAAATTTTGACATCAAGTTGTTATGTATATATATGTACTAGATATGGCTCATATACAAATTATGGTAGCCTATGTAAAGAGTTAAAGAATCTCTTGTTTTATTCCTTTGTCTCTTTTCCCCAAGTGAGGTAATTGGTCAGATGGTTTAACATCCTTCCATCTTTTCCTCCTTGGGGGTTTTTCATTTGCACTTTTTTTTCCCCCAGAATTTTATTTGCAGAATCCATTTCTTCTGTTCTGGCACTTCTCTCTATTCTGAATTTCAAAAAGGTGTGGAAAGTGAAAACCTGAAGAGCCATCTCTATCATGTATTATGTTCTCAGTCTGCATGCTGCTGCTGACTAGTGAGGAAAGAGATTTCAAGTCTATTTTTGTGGCAAACATAATTGTTCTGCTGTGTGTTGTCTCAGGGAAATAATCTCTCTAAGGTGCCATCCAAATGCTTTGCTCAAGACTGCCTCCTGCACTGGCTTTGAGAATAAGTGCAAATGTTTTGATTCCAGCAGAATCTGGGTAATATAAATACACAGTTGGAAGTGCAACAGCTCTTGCATTTTGTAACAGGATGGAGCATAATTTCCAGGAAGTGCTAGCTTTGTTGGTCTCTGTGAAAGTACCTTTGGCTCTCTATTGGAAAAGCAGGAGCTGCTGAAGGTGGCTGGAACATTCTTTTCACATAGAGAATCCAGTTACTGCATGTAACCAGCCTTGCTGGTTTGGGATGACTGAAGAGCCCATATCCCTTTTTCATTTGTTGGAGGGTGGTATGTATTTGTTCAAATTTTTTTGTCCATGCATGCCCAGGAACTGCTTGCTGGGTTTACACATTACAGGTCTTCCTGGTGTTTAGTCAGATACTGGCTGGACAGAGGACAAAAAGGAAGATATGTACTGATGAAGGAAAGAGTCACCTATGAGAAATTTATATGCACGGAGTATCAACGCAGGATAGATTAAATACTACCACGGATGGAATGTAATGGAAAGTTTTGAATTTTAAATTACTATGGACAATGTTCAGTGGGGTATTTAAAAATAGCAGAACTGTCATACGTGGTTTTTAGGACATGCTTAGGATTCTCAGCTGTCTTTTTCAGAAAGTTTCTGATATACCTTTGCAGCCTTTTAACGTGACCTTTGGGAGATAGAGAATCTTGTGGTATAAGCTGATGCTGAAGACCTTACGGATATTACAGCATCTTCTAGTCTAGTTCTAATATATTCTTATATATACTATATATATATATATATATATATATATATATATATATA
>CM031878.1:57835611-57974767 GCA_018697195.1 Certhia americana
ATAATAGTATATATTATAGTCTGGTAGTCTATGGATTCATCCAGTATTTTCTGTACATGCACTATGTTGATACCCCCTCAAATATCATCTTTATCTTATCCTGCCAGAGAAGCAAGTGGCTCTTCTCCTCAAGTGTTCCCACCACTTTTAGGTGATAAAAATGGCCTTCTTTTATAGAGCATTTCATTATTCACGAATGAAGAATGTTACAGATAAGCTTAGCACCATTATTGCTCAAGAAATGAACAGTTACAACATGTTTGATGTGGAGCTTTTAGGGTCCTTTCATGCTGTGTTGTTTTTTTTCTCCTGCCTGATATAGTCAGAGCAGAAGAGAAATGTTTGCAACCATGATTAAGGAATAAAACAGCACCATCCATCAAAGGTGACTATTGTGATCCCTTTTCACAAACTTCTGTTGAAGGTTGAGTTATACATAGGTAATACATTTGATCAAGATGGTGGGCAGCTTGCCTTGGGAAGTTCCTTATGGTATTTTTTATTGTGTATTTTGGGATAATAATTAGGAGAGTACATTTTATCATCAACATTCAGCATTGTGTTAGGCTTTTCTAATCACAAAAACTGCATTAACATTTTCATTTTGTATATCTTTCCTTAGATGTAGCAAGAATTCCTGTCCCACAGAACCTCAGTGGATATTCTCTTATGCCGCTGCTACATGAAAAGACTGAGAGTGAAGTGTCACCCAGAGGGCCTCGTCCCTCATGGGTGCTGAGTGAGTTCCACGGGTGCAATGTGAATTCCTCCGTGTATATGCTGAGAACTGGCAAGTGGAAATACATCACATACTCAGATGGCTCTTCAGTACCGCCCCAACTCTTTGGTATGCTGCTTTTATGTCTTGACTGACTTAGTAATTTTTTTTATTGTTAATTGAATCTTAACTGGCTTTTTGTTGGTTTCAGACCTTACTGCTGATCCAGATGAGCTTACAAATGTTGCCATAAAATTCCCAGTAACTGTACATTCCTTGGATAAAATACTTCGCTCTATAGTAAACTATCCAAAGGTTTCTTCATCTGTTCAGCATTATAACAAACAACAGTTTATCAGCTGGAAACAAAGTTTGGGTCACAATTACTCAAGTGTTATTGCAAACCTTAGGTGGCATCAAGACTGGTTAAAGGACCAAAAAAAGTATGAGAATGCAATTGACGAGTGGCTTGGTAAGTAGATACAGACAACCTGGATTTCATATGAATGAGGATATAAGGACATTATGCATTTGTAATATTATGCTGTATTTTAAGTGTTAGAATAATTTTCTTTTATAACCTATTGAAAGTAAAGATTCCTTAGCTATTACTGCTTTGTGTCAGAAAGCCAAGAGCATTTTATATAACTAGCCAGCACAGCAAAGCTAGAGTTTTACATGATATTGTTCTGTAAGTGTAAGTAAGTGTATATAGAAAGGGTAATATGCAAATACTAATTGTGTGTATGGAATATTTATCTGATTGCGAAAGTACAGAGTATTAAGCATTCAATTCAATAGGAACTTCTGCTTACAAGGAAAAGCAAGGATTATAAAATCTAGTGAAGTCAAGTACCAGTTACAGTGAAATTTGCTGTGTGTATTATAAGTCTAGATTGAATACACATTCATCCACTTTATAGAGTCTGTAGCAGTTAAAATATAATCAAAGAGTTGATAATCAGTACAAGTCTGAACACAGATGTGGTTTAAGCAAGTGCTTAACTATATCAGCATTCCTGTGTTACATGTGATTGACTCCCCATGTTTTCAGTCTGCCTGATAATCTCTTGCTTCTGGATCTGGTACTTACCACTCCTGCTGTTTAAAGTTCCATAATTATGCATAGACTCTTAATTGAAATAGTGTAGAAGTGAAGACAAATCTGATCTCCAGTCATCATCATTAAAATAGAACAAACAAAACCCTCTTGCCAAACCTATGAGTAGAGCAGTTCTCTGAAAAATGATAGTGTGATAACATAAAATAAAAACTGCTTGAATGCAGTTAGATTCTGCAAGTAAATGCTTTAATGCACATCAGTGAGTGGAGAACTGAAACCTAAAATGTGCACAGAGGATACACAATTGAAGCTTGCAGGAAGAGTTAACAGAAAAATACTCTGTCCCATTTTTCCAGTGACCTGACAAAAAAAAGTAGTTTTGGAAGAAGGTAAGATTTTGGTAACAACTCTTCCACTTAAGGGAATATGTAATTACAGCAGCACTTAGGTTTGCTAATTCTTGGTCACCATCACTGCTGCTGTAGTACCAGTTCAGAATGACATTATACTTCATATATATAAAGTGTTTTCTGGAATCTATTATTAAATGCTCAGTAGTAGCAGTAAGCCAGTAAAAATAAACATAAAAATGAGACATATTTTCTGATAGCTTCACACTCATTTCATGAGCAACTTACCACACAGTTAAAATATCTTGAAACCCTGTAGCACATGCCATTGTAATTCTTATTAGAATGAATTCAGGTATGGTTGAAATTACTTAAACAAAATAAATGGGCTACATAATTAGAGGAAGTATTTATATCCATATGAAAATTTGTTCAAAAGAATAAAGTAATTTCCTCACTTTCCAGAGGTTTGGACAGAATGTAGTACATTGTCCAGAAAGGAGTAAAATAAAATTATGGTGAACTGGATGTGTTTTGTATGTGTGTTTTTTAAAGACTGAATGTTTAAAATGTAGGGAAAATTGTATCTTGTCAGTTCTGTGAACAGTGCTTTCTTTGGAGACATGAGCTTTTAAGACTCAGTAATGTTAGTTTTACAGAAGTGCCATTTGTGATAATCTCTGAAATGGAAGAACAAATACCACATCTTGTGCCACAGACCGTCCAGAGAAGCCCATTGCATGGGGCCAGGCTTCTTGAAAATTCAGGAAACCCCAGAAATGTGCCAGCTCACAGAGCAGAGTTTGTTGTTGTTCAGGAGACCATGTAAAATCATTCTTCTGCTGGGTCACATGGCTTGCAGTCTGATTGTAATATGGAATGTGTGTCCTCCAAAAACACAACGAAAGATGAAAGAGAAATTATTAATGCAGAAGGCCACACTTGCTCGTGTGGCATTTAGAAAAGTTTTAGTATCTGTTACTTTTGAGGAATAATTAGAAAGGGTTGTGTTTTCCAGGAGACTAGTACTTTATAAATGTTTGTGACAATGGCAGTCAGAGCTGGGAAATGGTGGTGACAGGTAACAAGGACTAGAAAAGATTCAAAAAAATAATTGGAGAGCCTTTATTTTAGGAAAAAGTGTATGGAACTTAGATTAATAGAAGGCATAAAACCAGAATTTCTTTTGTGTGCTGTTATGTTCTCTGTAATTTTTTTTTACTGCCTACCTTGGTTCTACCAGTGTTCCATGAAGTTTGTTTAGAAGCATGACTAGAATTATTTCCTTGTCCTTTTATTTTCTTGGTGTCCTTGTAGACTCAAAGCAGGTATTTCTAGTTGTAAACACTGTAAAGGGATACAGGCTCCTAAATTTGTGTCTTGAATACTATTTTCAAACTTAACACTTTTAAAAAATATTAAATATGATTTTCTTTTACAGGAGATGTTGATGCTCTTCTGGGCATCCATTATAGATGTTGATATTTGACTGGCTGGATTGGGATGGATAGGCACCCTTCCCCAGCAAATCTAATTTAAATCCCTCTTCAGCAGTCTGGCAAGTCTCTGACCAAAGATGCTTTTTTCCTGTTTGTCCATTGCCCCCAGGAAACCAGGGCATGGGAAAAGGGCTGAGTAACCAAAGTCCTGACTATGGCACCTTGGTTTGAATCATTTGTTGCCCCTGCCATGGTCACCTGGCCATTTCATAGTCATACAATTTCATAACCTGTGAGCCCATAAAAAAAATGCACATTATTACATCTATCATTCTGTTTTCAGATTGCTTAGGCATAGCTAGGAATAAGCCTTTGAAATGTGAGGAAGTGTGTCAAAGCGTATCATCACAGTTGTGTTATGAGCCATTAGCAACAAGAATAAAGCATATTGTTAATTTAACAAACTTAGAAAACCAGAATAGCAGTATCATCTTCCAAACTGATTTTTCACTCTTCTATTCCACTTCTGTTTTTTAAGGTTTTAAAATGAAAGGTAATATATCTTTCTGAAGCACCTTGCTGTCAAATGTTGCTTTACAGCTTTGGATAAACGTAGGTACTTGTTTCAGCTTTTGTGAAGTCACATTACCTTTAATACCTCTCTCTTTGTGAAGGTGCAGAGACTAGAAGGTTAAAACTAAAATTGGAAGCAATAAACCTCCATAAAACATCTTCAATCTTACAGATGGAACTATCCTAAGGTCTTCAGGCATGTATAATACTGAAAATTCCACTTAGGCATTGAGCCATGGGAAGCTAGTATTTTTACACAATTCCTTGTATGTAAACATTAAATATATATATATATATGTATATATAACCTTATGTTTTTAGAGCAGATCCTTGAGCTGGAAACCTAGAGAAACTGAAATTTAATGAAATGTAATGAATAAGAGCATATATAAGATGGTTAAAGAATTTATTCTTCACAACAAACAACCATACGTTTCTTCAGAATTATGAATTTTTATTTCTGTAATAATAATAAAAGTTACCAGAAAAGTGCAAATATCCCCTTTGCCATTGTCTGAGCATCCTGAACCATTTACAATATAAACACCACCTGCTCATGGTGCAGGATGTGTGTATGTGTGCCATGCTTACAGACAATATTGCCCTTCATTGTAAACTGAGAAATTCATCTGTAAAATGCAAGATTTTTTGACAAACACTGCAGTAAAATTAATCAGAGAATGATATATAAAATATTTTTGTTCTATTTCATACAAACTGTAAATTAAGAATAGTTATGAGAAGTAGTCACAATCCTAAGTCTTAACATGTCATGTCATAGATACACGAATTCACAGGAAAGTACCCTGTAAAGATTATGAAGTGAAACATATTTGCTGCAGAGAACACCAGATGATTATGAAGAAAATCTAATTAAATTCCTCCAAGTTGCCTATTCTATTATGAATTGCTGAGTAACTCTAATCACAAATTAGTGAACTACTGGCACCCTCTCCCAGTGGCAGATACAGGTAGATACAGCCATCTTGCTTATCACATTTCTAGTAGTGATTGGCAGGGTTCTCCAAAATGGTTTGAAGAAAAGTTTGTGTTAGCTACACAAATACATATTACGAAAAGATTATTCTCCACACAAAAGATTATTCTCCACAGATTATATCTGGAGTGCTACTTAAAAGACTAGAAAAGATTTATTTAGAAAAAGGGTTTCTAGAAATTATTCTTTTTTCACAGTAACTTAATAGCAAAAATTTGGAGGTCAGGATGGTATCAAGTAACAAAACATATTAATTAAATAGCTAGAATTTCATGGGGAAAACAGTAGAGTAGAACTAATTTACTATTAGTAAAGTAGTAAAAAATTATCTAAATGAGTAACTTTCATCATCATATTCTAGCTCATCTTCGTCATCATCTTCCAAAAGCCCATATTTAAATTTGTGATAAATTGTGCCATCCTTGCCCATGTATACAATGTCATCTTCATCATCATCTTCATAGTCTTTATCTCTGTATTCAATCACTTGATCCTCGTGGTAACTGGGATTCTTGTGGTAGTTGCTCACAGAGGAAGGAAAGGTTTTGGAGTGATTTGTCAGCTTCTCATACCGTCCTTTATCAACAGGCTCAGTTTTGGTTCGTGCCTTTCTCCAGATGAATATAATGGCTCCGATGACAAGCAGAAGCAAAATGCAAGTGATAACAAAGAAAGTAGTTTTGCTTTTTTGTCCGGGGCGTGGAGCTGTCTGTAATACACAGTCATCTACAACAGCAAATAAAAACAAAAGAACAAAAAAAAAGGATGAAATGAGCTTGCGTTTGTGTGTGTGTGTGTGTGTGTGTGTGTGTGTGTGTGTGTGTGTGTGCGCGCGCATGTGTGTCTTAAAAGTCTGGTACAGTGTGTCTGGTGTAGTAATAGCAGTCAACAAAATACCTAGCTTTTCTGCTGCCAATGGTATTTTTGTTATTCATATGCAGCAAGGATGTCAATAAGGTTGTTGGGATATCTATTCTCCATTATGTGATTTAAAATAACGAGAAAGAAGCAGAAAAGCTAGCAGGTGCAGAAATGCAATAATTGAGATGTCTGTTCATTGAAGTAAGCTAATTCATAAATCAGTCAATTTATGAAATGCCAGGCCATTTAACATAGTAGTTGTGAGTGCAAAAGGTTGCCATCTCCAGCACCAGACCTAATGGTTGTTACTTGAGTAAAACCTTTCCTGTTTTTTGATGAAGCAGTAGAAACACATTTACCAATAGCACATTTTCACTCTAGTCCAGTTTTCAGGCAGCATAATGTCAGTATAATCAACCATAAAACACTTAGCACTATTCCTGCTCTTCAGTGAGGTCCTACCTTGTGTTTCACTGCAGTCACAGCACTCTGGGGTTTCTGCTGGGTCAGTGTTGCTGCAGCAGGGCAGGCAGCGGCTTTCCTTCAGGAAGAGCTGCATGCTGGCTGGGCAGACTGTGCAGTTGAGAGGACCAGGTCCCTTGCACTCAGTGCATGAGCTGTCGCATCTCTCACACTTCAGTTTGTTCTCCTTCAAACACAGAACACAAGTGATGCACTTCTAATTTTATGTGATTTGGACCTGACCTGCCAGTTCTGTCCTGTCATTCACCATTGTGGTTGTCATCTCTGGGTACCATGAGTGTCAATGTGGAAATACAGTAGCAAATTCAAAATTTCCTGTTTTCTGATTTCTCAGTGATTCATTTTGTAGGTGTAAAGTGTTGTAATATTGTAAAGATCTCACCTAGCTATGCAGGACGTTAAAATTTACTCATGCTTTTAAGCTTTTTGGGGCCAGAAAAGTAACTAGAAGAAGCAATATGAAATATTCTGGGAAAAAGCTGAGAGTATGAATTTTCTCTCTACCCTGGGAAGGAGCAGAAGTAAGGAATAAAAGTGATTGTAAATTTTTTAGCAAAACAAATTTCTCTTAGATTGTGTCACTTTTTTTTCTACAGAACAGCTTAGATTCAAACACTCTTCCTGAAGTCCAGGCTTTTGGGAACCTCTGTGTACAGAGACTACCAGAGATCACTGTGATCACACCTGACTTGCAGAATGCTCTGAAGTCAGTTGTTCTGGTGTTTCCAATGTTCACAGTTCCTATCCATGGTTCTTGCTTACTGTTAAGATCTGGAAACTCCAATATACTTTTCACCAAACTTGTGGTTAGGATTGCAAGGATATTTATCCTGGATGAAAGAACCTGTGCAAGATTGCAGGATCATAACTGTTCATCATTTCTTAAGAGTCAAAGCTTTTGCAAAGACCTGCATACATGTGAGGTCCCCAGCCTCAAATAAGGCTGTTTTTTCAGATTCGATACCATGAAGTAGGACTGTCAAGAAGATATTCCAGGACAGAGATTCCAGGGTTTGTAGCATCCCAGGCATGCCTTTCTGCTATATTCTTAAATAAACATCTATAGAAGGCAATTGGTGTGGGAATCTGAGAGATGGAGTGCCCAGACTTATGGAACAGACAAAAACCTAATTGTGGTCCTGCTCAACTAGACATCTCTGTTAACTTCAGTCTGTCCTTCTACTAGAGCTTTCTGCCAGCAAAGCTGTCAATCAAAAATGCAGAAGGATTTCTAACAGAAAAGGCGTCAGAAATCCAAGAGGAAATCTCAGTTATACTGGAAGAAAAACATTGTATTATTAATAGAACTAATTTGTTCATGTAGTTTTGATATCTTTGTTGACTATAAGGTATCCCCAGAAAGAGAAACAAGGCTTCTCCTGCTGAAAGAGGAGAAAGTAAGCATACTTAAAGAGAGACATCATTAAAAACTCAGAGAAGAGCAATGTGTTGTTTGTATTGTGTACAAAAAGCCTTCAAATAGGTACCTCTTGTCCTGGTGTCTCCTGGACTTTGTATTCACCTACAAAACAGTCTGAGTTGCACATTCCATTTAATAAACTGTAGCTCCATACACAAGATGTACAGCTGAACGCTCCCTTCCCTAGGCAGACAAACAAAACAACAGTATTACAACAGGAAATGTCAGCTAACTTCCTTTAAAAATTAAACTTACCACTGCTGTGAAGCAAAACAATGTTTGTCAGTGGCAGCAATCATTAGTGGGGTGTTCCACATGAAAAAGTAATAGAAAAGGTTTGTGCCTAGTCCTGAGGCTTTATGTGTAATCAAAATTTATTTCTTTTGAGTTTTGATATTCATGAAGAGATCATTTCAGAATCAGTTGTACAGGGAACCTCTGACACATTCAGGAAAATAAATTAGGTCAGAGCACTAAAGTAAAATTGTGGAGAACCTTCACTGGATGCTGTCCTTTAACAAAATCTATACTTATCTGCCCTGTTAACTATTTTCAACCAATCATGAATTAAGAGATGTTTATGTTTGAATAGAAAAATAAATAATGATTTATTATTACTTTATTAATATATAATTAGTTGCATAAAGAAAGAACATTATTCACAAGGTACAGCCAGAGCACCATATGCACATTATGTGTCGGAGACTTTTTAAAGACAGATGCTGCATGCAGTATTTCTGTGAAACACTGAAGTGAAGGGTTTGTCTTAAGTGTCAAGATGCATCCATCCATTTTCCTGCACCTAGACATTCACTGCCATTGTCTGCAAAGAAGAAAATGAAAATGAAAGGAACTGACATGCAAGGAAAATGAAAATGCAAGGAACTTAGCAGAAATTAAACAGCTGAAGTTAATAACCTTCTGTAACAGACAACTTCCTATTTTAGTGTGCAATGCTTGGTTTTCCTTACTGCACTTGACCAAGGGACACCATGTTCTCTGCTGATACATCGGTAATGCAGATGCATTTCAGGCTTGTGTTTTATAATTCTGTCTTTGTAATGATGATAAAAATTCTGTCCCATAGTAATTATTCCAAATAATGGGAAAACCAGAGGAGTTGGGCTGCAAATTAAAATGCTTATCTTTTTTTGTCACAAATCCAAGCAAAAATATTTCTGCTACTTTTTATAATGTTGGTATACAAATATATTGTAAAAATTCTTGAATATGGCTTCATTGTAAGTGTAATTTCCACATTTATTGTTATGTTGCAATTAGCCATCTGTACTATCCAAAACAGTTTGTGGGTTGCAAAGTGATGTGGTCTTCTAAGCTGCACTATGGAATCCATTAGCTATAATCTCATGTTGTTCAGATAGAAAAGGACATCACATGGATCCAAGAGGACTAATGCTTTTTGTTTCAGAAATGGTTTAATTAGGAAAATTGAGATTTCAAAAATGGAGTCTCACAGAGCAGAATTGTCTCTGAAAATTAACATTGAGAAATGCATAATTTTATTAAAAACTGCAAGTATCACTGTGTTTTTGATTTCTGTTCACTTTTCAACCTAAAGATGCACTTTTTGGGTCTTTACTCTTCCCATTGTAGGAAGCGGTGGAGAGATGTGTAGTTGGAATTAAGTTCCTTGGCTTTCTTGGAGTAGCAGACAGTAGGATGGCTCAAAGTGAGGTATTTTTCAGTCATTCTTAATATTCATGTGAAAAATGAGGTCCATCTCTGTAAGCAAGTGAGCCCATTTTTTTATGATGAGCATAATCAGGCCTTTGTGAGAGGCCTGGCTGATGGAAAATTCATTACTGTTGTCCATTTTTTTCCATTCACTGATTTGGCAAGATGTGACTCAGTCCAAGCCCTCCCTCTTAAGTGGCTGTCTTTCTGTTTGTGCTCTGTGCTGGAAGCAGTTCTGGATAACGCTTGACAGGAATTCGTATACTTGCTTTCACCTCAATTATCAATGCAGTGAAATAAGTCAATGGAGCAGTAAGTGTAACAAGCCACCAAGAGCCAGGAAAAGCTCAGCAGCCCCTAGAAGAGGTCTGCATCACCCACTGTGGCTTAAGTCATGGACAGATTAGTAGCACTGTGTGCAATTAGTATCTCTGTGAAGTGTTCCCAGATCTTGGAGCCAAGATTCCAGGTGTTTTGATGTCCCTTTTTTTGCTCAAAGCAGAACATATACTTTTACCTTCACAAGTTAAACAGGAAGAGTGGCATCTCTCACAGACATTGTTATCCTTGTTTTCATAGTAGTACTGAGGACAAGAGCTAACACATTCATTCGTGGCGTGCAACAGGTAGAAATATGTATTACAGGAAAGACAGTCTGTGGGTCGAGGCCCCATACACTCCTTACAACTCTTGTGGCACCTCTCACATGATCCAGTGGAATTTTGTGCAAAATACCTGAAATAGATAGTCATAGCTTTGCATAAAGGCCAGCAGTGACAGGAAAACACACATTTGTTTAATCCTTAGACTTTTACCATGTTTATATCAATTTATAAAAATTATACTAAAATGAACACAGGTATTTGTAATCTCAGTGAAAATAGAATTAATTTCATTCCCTTTGGCCATTGGAATTTAGCTACAAAGCACTACTCTGTATAGTATTTACAGCAAAAATTTCTAAAATTAGAGTTGAATTGAGATACAAAGTTTTGAAGTAGGGAGGGTTTGTGTGATTTTGATGAGATATGGTCATTAGAGTTTTCTAGTTTAATGGGATGGACAGCCAGTGTGATCGATTGAACTCTAGTTTTAGATTAAATGGACCTGAAAGAGAAACCATAGGCTCACTTTCTAAATTTGAATTTCCTGAAATAACACTGAATTCACATTTTGAGCTTAAATGGATTAATGATAAAGTTTCTCTCTGAAATTATCAGTGCGAAGTTCAAAGTTGTTTCAATGGTTGTTTTTGTTATACTACTATAAGTATTAACTCAACACCAAAAAAATATAACCTTATCCAAACCTCACATTAAGTGGAGGCCACAGTGGTGGCTGGAGGCTCTTCTGCCTGCACTTAGGCCGACTGATATATAACTTAGTATACTTGTTCTGGTTCACACTGTTTTGTATAGAGTTAGCCAAGAGTGTCCTCTGAGAGTAAGCATGCCCACACCACATCAAGCAGTTCCCACTTGGGCACAAGTTTTGGAGTTTCCTGTTGTGAAGGGAGGTTTTCCACCAGTAGTGTACTGTGCAAATGTAAGAAATTTTCTCCTGAAAATAAAACTGACTTCCTATTTCACACTGACATGAAATGCTGCAGTGATCTAATTTCTCAAAGCTTGCTCTGTGATGCAGATCTTAGCAAAAGGTCTTGGGCCTTACCCTGCTGGACATTGGTATACACATCCTTTTCCTTGCCTGTACCAACCCTGTTTGCAGGAAATGCACTGTGAGCTGTGTTTTCCAGTGCAAGTGTCACAGGTGCTGTGGCATGCAGAACATTTCCTCTCCATGCTGTCAGCATAATATCCATCAGGGCATGTTTCAACACAAGTTCTGTCTGCAGAGACAACATTGCAAAGCAGCACATCATATTCACTATTTGCCACTATAAAATGTCATGCAGCTGTACTAAAGCAAACTATAAGCAGGAGGTGCTGATGGATAATGTATCAGAACAAGAAAACCCAATGTTGGGGCACAGTAGTTATTTTTTGATTCTTGTCAATTTATTAGTCCTCATTTCTGTGATTTATGTATATTAGCAAGCTCTTCAGGACAGACAAGTTTTTATCCGTGTGAAAAACAAAGTAGCATAATAACAACAGATGTGATTTCCTTAGAATCATCAAAAGTAGTAAGGCAAGTTTTTATCTGCGTTGCCGTTTTCCCTAGATTTCACTCTAAGCATCAATATAATTTCATTCTGTGTAGATGATGAATCTGGTGATAAATTCAAAATTTAATGGCATTTGTTTACTAGTCTTTACCCTTGTCTGCAATTTCTACTTTATGTTAAGGAATTAAATGTCTTTAATACTGCAAATCCACATGAGTCCCACTTTTTTCAGTGAAATTTCAGTTGTTGTAGTAGGAATCCTGAATGAGAAGTTAGTAATGTTGTAATTAGCTGCAAGTGCATGAAGCTAATAAGTTAGTAAATTTCAAGTTGCTTGTGCTTATTACATATTTGTCTTGATAACTTTGCTGCTTGGGTTGCAATTAGTCAAAGGAAAATGCTTTCAGGTTTGGGGTTTTTTTAATTTTTATTTCTGTTCCAGTATGGTTATCTGCATTTGTCCATTAACTTTACAATATAAATGGTGCAAAACAGCTGAGTGTGTTGATAAAATGGTTAAGTCTAATGTAAGGCCTCAGAAATATAGGAATGTAAAATCTGCTTTAGAATTAGACTCAAAAAGCTTATGTTCACTTTTAATTTGAACTGTGGTTTAGATCTTTCCTGCATGAAGGATTATTTAATATTTTTTTCTCCCAATGATTTTCTAAAATTTTTATTTGCTTTTAGAAGAATATGCAGAGAAGAAATATTTCGGTGTGAAGATTTTATAATTTTTTCCTATTTATTTCTGAGATGAATAGTCTCAAACCTACTCTTTGCTCCAAATTCAGGAAGGTAATTTTGCACCTTAGTCACCCGCTAGATGCTGACTTAGTGATCCCTTTTAAAAGGTGTTTAAGTATTCCTTTGCTCATCAGATTGCTTCAGGGATTGAACAAGCCAACATGAAAATATGCACCTTTTATGGATACATTAACAGCAACATCAACAACAAACCTAGTGATAGCTGTCTTCCAAAGTCCTTGTAGGAAACAATAGGAAGAGTACAAACCAAGTAAATGAAATATACAAGTTTTGTTGTTGCCATTTAGAACTCCTGCATTAAGCCCCAGTGAGTGGCAAGCTCTGCCTCACAGTTTCCACATAGCCCTGCTGAAGAAATTATCTCTGTACAATTTAACTACTCCCCATGTCCTCCTTAAATTATTTAGGTTGGTTGATGCAGCCCAAATGCTTTGCAAATGTGACAGAAATTTGTCTATTCCACGCTTTCCGTGTAGGATGAAATCTAGATGTAGGAGAGAGACACTTACTGAGAAGATATCGGTTATTTGCACAGCTAAGACACTGGTGTTCAGTGGGTCCTGAGCAGTGGAAGCATTTCTTGTGGCAAGATTTGCAGGTCTTAATTTCCTCAATGTAGTATTCAGTGGGAGGGCAGTATCCAGATAACATACAGTGCCCATCATGGTTCAATATCCATCCATTTCTGCAAGTTAGGCAGGCAGTGGAAGAAGAACAAGTCTGGCATGTCCTGTTGCATGCTGAAAAGGACAAACAGTAGGAATTTCACCATTTCTGGATTTGTCTCAGAGTGTTATTACAGTTTTAACTTTTGAAAGAGCAGCTGTAATCTCAGGATGAAGGCCTGAGGGAAGTAATTTTCAATCTTTTGCAAGTAGTTCCTTATGTTTTCTTTTGCATCGACACTGCTTTTGCAGCAATGACTAGAGTCTCCATCAATCCTCAGCAATTCTGTAGCCATTCTCAGCATTTTACCACAGTGGTTGCCTGTAATAATAGACATATGTATCCAGGCTACATCCCTCTCTTGCTTTCTTTAATTTTTGCTGTTCTCCACTGTTCTGATTCTCTTTCTGCATTAGCTTTCCTCTTCAAGACACCGGTAACGACATTAGCTGTCAATGCACCCTTAAGGGGTAACCTTTATACAGACCCACTTGTATTTCAGTAGTCTTCTGGGCAAAATAACAGCTACCAACCTTGGCAGTCTTTGGTGGCTTCTTCATAGTAACTCCCATCAGGACACTCCTCGAAACACATGCCACTGTAGAGGACAAACAAGCTGAAAGTGCATGCTGTGCAGTCATCAGAATCTGGCCCATTGCAGTCCTGGCAGTCGGCATGGCAGGGAAAGCAGTGCTTGTCTTCAGGGTAGAAGTGTGAAGGGCATTCCTGCACACACTTCCCCTCGTGCAGGAAAAACTGGTCCATACACTCTACAGGGGACAGCAGAACACAAGTAAGCAAATGGGCAGCAAATTCTGACCTAAATGCGAGAGAAGGTAAGTCTGAGGAAACATTTAATTCTGGATTGTATGTCATTACAGAAGTCATCAGAACACCTTGAGAAGGTAGGACTTCCTTTTTCAAATCTTTTCCCTGCAAAAGACCTACATTGGCCCAACCCTCAAATGTTATCTTCTGTGTTACAGCAAGAAACTATGAAAAAAAGTCACTTGTTCAGCTTTGGTTATATTAACCAAGCCATTTGACACTAATATATAGATGGCCTTTTTTCTGACATTTTTCTGCATTATGAACTTCCCACAACATCAGGAACATACATATCTGAAGTTGTGTTTAGTTTATTATTGAAATGTGAATTTAGCTAGAATATATTGACTTAAATGTCTTTGCCTAAAGCTGTGAATAAGTTGCCATTTTATTATGAGTATTAGGTTTAATATGTTTGTTTATGGTTTGGTTGGTTGATTGTTGGTTCTTTATTTAATCCATGTTTATGTTTCCAGAATGGCTCACTCAATATTAACTATCCTTAATATTGGGGGGGGGTGGGGGGGGGGGGGGGGAGGTGGAGTGTGGAATTCTGGGAGGAACATTTAGCCTATTCTGGGAACTGAAGGTTTTCCTAATATTTCTCTTTACAGGGATTTCTTTCTCTGACAGGAGTCATCATTTGCAAAAATGGAAAAGAGGTGGTAAGTTCAACTAAGCTAGGAAAGAAACATTCTGTATTTCACATTGGTGCATATAGCCAAGTTTTTAAGGTTGGACACACTAGATCAAAAATAAAATCAAACCAGCGAGAGTCTCTGAAGAACCACAGAACCAGGCAAAGCAGTGTGAAATCTTTACAGATTAATCATTTAGTCTCATCATAATCTATTTTAGAGATGATAAGCACATCACTTTTTTATTTTTTTTGCACATAACTGAATTTAGATTTGGTTTTCTGTCAGTCTCTCTCCAGACAGATCTAGATGAATTTTATTCTACACAACAGCAGTTCTTTGTAGTACCTGTGCATATATCATCGTGAATACATTCCTGACACATTTCAGGGCAATGTTTGCAGATTCCGTCAGAGGCAAAATGCTTCTCTGAACAAGTAGATTTACATTCCCAGTGTTCCAGAAGCAAAGGACTTTTACAGGACAGGCATTGGGTTGCACTTCCCATGCATGTCTTACAGGATCCACTGCATTCCTTGCAAGTCTCAGAATCATTAAAATATCCCCTATGGAATGTAAAAAAAAAAAAAAAAAAACACAAAGAAAACTGCTGGTCACTCCAGGCTATGAGAATTACTCCAAATGAGACTCCCAGCACACACACTTCACTAGGTCAAACATGTTTCTCACAAAATTTTTTGCCCATTTTCCATTTAACATCCCCTGTGTCTGAAAGCAGAAAATGTACCTGGTTACTGCTGCGTGAAGGGCTTTCCTTTCTTCTTGTACCTGCTGTCTAGGTTATGTTGAACTTTTATGTCTTTATTTCCCCCTTACATAAGACAAAAAGATATATAACATTTGACAAAACATGCAATCTCTAGTCTTGTGCAGCTGGCCTGCAATACTGATATCAAGGAAAGAAAGAGAAGGGTAACCTCAGTGGCCCTAGAGAGGAGAAAGAGAAGAGATGACTCTGGATGTGTGAAGGCTAGGAAGAGTGAGGGCAGAGATTGAAAAAAACCAAAAAAACGGATCTTTACATAATGCCTGAGAGCAGGCTAGAGATGGCAAAGAGGGAGTACATTTTGCTGGTATCAGTGGTGTGAGAGCAGATGTGGACAGCCACATGGCTGGCTCCACAAATGTGGACAACTGGGAGTGCTAGTCATATATAGAAAAAATCTGCACCTCTGCTTCAGGTGAAGTTGCATAGAAGAATTCCATCTGTCTATACTCTGAATTCATATCTGAATTCAATCTGTCTACTCTCAAAACCATATTGTTACAAGGTTAGAGGCTGGGTAAGTCAATATTTTGAGATGATTGCTAATACACGGAGCCAGTGATGAAAACTAAAGAAGAAGTTGAGGCAGAAAGTACTCCCAGAATATTTTATATACTTTACGTTAACAAATTTGTTAGTCATTATAGGGGGGTGCTTCTCCTTCCCTTCCTGGACATGGTCATTCCAAAGAAAGTCTGGGGAGATGCATTAGGAGAAAAGTTAGAGAAAAGGTAAGAGGAGCCATGCCTGCCACCTATTCTCATCTTTTTTTATCCTCCAATTTTGTCAAGGTCCTGCAACTACTTCTCAGAGTCCTGTCATCCTTTTTTGATACAATGTTGAGTACTCGGTTAGCCCGGTCTTTCAAAATTCCTCCGTCAGATATTAATTGTGCATTAAGTCAAACCTGTTTATCCCTTTTTATCTCTTAAAAACATGTCCTGAAACCCAAACCAAACCCCTCAATAAGTAATCTCATTTTTTGCTCAGGTGGAGAGTAGTTGCATCTCAAGAATTTTATGTCAGAGTCTGAAACTGGAGTTTAGACCCTGTGAATTTTGCTCAATGATGGGAAGCCATTATTTACAGTCTTGAATTTGGGAAGTAAAGGGGGATAATAACATCTGAAATGACTAGTGCTAATGAAAGTTTAATTCAAAAAGTTTTAATTTTCTTATAGTAACTCTGAGCAGGATAACTGGGAAATTAGTGCTGACAAGAGACATATTAATGTCAAAACACAACTAATAGTTGTATGCCTCAGTTTCTAATATTAAAAGTTGTTTCTGGAGTACAGTAGGCTTTATTGCAATTACCTTGATCTCACTGTGACATGTCATGAAGAAAACCTGTTCTACTGGCCTTGATTGACTTATTCAACAAAATTACAAGGAAAAAAAGGCAGTGGCAGAGAGATTGCAAGAAAAGCAGAAGCTTCCCATTTTTCTGAAGAAAAAAAGGTTAACCAAGCAAGGCTTTTTTCTGCATAGCACTGGTTTTATGTATATATACATAAGATGAATGATGATGAAAAAAACATAGAAAAGAGTGAACTTGATCTACTCATGTGCCTGATCTAATATTCTTTGCAATAAAATGGGAATAGTTTTAAATTCCACATATAAAAATATATAAAAATAATCATAAGCCAAAGAGAGAAACACACATCATTAAGCGCTGTATTTACATATCAGGACTCTAATACATTATCTGAGTTTAAATCTCTGCTCTGTACTACTTGGAGGAAGGAACAAATTCGAGAATTTGACTAGAACCTTTATTTTCATTTGCTACGAAGTACCATGTTCCTATTAAAGTCATTGCGAGCCGTTCCATCTTTCATAGGATTTAATGCCTTACCTTCACCTTTGATTTTTTTTTTTACTTTTTGTCTAACCAAAAGAAAATACTGTTTATCCAGACAGTCTGAAAACTACATTTACCTTAGTTTCTGGTAGCTTTTGTTACATTAAGGTCTTCCTTGAAAGTCTAATAACGGATTTGAACTTTAAAGAGAAAGACCACAGAATCAGGGATGGTGTAAGAGGGGTTACTTACTCAGGGCACTCCTGTAAACATCTGCCTTTGTGGAGGAAGAGCAGCTGGTTCTGTTCAGCCTGACACTTCTGACAGTGCCACTGGTCAGAGCACACCTCACAGTCATCCCCGCACATCTCGCACTTTCCACTTGCAACATTGCCAAAATATTTTGGAGGGCACAGAGAAACACAGGTATCGTGGATAAGAAATTTTCCTGCCAGAAGAGCAACCCAGGGGGGTAAAAGCATCAATTAGACATATATTTAAATGGATGGCTACAAAAAAAGCTTTCAACTTCTCAAAATTCAACTTTGGTTCTTAAAAGCATGAATAACACATGCTTTCCTTATGACATTTCCCAAAATATTTTGCTCAGACTTCACTGACATTGATAGTTAGAAGGAAACATCAGGATTATATAGTATGTCTCACTGAAGAAATCCCTATTCAGTAGTTCCTGTATCATATCTATAAATTTTAATTGAAAGAAAAGAAAAAGAACACCATTAACATGACAATATTTTAACCCATATTGCCAAGGGCATGCCCTGTTGCCTGAATTCAGCTGTTGATTGATTGCCCTTTAAGGTATTAAGGGACTTTGTAGTGACCACGGACAAAAACATTCTCTGGAAGCATGTAGGATTCAAAATATTATGGTTGCTTGCAAACTTATCCAAGGAAGCTGAGCTGTTACCTTCTGGACATGAAGTACACACATCAGCAGATTTCTCACAGGTCATACATGAAGAGTCACAGGACAGCAATTTTCTATTTCCATCTGGGATGAAAGGGAAAAAAATTCCTTTTTTTACCATCTGGTTTTCTTAATTTCTTCTCCCTTTAGAAGGGACAGTTTGTATGGCTTTTCCTATGGTGTTTTGAAAATGCACCTCTGTGAATTTTTGGAATTTACAAAGTTGAAGAACTTAATGATTGTGCTTGACTCCTCTCTCCTAAATTGTATGCAAGTTATATTACAGGCAAATATAGATATCTTCCTCAGGTTCACTACGACATTGTTCTGGACTGCTCATCACAAATAAAAACATAATAATGATATTAATTTTATAATTTTCCCAATAATCTTAATGTCAATGTTGTGCTCCAAACCCAAATACAGATATGTTATACTAATAGAACATATACCAATATACTAATTGCAAACAGAAATGTATGTGCATTTGGGGACTTGGTTTAATATCTTATGGACATTTTGAGCAAAATTGTTGTAGACCACCCTGTAACCTAAAAGTTCAGAGGGAGACAGAAATCAAATAATCATAGAATATGTTGCTTTGGAAGGGACTATCAGTATCATCAAAGTCCAACTCCTGGCCTTGTGCAGGACACCCTGTAAGCTTTGAGCATTGTCCAAATGTTTCTTGAGCTTTGTCATGCTTGGTGCTGTGTCCATTTTCCTGGAGAACATGTTCCAGTTTCCATTTCCACCCTCTGGGTGAAAAATCTTTCCTGGTGTCCAGTGTAAACCTCCCCTGATGAAAGCTTCATGCCTTTTCCTTGAGTTTTGTAACTGTTCAAAAGAGATCTGTACCTGCTGCTCCATTTCTCCTTGTGAGAATGTTGAAAAACATAATCTCCTCTGCTCTAAGCTGAGCAAACCCAGATGACCTTTGTCTTGTCCTATAAAGCTTCCCTTTCAGACCCTTCACCAACCTCATGGCCCACCTTTGGATATTCTCTAATAGCTTATTTTCTTTTCCACACTGTGGGGCCAAACATGCACACAGTCCTCAAACTGAGGCTGCAAACTGAGGCTGCAAAGAAGAGCAGGACAATTCTCTCTTTGGCTCATTGTCAGTGCTGTGCTTAAAGCATCCCAGTACACACTTGGCCCTCCTGGCTGCCAGGGCACATTGTTCACCCACACTAAACTTGCCATTGATCAGAGCACCCAGGTCCATTTCCATGGCACTTCTCTTCAGCCTCTTGTTCCCTAGTCTGTACAAGAAACAAGGGTTGCACTGTCCCAGGGTGCAGAATCCAACACTTGCCCAAATTGAAATTCATATAGTTGGTGATCGCCCGTCTCTCTAACTTACCAAGGTTTGAGAATAACACCTATTAAATATTTCTCCCCAAAGGTACTACTGCCTGCTATAGGGAGCCTAATGTGTCAAATGGAGTTCTTTTGACTGTGGAAAAGCAAGTTTTGATTACACTTTGCAGAACCATCAGTTATAAAATGACAAGGACATTGGAGCGTCATACCTAACAACAAAAAGTCTGCTGTGCAACATGACCACGTACCCAGCACGCAGCTCTGTATTTTGATACAAGCAAATTATAACAATGGCTAAATGAATGTGTAATAGAAAAATAAATATGGATGAATGGACAACACACAAGAGCCTTGTGATTTTGCTGAAAATAGAAAATAAAAGACAAACCCAAAAGTTACTTGCAAAAGCTTGCAAGTTGTTACTTGCAAGCTTGCAAAAGTTACTTGCAGAAGTTACTTGGTTGAGCTATACACCTCATTTAGCACACACAGCTCATCTTGCTAGTTAAATATGTATGATTTCTGTAGGTTGATTGATGACAGTAACGATATGCTAGCTAAATGCAGCATATCATTAAATTATTTTGTTCTGCCTGTTATGACAAGATAGTTTACTGAAATTTTGAATGAAAACCATGGAAGCAAATGCTTCAACTATAAAGACAAGGGAAGAGAGAAGGAAACTTATATAAAGCCCTTTTCCCACAAGAAGAAATGCTGGGTGTTATACTAAACAGATGAAAAGTGTGTGTATATGCATACCATACCACAAGAGAAGAAGAGAGAATAATAATAATAAAGATATGAATAACAGAATATGGATGAGAGAAGTAAGGTCCACATTCAGTGTGATTGAGGATGGTCCATAATATCTGACACTGCCATTAGCTGAGAAGCCTCAAAAACCTGCTGAAGTAAAAAAGAGTCTCAATGTAATGATCCATGTGGAGCACAGCAGATCATAACCTGGGTGTTTAACAGTAGATCCTTCAGCAAGGGCTTGTACAGGATAGTGAAAGCCTGTGGTGTTGTTACACTTCCTTGCAACTGGCACAACATAACATTTCTCAAGCAGTTACCAATCAGTAACAAAGGTATGCATGACTAGAGTCACTCAAGCTCCATCTAAACACAGAGAAATAGTACAAAAGTAAGTTGACAGTGGGGGAAAAGGTAGGGAAGAGTCCATCATAACTGCTGGGATCAGTCAATGGGCTGAACTGTCTTCTCCCCCATAGGGATGCCTGCTGGGTAAGAATCATGCTCCCTGCAGTCCAATCCTTTTACATGGGATTCGAGCTTGTCAGTGCATTTCTTTGGATACATTTTTTCAGTCAGACGCTGTCACCCACAGCCTTTGAACCTTCAGCTTGAATTGCATGACGTTGCATGAATAAAGAGTGTAACTCCATGAGCTGTCAGTGTGAGTCCTCCATGGGCACAGGCAGTCACTGGCAGTAGGTAACACACTCCAGTAAAGAGGAAGATCTGCTGTGGGGTCTGCCTTCCCCTGCTGGTTTCCCTGACTGAGTCAGTGGAACCATGTCTGATCCAGCAGGACTGCTCAGTGAAGGGTCCCCCCAACAGGACACTGACAGAGCAGGTGGGCACAAGGGTCTCACCTTTCCTGGGGTGCTGACAGACAGACCAAACACTAAGGGCACAGTAAATCCTCCCACATGAACACTGACTCTTGCTGATATAATCTCTATGAATCTTTTTCCCCTGCTGAATACCTTTTTTTCCCTATATTTCAGTTTACAATATGTCCTGCGAAAAGGATTCTACTGTCTCTAATTGCCCCTGAGTGCAGAGGGAAGTTCGAGTCTTTTTTAAGATATGTAGCCCATAAGCATTTTGACTTCTCTTATGCAAATAATCCTCAAATAGATAATTACTTACTTTGTTGAGATTCACTGTCAAAGGGTTTTTTTTGAGACACTACCCCTTAGCTTCATGTTTTTCATTACTATAGTATTTAACAAAATATTAAGAAATGTCCTTAATGCTAACTGTAAGAATATAACAAATACTCCAGAAAAGTTGGCTGTTACATGATTTTCTATCATCCTAACTTTATTTTTGCAGAGCATCTCTTTTGCTGTTTTTGAGTGAAGATAGGTGAAGTTAAGCAGAGAAGTTGTTAACTATTCCTGAAGAATTTTTAAAGGAGCTCATTCTTTCTAAGTGTTTGAAGCCTTACAATGCAAAATAAATTTCTTTCCCATTTGCAGTATGTCCTGTTTTTTGTAATAGATACTAGTTGCCACCAGAGGGGAATGTACACAAGCAATTAGGCTTCTGCTGATGACAGAAACATTTAGCTTCCAGTCAAATATAAGTATTTGAATTTCCCAATTTAAATATTGACAGAAGAAATTTGTAAAATTATTAAGAAAAAAATTCTGGATACATAAAATGATCTATCGTGTGACTGGCTTTCATTTACTAAAATAACTGAAATACAGCACACATTTAGAATAATATGAACTTCTTAAATTTAAGTGTCCTTCACTTTAAATGTAAGGTCATTCCAAAGGATAACCTTATAAAGCTGAAGAAATGGTTATACAATATGCACTTCCTTGGTCCTTGGACTGATTGCAAATGGAAAGCTTGAAAATTACTGAGTTTAAACTGTTGGGTAGTATTTTTCTTTCCCTTAAAGGACTTGAGTGTTCAACAGAATGAATGATCTTTGGAGACCTACTTTTTATCCTTAAATTAATTTTTTTAAAAAATCAATCTCCATTATTTCTTTTCAAAAGCAAAAATACTCTATTTAAACATCAGTCAGAATCTTAGTCAAGACCATCATTTTTCTTGTGTCCTTGTCAGAATGAGTGACATCTTTGGCCCAGCTAAGTCTCTCTTATTCTTTTATAGAATCTGAAAAACTGAATCTCTTTACTTCTTGAGCTAAATTTTATTGCGGTTTTAAAGCTGCCACAGTGCTCTTGTCCATTCACTCTCTTCAAGGGATTATAAAACTGGAAGGATGCTGAAAGACTGGGAAATATTTTATTTCTGTCCTCTTTTCTCATTAGGGGTCATGCATCATGAGTGAAACAATGGCAGATTTTCTTGAAACATATCACTGTAAGGTGTTAACTGTGACCCCCAATTTAATTAAGGAAAAAATGAGTGCAATTTTATTTCCTATTAACCCCAAATGTTCCCATATTTCCTTTATTTTTGCTTCATCATCTTTCTGTGAACTCTCAGCATTTTTTCAATCACATTTTAGAGAAAAATTAAATGAGTTTTCAAAAATATTCAGGGTGAAAACCATGGGTTCATACAGAAACAAGTAAGATACTCTTCACATGCTCACCACTTGTTCTGGAAAATGTAAAGGTTAATTTAAAAAAAAGTTGAAACCCTCTTCAAAACGCAGGGACATATGAGTAGAGATAAGGCCATATATAAAGAAGCATGCTTTGAAGTACAAAAGCATTTGAATTGCCTAAGAGCCCCACCTGAATTTCATTCAGATTCAAAATGGTGTTGTAAGAGTTCTTTCCAGTTTCTCATCTCCTTTGTGCTGTCCACCTTACTCTCTCTACCTGTTCCTTTAGAAGAATGGATCTTTAGGCAAGGTACTGCAATCATGAAGTGTTCAAACCACCAAAAGATGGTTTATTTCCTTCAATTTAGATCTCATGTATTCTTGCTTTTCTATGAGTAAGGAGGGGATTTAAAACTTTGTATTATTAGTTGCTGTCAAAGTGGGGTCTCTGTGAATAGTATTAGCTCCTAGATATTAATTTCTGAAAGGATTGTATATTTACAATATATTTTGTTATTGGACTGTGCTTCAATTACTCTAGTGAGGGAGTAGAAGTGCTGTTTCTTACTGGGATGGTATTTCTTTTAGAAGGTGATCTGTCTAGCTTTTACACTGTATAGTAATATGTGATTTGAATGTCATCCAGTTGAAGTGTGGCTTAGTTTGTTAGATTTTATTCTGTGCATGACACTGTTCTTGCAAAACTAATACAATCATGAAAAAAAAAGCCAAACCAGATTACATGTCTCCATGAGGTATTGGCAATTACATAAATATAGTAAAGTATATTGAAAATTATAAGCATATGTAATAAAATTCTAGACATCTCCTCTTGTGAGGACTTATGTGATCTGTAAATTTAAGTATTATAAATACATGTATGCAAATTTAACACTATAGGAGTGCTGGGAAGTAAATGACATTCCCCAGTAATCATTAGGTATCAATTTAGTTATCTTGTAACAACTGTATTATTTTACAAATAACCCAAATATGAAATTGTTGTGCCTAAGAACATATTTGATAATGGATATTTTTTGCTTACTTCTAGCAACCTGAAATTTCACATATGGATGGTGATTAAAATGGTCTTCTACATCTTATGATGCTGTAATTCTGCACTATAAATGCCATAACATTTTCATGTTTAAAAGATTGTGACCCTTCCTCCTACTGCTGATTTTCGTCCTGTCTTCTGCATGGCTCATTGCTTTTTTTTCCCTTCCCATGTTCTGAAACCTTTATATGTACATATGCAGAGCTACATCAAGGTCTTTTTAAAGACTGAATTATTGCTTTCTCATGACCAGTACATTTTTACGGATTTTATTTTGCTCTGTATTTAGGAAAAGGAAAACTGTTAGTTAGTGGTGCTTGTGGGAGGTTACTCTTATTATTGGGGATGGTATGTAACAGTAAACTGCTGTTATTTATTTGTATGTAAAGAAACACATATTCCATCAATAGAAATAGATCCCATTCCATAACTATTTTTTATTTTTCATTACAATGTGGCATATTAAACCAAGGAATGACTATTTTCAAGGCGCAGCTTTTTAATGATGTGGCAAAACAAAGACCTTGTTGTAATTTGCAAAATACTTAATTTGCAAAATATCTAATCCAGTTAAGAGGGACCATATAACTAGTGAATTAAACTTCTACTAGAGTTTCCTGGCTTCCAAATTCATCATGTGGTACATGAGATAAATACAGATATTTCATGCTAGAAAGCTAGAGTTCATGCTAGAAAGCTAGAGTTCAGCTGTTGGGTTTGGGGGTTTTTTTGGTGGTTTTTTGGGGTTTTTTGGTTTTTTTTTGTTTTTTTTTTTTTCTTTTCTTTTCTTTTCTCCTTTTCTTGGCTTGCCTTGTCTTTTTAAAAGCCTGAGTAACAGACATAATTACATTCCATTATATCAGGCTTGAATATGACCTTTTAGGGATTCCTAATATCAGCTGAACAGTTTGCTCAGCAGAATATACCAGCAAAGTAAATAAAAACTTAAATAGGTTTGTTTTTTTTTTTTTTAAATAGAATGTTTTGGATGCTGGAGTGTTTGCTCATAAAAACTTGTGGGACAGGTTTATAATTTATCCTTGCATAAAAAATGAAAGTGAAATCTGGAACATGATAGAAAATAGAAGTGTATTCCACATTTACAATGGTTTTAATTCTAACCTAAATGGACTAGTCTCTCAACTTGCAAAGGAAGTCAGAGTTGTTTTCTCCATGGAAGGTTCTGATGTACTGCCCTTTAAGTTATGTTAGCCTTGGAACTAGCAAAACAAGGATATTTCCTAAAAGTCACATTGTTCTACATGGAATGTCAACATACTCAACCCATGTGGAGCCTGCTGAATTAATGTGGCTGGGAGGGCCAAAGAGAAATTGTTTCATTGTTTATAATACAGTTCAAGGTCTAATACTTCAATTCTAAATTAATAAATTTCAAAAGAAAAAGAGTAACATAGTAATTGCTGATGTAAACTTATTTACATGTGGAAATTTTGTCTATCTTTCTAGTTGTGTTGTCTTCCTGCAACTGTGTGGAGCAGGCCATGTTCTGAGGATGCATTTGGTGCTCTCCTACCTTTACTGCTGTGGCAAGGGCAAGGTCGTTTATTTAAAACTAAACTCCCCAAAGGAGCTTGCTCAATCCCCCAAAATGGTAGGCCTAATAATCATCTGGCCTGTGTTTTTTAATCAGCCACTGAAGATTAGAAGTGGCTCTACTATGGTGGCACTAAGGTAACTATGTTAAGGATGCTGAGGACGCTGTGTAAGAAGCTTATACTGATGAACAGCCAGACAAGACGCAAGACAAAACCCAAGTCTCAGCCACAACCTTACCCACGTAGAGCTGGTGAAAATCATGAAACTATTCTAATATCCCCTACAGCCTGGACCAGCTGCTTTGGTCATGCCTGCCATGCTGCATGGCAGGCTACCCTTACAAAATGAGTTTGAAAATAGATGAAGTGGAAGGTCCTTATATTTTGGTAAGAAAAAAAAAAGAGTACATAAAATATAAACAGTAACAATAATAATAATAAAAAAAAGAAGGTAAAGTGGGATAAAAGATTCCCAGATACATTTTTCCAGAGTAGCTGGTGAAAGACTTGGAAGATGCTATGATTTTTTCCAAGTATGAAAGAAAAATTATTTTCTCTGTATATCTGTATATATTACATATATCTTGGAGATATACAATGGAAGAGAAGGAGGACCTACAGATATGCTTAAAATAAGATGGAGAGGGACCATTTGTTCTTGACCCAGGGATGTTTTTTGTACAGGTATGAGAGCCAGATAGTAAATTTCAAGGAGCAGAGATAGGTATTTGTTTTATCCATTCTTGTACTAATCCTACCGAATTCTGTAGACAGTGATAGTGACTGCATCCCCTAAATTTTATTGGTTATCAGAAAGCTTTAGATAATGAAGAAAATAATTGTGACAGATTGTGAAACACAGAGATTTTTTTTTGTTGATTGGTTTACTTTCTTTTTTCCCTTTTAAAATGATCCATGCATATTAAAATGTTATTAGGGTGTGATATGCACTGCAGTCTCTAACCAGGAACAACCTTAGCAGTGTGATGCACTGCTAGAGCTAAATGTGTTTTTGTCCTGTCTTCCTGAGCTCCTTGTTTTTTTGTTAAGGACCTTTAGCATGTGGCAAGAATTTCCAATATAGACAGTACAGTTGAAATCTGGACTCAGCTGACATCTGCCCCTTGAATGAAATCATCAAAAGAAATGTGTAAGTGATATTCTAAGCAAAAATCAGCCATTCAGGTTGTGCTGTTTTTTTAACAATGAAATTTGTTTTTATGTGAGCTGTGTGAGCATACAGTATCTGAAAAAGAAACCTCAGAAAATATCAATAAATGTAGTCACTAAACGATGTAACTTCAATGAATGCAGTGGCAACTTCATCGTATTTTGACTTGAAAATTACTTCCTTTTAGAAACCTGGAGGAAAAAGGCTCAGGACATCACCAGTTTCGCATCACTTTCCCAGCAGTTACACTGTACAGCAGCTGCCACACTGGAGGAATCTGGACAGGTCTGTCCAAGAGCAGCTGTGTTCCCTGGGGTCCCACCACCAGCTGCAGCAGGAATCTTGTGTCTCTGGAGCAGTCACTAATGCTCAAGCCAGTACAGCTCTGGGGGAGACATATCTTTAAGTCTGAAGTGTCCCTAAGACATGTATTTTTACTACTGGAAGGAAAGACAAATTATATGTGAGATAGAGAGAAAGAAGTTTCACATGATAGGAATGTTCATTTATGCAGAACTGCATCAGATGTCTGCTCAAAAGAAAAAAGTTGACAAGAACCGTGTTTAACAGTGTGAGAAAGAGATAATCAATAAATAGACCAGACTACCGATGTGATCTTTTCATGGCACTGATGCAGATGTAGTCTTAAATTGAAAAAAAATCCAAACGTGCTTCTGTGGATTAAACATAAGGAAATGCAAGTAGGAGATCAACTTTCTATCAATAGTCTCATTTTTATGTCTCTCTGATACTTTTCAAAGTGAAGAAAGATTATTCCTTTTGATACATTATTTCTCCAACAGCTAGGTAATTAACTGAAATGGTCAATATCTTTCCTGAAAGAATTAATTACTGTATTTTAGTTTCTAATACAAGATCATATTGATCTAAGGATTCATAAGAATCTAAGAATACTTGGATGTGTTTGATTCAAATGAAAACATAGGAACCAGAAGAATATGTTCATTTGAACATATGTTCATTTTTTGTTCAAAAATACAGCTAATAATCTAGTCTTTTGCTCCATTCAGCAAACATTCCTGTCAGATACTTTTCATATGTTCTTAAAAACTCCTAGTGATGTAAATCCCTAAACTTTATAATAGATTCTGCTACTGTTCCATTATAAAATTTGAAAATCCCCATTTTTCCCAGTAGCACAGTTTCATTTTGTAACATAAACATTCAATTGTTCTTCATATATTGACAAAATGGGAATTACAAATAGCATATATATGCTCTCCTCATTTAAAACTTTTTAAATAAGAAATTCGTGACAGTACTAGGTTGTAATTGAAGATGGATAGGAAGGAAAAAAAATTAAAATTATTACATTATGAATTATTGCAAATTAATTATTAGTGTTCTTTTCAACATCTCTAAACAAAGGCATTTTTGTTCCAAATAGCTTTTGGATTTTTGAGAGCATTTTTGGAGCAGAGAATTGTTTCCCTCATGCTACGGATGAGACAAACAAGAAAAAAGTAATTATTTTGTGAAGGTTGTGGGAATGGCCAGCATAGGACCAGAATGTCAGAATGTAGCCCTACAGCCCATATTTGGTCTCCCAGAAAGCAGTGCATATCTATCTATACAGAGATAGGAAAGAAGAGAGAGGATAGATTTTTTTTCACATCACACATATGCATAGTGGCATGCTGTATTATTTTCTATTTCCTCCAACTTATATTGACTTCTCTGGAGGGAATAAATAACCACAAAGCTGGTCTAAAACCTAACCTACAAGGTACCCAGCAGCTTAGATAAGGAACTCCCAGTACCTTAATCTTTTACACATCTTTTACCTTTTTCATATTTTTTATCTCTTTTTTTTAATTATATTTTTAATCTTCATTCAGATAAAATAGCTAAGAAACACCTACATTGTATTGAAATGTTATACTATTTGCAGGAAAGTGAATTTCAGTTTGTGTAACCAATGGGTTTGGTCAGTTTTCTTCTAAAATGACACAAGTGCTACTTCAAGCAATCTGCAAGATCTTGCTGTACTCTCCTAAATTTTGTAGCAGTCTCCAGAGAAACAGAAAAGATTACAAGATCTCTTTCAACTTACCACTCCAGAACTTCCCAGCTGTTAGAGAATTTCTTGGGTTCAGGCACCGCCCATGAGATAGCTGGAAACTGTTTTTGCACCGAGTACAGTTCTTGTAACTGTACCCAGCACAGGTTAGGCAGCTCCTATGGCAAGGCTCGCATTCTCTGGAGATGCCATCAGCGAAGAAGCCATCCCCACACTCTCTCACACAGCTGCCATCTGCAACAGAAGCAGAGCCTGGAAGTATAATGACACACACCCCCCCCCGGTCCATCCCTCTGTCCTCTGTCTCCAGCAGAAATGGTTTAAAAAAAAAACCCAGTACCACGTGAAACATTTTGCAGCTATAAAAAACTCTGATTTTTTAGCATGAAATCTAAATTCAGTTCACTTGCATGTGAGAAACTTCACAAAATTCAAACCAATCTGCATTTAAATTTACCTTTAATTTGGCTTTAATCAATATACTAAACATTAGTACATAGAAGTCTAATGGAAGTCCATGCCTGATTAGAAGTTTTATGGTTGAGTCCTAACAATCATACTGTGTCAATAAAAAATTAAAGACTGGAATGCCCCTAAAATGCTAAGATTTTTACGCAAATTTTAGATATATACAAATTTATAGGATCTCTAGTTTCTGCTGAATATGAAGTTAAACTCGTGTTTAAATCTGATTCAGATTAAGATTTTGCATGCCTCATCAAAACCTCTGGAAGTTGTAGCACTTATGGCTTTTTGAGTTTTGTCTAATTTCAATTAAAAGAATCATAGACCCACAGCTCACCCTGGCTGTGACCACAGTTCTCCGTGTGTTTGATGCTACTACGGGGCACTTTCAACAGCCAGGGCAAGAGAGTACTGTAACCTCAGGAATTCCTGTGATTCATTTTTGGCACCATGTCTGAACCAGACTGCCTGATTTATGGCTTCTTTAAAAAGCTAGGAGATTCCTACTCTTCTGTGAATCTGGTGTAGAATTTAGCGGTTTTAACTGAGCTTTTTTCAGAATGTTTAAAAGTCGAAGTAAAACTGGACTTGCAAATAGTAAGGAGACATTTAAATGTCTTTCTATAGTTAAAACCCCCTGGTTTCACAAAGTCTGGATCAAATACAAGTTCTTTTATGTGCCTGAAAGAGCTGACATTTAAGTATTTAGACCTTTAGAACCAAATTAGACTACAGGGTAACATAACCACCTCACATTAATACAAATGCCTGATTCTGCAAAGAGCTAAGTCCCCTCAGCCTCCACTGTCTGCCATAGAACAGATTTATGAATTTGAGAGTTTGGATCCAGAGTATTTTTCTGAAGAAAATGTCTAAAATATTTATCATGCCATTCTTTGTACTTTGCTTACCTGAGAGATAGAAGCCTTCCTCACATGAGTCACACCCATCCTTGTCACAGCTACCACAGTTGCTAGGACAGTCTCTACACTGCCAAGAGCTTTCATCTCCATAGGTATTTTCTGGACAGTATTTATAGCAATGATGCCTATACCTGTAAGATAAAGTAAAACGTCATTATTAAGTTACTTTTGAGGGTCATTGAGTTTTTTTTCTGTGTGCTTTTAGGAATGGTAATGATAAAGCATGATTAATATAATGATCAGAAATTACTCCTATAATGAGTGTTGAAAAAACTACAATATAATATTGGCTTTGGCATTTATGTATTAGCTCTTGTATGTTAGAGTTGATCATAAGTACTTGGATATGGTACAATGTATCACTCTATTTAGCTGTTTGTTAGTATAACACAATCTAACACTTTAAACACTTCGTGTATTGTATAGTTTATAGAAATAATAGTGTGATGAATGTGTTATAACGTAGGACTTAGCAAAATGCTAGATGTTAGGATGCTCCAACATAATCCAGCAAATTGTGCCAATTAGTTTGTCTCTTTTGCATCTGCTGACTGACCTTCCCAAGTGATAAGGTAACCATGTCACAAACCAGAGAACCAGAAAATAATTAGGGAATAACACGTCAGACTCAAGGAAAACATCTTAAATCCTTATCAGAGGATGTAAAATGACCAGATGAAGACAATTGAAGACCTAAAACAAACTGGCCTGATTCACAGGATGTTATGTAGATAAGTCAGAATGTAAAGAAACTAAAGAGTTCCTAAAATGTCAAAAGCTCACAAGAATGTTGAATAATATATAAAACACATGAATATGCATGTACCTCTGTAATGTAACAGTATACAGATAACAATGTCTGAATTTACCTGTGTGTTTTTGGGCAAATAGCCAGAAACACCTCAGCGTGTTGAATGTTGTTCTTTTTTTAAATCCTTATTAAACTTTAAAAATTCTGAAGTGTGAACTTCATTTTTCACATGCAGATTCAAAGTGTATTCGTGGTTATGTTTTTTAATCAACTAGCAAAGTCATGTTTGCTAATCTCAGGATTCTTAAGTATGATTAATTGTATTTTACTTTTTATAGGTAGGCAGAAACCTGAACACATGCTTCATTAAAAATCATTGTACCATGATTGTAAAGAGCTTACTGCTCATAAAAACATATAATGAAGTGCCTTTGTTTATAGAGTCAACACAATCAATATTTTCTTTTGCAATTTTTACAGAGATGTATAAATGCCCTCTTTGAAAACTGCTGATGTTCTTTTCTCTGCATTTAATTTAAGCTTTTAACTAATGTTTTATTCCTTTGCATATACTCTGGATGTATGTAAGTCGTATGGACTGCACACACCAGAACTAGACACAATGTACCGAAAGGAAATTTGTTCCAAATCCGTGAGGGCACACAGCTGCAATGGCGTGCGCCATGAAAGGGGGAGGGGCTTGGCTACAGTGAGCCAATCCCTGACGAGGATGTAAGGGATTAGTCTGTGAGCGAGGCAGCGATTGGTCCGTGAGCTGGGTGGTAACCAATCCCAGCCAATCAGGTTCCAAGGCGGAGCCTTTGGAATAGGGCGCTGGCGAGTGGTGTAGGCCATTAACACTCTCTCTGCCGACCACCACCGCCACACAAATCCACATGCACTCTTTAACCTTCTGACACTTTCTGCTTTGTATTCTTCTCTTCTGATAGGCAAAGGTCCCACCAGTCTGTGAGTTTTAACAGGTCTCAATGCTGAGTAACTGGATGGTTTTCTGACATTTCCCAAGTCTTTTTCCCATTTGCTCTTCTTCAGACAAGCAGTTTAAAGGATGAGACAACACATAGAGCACAGATCTATGTAGTAAAGCACATATTTTTGCTTCAGAGAAATGTGCAGTCACGAAGAGCTATATATATACAGCTATACTTACATGTAATAGTTTTGAATGCATGTTATACAGACTCCTGGATCATCTGAAATTAAAGACAAAAAATTACGTCAATAACTTTCAGAGCAAATAACATAATGCCAAAAAGAACTTTTGCTACACAAATTTTATGTTATTATTTCTTGCACTAAAATAATTACAGCTGTAAAAAGAACATCATTGTCGCTGAATCTCCGTTCACATTTATTTTGAGATGAAATCTTCCACAATCAGATCCTGGACTGTATTTTCTTAGTAACCTGTGGCTTTTTAGTCCTCAGCATAATCCAGGTACCTGGAAGGAGCTAATTCCTTAAGAAGTGATGATCTAAAAAGCAGAACCTTCACAAGGAATCAGGTTGGGTCAAATGAACTGTTAAAAGAAGACTTCAACTTTCCTGAATAATTTCATCCTATTTCTGTATTTGTTGCAAAGATAAGTTAAAAGTTTTGACACCTCTAAAAGCATACTTTTCAGACATCTAAGTAATTAAACTTCAAAATTCTGAACTAGACAAGACCATTTCTATATTTGGAGAGAGGGTAATGGTAGAACAGGTGGTAGTGATGCAAGTCTTTTGGGTAAACTTTCCCATCAGAAAACTAATTTTTCTATTAAAAAAAATTGTTGTATGAACAGAAAAAGTGTTAAGCAACTTTTGAAACTCCTAAAGTTATGTAATTGACTCCAAAAATGAAGAATATTTTTTTTATAACCTTCCATTATCTTCTACTCACTTATTTCTTTCACCATAACCAATATCCCAGAAGCAGCAGAATGGAAGGAAACGAAACAACCTGATTGAATGTATTTATAAAGAGAACCACAGAATCACAGAATATTCTGAGTTGGAAGGGACCCAGAAGGATCATTGAGTCCAGCTCCTGGCCCTGCATAGCACTATCCCCAAGAGTCGCACCACGTGCCTGAGAGTGTTGTGCAAGCACTTCCTGAACTCTGTCAGGCTTGATCACTTCCCTGGGGAGCCTGTTCCAGTGTCCAACCGCGCTCTGGGTGAAGAGCCTTTTCCTGATATCAAACCTAAACCTTCCCTGACACAATTTCAGGCCATTCTTTTGGGCTGTCACTGGTGACTACAGAGAAGGGGTCAATGTCTGATGATCCCCTCCTCATGAAGAAGCTGTAGACTGTGTCCAGGTCTCCCATCAGTCTCCTCTTCTTTAGCCTGAATAAACCAAGTGACTTCAGCTGCTCCTCCTAAAGCCTCCCCTCCAGATTCTTCACTACCTCGTGGTCCTCCTTTGGATGCTCTCTAACAGCTTAATATCTTTTTTATATTGTGGTGCCCAAACTGCACAGGGTCCTCAAGAGGGGCTGCACCAATGCAGAACTTTCCCTTGTTGAACTTCACGTGGTTGGTGATTGCCCAGTTGTTTAATTTGTTGAGGTCTCTCCATAGGACCTCCCTTCAATGAATTCAACAGCTCCTCCCAGTTTTTTATCATCTACAAACTTGCTTAGTATCCCTTCCAGTCCTGCACCCAGTCATTTATGACAATAAAGAGAAGAGCATAGGCTAAGATGGAGCCCTGTGGAACCCCATTGGTGACAGGTCCCCAGTCTGATGTCACCTCATTCGCAGTATCCTTTTGTGCCTGACCCGTGATTCTCTTGCTCACCCATCCCATGGAGTGCTTATCCAGCTGTGTGCTGGAAGTTTTATCATGAATATAAGAGACTATGCTCTTCATTTCTGGGAGACTTTCTCTCTTTCTACTTTCTCTCCTGAATCAAGGAATCACAGAGTCAATCAATTTGGAAAAGACCTCTGAGATCAGCAAGTCCAAATTTCTGATCAAAAATCCTGTCAACTAGTCCATGGCACTAGATGCCATGTCCCGTCTTTCCACAAATACTTCCAGGGACAGTGACTCTACCACCTCCCTGGCTAGTTCATTAGGTCTAACCACTGTTTCTGTGAAAAAATTCTTCCTAATAATCAACCTAAACCTCCCCACATGCAAACAAACATCACATCTTCTCATCCTGTTGCTAGTTGGCTGAGAGAAGAAGTTAACCTGCACCTGGCTACCACCCCCTTTCACACAGTTGTAGAGAGTTCAGAAGCTACCCCTGAGCATTCTTTTCTCCAGGCTAAACAATTCCTACTCTCTTAGTTGCATCGGGTTATTGTAGCCAAAGCATAGGATCTGGCACTCGGTGTTTCCAGTGTCCTGAAATCTCTTTTCATTAACCGTAAGCTTCTTGTTGAAATATCACTGGTACCCCTGTGAAAGAAATAATAGGCAGTATTTTGAAGGCTCTATTAACCTCTTCTCTTTTTTTTGTGAGGTCCCTGATTTGGGCCCCAAGGAGGCAGCAAACTTCCCTGAAAAGAAGGTCTGGTCTCCAGATGGTTTAGATTATATTTGGTTAAATGTATATTTTCTTCAGTAATTCCAGCAGAAAGATTCAGCAGTTAACATTTCTTGACTGTTTTGATTCATGAAGCTTCTGAACTGCAAATTGTTGAAGGAGTAGAAATACACGCTTTGTTTGTATATGTAATTTTAGAAGTATGTTTGGTCAGTGGCTTCTGAGCTAGGTGAATTTCTGCTCTGATCCAGTAGTTTTCTTCCATGCTTTTATTTCTATGGAGAACTTTAACATCTGGAATATTCTGTACTTGCAGAACTCAAGATTTGGTCTCATATCTTAAGCTTTTCCTGTGTTTTTTCCCAAGCTTGGGTTTTACATAGGAATTAGTTTTTTTCTTTCTCAGAAAAAGAAAAATTCAAAGAAAGGAAGTTTTTTCAATATATGCACCTTGTATCTTCAATATGCAAGGAAATTCTCTTTTACCTACACTCTAGGAAAGACAACATGCTCTAATGTAATGTTCTGCCTACACTGAAATATCAGAGAACAGTTCCAAAACTTGCTGGGCATTTTTATCTGCACAGATTGCATATTATCACTGCAGAAGCTTGTAAAGAGATGTCTTATTATCTGCAAATATAAACCCCCTTTTTCAAGGCTAACCTCTTGCAGAAGATTTACTCTGAGATAAGAAAACACCCTTATCATAATTTTGTCTTGAAAGCCAAGATCTTTTTATCATCAGGGATGATTTGAAGAATGGAAGTTTGCCTTTCTCTTTCTTAGGTTACTATGGGAACCAGATTGGTTTTCACTCATTTATCATGTAATGATAAATCTATATCTGTAAGCCTGAGTCTGTTCAGAGTGCTGCGCTTTCAGCTGCCTTACACTTCCTTAAATCTTCTCCAAATACTTTTCTTCTCACTCCCACAGCCTTATAAACTCTATGTTCCTCCATTCCATTCTGTATAATGGATCTTGTTGATCATTTGTGTGTTTATTCACACTTTCAGCCTTTATAACTTTATGTTTTGCACATAGACCTTGTAGCCTCAACCAAATTAAATAGTTAGGTTCTGCATGACCTTTGAGAGTGGCTCAGGCTTTACCTTGCTAGATCAAAGAAGCTAAATGCCACACTTGGGCCTAAATGTCTCTTTGGCAGGCCTCTATTCTCAGGGACATGGCTCCTTGGGTTTTCCCAGTATTAATTTCTTTTGTAAGGTATCTTTGTAAGAGAAAATTGTTATAACTTTGCTGAACATTTTTCACTGCACCCTGCTGAGGAGTATTTTACTCTCAGTGTTAGCCTTTGAAAACAGTCCCAGTGCAATGGTTGCACAGCCACGTCATGGTGCTCACTGTAGAAATTTGGATGGATCAGAAGTTGGTATATATTGTATCTTGCTGCATGGAGATGAAGTATTCTGTAGGAACCCATAAAGAACTATTCATAACATGAGATGTTTTACTTTCACAAGTTGGGTCAGGTGAGTGGAAGAGAACCCACAAATAATTAAGGACTGGGTCTGGAAAATGTGGCTCCTTGGGAGCACACTGGCAGGAAGATTGGCACCACAAATTGAGAGGATGCCTGACACACAATCACTTCTGAGAGGAAGACCATACTCCATTGATTCCTATGAGTTTATCAGTTATCTGAGGGAGCTCCTCCATGAACTGTAAGTATTTACTTCCTCAGTTAACTAGGTGCTTCTTTTTACTCAGCATTATTAGTTAATGATGTGGCAATTTCTGCTTGTGAAATGTATATATGCAAGCCAGTAGATAAGGCATATCAGAGAAGTTTGTCACTTATCACCTTCAAAGGTAGCCAAATTTGGTGTCTGTTTATTAGGCAAGTGCAAAAGGGCATATGCAAATTGTGCGATTAGGGGGAGAGCTGAAGTTATTTGTGAAAACACTTTAGTCCACATGTTGTATTTTAAACGTAAGAAATAGGAGCCAAGATTTTTATGTTCTTGCATTTTATTGACTCAGAAATTCTCTTCGAATAATTACTTTAAGTGGCTCAGAATCTACAGTTTTACCTTATTTTTTTCTCTTATTCTGAGTGTTGGCTTATAGCCACAGGCTTTCTGAAAAGGAGAGATTGACTTTGAAGAAGGCGTCTGAAATTCATTATGGCTTTCAAAGTCTGGAGAAAATATGAATGTTATCCTGCAGTTATCTAAATATGTGAGTAAATGAACTTACATTGAGAGGTGGAAGGTAAATGCTGCAATGCCATAAAGAAAATCCTCTTCCTTAATATTTTTTGCAGCAGAACTTTGTCCTTCAAAAGCTGCTTTTGTTGAGGAAACTGGATTTAATTTTGCAGACTTCATGATGTTTACTGGCACCCACCAGAAAAAAAGACATTAAAATTTAATCAAAACCTGATGGTCAAAGGTAACAAAGATCTGCAGTTCCCATCCTTCTGCATGAGAGGGAGCAATCATTCATTGCTGCTCTAAAAAGTAGACTCAGTATGTCCAAAACTGGGTTATAAGAGCTGAGGTTGCAAAGGTATGAGGTATCATAAAGATAAGCTAGGCTGTGTGGACTTGTGATGTACCCAGCACACTTTCTTAGACATTTTGTCTATACAATATTGTGCTTGTGTTTGCTTGCACAGAAATAGTGTTGTATTTGAAGTTTTTAAGAATTCAGAGTTGAACATCAGTGCTGAGGTCACGGTTAAGCCTTGGCTTGTGCTGTGTGAGGGTCTGCCTTTCAGCTCTCATGGGAAGTGGTGCTCAAGGATGTCAATTAGGATTGTGTGGCATCGAGCAGAGCCACATGCACCCCAGGGCATGTGGGCAGGACCAAGTGGGGAGGTGAACCCTACTGTGCACAGCCATTGTTTGGATGCTGTGTACACAAAGCTATAGATTTTCTGGAGGTTAGCACTTTCTAAGGCAATGCTCCTATCAGCATATCCCAGGACTTGCCAGTGTCTGCAGGCAGAATGGTGCCTGTGATCATTAAAGATTCTTTACATCCTTAAAATATCAGTGGCCTCTGAATTAATGAAGTGAAACAGAAAGAAAAAAATACCTGAATTTTAAAGAAAGCATAATTTAACTACATGGACTTACCTGTCACTGATTATGTCTCTCTCTCAGGGTTCCTATCTTTGCTCATAGACTTTCAGTGTAGATACAGTAAGGATATGTTGCCACACTGGCATCTCAAAATCCACTCCAAACTTGGAGGGTACGGAAGGGGTTTGAGATTCCTTGAGATTCCAGAAGGTCTTACAAACAAACATAGTCTACTTTAGTATCCTCACACCAGGTGAAAAATAACCTGCAGTGTTACTCACTGTGTGGGCTTACGTCTCTGAAATGCCTGATGTGGGATGCAAAGTATGAAACCATTATAAAAGTATGATATCTCTGTCTTAATCGGGACATAGTGTCACTGTTGAGCAAAAAGAGATACTGCCCATGCAGATTTGCTCTATTCTGCTGGCACATGGCATCATGCCAGAAGGAAGCAAACCTTATTAGTTTTCCTGTCTGTGCAAAGCAGGAGAATATTGCCTGAGACTGCAGTTGGTATTTTAATCCATTATTTGGTGCCTTGTGAAAATGGTTTTTTGAGCAAAACCCTTTCTAGGCTAGTAGGAAAACAGGAAGTTCAGTTATCTTAATATGGTTATATATCCCTCCTAAAAAACTAGACTTCTGTCTACAAGAAAAGTGAAAAATATAAAAATCTTTGTAATTTGTAGACAGTAAGAGAATCATTTGCATTTTGCTGCCCCTGGTTTAGAATGCTTAAAATTTAAAATAAATAAAACTTCTGTAAGTGACCCTGTGCTCAGCATAAACTGAAGAAATTAATTATTTCTACTTAGAGTTTACATTGCAGGATCTTAAAGCACTTCAGAAGAAGTAGGTGCTGAGTGATTTTCTATGAGAAAATGGTCTTCAGTCAGCTGAGAATATTTTTGTGAATAAATATGCACAAAACATATTTTCAGTTGTACATATGAATAACTAGTTTTCAGTATGTGAACTATATAGATTTTTATGACAATTGCTGTGATTACTACATTCCTTTATTTCCTAACTACACTTTTACCTGAAGTGTTCGAAACAGTGAACTTTTCCTACACCTTCTCCATACTTCTTAGAATAAATTATTCAACTGTGTTAAAGGGAAGATAGGACAAAGACCGTGAGACCCTCAGGCATCCACTTAATTTTAAAAGGGAGTCTGTAGCAAGACTATGAAGATGTGAAACTAAATTTTTCTCAAACTTGAAATTTTAGTATTTTAAGTTGTTTTTATGCCAGCGTAATTTCTCTAGAGCTTTCAAAATAATGAACTTCTTGTAGGAGAAAGGCATTAAAGTTTTTTCTTTTTAGGGTTTTTTTACAAAGGTGTCTAAATACATCAGTTTTCTGATTGGACATGAGAAAGCCATTGCTGTACTTAACTTACCAATAAATGAAGTTGTTGATGTGACTGAAAACTCACCGAATGTTAAGAGCAAAATTACAAGAAAATATCTAGCATAAAATATAGATAGATATAAATATCTACTATAGCTACCTAACTTATTTTAAATTGAAGCTTACAGTTTCTGCTTTATTTCAAGAACACATAGTTTGCAAAATCTGCTTGGGACTGTGCTTTTAGGTCATTACTGTTCTTCTTTTCCAAGTACAGCTAACAGTGAACCAATCTCTGACTCTCAGTAATAGATGTATCATGAGCATCAAAGACTTTCCCTGTAAATAAACTCTGGCATCTTAATATGTCTGACTTTACACAGCAGTGAAAACTAATTCACCCTTTGTTTTGCCTTCATCCATTCTGTTGATCCTTGAAGCTCTAAAAAGCCCTCTTTTAAATCAGAATTTTGAGTGCAAGAAGTTGAAAGTATGTAGTGAATGTTATGAATGTATGTGGTGAATGTTATGAATGATCAATATTTAGATCAGTGATCCTCCCAGGAAAAAGGCAAACGAGTACAGCCCCTTTTTCTGTATGCCAGTTTACCATGAACAGCCTTACAGTCTTCCTACACATGCCTATTAAATTCATAACAAAGAAAACCTTCCTTAGTTACTTGAAATTACCATTTTTTAAAAAATGTTGCTATTTGTACATATTACGTTTCTCTCTAATTTCTCCCAAAACACCGATTGCCACTACACAGTTTCAGGGGAAAAAAAAAAAAAAAAATTGAAGTCACAATCATTGTAAAAAACACAGAAAATATTAGCATGGGAAAGTAACAGCTGATAACACCAACAAAGATACATGTTGAAGTATACACTCTCCCTTAACTTCTCCTCCCCTCAACCAAGCAGGCAGCTGCCATACAAAACACACCATATAAAAGGATATATAACACACCATACAAAAGGAGTGTAGTTGCATTCTTGTTAAAAACATCTCTTCATTCAACAATATTGACAGGGGAAGTTGAAGTCACAGAGGAGAGCCTTAGGCTTGACTGAATTCACAAGGAATGGCTGGTAACCAGCATCGCGGGATATTTTTTATGGTATCACATATTAGATCAGACAGCTGGCAGAAAGAAGGGATTATGTGATGAAAATCCTTACAGTAAGTTAGGTATGCCAGTTAGTGGAGCCAGAAAAAGAGCTGGACAGACAGCTGTAGTTTAGAGTTTGCTGCAGACAATGGCATGCTGTGCTGTTCTAAATTTTGCAGAATTGGTAACTCAAATCCAGAAAGTGTCCCAGCCACGGATGGCAGCCCTGAATGTGAGAGAGATATTTTTTATGGAAAGGGCATATTTTTACATCCAAGTTTTTCACTTCTGGAAGGTGACAAAGCAGAATCTGTGCTTGCCTGGAGGAAAGTGCCACAGGCCTTTAACAGACCCCCATGGGACTGTGAGTGTTCACCCATGATAGCACACACTGCACTTGCTGATTGACTTCTTATGGACAGTCTCACTTTCTCTGGATTTTTGGTAGCGCCCCATGAAGCTGTAGGGAAGCTGCAATAGCCACACGACAAAGCACTTTGTGACTTTGTGATTCCATCTAAATCTCCAAGCCCTCTTTTTATTGAACACTGATGGTTGCATTTTCAACTCAGTGTATTTCCTTTCTTTTCTGTTTCACAGGAACACCAAATGAACTGCACATGGATGGATGGATTAGCCTGCACCAACCTTGAAATGTATACATGGAATTTTTTAGGGCAGTAGCATTGTTATTGCAATAACTTGCTCTTGAATAAAATTTGAAGATTGTCCTTATGTCTATATCCTTGAAGAAAAAGCACAGGGTGGTGATCTGTTTTGAGGCGTAGAAAATCTGAACATCTACAGTCAAATTCATAATAGCTTAATGGCAACAGAAAGTCAGTAAATCTTTCAGCCTGAGTGTGACATTCAAACAGGAAAAAATAAAAGTGCTGCAAGTTTTAATAGTTAAATTAATTAAAATTATTCTTATTTATGCTGAATATAAATTTTAAAAATTTATTTCAAAAATAAATACAATATGGAATATAATTTACTTGATGAGAAGCCACCTGCACCAATGACTAATTGCTCAGCAGCATACACTTAAGCTGATGATAAGAGTGAGGGGAACTAAATTTTCCCTACCTCAAGAATAACACTAAGGTTGATTAAAGGAATATTTACCCTGTTTGCAGTTCTGGCATCCATCTGAACACGGTATGCAGTCTTCAGAGTCAGGATCTTCCACTTCACCTGTGTTTTGCAAATGATCAGTTTTGGGTTAATTCTAGATAGTGCAACATTTGGAAGCACTCAGCAAGGTTCCTGGAAATAAACTTGATTCAAATCAAAAAAAAAGGAGAAAGACTCACAGAAACTTGTTTCCTCATTTGTCTTTGCATAACCCACTCAGTTTGAGGAAAATGCTCTTACTTTACAATAACATGACACTAGAAGAGGATCAGAGATGCAACTTAAGGACCTCAGGGTCAGGTGACTGCGTATTTCAAAACATTTTTTAACATGCTTTTAATGAGCAGATTCCTGTAACAAATTGAATAGAATATTTGTTATCTCCTACTGAGGGATGCTTACCTTCTCCACAACTATGCTTCTGGCACACATTTTGAGTGAGGTAGTAGCCTCTGAAACACTTTTTGCAGTGGCTGGAGTTCAGGCACACCTCACAGTGGCCAGGGCAAGGCACACAGGTGTGCTCCAAGTGGTAGTGACCTGGAGGACAGTTGTCTCTGCACTCCCCATGATACAGGTAACGTTCCACCCCTCTTCTGTCTGTGTGGCAAACAAATGGGAAAAAACTGTCATGCACAAAGGGCACTTGGGGTATAAGAAGGAGCTTTATGAAGTTCCAGTGCTGCAGTAGAGACACTGACTGTTTGATTTTACAGTTTTACACCAGATAAGATGTATAAAAGTCTCAGGACCTCAAATGTTTCACATTCCTGGATATTTATGGCATATAAAATTTCATGCTGGCAAACAATTACTCTTTACATCCATAAATCTAATAATAAAAAAATCAAGGTTTTTCCATCACTGAGTTCTCTTGCAAACAAATATTTGTAATGCATTGTACACAAAAACATAAAATTATTATTAGGAAAGCAAAGTGTCCCACTTCACCTTCAGAAAGAGTCAATCTGTGTCCCTAGAAGATTAAACTGTAATCCTCATCCTAGTGGAATAATCTAGATTTGAATTTAAATAGCAGATGTGCAGCTATTAGCTATTAAAGCACAAGCATTCTCTAATGCATGAGAACTGGGAGGTCCCCTGCTCCAAATCCTTCTGAGTCAAGCCTGTGGAAACACAAATAACTTCATGTGCCATGTGCTGCAACATGCAGAGTTTTCTAATCAGTTATCCTACAGTATAAATTACACATATAACTGTGCTAAGTGTATTTCATTGATTTAAATGCAGAGCAAGAATTTGCTTACCAGAATTTATTTTAGAAAATGCAGAGAGAGCAGCTATAATAGGCAATAATGCTGCACCATAGAAGAAGTTGAGTTTTATTTGTTTTAATTTTCATGCCTCCTAAGGGTGTGAGCCTCATCAGTGGCTCATCATTAATTTCTTGCTTCACAGAAATAAAGAAATATATCTTGCTGTCATCCATAAGAGAGAGACTTTGGGGAACAATTATACAAACTTGCTCCTATATTAGACCTGAAGAACAATTTGAAAACTTCACCTATTGAGTCACATTTCCCAAAATGAGGAAGTCAGTCTCATCATCAGGAAGACTGATAAATGCAGCCTTTCTAGTGTTTGCTTGTAGTCTAGACACTTATTACTAAATAAAGTCTCTGCTGTTGTTGATTAGGACTGAAGTGGAGGTAGAAGCTGAAATGAAAAGGCTGTGAATCCATTGTGAACCCTCAGAAGACAGCTCATAAAAAATTACTCTTTATTATGAATTGCATCTTAAATACTCATTTCCAAAAACAGTTCAGAGTAGTTGCAGGTTATGGCCTCAAGTTTTTGCTCGTCAGATGTTACAGAGACAATAGGAAATAATTTTTAAAACAGAATTTCAAAAGGAGAAGAGTGGCTTTTTGGAATTTCCACAAAATTTGCTACATTAGCCTTCCTCTCAACCTAAGATCTATAAAAATGTGTGTTGGTGATGAGCTGTTTGTTCAGCTGTAGGGACACAGCAATCTCCAGTGGAACCCACCATGCTTGTTTCTCAACCTTTCCCAGAGAGATGCTTAGGAAAGCAACCTGGCTCCCTGCCTGCTTGAGCAAACTGGCTCCATTTCAGTATAGCACATCCTGTGCAGTGGGTGGGGGAAGCATGTATGAAGTTTCTTTTCTCATAGCAGGCTATGTAGGTAGTCTGTCCCTTTTTTTTTTTTTTTCTGGTTTCTCTTTCTAGCTAACATAGCTCCTATTGAAAAAAAAAAAAAACCCCAAGGGAAATGCATTAAGCTGAAGGGACAATACAGAGTTGTGTTTTCTTGTACTTTAAAAAAAAATTGAGTTCCAATTCCCTTCAGAGTCACAAGAAGATTATGATGCAGATTGGCAGTAAAAGCACTACTCATTTTATTGGATCTAACAACTGGCCCTGAGAGCTAAGAGGAAAGGGAATTTGGAGGCCAAGGGAGGGGAAAAAGCTGGCAAAAGGAAATCTTACCTGTTCCACAAGTGGTGCATTTGTTAGGTTCACTTCCACTGCAGTCCAGGCAGGTATGATGGCACAAGTGACACTGCTGTTTGAATTCAAACTTGCCTCTGGGGCATTTCGTAACACAGCAGCCATCATCAAAGACTCTTTTAAAGAAGACAGAGGTATAACTACAAATTTAGCTACTACTTGTTCTTTAAATCTAAAGGAAACTAAAGAGAAACACAATAAATTCTTCTCTCATTCTATTTACAAGTCTTTGAACTTCTAGACTTTGTTTTCCTGATCTTATTCATAGTATTTACTATATGAAAAGGGTTTAAATGTGAATCTTAGATTTCAAAGGTGATTTTTCTCTGAAAAATCACCTTTTGGTTCCTTACCTAGATGTCCTTATATCACAATCTCTGACAGTGGTCCCATGTTTCTGCTAAAAGGAAAGTAATACTTGGTCTTTCTTTGTGAAGGAATAACCCATCTGTTTTACTCTTAAGACTGCTTTAAAAAGTACTATGGCTTCAGTAATAAAACCTTGTACATGTAGTCAAATATCTATCTGAATATTGGCCTTTAGGAGCTGTATTTTTAGACTTACATGTTGTAGTGACTTAGGAATGGTATTTGCCAATTTAGTTTTCCCATTGAAACACTCCAAACTATACTCAACTGCCTGTCCTCCCTCCCCCTCCTCTGCTGGCGATGGAGTGGGGAATTGGATGTACAAAAGGTAAAGATGACAGGTTGAGATAAGAACAGTTAACTGGAAACAGCTAAAGAAATAAGAAAATGAACAGTAGCAGCAACAGTATCAATTACAAAGCCAACAACAGCGGAACAATTCTCATGCTGCTGTTCACAACTGCACTGCAGGGAACCCCTGACAATACCTGACTGTGCCATGCCATGCAGCCTGGAAAGGGACCCCTTCCCCCACCCCTGGAAATAACAGTGCAGCAGTATAGAATAACTTCCAAGTCCTAGCCCTGCCTCTCCTGACTACTGTGGAAATTAACTCTGTCCTGGCTGGAACCAGGACATGATTCATCTCTGTATCACCTGTGTCTTGCCCAGATCCTACACCTTCCAGTTATACACACACACACACACACACACACACACATATGTATGGACATACATGTGTGGGAGCACAGGTGTATTTTCCCTAGCCAATGGCTGTCCCTCCAAGATGTCTGTTAAATTCATTCTCCCCATCCTAGATATCTTCCAGGGCAGGAAGGCTGGTGTGCTGCATCAGTGAGTTGCTGGAACTGGCTGTACTCGTACATGGTAGTTATGGAATACTCTGTATGTATGTAGTGTCATTCAGCTACAAGTATTATGCAAGTCAACATTACAGACTGTTCTTACACAAAAAAACAATTCCCCTTGAGTAACACATTGTGTTTCTCTGGCCCTCTACTTTACCCACCAAGTCCCAAGGATGTGTTTACCTTTTTTTGTGGCAGGACTAATTCAACCTTTATAACATTCCTCATATGCACCGCAGAGAATTTATCCCCTTCTACAGTACACGGGGTTTTGTTTAGGCAGGGTGAGCTCAACTGGCAGAGCCTCTGGTATTAATTAACCACGTGGCCTTTGCTTTTTGCCTGTGCTGCCAACCAGTCTTTTTCCATTGGTCCAACCACCTCCAGGGACAGTTTGCTATCATTCATTGGGTCAGTGTAAAGAGAGAGAGAGATGGCCATTTCTGTCATTCAACGATACCTAAAGCCAGATAGGTTGCTTTCAGCTCTGCAGTTTGACATGATCTACTGCATTATCTTCTGTGACTTGCTGTGTAGAACTCCCTACAGTAGCTTTCCATTTCCAATGTATCCCTACAGTATGGCAGGAACCATCAGTAGAAAGAGTATATTACTTCTAATTTTCTTCCAGCCAATTATATGGTGGGACGTCTTCAGCCTGTCACTACCTCCTCCTCCTCCTCCTCTTCTGATGATGATGATGATATTTTCACCTTTGGGCCAGTTCACAAGGGCTTCCAAGATCCCTGGGCAATTGTGGTTTCCTTTCTGAGCTCACTGGGTTATCAGTGCAATTCACTTATTCCATGTAGCACAAGAGGATGATGTGCTCTCTTTGAACACCCAGCCAATGGCTGACCGAGTGCTGAGAGGAGCTGTGCTTCAGCACCTGCCTCTTCCAAAAAAGCCTGAACCCCTTCATAAGCTGTCAGTATGTGACCTCTTTTCAGTTGGGATGTAGCAGGCTTCAGATCTGCTGTGTCCCCAACTCCAGAGTCCCAGTGGTTGTCCTCTACTCTCTCCTGAAGCTGTTTGTCAGAGACTCCAGAAAGGACCATTCTCCCTGCCTGCAGTGTGGAGCACATTTTTTGCAACTTTTTTTGTTTAATTTGCTTAAAACTTGTAGCTGTTCAGGACCCCTCTAAAAATGATTCTTCTTTCCTGTTGCATGTTAGAGAGGATTTACAGTCTGACTGTAATCTGGAATATGCATGCTCCAAAACCCCACAGCACTTACGAAGAGCTCATGGGGTTTTCTTGCTGTTTGGTGTGTACATAGCTGCTATTTTGTTGACCACATCCATTTGAATCTGACAATGTTTTGTCATTTTGCTCCTAAAAATTAAATTTCTTGGGACTTCCTTTCACCTTAGTTTGTTTAATAGTAAAACCTCCACAATGATCTGAACTATCTTCTCTCAGTTCTCTTAAGTTTCCTCTGCTGTGTTTTCCCACACAATGATGTTATCAATGTATTGCAAGTGTTGTGGAGTCTCTGCCTTTTCCAGTGCAGTCTGGGTCAGTCCATGGCAAATAGAGGGGCTGTGTTTCCACCCCTGGGGTTAGTAACTCCAGGTATACCAAATGCCTCTCCAGCAAACCATGGCCTGCACTATTCTGCTGAAGGAAAGGAGAAAAACACCTTTGCATTGTGAGTGGTGGCACCACTCTGCTGCAGTGATGGACTCCAGTTCCTGCTGAAGTTCCAGGATACCTGGCACAGCAGCACTCAGTGGTGTTATTTTTTTCCAGGCCATGACAGTCCACTGTCAGTCTTCACAGGACCTACACACTGTCCATAAAGGACACTAAAGGGTGAATGAGGCTTGCTGGCCACCCACTGGCTCTCCAGGTCAGGAATCACCTCATGGATGGCGGTCACAGAGTCCTGGCTGGCATGGTGTTATCAATGGTGCACCGTTATGGTAGTGATGTTTTTATTCTACCTTCAGCTGTGCCTCAGCAGAAGGGTTGTCTGAGACACCAGGCAGGGTATTCAGCTCTCTAACTTCCTCTGTCTCCACAGCAGCTCTACCAAAAGCCTTACAGTGCTCTTTTTGAGTCCTTGAAATACCCTCTCCTGAGGTATTCTCTGCCAAGGATTCATGGGGCCTCTGGGCCAGTCACAATGGGGTGTGTTTGCCACTCGTTCCCTGTCAGGCTCACTCCACCTTCCAGTACAGTCACATGTTTGCATCCTCCTGTCAGCCCAGAAATAGAGATGGATTCTGCCCCCAAAATATCTTGATGGCATCATGTGCTCTGGTGTCAACTAAAACCTTAGACTCTTGTGGGTCTGATGGGATGTACACAGTCCAATAGATCTGATTGTCCCTTTCCTCCACACGGCTGGAGGCTGGGCCCCTCCAGGCCATTGTACTCATTGCTTGCTTCTTGTAAGTACTAACTGGGGAACTTCAAAAGGATTGGAATTAACATCAGCTTTCCTGTTCTGCCTGAGGACTTGTCCAGTGGAAACTGTGGCAGCATTTATCCTTGAAGAATTTCTTGTGATATTTGTTCTTCCTCTCAGCTCAGGTACCCATGTTGCCAGGGCAGAAGCAGGTTTTCCATCCCGCTTCCTCATGTCTTCTCTGTAGTCACACAGGGAAAAACACAGGTAACCTCCTTGTGTGTACTGTCTCTTCCATGCAGTGGGGGTCTTGCTCCGGGTAGCAGAGACTCTGGTCTGTACTGGTGGGACATGGTCTCTAACTTTTTGAGATTTTCAAATCTGTCCAAAGTCTTGGATAATCATTACACAAGGCCCTGCTTCCTCTTCATTCATCACAAAGCAAACTGAATTTGTCTTGGATTTCTACTTCTATACAGTGTAGGGGCAGCTGCTACCTGCATGAGTTGTTTCTTCTGTTTCAGCTGCAATTTAAGTGGCCGTGGTGCTGCTTGGTCTGATTTCCTCCTCCTTTCCTGGAGGCCATTGTCTAGTGTTGATCTGTGTCCAGTAAAGAATATTCATGGTCCAGCACACTGCAATAAGCTGCTTGTCTGTAGAGTTGCCGCAGCATTTTCCTTGCAAATATTCACTTTATTAGGGTCCTGTAGTTCTTCAGGGATGAACTTCCAAACTATTGGAACAGAGAATTTCCCCCCAAACAGTGCAATTTTCTCCCATATTCTGTGCCACTCAAATCTACCCATACTCAGGGCAGATCTTTGAATGACCTTCCTAGAAAACTCTTTCTTGACCCTAAACATGGTGTAGACCCCATCCAGGAGGCATACCGGACACAGGAATAAGAACATGCATTCCTTAATATCCAAAGAAAATAAAAATTCTCACAAGCTATCTGAAGGAGAAAAGGGCAGTGAAAATCATCCACTCCTGTTCTTCCACAGGCTGGGTATGATTATTAATGGATCCCCACAAGCAGTGCATGAGATAAGGGTGGAAGAGCAGCATTGGATGCACATCCCAGATAACCCTCACTTCCCTTGATATTATTATGTCATAAGCTGCTATCACACAGTACAGCAAGAAAGCAATCCTGATCCTCCTCCCTGCTCTGAAAAAGAACTTTGTGAGGAGCACATAGAGCATATATGGAGGCACATACAGGGTCAGGTACCACATCCACAAATCACACAAATGCTCGGGTCTGTTGTTATCTCAGTCCTTCATGCCACACACTGGGTGCCAATCAAGGCTGTTGTGGTTTAGCAGTGAAATCCCCCAATTTAGTGCTCCCACCAAAACAAACCACACACTTCTTACTCACTCTCCCACCCCTGTCCCCTGAGGCGGGGTGGAGAGAATTGGAGTCATGAAAGGTAAAGAACACGGGTTCAAATAAGAACAATTGACTGTAAACAGCAATGAAAAAAGAAAATGAGAAGCAACAGCAAGGATATCAATAGCAAAGTGTACAGGAGGAGAATGATTCACATGCCAACATTTGCCTCTCTGCCACGGAACCCCTGACAATACCTGACCATGCCATGCTCCATGACTCTAAAGGGACCCTTGCCCTACCCCTGGAAACGAGATCATGGAGCATAGAATAACCTCCCAGCCCTAGCCATGCCCCTCCTGTCTACTGCAGAAATTAACTCCATCCTGGCTGGAACCAGGACATACATCTATCTACATGTACCTCTGGTTGGTAAATGACCACTTTTTGCTGGATAATTAAACATTTGCTACATAATCCTTTTATGTGATGAAAATCTACAGTCTGTTTTTCCCTGCTGCTTAATGTCTCCTGATTTAATCTGCTTGGGAGAAAAGCAGGAATGCATCAATTTGTGCATCATTCATAGACTACTAAAAGATTTTAAAACAATTTGGCTGGATTTTGACAGAGTTTTTTTCTCCTAAGAAAATAAGAAAGAAAAGGCTGCAATCCTCTGCACTTCCCTGCTTTGACCACTTTACTGTCTGAGGACTTGGGATTCAGTTTCTGGAGAAGTTGAGTGCCATTTTGGTCATTAGTACAGACTTTGAGTACACCTAGATAACAAAAGGCTTTCCATTATATCAAGACAGTACATTTTTTCTAATGCCAATGGCATTAGAGAATATCTGCAATATGTTCATAAATTTCAGTTGCTATGACCACTTTCAGATTTTTTCTAAAAGAAAAGGAGAAATGTGACAGAGGTACTGAATGTAGTTGGACTATGCCTATATGGCATGCAAATATTACTGAGTTCAACTACATGTGCTAGCTGTAATGATAGCCATCCTTACAAGCAGCTCTCACAGTGGTAAAGTAAATTTTTCTTGCTCTTTATTATATTACCCCTAAGAGGAAACACCTGGTCAGATCTTGTCACTAACCTTGTAACAAACTGTAAACAGATGGACAAGGAATTCTGTGATAATCAGTTTGTCTGGATAAAAAAATTACAGTTTTTTTCTTTAAAAAACCCAACAAAACAAAAAAAAAGCAAAAAAAACCCCAGGTAGCACATTTTTATTTGTCAAATGATCTGACAGTGATTTTATTATTAAATAAATTGATATCTACCCTGAATTTTCATACAGAACTCTTGCCTTTGGGCAGGGTTTCTCTGTATAATTATTTATTTTACTATAGATTGTTCCATTTAATGTAACTTTTTCCAGCAGCTTTCATAATGTGCAGAAGGGTCTCAGAAAGCTTTTTGAAACCTTAGGTACCAAAATTCAGAATTTTTAGAGAATTTATCATGGTGGTTAGAGCAGCATCCTTACAAGAGATCACTGAGACCTCATTACTGCAAACACAGTGGTGGTTCAGCATAATGGTGCTTGGTTTGTTCTTTGCTTTGTAAATATCTGGATGTAAACCTCACAATATAGCAAGGAAGGAACAGACAGTCTAATTGAAATGCCATTGTGAATGGGAGAAATCCACTCCACAGTCCAAAACTCTGCCCAGATTTCTTCTGCTCTCATTTCCAATGTATTAGAATTTAATAATGCTTCCTCACTTATGAATTTGTTTGGACTCCATTGCTCCTGGTATGTCTTTCATTGGTATAGTCACATGATAGATATTTTCAGAGCAAACTGCAGAATTGCTTAGGGATTTTCTTTCCTTGCCTTGGAGGATTTGATCCTGTTCTCATACCACTGGAAATGTCAGCTGGCTACAACACAATCCAGTGCAACAGAACCAGAGTTATTTGTGTGAGGATACAGCTATGGGTAGGAGGTGTATAAAATCAGTTCTCTTCTGGATTATGTGTTACATGACCCAAACACAAACCTCTGATTTGCCAAGTGGTGTGGAACATCTTCTTTCTAGATCTCTTCAATCCTCATGGCAGGTTAGAAATACCAGCCTAACCCATACCACCTCAGTTAGGGAATGATGTTTAGGTGCTATGAATATCTCCCAAAATTAGCCTCAGTATCCATACTCATGCCTTGAGCCAATCCTCATAGACGTGTAGAGCTACAGATGCCCTAGATCCTTGTTAAAATTGCCAGTTGTGATTCCAACAATTACAATTTAGAAAGTATGTCAATGAAAGAAAGTCTGTTTTACATAAAAAAAGGATTTTTTTCTTTGTGGGAATTGTGCTGCTAAACATTAACTGCTTGTGTAGCCAGCTATTTTGTTTACATAAAAATTGTTTTCTCAAGTCCCTTGGATTTTTTTGCCCAAGACACTTGCTTCTGTAGTCTCTGCTAAACACAAAACAGCCATTTCTGCAGATGATGATGCGAGACCTTTGTACTGCACTGTGCTAAGACACAATTACCTTGTGAGTGGGCAGCTGATGCAGTTGTCTGGCTCAGGTCCAATGCATTTCTGACAGGATATTTCACACAATTGGCATTCTTGGGAGTCATCAAGATATTCTCCTGGTAGAAAAAAAATTGCTTTATTTCAGAACAGTCTTCTCACAATTAAAAAACCCCAACAAAACAAAAGGAAGAGAAAAAAGCACCAAACTTTCCAGATTAGAAAGCATAATGATGAAGAGGAATTGAACCTATTTTTAATTATGGAAATGAGCACATTCCCCCGTGGCATCAGGAAAACAAGTACTGGCTTCCTTGGTGAACAAACCTGTTTGTTTGTTTGTTAATTTTTCCTTTCTATGTGAATTTGAGAGTGATTTTTGTTGGTTTTGTTAATTTATTTTGCATGTGTGGAAGTAATGCGACTCTTAGGATTCATGAGTTACATCAAAATTAATGCTGCTGAGGAGTATTCATTATGTAATATCTTTTGAGCTCAATTGCAAGCTGCAGCATAAAGGGTTTGCTGTCATGGATGTGGATATGTTACATGAGGAGATGGATTTGAGCAAACTTTCATCAGCCAGAGGTTGGTGCTTCCCAAACTTCTAGCTATAACATACTTTGCCTCCCTCCCAGGCTGCTGGTGGAAGACTCCCTACCTAAATACCTAGGCTTTCATTCTGAAACTTGGTGCCAAAGAGCACATTTGGAATTGAAAAGAAAAAATTGTATTATATGGATATCCAGCTTAAAACTGAGGTAAAAATATAAACACTTCCATATCATGAATACACTAGTACTACTATGCTGTTGAAGTGCAAAATTTGCTTCTTTATTTACTGAATAGTAATTAAAACACTGGCACAAACTAGTAAGATGCATGCCTAATAGCTCTTAGGGCAGAGATTTGGTAAGCAGTGTGAATACTTTATTTGTGTGCAGCATCATGTAGGGACAGTAAATTGATTTATCACACAGTTTTATAAAGCTCAAAATTGGGTCTTTTATGTCATTTTGTTTTTAGGAAAATTTATTATAACAGAGTCTATATATTTAAGGAATTGGCTGTTCCTTCATTCCTGAGTAATGGAAGAGGTTGAGCAAAAAGTCCTATATAATTCATAAACCCTGCAGTTTCTATGGATACTTCAATATCAAGCAACTCTTTCCACTAGCATTGCTGCTGGAAAATCCAGATCTGGCAAATACAGTGAACTTTAGGAATCGAAACACAAATATGGAATGACTTGGGTTTGGCTCTCACTCGCAGTAAGTTCCTTACATTTGAAGAGAAAAGGCACTCTACAAGCAGCCACTTAATTTAAAACAATGTAGGGAGGGAAAATTTTCTAAAATACTGCAAATTATGTTCTCGGTCTGTTGTGTTTTTAACAGTTGCGTTTTTATGTATTAAACAGTATTAAAAAATTTTATAATAGTTGAAACCTCTGGTATGAGATATGAGCTAGGATAGTACTTACAAACCTAAGGGGATGGGAACAGTTACAAAGACAAACTGACTGGAACACCTAGCCAACCCTGGGTGAAACCTGGGGTACCCAAAATGTTGGCAGAGATGTAATATTTGTTTTGTAATGGTTTGTGTGTCTTCTAAAGAGAGGAAAGAAGTAAAAGAGAAGCCAAAAGCCAGTGACAGAACTACGTAAACCATGAAGACAATGCTCCTCAGAGGTTGTTCTGGGACCAGTGCTAGCTGGGAAGAAGTTCAGACCAGGAGGAAACGAAGTCTCCTGATGAGATCAGGGAAACAAAAGTCTTTGAATGCATACATATTCACACATTTTCATAGTTCTCATTATCCACAAAGCAGTTTGTATACATCTATATCTCTATCTCTGTATGTCTATGTATCTATTTCCATGCATTTATGTAATCCCTTGTGTGCCCATAAAGGCCAAGCCTTGGAACTGGTGCAGCACTTCTCAACTGCAACACTGCATCTTTTATGAGCAATTTCTTTATAGCAGACTAAAACTAAAAACATTAAGAAAAGCTGTTAGACATATAATCCAGTCGGATTCTAAACTTTTTCTAGATGTTACTCGGATTACATGGTTGTATTGATGCACACCTATCATAATAGCAAATATTTATAATTCTCACCTTCTAGAAGAAAACATTGTGGCCTTCAGGCCATTGACAGGTTTGGTTAATGTAAGCCTCTTGAGCCTTTTTGATATGTAGGATGTAACACAGAATCCCATGTTCTCAAATGCTTTATGAGATTTGAATATATAATTTTGTAATGGTTTAGGAATAGTACTCCCTAATTCTGTGACCTCACTCAGACTCACCTAAACCAGATGTCACTCACTTCCTTTCCTTCCCCCACTCTGTCCCCTGCCCTTTTCCTCTCCAGGGATGGAGTTGTAAATTAGAGGCACAAAAAGGTAAAAATTACAGGTTGTGATATGAACAATTTACTGGAAACAGCAATGAAATAATAAAATCGTAACATCTATGATGTTAATGACAAAGGTTGAAATTTTTACATGGAAAATAAAACTATACTGGGCTCTTTTGCTGCCCACCCTTTCTCTCGCCACTGGAGGAAGAGAACAAGTCCCTTTGCTTGCACCTCAAAAGTGATGTGAGATGATATCCAATAACATAAGCATCTGTCCATGCCCCCTTCCCAGACAGTACAAAAATTAACTTTCTCCTGGCTGAAAGTAGAATAAATTATATATATATATATATATATATATATATATACACACACACACACACACACACACACACACACACACTTATATTTGAATAAAAAGATAACCGTGAGAAAAAGCAGCATCTGAAAAGACTTCCCATTGCAGGTCTGATGCTTGAGTGTTTTATTTTTTTGGGTTTATCTCACTGGGAAATCTGTTATTATATAATTGCTTCATAATATTACATAATTGCTTCACTGATGTTGTTTTGTGACTCGTATTAGAAGAATTTCTATTCCTCCTTTACTTTATTTTCCCACACACTACCTGTATGCTTATCCTGTGTGCCTATTCACTGGACCTAAGCTAATTCACACACCTCAGCTATGAAATCAGAAGTTTTTAGTTTTTAAAAGTTTTAGTTATTTCTATGTTATGCCTTTCACTGGAAATGGTGTAATTAATTTCAGATGTGCTTGGAATAGTGCCAGGAAGACCAGTTCTGTGGCTCTGAACTGAAGCATTTTAATGAATGCTATTATAAGAATGTGCACCAGAAAATACTTACATACTTGGCCCTCTGAATTGCAAATCACATCTAGAACTGTAAATCTGACATGTTAACAAAAAAGTTTTTGGTGGATACTCAAACAGCTAACACTGAAATTCTAAAACAACGACCTTTAAACTATTCCACAGGGCAGTTCAATCATCTGCCAGAATTCCTTGTGAGCAATGTATTTCTTTACAAATCTCACTAGATAAATATAGGCTGCCAAAGCCTCAATCCTTTCCTGCTTTTCTGTATTAGGAATCTTTATCTGTCTAACGTACTTAACAGAGCAACATTCTCAGCAATGTGTCTTCACTTAGCTTTTAATCAGGCAATGATCATCAGTTTGGATCATCTCATATTTGTCATTCATTTCTGTGTTAGTTCTGTTACCTTGTTTATAAACATTTGTCACATTGTTTAAAAAAAAAAAAGGGAACTGGAGATACAGTAGAAATAATGGTATGTTAACAGACTTGATTCCTCATAATAGGAACATTTTAATGTATAATTTTTGTGTCCATAGTTCGAAATGTTTAGCTCTGTATTTGGGCTACATCAGGATTCAGGCTGTGCCTTTAACTGCATACAAAATCCCCATACTTAGTGCTCTGTTCCTATTAGCTCACATGATGCATTTTAAAGTGACGTAAGAACTATTCCTCCCATTAAGGAGGTAGAAACCTGCCCTGCGATAGTATAATAAAATCAGTTTGCAACAGCAAACTAGAACCTGTCTCTGCTGAGTCCCAGTGTGGAGCACTTGTCAAAGTTGCCTAAGACATTATGTCTTTCCATAAGCAGCATCAAGAGTACCTTTATCTTGTCACTATTTCTCTCTTGCTTTCCAAAACCTGTGCCATCCATTGACAGCACATGATATTTCAGGAGATCACTTAGATGAGGGTGTGAGTGTCCTTGTCAGTCATGCATGGAGGTATGCACTTTTCTGTCCTGGCTGTCATAAATGCTTTTCTCCTCTAGTCCCTCTGTGAGACTTAGTCACTGCAAGTCATGTGTTACTTCCCCACTTTGTTTGATCAAAATGTCACTTTATCTAATTTTAAAATGCTCTTTCTTGGCTATACCATTGCCTCAATGGCTTTTCATTAAAACCAATGGAAAAAACTACCTAATTTCCTCCAATTTGCTTGTTTACTTTCATGGAAGTCTGGACATGGATTTCATACTTGGGTTCTTTGTATATAATCTTATGTGTTATAAAGGCATTACAAAGCAGATAAACAAAAGCTGCTCAGAATTGCTTTTCATCCATCAGATGTGAGAACTGAAATGAATTGGTCTAAGGAGCTCTCTGCTTTTTCTCATGTTTGGCTGTGATACATTTTGTTTTGTCTGTCTTGTGGGATCAGCTCCTTGAGTTCTCTGAAGAAACATTTATTCATAAAGCTTAAGTAGATAACTAAAACTAACTCGCATTAAAAAATCCATTCAAATTCATTCTGAAGAGTCCTTTTTAAGTTACTCCTTTACTCAGCCCAAGGTCTCAGTGTTTGATAGATTATAGCTCCCTGAAAGAAATCTTGTCATAATGTCCATGTAACATTTTCAAAATAAAGACATTTCCTTTACCCTCAGATTTGGCAGTTGTACAAAATTTGCATCTGGTTTCCAATTATTTGTCTAGCTTCGGTTTTCAGTCTCCTGCTAATTACACAATGTCCAAATTTCTGTCTCTCTATTCGGATGTGCAGAAGGGACAAAACTTTTGGGTATTATGATTTGAGGTGATGAGAAGGATTCAGGATTGGAAGCCGTCCTTTCAAAAGTGCTCTAGGCAGTGACAAATGAGAAGGCTGAAAATAGGATATTGATTCCTAAGTCACTAAATCTCCCCCTTGTGCCAAGGGGCAAAGCAGAACCTTGAAAAGGATGGAACATCTCTTCCCTGAATAGCTGTGTGCTGAGTGTGATATAACGATTTTAGGATGAAAGGCCCCTTTGTTGCAGGATTAGGTGAGATCACACAGAGACTCAGGTTAGCTGTAATCATGACAGTCAGGAGTGAGGAAATTGCCTTTATCAGACTCCACTGTCTTACATGGCCCACTAAGCTTTTCCCTGCAGAATAAAAACATTCACATTAGCCAAAGCTGCCTTATTTATTTCCAACACAAAAGGATTTTCCCTTCCCTTAACAATGTGAACTTCTCCCCCAATTTCTATATACTATTAAGACAATTGTTGTCAGAAAACCATTGAAGAGCCAGAGCCCTCAGTGGTACTTAGTGGGCATAAAGAGACCCCAGAAAGACATTTTAAAAAAAAATAAATCACATTTAAATCTCCATTTTCTACTAATTTTTTAGGCATTTAAAGAATTTGCTTTAAAACTCCATTGTACTAATTATGTGGGTGCCTGGAGGCATAAGCTGGCTGGGTTCATGGTTTCTCCCCTCGCCTGTGTAAGCACCTATGTCAGACCCTGGCACAGGTGTTCTGCTGCTCACCTATAGCCTGAAATTTGACAGCCCCACAAGAAAGGGGGAAGAGAAATGGAACAAACTGTGGATCAATATCAATAAAGCTTTGGTTTGTACTCTTCTCACTTGTTGAAGGAGGAAGAAACACTACAGTACTCTCAAAATTTTAGACTCACAATGGAAAAAATGGAATTCAGCCTCTCCACTTCTTGAGCTTTCCAACTGGAAATTTTCCTGTTTTATGTTTTCAAGCTTCCCATTTTTCAGAAAATCAGTAGCTGAGAATCTCCTAAAGGGCAGTGGATCAGGAACACCTGAACCTGACTGAAAATTATTGCACAGTGCTGACAGCACTGCTTTGGAAAGCTAGGTAGTTGCTTGTGAAATACAAAACCCAAATGTAGTATGCTTTGAGAAAAGCTGATGTTATTAGCATATATTAAAGAAAGAATCTTTCAGTGCTGGAGGAATACAGACACCAGAGGCAACCAAGGTTCCAACAGTGTGTGTCTCAGCTGTTATAAAGTGAGGACTATGTACTTTGTATACACAGAGCCTTCCCCAAACACTGCAGGATTTCTGTAGTCTGATTTGAAGAGCTGGATGTTTTGGGGCAGTATTTCAGTGGTGTCATCCATCTTAAACTAAGAAACTTCTGCACAGACTGTACATACTGGACATCTTCAACTTAATCAGGATATGAACAAAGATCTGCTAGTAACTGGATTTTAGCAGGCCAACTATTGTCCCAAGATGTAACAACATAGATTTGTACTATTAATCAAATACTACTAATCAAATGCAATTTCTGTTTAATTTGCAGAGATGAAGACATATCAAACCCTGAAAGAAACCTTACATAAAGTACATGTACAGGTACATCCTTGGAAGTAAGGAGCAGATCAAATTACATCTTTTAATGAGTGGTATAAAAGTCTTAAATTTTATTCCCATCTGCTGCTCAGCCTCCTAAATACACTTACACTGGTGATCTTCTCTTGCTTGGAATCTTCCCTTATTCCTGGACTCTGCTATGAGCATCCCTGGATTTTTTTTATTTTTTTTTTTTATGATTACAGATTACATTCTCTTTAATGATCACATATTCCATGTTGATGATACAGCTCTTCTAATTCAGATATAGCTGCAGAGGGGCTTTGTGACACTGTTCAGCAGTGGGAACTAATTTTGAGTCCTCCTTTCAGCCTTAAAAATGTTCAGAGGCTGTGCTAAAGGCAGACACAGGAAGACCAGCATGTACACAACTTCATTTTGATACGGCCTTGCTCTTGTAGTAAGAAAAGGGGCTACTTCATTTGGGAATGCATATTTGAGTTATTTTTTTATTTTTATCCAGTGGTATTGCACAGAATGGTCCATTAGCATAGTCATGAGCACAACAGCTGACAGCAACTTATCTGTGGGGACTGGCAATCAGAAGCTAGACTTTCCTTCCAACCCACATCTTAAAGAACACCTGTAGGCATCACGAGGAGGGCAGTGGGCAGGCCAAGGGGAATTGTAAAGTTATGCAGTATTATCTGAATTATAATTACAATCAGTCATGCTCCAGTAAACATTCAGTCTTACTGAATTGAACAATTCAACATTCAGTTGTTGAATTTGCACGATAGAGACCTTAATTCTCCTTGGGTAAATAAGTACTCACTGTTTGTCAGTGTTCTGGTGTCTCACTGCCAGCCTGATTGGAAAAATAGATACTTTATCACCTCATCGCTCTCAACTGTGTTTTCTGATGGCTGAGTGCTTTTTGCTTTGAAAAGTGTTGCTGGTTTCCCAAAAGACCTTCAACAAATCCACTCCCCAAATACTCAGAAAAACCAATAGACCATTGTACAAGGGTCATTCTTCTAAACTTCCCTGGTCATCTTTGGCAGCAAATACATGACCTGCTCACGTATTTGCTGCCAAAACCCAACAAAGACCAGCCTTTGGTGCAGCACAAAGAGTCTGCATTTGTTGCTCACTGGATTTATTTTTAAAAAATACTCAGAGCTTCCTCCCCATAATATATTTTCCTTTGACTGTAACTCCCATTCTAGAAGTGAAAATTGTCCTGGCTTTTATGTGTAAGCACTGCTTTTTAATCCAGACAGGAAGCCCTTCAGGATAATTTCAAGCACAGCTCAGGTATTAGACATTAACCCTGTGGTGTTATCTGGTACACTAGCACAGCAGGTGAACATTATTGCAGTCTCTGTGGCTTTATCCTGGGGATTTCCTAACAATTTTCCTAGTAAGGCTTCATGTTACTGAAAAATCACAGAATGTCCAAGGCCTTTCACAGGTCCAAATCCTCCTTGCACATTGGTGTGGAACCAGTGATGGAGATGTTGGTTGCACCTCCACTTGTTGGATGCTAAGGTTCAGAGCCTTAGTTTGTTCTTAGGGACACTACACTCACAACTCATTAACTCTTGCTAATGAGGAGGATTTAAGCCCCAACAGAGTGTTTCATGACAGGTGGTAGTAAATAATCAGATAATCATCTATTTTGAGAAAAAATAGAAATCTCACAAATTAGCTTATACAAGACATGTAATTAAAATTATGTCAAACAGAATTTTTTTTCCCCCAGGAAAGAAAATGCTCATCAAAAATATATTTTCAACTTTTTTTCTTTCACTTATTGAAATTCCCTATTCTGAAAAAGGCCATGCAAGTAATTGTGTATCAGTTTCCTTTTGATGAAAACTTGACTAGGGTTTTTATTTGTAGGCTGTAAAACTTTTTTAATACTTGCTTAAAATATCTTGAACAAACATCTAATGGCAAAACTTTCCTTGGTTCATTCTGTACCAATGGCAGCACAATAGCATATCCAATATAAATATAAGGCATGGTAATGGATCATAGAAAAGCTGTTGTTCAGTGAGTTGCACTGCAATTTAAAAGCTTTGACTCATACAAGCAATTTCTTACATGTCTTTATAGGAATCTTGAATTTATAATAGGCCTTCTTACAACCATTAAGTTCATTAAATGTATTCATTAAAAAGTAACAGATGGCTATTAAGAGAATTGGTCATCAACAGTTGTAACCTGCATTTAGTGATGGTTGAAATTGCTGTAGATACCTCTAGTGCCTCTGCATATAGGTTTACTCACACACCTCTGTCAAAACTCTTATGATCTGACAATTTGGCATGAGCAGCAGCCTGCTATTACACAACACATTCAGCTGAAAGGAATTTGACCTGACACTGGAAAGCTGCAATCACAACAGAGATTGGGGTAGTCTGTAAGGTCTCATAGGGAAATCTTTACTAGAAAATAGCGTGCTTCACAGAGGGGAAGTTTACAAAGCCTCCCCAGGGAGAGGCAGGGAGTGCCAGTGGATACGGGTGTGTGTGGGCAGGCAGGGCTAAGCCAAATGTCCGAGGAGCTGCTGGTCAGAAGTATAAGATTCCACTGACCTCTCCTGGCTCTGATCCTACAGTACTGGTGTGTGGCTGAGGCGGAGAGCTGCAGTTAAAAAGGGAGCAAGACTGGAACTCCATTGCAGAAAAGTAAACATGAAATGACATCCCCACTCAACAGGCTTCTGCAGGATGTTCTGCAGGCATGGGGCAGTAAACTTTTTTCAGCACATATGACTACTTTTTTTATTGGATTTTTTTTGACCACAGATGTCTTTATTTAAAAATTGGGACTTCTAGTGAAGAAAAGGTCTAGACAGTTTGCATTTAAATAAAGGGTTCTCTTAGAAAAATACGAACTGGGAAATACCATGTTCTAACTATAATAGCATCTTCAATTTGTCATTGCTTTTTGACTTGTGGTATAAATAAAATGAAATCAATGAACAGATTTAAACTGATGCCATATGCAGTTTTTCCTGACATAGAGAAAATTATTGTGTTGTTCATGCTTAGTTGCCTTCTGATCTTTCTGAAATGGTCTGTACCCTTTCTGTATGTCATCAACAGTGCCGAATACTGAACACACTCAACTACTCATTGTTGGATCAGAGAGGGAGGAGCAATCACCCAAGAGCTGGGAACAAACTAGCTTCTTTCAATTGTAATCCTATTGCTGCAATAATCCTCTAGTACAAGTAGTAGATACAGACTACTTACGAATTTTGCATGTCTCTGACAACAGCTATTAAGGCATAACAAAGAAAGATGATCAAAGAGTTTGAGCTGACACCAGAACATTCTGGTTTTCAGCCCAAAACTCAGGTTTGTCCTTAATTGTCTGCTCACTTGGAAGATGAAGGTGAGGTGGGAGCTGAAACATGCAGTTCCTCACACAACACTGCAGGGAACCTTTTTCCCAGGTGTGGTCTCACCAAAGTACTGCTAAGAATGTGCCGTCCCACATATGCATGCTTCTGGGGAATTGCAGGGAAATTGTGGGAATGATGACTGACTCCCTGTTTTGAAACCAGGTCAAAACAGGTCAGTGACAACCAGATGTCTAGGGCCAAAAAGTAGTGGGGTTTTTTTTTCAGTGAATTTTTTACCTGGCCTCAAATGTGCTTAAAATGCCATGTGAATAAATGACTGCTTGGATAAACTGCCATTTTGCTTTCTGCTCAGGCTGTGGGGCTAAGTGGCAAATGAACAAGAGCATCAGCTCATGCCAGGGAAGGAGCCCACCCTGCAGGGGTCTCAAAGGAGGCTGCACAGAGCCTGTTTGGTCTGGCAAGGGCAGACATGTGCTGCTCAAGGGGCAGCCTGTGGCTGTGATCTGAGCAGGCCAGCATGTGCACAGACTCTGGCACGACGCTGCGCAGGCGGCTGCTCTGCGTGACTGCGAGGGCGACACCTGCCTCCTCCTCACCTGCCTCAGCCAACAGGCAGATACAAACTTTGCTTTTTAATCCTGAACTTTTTAATCCAGATTAGACCCATCACAAACTCTTACAGATCAGAGGAAGTCAATGTTGTTATCATTAGGGTTCAGATGTGCCTGTACTGTTACTCACAAAAGGTGATCTCCCCGTAAACCAGGTATTTCTGTAATTATAAATTCCATCTCTTAAACTAAAAGAAGTCTGTAATAAAATTAAACACCCAGATATCTAAGTGCTCTATACCACAGAGCTACCTATGCCCTTCAACAAATATATTTAACATATGGATCAACATGTTTTTCCAGACCAAAAGAACAGGAATTTAGGTTAATTTAATAGAAAAAATAAAATATGGAATAACATTGATTTTGGCCAATATCAATTACAACAGAACTACCCTATTTTACAAATAACAACTGAACATTTTACACATGTACAGTATTTTTTTCAGTAAAAATGGATTTTGCTATAACAATGTCAGTTTTTTTAAAGAAAACAGTTATTAATTTCTTCTCTATAATAGTGTTAGAGACATTTGTAAGTATCCAAACAGATTCTTTACAATCCATTACATAATTAAATCTCAATAGTGAATATATATTTATATATAACATATATAATATTAACTTAAACTTTGAAAGCATTATGTTCTATTTAAACACGCTATACTGAGAAATGAGGCAGTAACAGACTAGTAGTTAAACTAGCACAAATTTGAATGTTTATCAGGAAAGTTGTAATGGGCACCAAAGGAGCTTGACTGCACTCTGTCATACTGAACCAGGCTGAAATAGTTTATCTGCTCTCTGCTAAAGAGGACATTACCTCTAAAGGTTTGTATTAGTTTGTTTGATATCCACAGTCATTTTTGATCCCCTTTATTTTCCAGGATTTGCATGCTTAAACAGCTGAAATCCATTTTCTATTTGTATGTCCTGGAACGCTAACTGAGAAAGACACTTTGCATGTTTTAAGTATTATCCCCAGTAAACAGTATCTTTGAAGTTCAATTTTGTATTTTCTGTGAAATGACTGTCGTTTGAACAGTACTTAGTGAAGCTGAAGAAGACAAATTAAACAGAAATTTTTACTGGTAGCCATGTGCCTGGGTAGAAAAAGAGTGAGGCTGGGGCCACTTCTCTTATCACTCAGGACCATTTTACAGTAAGGTGACTCCATTTGCCTTAGCAGGACTATTCCTGCTGAAATTTCTATTGTGAGCAGTTAAAAGCAGATTCAGGCCCATCACGGCACCAAGAGAACCACTGATTTATTGCCCTATATGCAATTTTTCCTGGAGGTGTATTTGGCACAATTATAAATCCAGTCCTGTAAACACATCCTGTCGTATATAGTCACACTGGCATTTACATATGGGCACTATGAAATAGTTCCACATATCTGTATGATAATATCCCCTTTTTAAATGAACATTACAAGACAACAATAATTTATGAATACTTCTTACATGTTAGCAAAGTTTTCTGACTTCTGAGCATATACATTATTCTCACTTATGCAAATCAGGAGAAGTAGTATATTCTAAATTTGTCCACTACAGGAACAATGGGTTTCTTATGTTTATTTGAAATAGCTTTGACAATTTAAAAAAATAAAATAAAAATCCTAGCATATCTGTTAATAAGCCACCTGTCTAAAAATGTAATCTATATGACCAAAACCACATTTTGGGCAAACATATATACATACCGCATGTGATACAAAAAATAGCGTACAGCAGAAGAAGTAAGAAAGAAATGTGTGCAGAAATGTTCACTTTCCATTTTTTAAAATAGTGTTACAAAAGGGGCAGAACTTGGTCCTGCACTAATGATGTTTCTGATCCCCTCAGGAACTCAAGTTCCCCCTGTCAATACATACAGCACAAAAAAAGACTAATGCAATTTTTTTTGTATTGTTTAGTTTTAATCCATGTAAACTTGTGTTGTATTCTTGAAACACTCTTTAAACATCTTGAAGTGGAAAGAAGCAGGAAAGAAGGGAAGAAAAAGAACCTTCAAAAAACAGGAATAATCCTAAGGTTGACAGGAAATCAAATCAAGAATTAAATGTTAATTTTGGCATCAAATGCTTTGGTCACACAATACTGACTCTGTGATCCTGGATGCTCAGCTCTAGACACCCAGTTATGAAAGGTAGGCGTGTTGTAGTTTTTCCATTTAAGTTCCAACAAACAGTTCACCATCTCCCCAGACAAAATGGGGGGAGAGGGAGAAAGGTGGCTTGCTTTCTTTTTCTTTCTATTTTTTTTCCTTTTTTCAGTAATATGGATTAATCTGTAAGTCTACAGGAGGAGGAGGAGGATGCTGGGAGGTGTCAGTTCACCCCTTTTGTTTACATGTTCTGCAACACAATTGTTGAAGCACTTTCCTCTGGCAGAGATTGTTCTTTTTCACCAGCATACAGAATCCTCCCTCGGCCCAGGACTCTTCCGTGGCTTCCAGAGGGTGGCAGCAAGAGAAGGAGGGGAGGTTGAAGGTTTGGAGAGCACGGCGTGTACAATGGAGGAAGGTTTAATTGGTCAGACATGCAGATTTGGTTGAAGAGACCATTCAGGAGCAGGTAGCAAGTAGGAAATTTGGTCCATCAAAAGGAATTTCAGTCAACAGCATTTTTTATTTTTTTTTTTTCAGGAAGAGATATTGTGTGGTCCAACAGGGAATGATTGGTATCCATTTATGAAAAGGAAAAAAAGATTAGAAAGAGAATAATTAGAATACAGTGATATTCACAGCAAAGGAATTTGCTCTCAATTTTTATGAATTAAAAGAATAAAACAATCAAACCACAGAATAAGAGTAATACATTCTCAACAGAAATGCAAATCCTGTAGAGTGAGTTGATTGTAAGGCATTGAAATGTGACCCTCTCTGCTTTTGTAAAGTAACAGGAAAAAACCCCCCAAACAAACCCTCCTGGACTTTCCTTATTACCCTAAAGTGCTGAGAATACATGCCATGGGGTGTGACCCAGCATGATGCATTGCAACTGCCTGAAGGCCTGCCCATCCATGTGCTGCTCTTCCATGAGAGCTGCATTTGGAAGAACAGTGGTGGTGACAGCACTGAGATGGGGAATCACCCTTGGGAGCTGCAGTGTATGTGATTGAGGCTGCATGTGCACAAATGAAGACGGATTTATCCAGCTGTATTAAAGACCAAACTGGTATCTCAAATGTCTGCATTGCAGAAATCAATTGCAATACCATATCAGCATTACACCCCTTAATTTGTTTATCTATATCTGTCCTCTTCTAGACTTGCTTTAGATAATAACTCTTCAAATGTCCAGACATGAAAAGAGCTCATGACTAGTTTACCAATGTCTGCAATGTAACTTTACAATGAACAGGATACTTTTCAAAGTTTGGAAGTGCAAAGTTCCACAGAAATAAGACTCACACCTGTGCTCTTTCTTTTTTCAAGTCTTCTTAAACTCTTAGTAAATCCAGTGGAAATAAGCTGGACACAAGAATCACTGTTAGCTCTTACTATATCTGATGATAGGTATCTTCCCAGACTTTGCTCTGATTCTCCTGTTGGATTGCACTTGTTGGGCTCTATTTACAAGTAATTCACACGGTCACATTTTTAGGGAAAAACAATGTTAACTAAGTGTCTCTGTGATTGTGAAATTTAAAAGAAATTAATATTAGTGAAAAATTAAGCCAATCATATGCAATAAGAAGGCTATCCTGGTTGCCACAGAGAATTTGGAGGAAGTTCAAATCTCCACCTTAAATTGCATGTCCCCTATTTCAGAATCCCTTTTTTCTCACTACCCTTTCACACAAGTCAAGTAACCCTGTGGCTGCTTTAAATCATTTTTACTTACCAGCATTTCCACAGTTTAAAGTGGTGAGATAGATAAATGTAATTCTATTAATAGTACTCTATGGTCCTCATATAAAAATGTGTTGAAAGCAATGGCTTTTGAACAAATGCTAAGGAAGGAAAAGTAGGTTGTCGGCAAGGCAAAAATTATTTTAGGAAAATTCAGGTAAAGTGGACATGACTAAACTTGCTAACATATGCAAATGTAAATTTCTCCTTTTCATATACCTGACAAATTTAAAAAGTAATGTAGACCTTAAGACAAAAAGCAAGCCGATACATGCGGAAGAAGAATCTGGCAGTGACAAAATGGATCTTTTCAGAGACTTGCACTCACCATCCTTGCACACTGTTCCAATGACACAGACACCAGAGTCTAGGTTATAGCCACTTGGACAGCTTGTACAGTTTCTGTCTCCTTGGCCACTGCAATCCAAACAGCTGGCATCGCATCTGAAAGACAATGGCAGGAGTTGGTCTTGTGGCCTCACCAAATACAAGACTTCCTAGGAAACCTCTTTTGTATTGCAAACAACTTGTTCTTTCTGGATGTACAAAGTACTACAATATTACTATTGCTAATTATGATAATAAATAATTGACTACCCATGCAACTCTGTCCTGTTTTTTTCCATCAACAAATTTCTATTCTAGAGTTTTTACTTCACTGCTGCATTATTCTATTGTGTTGGAACTATGCATAAATAGTAAAAGTATCAAGCTGATGGTGCATACATGTGCCAGAAAGGTAAGAACTAAAGCTACAAGATAGAAATGACTGATGTGATGTCCAGTCTCTTCATCACCCATCTCACTCCATCATCTTTTCATTACATATTGATTGTCTTTTTATGTGGAATACACTGAAACACACGGTGATTCCCTTCCTACCCTGAACTTAGACCTGAGCCAATAATAAATGCTTCCATAGGGCAACAAATGATATTTGTATAACAAAGTATGGAATAGCAAAAAATATTTCTTTTTTGCATAGCACAACTTTGTCCAAGATTGATCCAGCCACTTGTACACTTGAATCAGATAAGCTATTCTGGACAGTAGTTAAGAATGTATCTGTGCTATGTTTGTAAATATGCAGTGGAAGAACTGAAATGGTCTTTATAAATAGTAATTAACTTGCAATGAAAAAACCTGTAGTTTGATTATTTTTGTTTTCTATTTAAGAAATGCAGATCCTCTGTCAGATTTGTGAATTTTACACTTCTGTGCAATTCTACTTACATGCTCACTACAGGCTGTTTTAAAGTGAAGGTTACACAAATATAGGAGAAAAAATAGCCTGTATGAATATAAATCATATACTAATACTAATAAAATACTACTACTACTACTACTGCTACTATTATTACTTCTACTGCTACTAAAAATAATATTTTCCTTCATTTACATAGAATTAAGTATTTTTTGTATGTTTTGAAGTCAACAGTGTTTTATTTTCTAATAAGTATGATCATTTCCAGCACAGTAATAGCTAATATACTGCCAAATATCAGACATATCAGCCACTGATCATACCTTTTGCAGCTTTTGTATCCGCTTTCAGTGGAGTGATCAAGGTAATAACCACTACTACAGGACTGCACACATCTTCCATCTTCCATAAAGTAACCCTGTGTGCAGTTTATACAGGCATCTACTCCAGCACCTTAGTCCAAAAAGAAATTCTTAGAAGGTAGGTACATTGTTAAAATAAACAATGACATCATTCAGTGTATCTTTTTTCTGAAATAAATGACTGCAGTTCTAAGGCTCCCACAAAATCTACCAGTCATTATTCCATAATGGAATATGGAATATGGAATATCTTTCCTGGAAGAAAATGGAAGGCATTATCGAAAATCATAATAAGTTCCACTCAAATATAAAAAAAAAAAAAAAAAAAAAAAAAAGGAAAAAAAAAAAAGAAGAAAAGAGATGAATAGATAATCTCTCTCAATTAAAATCCTAGATTTCTGTGCCAGCTGAAAGAAAATTGCCATATTTAAAATGTAATTAAAAGCTACTCAGAGAATGAAGGATTCACACGTAAACAACCATGTTATATTGTAACTGTGATATAGTGGGATTAAAATCAGAGGTAAAATCATACAGGAATGAAAATTATGCAGACAGCTGTGAGTGGGGTACCTGCACATGTTGCACAGGAACGGTGGCATGGTTCACATTCTCTGCCATTATGGTATTTTCCTTCTTCACAGCGGACAGCACATCTGGTGCCATGCAAACTATTGTAAAAAGGAAAAAAAGCACAAGGTAGCTAATGGCAACAGAGGACAAGAAGTTCGTGCACAATCCAGTAATTCTCTTTTAATCAAAGGACAACCCATATATTACAATTCATCAGCTTCCTTCACTGGCCATATTTCATAAATTTAGAGACACCAATCCCCTAAAGAGCGAATGCAAAGCAGTTTTGCGCATGGTGAAGTAAAGAAGCTGTTTACAAACTTTTGTAAATATTACCAAAAATTAGATAAAAAATTAACAATGACAAGCAGCACTAAAAATTCAGGCATGTAAAATCCAATTATCCACGAGGAATTTGGCACAGGGTCAGCACAAAAAAAAAATGCTAAGGGACTTGTTAACTGAATGCCAGTTCTGTGTGACTTGTGAGATTTGTTGAGATTACAGATGGAAGTATTCTGCCTGCAGGCACTTTTGAGAGAGCACAAAAATGTGAGTAACAGAGGAAAAAAAAATAGCACAAAGAGTCACATTTTCATGTATTCCTTGAAGTAGCTGTTTATTTGTTTTATGGTGCCTTTGGCAATTTTTTGATGTTTGGGTTTTGTTTGTTCATTTGAAATGATTTTTTTTAACTAGGAATTCTCTGTCATGTTTACCATCTTCTCTGGAACCTCAGGATTCACCCAATTTAACACTTTCTCTAAAAATGCTCATCAGCTCTGGGTTTTCCCACTCTGAGCACTAACCATCATTTTACAGATTGAATCCAGCAACAGCCAGGTAAGTTTACCACCACTGAAAATTTTCAAGAGTTTACCCAGTTTAGAAAATAAACTAGCAATTCAACAAAAGTTCACAATCCCTGCTTTTCTCTTGTTTTTCCTCAGCAACACGCCTCAAAGAGCTTTAAAATGCACATGGCATTATCATGTTTTACAGATGTGAAAATAATTTGTACAAGTGTTTTTAATGTGCCAGTAATGGAGCAAGTCTGGAATTCAGGTCTCAAGACCCACTCAAGGAAGTCCCTGCTCATTGACACCTCTGCCAAGAAAAAACAGAAAGTATGTAACAACTACTGAATATGAAATGCATGTCCTGAAAGGCTCCATTTATCTGATATACCCACACATTTTTAAAAAAAAGTCACCAAAATTGACTCTCCTTTTGCAAAAATTGCCCAAGAAAACATGAAAGTTAGGTTTTAAAAGTTTTTTAGTATTTCAATTTCAATGAAGGACTCCAGCTATTGATGTTCTAGAAGCAAATATTCAGCTTTTACTAAGATATCAAAATCCACTTCAAGGAACATGAAACCTCAGTATTAAAACAACAACACAATACTTGTATTCAAAAGAATACATACAGCTACTGAATACTGACTTCATTTTTTTTGTGGCACTAAGCCAGCATACAGTCTGTCATAAGTACTATAAGAGTTTTGACCTTTGCTACTTGGATCAAAAGGTCACTCTTTATAAAGGAGCTTGAAATGTGTTATGTTGCTTTGTATGTTTTAGCTATCATTTTCAAATATAATTAAGTTCCTCTCTGAAGAAAAAAATCTCCCCTGCACAAAATATATGATCACTGTACTGAATGGACTAGAATTGAGCCTCAGGTACTTGAGGGAAGTGAATGACTGGGTACATGAAGAAATAGAGTGAAGATAAGAAAACAATTTCTAACTGACACATGAAATGAATCAGAAAGATTAATATGATTTATTAGCTCTACTTCTAAAACAATCCTCGACTGATATACTGTAGGTCTAAAATTGAAGAAGCCAGCTTTCCACATGACTGTGGCTTTTATGTTATCTGAAATGAAGGGCCTTCTAAAAATCTGTTGTCAGCCAGACTGGCACACAGGATCAGTCTTACAGACTAAACAGCACTGGAAAAGATGAAATGAGGGCCATGCAAAGTTAAATAGCTATCTGATGTTCTTCACTGTGTATACGGGGTATAGATAGCCTTGTCTATCTCTTCAGATACTATGTTTAGAGACATACATAATTTCCTTACCTTAGGCCATATCTGCATTCTGTGCAGATTTGGAATTCAACACAGGTCTTGCAGTTTTCACTACATTTTCGACAAACAATCTTATCTATAAAAGAAAAAAAGAAAACAGTCCAGGAAACCTTGGTCAGTTTTGTTTGATAAAATTGTATGAATATATTACTGCATGACTTACTACTTTTCTTGTTTTACATCAACATGAAGCTAGACTAAAACAGCATAATTCTGCCTATTATTAGCTTTTTCCATCAAATATCAAATGGTTTACAATATTTCCATACATTTGAAGTTATAGTTGCACCCTGAGAAAAATATGTTTTGAGGCCATTAAAAAATTTTTCATAAACACAATTTATATTCCCTATTTATAATATGGACTTAAGTCACCTTCTCATATAGCAGTAATATGCACTAATGCTTGCCATGTGTTCTGGAGACTGTCCTGCAATCTTACCCTTTCCATGCAAGTAGTTTGTCCTATCTTCCTGATTTAGTGCTAAAAGACACACCTGCATAAACAGATCTGCTTTAAACATAGTAAACACGTAAATTTCTTAACAATTGTCTTTTTATCTCTGGAGATCCCTTCTTAATGAAATGTCTCTCTTCAGCCCTGCTGACACATACCCTTCTGAGAGGAAAAACTTAATTTCCCCATTTAATCCTAAATTTTCATGTATCCATCTTAATTTGTATGAAAAAGAGTTCTCTTTACTGTAGTTCTCACACAGTGAAAATGGAAGAATTAAGGCAGGACCTGTTTCTACTAAATCTCGAAATGAAACACACAGCTTCATGCTGGAGAAAGCAGAAAGTTAGGTACCTAGATGAACAAAGCTCCTGAGAACATATTCATCTTCTAAGGAAAGTCTAAAGATAACAGAAATCACTGAAGTTTTAAGCATGTTTGAATATATATCTAAGAATTTTTGTTAGGCAAAGGATGAAATTAAACATGGACAGTCTACTTAGCAATCCCAGGAGGAAGCTGAAGGTAGGTACCTACAATGGCTGAGGATTACTGCTCTTGGGCTGTCACATCACTCTGGAGGTGCTTAGGTCTGTCAGAAATATCATTTGCAATCATGTTAATTCTGAAGAGCCTGTTTTTCATAGAGCTCTGGTTCACTGGCCATGTGTCTCAGCTCTCCCTTCTGGTGCCATATAATCTGGCTGAATGGGGAATCATGGTAATAGTGGGTCCTGTCTGCCTCTTTCCCAAGTAGTGATAACCTTCTCTGTCCTTCAGCTGACTTGCTCCTGAACTGCCCTGGTTCTGCTACTGTTACTCCCCAGCTGAAAAGACATCCTGCAATAAGTACAGCTTTTCAAATAAAGGAAGATTATTCAGGACATTCTTGATCACACTTGGCAACGAGTTAATAAAAGGAATAGGATAAGAGATCAACATACACTTTTCCTGCTCATAAGCATTCCAGCAACCTCCCCAGATCAAATTCTGTAGCCCGCAATACAAAACCAACAAGAAATACTAACTCTTATCCAGGTAAAACCCATCAGGGCAGTTGGTAATACAGCTATTGGTTACTTCATTCAGGTAGTAGCCAGATTTACAGGTCATGCACTGGTCATTATGGCCTCCAACACAGGTTTCACAATTGGGTGAGCATTTTTTACATCGTTTCTTGTCTGCATTGTAGTGACCAGGTGGGCAGGTCGAAACACAGATCCTGCAGACAGCAGGGAAGAGAAGGCAGAATTGTTAATGAAATACCCTGCCACCACATTCCTGGACCATGACTGCAAAGCAGAAGTATTTCTCAGCATTGTTGCTTTTCTAATGATCATGTGCTTACTAAGATATAACCCTTCAAAGCACTGCATCAAGCTGACTCTCTTGCATTTATGTCCCTACGACATGCTATCTCATCAGCAACTGTCTTGTCAGACAGTCTACAACATAATTTTTGACAATCTACATTTCTTCCTATCTTGTTCACTTAATCACCAGCTATGAGAGTCTATAAATACATACATATATATACAGAGAAAACTTCTTATGGAAGAAAAAAAAAGAGGTGGGGATGTAATCAGAGAAGGGTTTTTCAAAGCTGTACTTCAAATTCTGATTAACTAGGGTTTGGGGGTTTTTAACTCCAAAGAAAATTTTCCAGAATCAGGGGAAAATTAATTATTTATGACTGCAATAAAGAGGAGAGGAAATAAAGTAAAGATATATCCTAAGAAGTAAATAAAGTAAAGTTTTTTTCTCTTTCTCTTACCTTGTGTTGTTTTTAGATTTGTAGTAATAGTGCAGGCAGTCAGTACAATGATCTGGTCCTGGCCCATCACACCCTACTTTACTGCATTCTGCATTGCAGGGACCTGTAACAAAAACAGAACACAGAGGGACAAAGGGATCAAAACTTGTCATTTGAGGGACACCTTAAAACACAGTACTTAAAACACATTATTGCAGAATGCAAATACTCTGTTTCTCTGTGTTGAGGACTACACCTAGCACAGGTAGCTCAGTTTGCTATCTGCACTGACTGAGCTCTGGGTGGCAGAAGCTCCAAGCAAGAGGCTGTGCAGACCCTTTGCATAAAAAACAAAGTAAGGACATATGTCACCAGTCAGGTGCCCGGACATGTAGAGACACAGCATAAGCCAAAGACCTTGAGACTTTCATGTGCTTAAACTGCAAGTGTATAAAAGCCCAAGGTTTCCCTTGTTCAGGGTCCCTCCTCAGAGGTAATCAGCTCAAGCTGTTGGTTTGTTATTTAGTTATTGAACCAAGATTAGGTTATTCTAATGATTGGGAAGTCTGGGATTCTCCTATGGGAAAACTAGGGTCAAGCTAGTGAGGAAACCTTGTCTGATTATGAGAGTGTGGGGTGTGTTGCTGTGAAGGGGTGTTGGTCCTAGCCCAGGTGTTGAGAGTATGACTGCCAGAGTGCCTCCTGGATGGCTGGACAGGGAGTTTTCCAGAACACCCACTTGATTTGAATTCAAAAATTCAGAAAATAAGACAAGCTTTTTTAACAAGTATGGCATCCTCATTTTATTTGGAAATGGGCAAAGACTTCCGTAGTTCATAATAAGGAATGATTAGCAAAATAACTTACAGAAAGCAGGACAACATGTATGATGAATATCATGATCAGTGGCTGCTCTGGTTCCTGAATGGATATCAACTGGTGGATACCATGAGCCAATGAACCAGACCAGGGTTCAACCAGGGCCCTGATGCTCTTGTGCTGCTACATGCTACAAAAGCCTCAGCTATTTGCTGATTCCCAAGTTTTCCATTTCACCTGCATTCATGTTAGGCCTCATAATGCTTGTGGATCTGTTCCAACTTATGATATAATCTTTTTCTTACAGTTTCCAAATAGATCCTTCCTTCTATGGGAGGAGAGAACCATCAAGTCTTGCCTTTATGCATGTGTACAATGACAGTGGGTGAAGATAAAACCTCCAGGATCACTCTGGATCACACTCTCCTGAGTGAAATGTGTTGAGTTTGCTTCATATAAAAGCTTAAGAAGTTAGTGACCTTTACAATAGTGATAGTAGTGTTTCATTATCTACCAAAACAAGGAGTTCTGCAGCTGTCCATCTAAAATAGAGACTGTGTCACTGACATGCTATGAAAGGAGAATGGAATAACAGAAAATACTAAATTGAATGTTTTCTCCTTTTCGCTGGCCAGAGATATACTTCAGATTCATCACATGGTACTCCTGATGTTGGATTATGTGTAAGAAACTGCAAACTTGACTTATTTTGCAGTGCTAATAATCTAGCTCTACTAAAGTCTGATGACAAGGCTGAAAAACTTCTACAGGGATCAGTGAGAAACAGCACAGACCTAGAAGATGTTCTTCTCATAAATATATATATATACTCATACGCAAAACAGTGCATTCTTCATAGCATGTTAAGTGTAACTTAAAAATACATAACTCTATGCACGCAAACTCAAACACCTGACTTGCAATTATGAAACAAATACTTCTCATCTTCAGTGAAGAATCCAATTCACTGAGCATTTTACATGTGCAGATTCTCAGGTCATCCCTAAAGCTTGTAAGGATTCAGTAAATGCATAAACAGAGTAAGTGAATGTACACACCTGAATAGTCATCTGTTGTATAATCTTCTGTAGGGTCTTCAACTGGACTAGAGCGCACTCTTTCCACTTTGGAAAAGTCATTTCTTGGTGAGTAAGGCTGGATGGATGTTCCATACAGTACTAAGGACCACTCTTTCAATTTGCCTGGAAGTTAAGTATTATAAAACTGTTTTCAGAACTGCTTCTGTTCTCTATGTCTTACAAAAGTATGTCACTTTTAAGCACATTGTTTTGAGTAGGTATGGAAGATACTGCTTTTCAAGTAAGTGCAATAGTTGTTTCACTATAAGCTGAGAAAGCCTATTTTCTTCAGTCAGATCTTTACACTGTATTTTCATTGCACTCCAATGTCCTGTAGGTCTAGCAAAGTTTTGCACCATGGGCTGAACCCAATATAAACAATAAACAAAACATCTCGGCATACAGTTATTTGGAATATGTATATGGTACTGCATAAGGTGGTTTTGCTCTGGATTTCACTTTCCCCTCAGAACACTATTAATTGTCCAGTAATCATTATTTGAAATCTTTTAGCTAAGTAGCTGTATTCAGAATGTGACTTAAGAAAGGGATTACATATGAGTACCTTTCACTGACTTCTAGGACACAACTTGATGAACAAGAAACACCTTCTCTTAAAATCTCCGTGGAAGAACATCAGTATCCCTCTCAAACCAGCATAATTTATAATTTATTTGTGCCAGTTATTTGGCAGATATATCACTGTACTGTCTGCAATAATCACTAGTATTTTATCCTCTTAATATTTCAGTGAAGATAGAAAAAATTGTCTGGCCACCTGAAGCACTATCTGACATTCCGGTAAGTTTTTTTTGGGGAAGAATAAAAAGACAAAGGTGTATCAAGTCACCAGTTCATGCTGTTAGAACATAAAGGGTGAACTTTCAGTCCCCACCTTTCTCTCTATACTACCAGGTGAATAAATTTGGAGAAAAGAGTAAAAGCACTCCGGCCTTAAACAATGCCTGAAGTAAGGATGCATAAAAACCACATCCCTGCTTAAAAAGGTGCAACCTAAGTTTGGTATCAGCCCATCATCTTAGTTCTGTTAATCTGTGCTGGAATAGCTAGTTGCAAATGTCAAATTTTCATCAGAACAAAGACAAATCAGAGAAGCAGGGAGAATTTGAATGATCCTGTTTCAGAAGCTGTTCTGTGGTTAAGACTCTTCACAAGAACTATTATTTAATGAGAAATGTAATCCAGGTATGATGCTTCTCAAAAAAAAAATGTAGTATACTTCATGTAAAATTAAATTCAAGCAATCTTCCTCTTTTATTTTAATCATACTCAATATCCTGAAATATTGTTCACTTGGACTTTTTCAATCTGTACAATCAAATCAATTTGACCTTTACAAGTGATTTTCTGTATTTTCCCCAATGTCATCTGGTAGCCTCCACTGACATGTCAAAGACAAGTACCTCTCTGCTTGTACATGCATACTTCAGGCAGTAAGCAACAATAAGCAAATACACTACCTGACAGATCATATACAAATTCTTTTAAATAGTTTATATACTAGGGCTGAAGATGGGAATCTGCGACCTCTATTTCATTTGCCAATCCAATTTAATCTTTCTGAGACAAACATTTCTAGGTTTCATATGAAACCTTCTCTGCTCTATACTTCAGTTTTTGAGTAGAAACTACAAACCAGAGACTGTATCACGTGGCAGCTGTGTCACACAGTAACTTTCAACTTTTCATATCTGAATTATTACTGTCTTTGAAGAGTCATTTAATCTCAATTAAAAGAATTAACTTCTGATGAATCTACCACACCTGCTGCCAAACTATTGGCTAATTACCTTAGCTGTAAAACTGGATACTCCTTGTTTTCAATTTGTCTTTTTCTATCCACAGACATGTAACTCCTAAAGACCCACTGGATTAAAAAGATCCAAATCATGTATTTTCTTCCTCTAAAGACATGTGGGAATCAACTTACATCTTGATGTTCCTTCGACTGATCCAACAGTGTCCTTAATGGCACTTTTCTTTTTAAAAAAGAAGCCACACAGCAAGATAATTTTCTAACCAGATATGCAGTCATCTCTACAGCCCTTTCAAAGACACAGCTTCTTCATGTCATCCCTGCTTTTTTCGTGTTTTAAATCACTACTACAGCATACAAACCACAATACACTGGATGCAATTTTAAAAATGTGTGTTTTGCTAAGTTATTCAGATCTTTTTATCCCCATTTATTATGAGCAAAGCTCACACAACTTCCCAAATTTTTTCTATTTCTCCCAGAACACTGGTAAAAGTATTTGCAAGAACCTACTTCAAATAACCACAGGTAAAGATGTTCCTAAGGCATAGCATATTGTGTTTAGATTTTACACATACAGATCTTATACTAACATCACTGCAGGAAGAATTGTTACTCTGAATCCATATATAATGTAAAAGGGCAGCAAGGGGAATAATGTAGGGTCTCTCAGGATATTAGCTGCGTTTAAGAATTGTTCAGTAAACAAGGAGGAGAAAAATTCATGTAACTTGCCAGCGAATAAATGAAGACTGCCTCAAGGTGGGTTTAATTTGCATGATGAAAATATTTCAGCAACTAAGTATATATACATACAAGCATACTTATATATGCAAAAACCAAGTATGCACATTTAAGCCAAAATCTTTATTTCCCCATTTTTGGCTGATTCCACCATTTAGTCTGGCGAGAATAAATTCTTTCTCTGCTTGTATTTAGGATTTCTAACAAAGGTAGCACGTTTTATCTACAGAAGAAAGGGTATATTGCAATGTTTCAGAGCAAACATATATCCACCTCTTCAGAAAAAAACTCTTCAGAATTAAATGTAGAAACCACATGCACTACTTTTATGAACTGGACTCTTCTTTTCTTTTCAGGTAACAGATGTGGCATTACCTTGCCAATGCAGAGATATAATGACATGTTGGGTCTTTCTTTTTAATTTGATTACAGAAAAATGGCAACTCTTAATTATAAGACCTTTCAAGAACTGAGCAAACACATGCACAGAACACAAACAAGAAACAGGCATGATGATGGTATCAGTGTGATAAACTGCAGGCTATGGTGATAAACTGGAGAGGCACCATGAACTGGAGAGGCACCAGGCATAAATTATGTTTAAGCACCTTTTGTTTACTTCATGTTCTCTTCAGTGCAGAGACTAATCCCGATATGCCCAAACAGCTGAATTTATCCACCACTAATATATGGCAGGCACTTCCAAATCTTTTTGAACAGAAGTTACTGGACAGCTTTCATCAGAGGGCAACCACTGCTCTAGAAAGATGGGGGATACATTACTAGACAGTATACAATGAACCAGGATCCAAATTCACAACCACACTGCATCTTGTGAAAACCAAATACACATAAAAACCAAACTAGTCTCAAGCAGTGTTTCACATTGTAGTTAAAACAAAGTGGAGGATAAGCTATCCAGCAGGATTCTTTCAGTAGATCAGCTTCCTCCACATCCCTTCGTTTTGCAGACCTACTTTCTCCCAGTCCCTAGCCTTACTCTGCCTTTTCTCTCAGAGTTGCATCTTTAGGCCTTAGTTCTGATGGAGGAAAGGAAATCAGTTCCATGCGGTTAACTACTGTAGAACTGAGAGAGTATACATAATGTAATGCAATCAATAAGCCTATACAACTATATATGTAGTTGTAGTGTGCAGGAGTGTGCAGGGACAGGCCTCGAAGTGTCAAGCTGGAAATGTAGTAAGCCACTTTCAGCCTGTCCTGGTGATTTAAAGGGCCACTACAATATAGCTGGAGAATTGCCCAGATTAAAAGTTTGCAAAATGACTCTATGCTACCTCTTTTCTACTGCAAGGTGTGTGTCAGGGAAGAGGAAAATAGCTGAAACATGTTGCTCTGTGGTTGTCCTTCATGCCTGTTGGATGAATCAAGGGGTTCCAGTACACACAAAAGTGAAGAGCTACCCTACCTTGTCCTTCATACCAGATGTTCCTGGATGTGTCAGGAATAGCAAGTGTAAAATGGAGTTGAAAATACTTGATTTTTGTCTCTTCTCAGTAATCTGATTAAAATTAAATTACTTATTTGCCGCTTAATATCTCCCATCTATCAAATTCTAAAGCACTGAAAATTAAACAAAACCCCCAAACAGAAAATCTCCTCCTGAATCCCTGATCAGTTTTGAATATACTCTATGGCTCCTTTTCCAAACACATTTAGTGAGTAGCCCTTTTCAGTGTACTGGAAACTTTGCGTTTCATTTAGTGGTGCATTTAACATATTTTGGTTAAGAACCTTTCATGACTGGAAAGCTATGGTGAGAAGCCATCAGTGGTGATAAAATGAAATTTAAAACACTGGCAATGTTGGCGTTTCCTTTCAGAGCTCCTGGGGGATATAATCAGGATTTTCAAAATGATGCACTTAAAGTTAACCACATGACTATACAGCTAACATTTAAATGACACTGGTCACAGTATAAAATGTTACCAGAGTCTAGAAGATGTTTTCTGCCCAGAAATTTTGAAAATCATACTTCATCTTGGTCTTCATTAGGAACTTATCAACCAAATATTGTGTAAAAGCTTTTCAAATTTTGGCTTATGACTGCTGGTTTACTATCCTAAAAAACTAAAATCAGGTTATGTGGACTAGTGAGTCAGGCAATAGGACAATGGCTGGACAAAGAACCTTTTTTCTAGAAGTTGAGACTGGCTATCAGAACATGAATCATAAAGTAGAGTGGGAATAAAGAATTAGAATTCTCATTCAATTCTATCAACAATGATTGAGCGAGGCTGCTCTGTATTTTTTTTTTTTTTGAGAGAAAATCATCTAAAAAAGTCACAGAAATAAGTCCAGAATAAAAGTAAACCATATATCTTGAAAGGTAAATAACAGTAACATAAAAATGAAGAGTGCATTGATAAATTAAATTTAAAATAATGCTCTTTCCAGCTATATCTTCACACTAAAATCAGTGAGACGTTCCAGCTGTAAATAAAAGGTGGAAAATGGCAAGCACTTTTCAGTATTCACATAGTCCAAATAAATGCTAAAGAGTCCTACCTGGAGTCTTGAAATTTCTCAGCTGAGATGGAGTGTCACAGATTTCCAAGATCCAATCACCTGCTGCTTTCTCACTCCAGCAGTGAGTAGTCATAAACTCCCAGTTTTTGAATCCTTCCATGGAATGATCAAATAGCCTAAAACAAATGATGACATTACTTCAAGGCAAACTTTTTGTTCCTGGAGACCTATGCCTCCAAGTGTGCAAACCCTTGAATAATATACTAATCAGCCAGTTTGTTCATCTGTACCTTCATGTAGTATTTATGATAGTTTTTTCACATGTATTTCAAGCACATTGAATAGTCCTTTGTTGCTTGATGGAAGAGAGTTTTTACATGCCATCATGTTTTTGAAAAAGAGAATGGTAAGCAAATCCATTGCAAAAATACCATAATTGCTAATACTACTTAATAGGACGTATAAGTCTTGGAAAAACTGCATATAATACAGAATTCCACTGCTTTAACAGCATGATGTAAAAACAAATAACTTTGTTGGAAAATTTCAGGAACATTTATTTTTGGCTTTGGATTGGAATAGTTAAAAGGGGTTTAAACCCAATAAAAGCCATTAAGTTTAAGACAATAGTGATTCAATACATCACCTCCTGTGAGAAAGTAATATGTAACTGAGACATTGACCTCAATTCTCGAACAAGCAAGGTATCACCCTCTTCAAACACTTCACAGAATTCAGCTTAGATAAAACTGAGAAACTAATGGCATCTGATGGTTTCAGCTAACCAATACCATAATTTAGTTACTTAGATTGTGGGTGAAGACATTAGAATTAAGGGCTGGAGTATTGTAATTTCAAGTATAGAGGGACCCATTTCAGATACTGCAATGTGACTGTGGTCCCCTGTGAGAAGGGGAAGGAGGACCCTTCCTGGCAGGAGATTAGTCACAAGAGAATTTGCACTTTTATTTAGTGTTCACAGTGTGTCTCTTGGTACCCCAAAACTATTAATGAGAAAAGCACGCTAAGTAGGACTGTTGCCTTCAATAAAATCACATGGCTCAACTTCAAAAAATACATACAGATTCACATGCATGTATTTTTATATATTTGTATATATACACAAACAGAAATATGTATGGATGTCAGATTATACATGTGTGTATATATATATATATATATGTCTGTGTAATATTTATTACTATTTTGATTTTATCGTTATGTGCGAAAACTCCACAGGTAATAGCTGTGACTAAATATTTTCAAAAGACAAGAATCTCTACAGTAGAAAATCCAATAGATTGAAAATGCTTTTCCAGAAAAACAGAGAAAAATCTAGTATTAGACAATATAAATATTAGATTTGAATTCACGTGAATCTTATTTTCTAAGATAATTTCAAGCTTTATTCTCAAAAGGTTGTGAAGTTCAGCAAACAGGAAAACAGGATACTTGTGTAGGTACACTCCTGGTGAAAACTGCCCCACTGGATAGGAATAAAACGCTTTAGTTCTTGCTGGAAGCTTTGGTCAGTCAGAGGCATGGGGTCAGGTACTGTGTGTCCTACATGTGTTGCAATAGAAACCATACGGATGAGTGGTGCACTTCATAGGGCTCAGCCAAAACCCCATTTTCATGCTCTCATTTCAAACATAAAATCCCAGAATCATTGCATATCCTGAGTGGGGAAGGATCATGAAAATCCAGCTCCTGGAGCTACACAGGACAGCCCCAAGCATTGCACCACGTCTCTGAGTGCACTGTCCAAACAGTTCTTGACTTTGTCAGGCTTGGGGCTGTGATCACTTCCCCGGGGAGCTGTTCCAGTGCCCAACCACCCTTGGGGTGAAAAATCTTTTTCTAATATGCAGCCTAACTCTCCTGACACAACGTTAGGCCATTCCCTCAGATCCTGTCACTGGTCACTGGGGAGGAGAAGGGTGCCTGCCCCTTGGCTTGCCCTCATACGGGGTGTAGACTGATGAGGTCTCCCCTTCAGGCTGAGCATGACAAGTGACCTCAGCTGCTCCACGTATGGCTTTTCCTTCAGACCCTTCACCATCTTTGCAGCCTCCTTTGGACACTCTCTGTAGCTTTATAACCTTCTCACACTGCGGCACCTAGACCTGTCCCCAGCAGTGGAGCTGAGGCTGCCCCAGAGCAGAGCAGAGCAGGACAATCCCCTCCCTTGCCCGGCTGCCCATGCTGGCCCTGATGCCCCTCAGGACGCTCTTGGCCCTCCTGGCTGCCAGGGCACTGCTGGATCATGTTCAGCTTGCCACTCAGTTTGGGCTACCTTTTCCCATTTTAAATGAATACCCATTACAGTAGTCTAATTTATTAGCACTTAAAAATTAAATTAAAATATACATTGGAAATAATTTTCACTGGTAATTGTGTGTGATTTTCTTCTGATACAGTTCTCTGCTTCTGTATGTGTGGCTGTGTATGTAGACAGATTTTGGCAGCAGAATGGGCCTGTCTCATGTCACTGTTAAATCAGTTGTGTCAATTCAGCAAGTCTCACAAAGGCATGGCACATCCCATTTACTGAAACGGTAGAAATTATTACACAGTCATTATCCAGAACTTGCATGCAAGTATGTTCAGTGAAAGTCATGTAGGTTATTTCCCACTGTTATTCAAATTGCCATACTGTTGTTTTCTGATAACTAATGTACTACTTTCTAAACACGCTGTCAATGCAACAAGGCACCAGTATTTATCTTTGCCATTGTAGCAATGAAATTATATAATATTAATACGTACTGTGCAATTATAAATTTTGTATTCACTGAGCTCCTATTAATAAACATTAGAAACATGAGTTTCTCTTTATTTTTACTGTAATTAATCTGATATTTTCCATAGTACTTTTTGTATAAGCAGGTGTGTCTTGTTTTGAAATTTAAATTGTTGTTGGATTTCCATTTTAATAATTCTTTTAAGTACTTTTGGGTGGAAGAGACAAAACCCCCACATGATGTGTTTTTAAAAACACTGTTTTTTTATACCTAAAATTTTATACTTAAAATATACTGTGACTGGAACGGCAAGCTTCCATACATGGAAATGGGGAAAAACTGGTAATATTATTTCCAAGAAATTTGACTTTTGTTTTCAAGAATACTTCTTTACAAAAGATTTGAATTTTACAAAATAAGGTCTAAATTGGAATCTTTAAATGTATGAACTGTGTTTCCATAACTGATTCTACAAACAAGTCAAAAACCTACAGACAGATTAAAAAAATAGTGAAAAACAAAACAGGAAAATGCTGACTCTGAGTCTGTATATGTATTTTGGACACACAAAATGGTCCAAGTACTTTTGCTTTGCTTTTTTAATGCACTGAACTCTCAAATCATGAGGCAACACAGGGATTTCAGTGTAAGTGGTATTAAATAAATGAATTAAATGATCAAATGTTCAGCTGTACATTCCTTATTCAGAAAGAAGTACATAGGATCTTTTAAGGAGCGTGCAGCCAGTCCGGAATTTAATTTTGTAATTTTTCAAAATTCTTATCACACACATGACACAGATTATCATGGATTAATAAAATTTAGGACATGGTCTGAGGTATTGCTAATTGACTTCTACAGATTATTATAGAGCAACATACTTAAACAAGATTACTAAAATAATCTGATAGTTTTTTATGACCATGATCATATACCTTTAGCCATGAATGCAACGTGCTTTTAAAGCCCAAAGTGATTTACAACATTTGAATTTTCAAAACTTACTTGCTAACATAACCACAACAGAATGCCAATTCTGTTACTCAGTTACTCAGGGGACCTTTCTGGGAAACATAACACTCAACATGGAGTGGATGTGACTGCATTATTGCCTATAAATACAATTATAAGCTGCTGCTTACAATAACATTACATTAACAAAAAATTGCTCTCTCTCTCCGAGGAGTTTTATGCCATACTCATCACATATCATATGTATTTCTAGATAAGAATATATGTTACACAGTGTAGAATAAACCACTTATTTTTCTTAAAAAAAATTCAAGAGTTTGGTCTCTTCCACTGCCGATATTTCAGCCTAAAAATTGCATAACCTTTCTCCTTAAGAACATAATTTAAAGCAGAAATATTAATCTGTAGTCAAACTTTAGACCCAGAGGAAGGAAATCAGCCACTTTCTAATAGCATTAAAAAACCCAACAAACAAGTGTGTCAGCTTCTCAGCAAAGAATGTTTAAATTCCTACATGCTTGGAAGAATTTGTTTCAATTTTTAATTTCATGTGCGAAAAGGCAGGGAAGGTAGCAGATTTGTTTAGCAACACCAGCATCATGAACAATAAGAAGTAAACACGTAAAAGGAGATCTTTTCAGTTATCAGGATTGTTTGCTTCAGCTGAGAAGGTGCAGCTGCACCTGACAGACAGTAATGGTTGTATACTGAACTGAATGCACTAAGAGCCTGGAAACCCTGCACTAGCTAGTCACTGTGGCTGCAGTGGAGTAGCTGGCAAGAGGTAAAAAATTTCTTCTTGTACAGCATGCAGTCTTTGTTATGATGTGCTCCAGCACACAAATTGGCAGCATCACAGGCAAGTGGTCCTCACCCAGAAGCCTGTGTGGCCACAGGACTTCAAGCATGCTTATAGTTTGAAGAGACTATGTAGTGCCTTCCCAAGCTGCGTACCTGAAAGTGCTCTGGCCAACTATTCTCCTTAAAGCAGCTCTTCTCCACAGGGTCGAATCATCAGCTCCCTGTGAGATGTAGCCCCTGAGAAACTGCAGACAGCTCAAACTGACTTAACCAATGCTTCAGCCAGACCCTACTGCCCATCTGCACTGAAGTATTCGGAAAAAAAAGAAATGGTCAGAGAACACACTAGGCATTTCAGAAGTTTTCTCACCTACATGTGGAAGATCACTTCAAATTTCTGGAGCTAAAGAAAACATATTTAAAATATTTGCATACAAACTTGGGGGTTTTTTTCTTTCTTTTTTTTTACATTTCCATGTCACATCTGGTTATCACAGTTAGTTTTAAGAAACAATGGATATCTCTGAACTATCATGATAAAGCTGTTTGGAGTAGCATGAACATTACTGTACAATGCCTGCCAGCCTGAAATAGTGGCTAGTATGGCAATTACCATCTTTAAAAGTGGAGAGCTCGTCCCCAGGAACGACACATATCCACATAAAATGATCCATCATTACTTGCAGACATGTTAGGCTGAGGAGCTCCACACACTCCACTGGTCAGCCAGCTGCTCAGTAGTGGGATATCTATTCATCAACCCCCCAAAAGAAAAAAAAAGCTACAAAAAAAACCAAACCAAAAAACCCCAACACCACCCCCCCCCCAAAAAAAGAAAAAAACCCATATAGCTAACATGAATGAAACAAAGCATAGCAAGTATGAGTTGGGAGAAATAGTTTTCTATGAAGTGTTTCACCCTGTAGACAGTACAAGCATAGGATTATTGTTAGTTCACTGTGGACTTACATTACTACCACCTCAGAGACCTTTTCAGTGCAACTGAGCAAGAAGGTTGGCCCTTATGTTTCATCATCTTAGGATGATGTTCAATATTAGAGTATAACATGTCGGCTGCAAAAAAGATGCATGCCTATAAAGACACTTTTCCTCTACTTCAGATCACCAAGGCGTTCTATGAAGCAAACAATTGAGTAAGATTAGATAAAAATAACTTGGTTTCGGTCTGAGAGTTCTGCAGTGGAGGATATTATTAAAATTTACTGATTGTCTAAGGTTTCACGATAGGAAAAAGATGGTCATGAAAATATTCTTTTGTTACTGAAGAGAAGTATTATTAATACCAGGGCCATATAAGCTTATGAAGCTAGTGGCCTGGAAAGTTGCCACCATGTGGCTGAAATATTTCAGTTACGCAGTTCAAATGGGAACAGCTGCTTTATATTTAAAGGGCAAGAATTAAATAAGCCATGACTTCAGTGGGATACAAATGAGCCCTAAGTTTGCTTCTCCTACTCCCTTTGTATCTAGCTTCTCCTCCATAGCCTGCCTATATTGAATGTTTGTTAGAACTGACCTTGGTATGTCTCAGAAAACACTCAGAAACCCACACTGCCAAATCCACACTGCCAATTGTTTTTGAAAATGGGATACTGTTCCCCTTTGGACTTAACTCTAGCCTGATCCTCACACCAGCCAATACTCTTCCAGCCTGTATTTTCCTCTGCTGCAGTGCATCCAAAGTAATCATGTTTAGTACTTTCCAAACAACAAAGCAGATGTTCCCTGTAATGCAGATTTTGAAGAATGCACATAAGGCTTAAACCAGTGACAGTGTTATCCACCAAATGCCTGCAAAGGAATCCACATCGTCTCTGACTAACAAGTTTTCTTACTGAAGTAATTTTAGGGGATGCCAACATTAAGGATAAAATATGTAGAAAAAAAGCCAAATATTGCCTTGAGGGACCTACTTGTCAATGCACCAGAAATTACACACAATGAAACTCTTCCAGAATTGGTGGAGAAGTGCACATGTAAAATATACCTTTTGCACTTAAAAACATTTTACCAAGCAAACTGTTTCAAATTAAACCAGATGAGTAACTGTAAAGCAATGTGGTTTTCCCTGGTTTCAGTAAAAACAGCTGGTATTGCTGCTATTAATCCTGTACATGTGCATTAAAAGGTCTTGTATGTCTGAGAAAAACATCTCAGTCAGGTAGTAGCAATGTACAACAGCCTCTGGGGTCCTTGCCTATAGCAGAAAACCCAGACTATTTCCTGCCAATGTACCTTTGCAGGCATGCTTACAGCTGAATGCATTTATTCACTGATACTCAGTATTATTGATACTTTAAAAGTCAAACACTTTGTAACTAATTTTTCATACTAGAGAATAACAACCATCCTATTTCAAGTTTTATTTTATAACATGATGCTAAAACATATACATCAACAACACACAGCATACTCCTAATTTCAAGAAATTACTACCTCTAAACTGCATGACTTCTTACAGCATGGCCAAATAAAGTAAGCCTTGAAAGACCATTTCAGAAAGTATTTTGTTCATATCCTTCACTTTACACTAAGAAAGAGCTCATGAAGGCTCTAGGTATTTCAGACCTAGAATTTGCAACGTACATTTATCCCTAATATTAGTAGCCCAGAGTTGTTTAGTAGTCCATCAGCCCAAAGTGATGGCAAGTCAGTATATTTCTGAAGTTCGCATGGGAAGGGAATTTCCGGTGAGACTCTACGAGCTCTGTCATGAATAAATTGTTTTCTGGGAAGTGACAAAATGTGAAAAGTCCTTTCAGGTTTCTTTGTTTTCTGTTTAGTCTTCTGATACTATCAGATAAGAAAGGGCTGAATGTCCCCTTATTTTATTACATATATTTGCCTTCCCTTTCTCCACAGCACATAGAGAAAATAATTATTTTTAAGGTGCAGGGGCTACAAAGACAGTGATTGAATTAAATTTTGTACCTATTCCACACACCAATCATCACCAGAGGTGAACTGTGAATACTGGAATGTATTTCCCACTTGCTGTGAGTCAGCTGCAACACATGAAAGCCTAGAGCCAAAAGTTAGCTGTGTTAAGACCACTGGGTTTACACAAGATTGTTTTGTTTGGATACCTAGTTGGAAGACTTTCAGGTTTTTTCGTTTTGAACTGAGGAAGAACTACTGCATGAAAATGGAAGAGAAAACTAAAGAAGGATTTCTTCAAACAGAAAAACAAAAGCCTGTTTCATAACTAATAAGAGAAACCTGTCTCGCTCTGGTTAGCAGAGGGCAAATTCTTTGTTCAGTGCAGTACTGCAGCAGGAAGATACAGATATGAGTGTCTATGTGCTTTATCAGCAACCTATGACAGCACACACTTGCTTCTCCTACTCCCTTTGTATCTAGCTTCTCCTCCATAGCCTGCCTATATTGAATGTTTGTTAGAACTGACCTTGGTATGTCTCAGAAAACACTCAGAAACCCACACTGCCAAATCCACTGGCCAATTGTTTTTGAAAATGGGATACTGTTCCCCTTTGGACTTAACTCTAGCCTCCTCTCAGAACACGGGAGATATTCTATAGGACCCCAAACTTCCAGGACAACTTTCTCTCCATTTGGTGAATTACTGTCTACAGCTTGAAGAATATTTTCAGTTTATCTTTTAATTTGACATAATCTCTAATGTAATTGTTCATTCACACTTCAATCAGAACCAAGACCATTTGAGCACCACCTGTCTCCAAACAGGCTTTTGTTTCAAGAGAAAATATAAATCCTACTATCACTGATATACAGCAGGGCATACAAGTCTCCAGAGCTAGGTAACCAGTATTTCTGGCCGAGGAAACAGTCTGGAAAGCAGGCCACTCTGAATTCGTTAGAAACCCTGAAGAGTAGGACTAGGGATATTAACATTTGTGAAGACTTAAGCATGATGGCAGAAGAGTTCTCACAATACAGGTTTGATAGATGCAGTTTTTGCAGTTTCTGATATATATCACTAATAAACATCAACTTTTCTGTGGCAGCCATGCTCTAAGACCAGCAGAATGGTAGTCATCTAAATCAAGTCATCAAGGAGAAAAAATTATCTATCATACTATAGTCTCATCAGGAAGAAGATTTTTAGCTAGTCAGAGAAGTCTACAAGGATTTCTTACTGTGAATGAATGAAGCTAGCTAACTTATTTGCCCATTTGGACCTGGGGTAAAGTTTGGAAAGTTTTCTGATGTTCCTTAGTGCCTTAACCATCTCCAATAGGTGTTCTTGACCATGGATTTAGCAAGATTTACATGGACTGCCAATGTTTTCTTTGAAGAAAATTTCTGCTAGTAGATGGGAGAAATAGAAACATTTACTTAGAAGTCTTTCAGTTTGCTAATGATTTCCTCCATTTACCAGGGACATAAATCATACTTATGTTGGAAATAATACATTGGACAAAGAGATACTTGTCTGAGTTCAGTCAGAAGAAAAAAAAAGACAATTTGATGCACTGTGACAATTTCCTCCAAAAACAAAACATAGAGGTGACAGGATGAGGAAAAAGATCAATCTTTCTTAGTACCTGTTGTTAAAATGGCTGGACGTTTAAAAGCAAGTATCCACCACTGCACTGATGTCTAACTTTTAAAAACTTTTAAAAAGGTGGTGGCTAACTTCTAAAAAGTTTAATTTGCAATTTACAAACAAGCCCTTTAATTTCAAGTGCTAGTGATACTTCTCAGTGTTGTCCTACTATAAACCTTTCGTGCATTCAGTATGTTTACTTTGAAAAAAAGGATTTGGAAACAGGTAACATCAGTTTGGTTATTTTTTAAAAAGTAGCAAATATACACTATTCTATCTGATTTTAAGTGCTATTAAAAAAAAAGGGATAAGAAAAGAGAAAAATTAAAAAGAAGTGGTGGTATGTAGAAACACTTTGATTCAGCTTCCTTATGAACACTGAGTCTGTTTTCTTCACATTTTCCAGCCATCTAATAAATGGTGAGCCACACAAGAACTATTGAAATTGATTAATCTTTGTCTTGGAGTTCAAGTTTTAACGCTACTCTTCTACTAAGATTGTCATCTCTGAGTTCATTTGTACTTCCCTCTGCCCATCTCTCTAAGAAAAAATAATTAGCCTGTGTCTTCCAGCAACTCTGCTGTCATGACTTGACTGCTCTTTGCCGACATTGACATCTCAATGCAGGCTCTACATGCTGACTGTACTGTGAAATTGGGTTTTCATACTGTACCTGTTGGCCAAGAGCTGTGACCTAGTTCCAGAAGGAGAGGTTAGGTAAATTGCCAAGTCTCCACGTCGAGGGTGAGTAATAGTGATACGCACAACAACATGCTCCAAGTAGATCACATGGTGGTTAGGATTATCTGAACAGCCGGTGGCTTTGTAAATTGAACGGACAATGCTGTCAGGTCGTATTGTTCTGTAACAGAAGCACAGCAAACAACATCAGCATTTCTCGCTTTTTGTGTGAAACACACAACCCCATCCTTTTTTGCTTAGTAGAGAATTACAGTTGGACAACTGAGAAGTCAGTGGCCTATAATCATTAGTTCTGACAGCTACTTCCTAGCTGAAAATAACACTACAGGGTAATTATTTTACTGCAGGTAATGGCAACTCTGTTAAGCATGTACACAAGGTAAAATAGGAATAAGCCTTTGGGACAGAGCATTATTGTGGATTAGTGGCCAGCTGAGAATTGCTGAGATTGTCATGGGATCACAGCTGGTTGCTAAACCCCAGGAAATGCCTGGCATAGCTAGTCCTTGCTTACGTAACAGCAAGTATTACATGGTAACTGTACCAAAAGGCATGCGACTCAGCTGGTTTAAATTGGCATGACATCCTTGCAGACTATACCAGTTAGGATCAAGCCTGTCAACTATAATTATCAAACAATATTGTTAATGTTCTGGAAGTGCACCTCAAGCTAGATGCTGTCTTTATATCCATGGAGTGCACATAACAGAATTTTGCTCTTCGGCCTGGTTATATAGAGACCCTATCTTAGCAAGCACAAAGCAGTTTAGTCTTGGCCTCTGAACTAGAGACTCTCCTAAGACTATTGATCATACAGTATTGAAAGCATATTTTTTTTGTTACATCTGGACTGGTAAATCTGTACTCTTCTTGCAAAGAAAAACTTGACTGAAATGCATTCAACCAAACATGATTCTTTGATGCATCATCTATATAAAAGTCCATCATTACACAGTCTGGCCTGTTTTACACCTTCACCTTCTGCAATGCTCTTAAGCTAGGGCCTTTTCCCATGTCAGAATCCCTAGCAGAGCTTTAAAAATGTTACATTGTACACAATGCAAGGGAGGGGTAAATTATACCAAATTTCTTTCCTTAAGTTTATGCCAGCAAGAGTTTTGGTAGCGGGTATTACTTGATTTGCCGATCTGTGTTTTCCACACACACATGCTGCGGAGGCACTGTCGTCCACTTTTCTGCTTCTGTCACCATTGCTTCAGCATCCATCAGTCCAAATCCATAAAGGTGGCTCACTGCAAGGTACAAACAGAATGGATACAGTTATAGCATAAATCCTTGGGCTTCATCAGAGACTAATTCCAGAGTGTCACATCCTGACAGGAGTTACTTCTTTTCTCTTCTTTTCACTCAAAGCTCCAAAATCTCATTGCCAGGAACAATAATGACTGTATCTACTTTGTTCAACAAATCTGTTCACTGCTTTATTACATAAGTGGCATGAGGCACCACCTACATTGCCCTTCCCTGAGAACTACAGCATGCCAGTGACTAAAATTGCATCTCATTGCTCTTTGTCCATGGGCCTTAATTTAGCTCAGCCTCCTTGTATGACAAGGGGCTAAGCATAATGAATGAGAGGAAGGTTACTTCCATTACTCAAATACCAAACACATGCATGTGTATTCAAGAAAGCTGAGACAATAAATTTGAGAAGGAACAACTGTTATGTTCTCTGAACTTCCCTGAGTATAAGCAGCACGTGGATGCTCTCCTGTTCCTATAGACAGTATGCTTGTCATTGGCCAACCAACCAGGTAGATCCATCATCCCCCTGAAGCTGTCTGCATGATGACAGTGAAAAACACTTACTGAATCAGCTGTGTGTTTTCAGTTGCTGTTCCAACTGAAACAGAGACTTGCAAAAGGGTCTTGATGAATTGGAAGAGCTGCTAGCCATGATATTCCATTGTGACAAATTAGTGCTCTTGATAAAGTTCTGACAGCAGAAGGTGAAAGAAAAAAGCTTCCACAGGAAGAGTTTAGACTGAAAATATTAGTAATTCAGTTTTTCTTGCTACCACAGAAACCCATAGAAACTCGTAAGTGCTTTTTTAACCACCAATGCAACAAAACATGGTAAAAGTCCTTCCAACTGCATGTTGTAGAGGGTTTGTGAAAGCAATCTATTCATTTGCCAAACCAAAATTCAAAGGACTCTGTTTGAAAAAACCCCAGCCTTCTCAAACAAATACAGTCCAAAGCTTAAGGATCACATCTTCCAAATACCTAATATTGACTGAAAGTGCCAGCTGAAAAGGATTCTTCAATGAAAAATGCGGCAAGGTGTAGTGACTGTGTAATGGGCTGGTTTTCTTCACATCTCCTTCCCCGTGGGCCCCAAACCAAGTGCATAGTTGGAGACAACTACACACAGCTCTTCCGCCATATGAGGCAAGCACTGTGTTCCAAAATGTAACACAAATAAAATGTATGAAAATCAATAAATTCAGCCTTACTTCAGCCTTCTGAATTCTTTTTTATGTATTCAAAAAACAAATGGATAGGGAAAGAGATGTCCTATAAGTGGTTGGAGCAGGCAAGAGAAGACAAGGAGAGGTTAGATAAAGAAACATTTTGCATTGTGCAGAAGATTCCTGTGATGAAAATGTCCTTAGTCTTAGATGTCATTTTGCGAACACTGCATCTGATAATGAGTACATATTTATCTGTGAAGACATAAGTCTGTTTTTACACTAACATTTTAATTAATAATCCTTCGTCTGCTTGGAAAACCAGTGGGAGGAACAAGGGTCTTAACTCACATTGTCTGTAACTGCACACCGTTACTCTGTATAGTACATTCAAAAAGCAAGGGATTAAATTTTTCATGAATGAAAAGTTTTTCCAGCTAACCCATGGAAAATGCATTTTTATTTCCTGACAGTTAACAACTTACACTGAATCAGAGCTCAAGCTGTCCAGTTATAAAATACTGTGTGTTCAACCCACCTTCTGAGCTCAAAGAGGCAAAATTCTCCTCACTTCACCTTTTCTTAACCAGAAATAAGGGCAGAAAAGCATTGCCACCACTAGTCAGTGACCTTCAGATGGAAAATTACGTGACTTTCAAGCTATTTACCACTAGAATTTTTTCCCTAGTATGCACTAGGGAAAAATGCAAATAAAATTTATATCATGAACTTTCTGTCCTTCCTCCCCTAACAACTACCTAGAAAACAGAATTTAAGAGGAATTTTCACCCAGATGAAAAAAATTACCACTCAAGGTTATATGGTTGCGTGAATTGTCTATGACTCAATGTCAAAAATCTCTTGCATGAGAACAGCACTATAGTGGTAACATCTGCACCTGATGGGTTTTTTTTTCCTCAGTTGAAACAGAAATACTTTTTTTTTTCCTTGAAAGGCCTTCCCATTGAAATAAAAACTTCTTGACAGACAGGGTTACTCTTAAATCCTCCAATGTGGACTGACATTTGGCTGTCCAAACATTTCCAATTCAAAGCCCTTGATCCAGTGCGTTGGTTAGCAGCTAAAGGTACCAGTAGAGGCCCATAATTTTCAAAGACCAAATTACTGCAATTTAGGAAAGAATCACGAAGTTAAACAAAATAATTGTGTCTTAAGAGAAAAAATCAGATTTTTCTCTCTACTACCTTCAAATTGTGCTTCTTCATCTGTGTGCATCCTAGTATTCCTGTGAACTATATGCCAAGGTGCCTGTCCCAAAACTTAAAAATAACCTGGTGGTCTACATGGAACTATAGATGTCTACTAGGAAACACCTTGAACTACCACTGATTTGTATGCAAAAGACACTGAGTTGACTTTGCCAACCCAGATTAATCAAAAGCACTATCTGAAAGGTAATGATGATTGCAGAGTGAGGTAAGCTAACTGCAAGTGCAAAATGCCTCCAGACCTTGCACCTACCCACTTATGTGCTCTGCATTATCCCTGCTGTGAATTGCTATGGGCTCAGTTGTTGCTAGGAATCATTACACATGTCAGAAGGGCTATTGGGCTGTTTTGTAAAAAGATACTTGTCTTTCACAAACAAAATACAAATACAAGGCTGATGCAATGTAAGTGGGTGCCTGAGGAATTGCTGACTGTTGCTTTTATTCAGCTGAATATGATGTTGAAAAATATGATCTCCTTAAGTGACCAAGGCGTCCCTTGGTAGAGCCGTCTTGAATTCGGTCTCCAGTCAGGCAGCAGTACTAATTGATCATTTTTATACCTGCAAAATCAAAGGCATACACAGAGCCTTACAGATGCAGGGCATGATTCAGAGAAAAACTTGTCTCCCACAACACCAAGTAAATACTGCGTTTTAGCTGATCTCTTTAATCTTTCTTAAAGATGTTTTCATCTTAGAGATGAAACAACATTTCTCAGGGCTAAAGTCCATTTATTTATCCCTGGTGTAATTCCTTCATTAGTGTACCACGAAAACAAGGCCTTTTGAGCTGCTGGAGAGACTTCCCCAGCTTTTTCATAATCTCCTTGTTTTTGTCTGAAATTGCTATTGAAAATTCAGTAACTTTCTCATTTACATACACAGCTACCCTTAAATCTAAAGTTAGGATGTAGATCCCATTTGACTTGACTATGGGAAATATGCATAGCTGGTGTTGATAAATTATAATGGAGAATCATACAGACTTCAGGAAAATTTTCAGAAAAATTGGGCCCAGACACTAAAAACACATTTCCAGTGTAGCTAAACTTGATTTGTTGGGCTGTAGTTTCATTGCCTGTCATCAAGATGTCTCATCAGTAACTTAGATGCTAAGACTTCCTTGCTATTTTACTCATATGACAAAAGGCTTGCATAAAATTTTCACCCCACTACATTTCTGGCTTTTTACATGTCGTGTTCTCTGTACTGTGAAAGCAGCATTTGAAATGTAAATATTTTGAATACACATATCAAATGCTAAATCAGGAGAGAAATAGTAATGATTTCAGTGTGAGAAAGGAGGAACATGCAATTTCCTCAACTAGATTAATCTGTTTGATATGTAAACTATAAAGATCTATCCATTTATGCTACTTTAGCATCTTGATCCGAAATGAGATTGACAGAATAGGAGTTTAAAATGCCCATTAATCCCATGGTTTTCTTAAATGTTGCTTAGCAGGTCTAGAATATGTGAGCCTCTCAAGTTACTCTCAGCCTGTAAGTACTTTCAATTGATCTACACCAAACTTTTACATTTGACATTTTAATTGTAAATAGAATAAAACTAATTCTATAATGCTTAACAATTCCATATTGCTTTTCTGTTATTTGCTTAGGATATTGAAATGTTTCAATGAGGAAAATCAACTGTCTAACAAGAGTTAAAGGGACAAAAGGGGGAGAAATATTATGATGACAAGGCTTAAACTGTTTTGTTATGTCCTCTGTAAGGCAACACTGCTCTTGAATAATAATTCATCTTGTTTCATCCATATTCCTATTTCATGTCAACCTATCACTAGTAATCTGTAACAACTGAGATTTATGTGATTTCTGAAACATTTAACTCCTTTACAAGCCAGTAACACAAGCATGCAAGAACATGCTTTCTCATTCTTGCTTATAAAGCCAACTCCCTCATGGTTTTCAAATTAAGCACATTATTTGTATTTTTGTATTTTACACAGAACAATCCCTTGTTTGTTTTTTTTTTTTTTACCTAAACCCAAATGAAACAGCAAATTAAGTCTTTCCTCCCCAAAGAACTCCCTGAAATACAGGAATTTTTAAAGACTCAGTATGGATGTGGAAAGACTGAGTTCTTACACTTATCGCCACACTAGAGAAGGCTGTCAAAACCAGGAAGTTGCCCAATAGATTAGTCCTAAAAGTGGTAGCTACAAAGATGGACAATGAGAATCTGAAGGGCCTCTACATCATAGAATCTTAAAAGCACAGAATGATTTGGGTTAGAAGGGACATTTAAAGCTTATCTAGTCTGGCCTCCCTGCTATGATCAGGGACACCTTCCACTACACCAGGCTGATGAAAGCCCTATCCAATCTGGCCTTGAGGCTCTTCCAGGGATAAGACATCCACAGTGTCTCTGAGCAATCTGTTTCAGTGCCTCACTTTCCAAATCACAGAATCACAGAATATAAAGGGGCTGGAAAGGACCTTAAAGATCCACTAGTCCCAACCCCCACCCTGACATGGGCAGGGATATCTCCCCCTCAGGTTGCTCAAGGGCTTATCTAACCTGGTTTTGAGCACTGACAGGGTTGGGCATCCACAACCTCCCTGGGCCAACCTGTTCCAATGACTCACCACTCTCACAGTAAAGATTTTTTTCCTAATATCTTAATCTAAATTCCCCCTGTTTCAATTTGCTCCCATTATGTCTTGTTCTATCACTATAGATCTGGATGAAGAGTCTCTCTCCAGGTTCCTTGTAGGCCCCCTTCAGCTGCTGCAAGGTCACTAAGATGATTCCACACAACCTTCCCTTCTCCAGGCTCAACAGCCTCAACCTTCTCAGACTGTCTTCGCAGGAAAGATGCTCCAATCCTTGTATCCACTTATTGGCCCTCCTCAGGACTTGCTCTTTTCTTATGTGTTAAATGTAGCACTCCAGGTAGGATCTCACTAGAGCAGAGCAGATGGGCAGAAAAACCTCCTTTCACCAGCTGGCCATGCTGCTTTATATGCAGACAAGGATTGGGTTGTCTTTCTGGGCTGCAAGTGTACACTGCTGGCCCATGTTGAGTTTTTCATCAACCATAACTCACAAATCCTTCTCCACAGGATTGCTTTCAATCACTTCTCTGCCCAACCTGTAGGTGTGTCTCAGATTGCTACAATTCAGGTGTAAAGACCTTGCACTTTGTTTTTCCGATCTCTGTGAGCTTCACACAACTTCTCTCCAGTGTGTTGACTGTACCACACCGCTTCATGCTGTAAGCAAATTTGATGAGGATGCACTTGATTGCACTGTCCATGTCATCAACAAAGATGCTGAACAATATCTGCCATGGTACTGACTGGTTTCCATGTGGACAACGAGCCACTGACCACAACTCTGTTTGTGTCATCATTTTTAGCTAGTTTTTCACACACCAAGTGGTTCATCCATCAAATCCATGTCTCTTCAATTTGAAGGTAAGAATGTTGAGTGGTAAAAAGTCAAACACTTTGCACAAGTCCAGGTAGATGATGTCAGTTGCTCTGCTCTGTCCTTATCCATCAATCCTGTAGGCCCATCACAGAAGGTCACCAAATGTGCCAGGCTTTATTTGCCCCTTGTAATGTATGTAGTGTTCACTGTTACCAAGCACTGAGCATAAAAATGTCTTTCATTATGTCCAGTCTAAATCTATCCTTGTTCAATTTAAAACTATTGCCCCATGTCTTGTCACTAAGGACCATCATAAAAAAATTCTTTTTTGTCTTTCTTCTAAGCACCCTTTATATACTGAAAGGCGACAATAAGGTCTCACTGGAGCCTTCTCTTCTTCAGGCTGAACTACCCCACCCCTCCCTGTCTTCCTTCATAGCAGAGGTGCTCCAGGCCTTTGAAGATTTTCATAGTCAGAAAGGTGCTAACAGAATACTTCAAAAATTGCTTTTTTTGAGATTCCAGTTATGTCTATTTCTGATTTTTGCATTTGTACAAATAATTTCTTCAGTAATATACTAACGATGGCTTTACCTGAAAATAGGTTTGACAAAAAAAGAAGAGGCTTCTGCATTTTACATTTTTTTCTTGATGCCAAAAAGCTCCTATTAATTGATAAAATAAAATACAGACTTCCCAGAAAAACTAGCAGAATAGCTAGTAGAAACTAAATCTCCACTAACCAGTGTACCTTTCTGAGCAGCTTGTATGCAATTCTGACACTGGTATGAGGCTTTGCAATCATTAAAAAAATACCCTTAGAAATACCATCTTAATACACTAAGAAATGAAAATCCAAGATTCTGTTTGCCTTCACATTCTCACATATTTTATCTATCTTTCAGGAATTCAAAACTCACGTGGTTATTAAGTACACATTGGCTGACAAAAGGCACTAAAAGCAAGGTACACTTTTGGGCTCTCAGGGTCAGGCTCTAGTAGCAGACTCAGCGTGAGTTCCCAACTCTGAGGAGCATCAGCAGCTTCCAGGCAGAGGTCCTTAGTCTTGGCATGCAGCTGGTCCTCGGTCAGCAGTGAGCATCCATGAGTACCAAGCACAGCCATAACAAGTTCTCCCATGCCTACAGTTGCTGATTTACTTCTCAGAGCTTGTTTAGGAATGAGTTGACCCAGTTAATGAAGTCTTCAGAACACATGATGTTCACACACAGATTGTGTGAGAATATGGGGATATCTTACCCAGAGTCAGAGAAAACACTAGTGAGCTGTCCTGAAAATCTCAGCAAACTGACCATGAAGACTGGCTTACCTCTCTGCCTCCGAAGCAGCAGAGTTGGAAACAGAAAACCTGACCACTGCTGCCTGGTGATTGCTATGAAAATTCTGCAGCAGGATTCTAAGACTTCCATGCAGCAGCATTTGGCTGTAAATCATAAAGCCTTTACCAAAGACACTGATTCACTTCAAATAAGGCAGCTTATGTGAATGGAGTAAATCTGAAGATTATATGCATTTAGAAGGGTGAAAAAAATGTTTGCTGAAATAAAATTGGCAAAGCAGCACCTACACTAATAGAAGCTATAATTTTTTAACTGATGGTAGTCTTTTTAAACTGATTTTTTTCTTTCTCAAATTTTTCTTCTTTTTTTAGCACAAGGATCCACTGGAAAACATGGTGGTTTGCAACTTTTTAAAAGAAAAAATGTATTTTGTGACTCCATTGTGCAACATCCTGTAAAAAAATGCATCCACTTGTCCTATTAGGAGCAAATTCACCCTAGGAGATACATTTAGGATTCCTTGATAGCCCAAAAGTGGACAAATACAATGTCATTCTATCAAACTATAAAAACACCTTTTGGTGAGAGTGTCTGTGCCAGGCTTCATCTCAGAACAGATGATGACAGGTGAGTCAAAGGCACTGTAACTGGAAGTACTGACAGACTGTTAGCAGGAGACACAAAGATAGCATTTCTGTGCTGTCAGATCTATCAGACACATGGCATCCTTCTTGCTCTGTCCCACAGAGAGTCTCTGTGTGTCCTGAGGTATTGGAGCTCCAGCAGGATATTTACACTCTAATTCCTCACTGAGCATACAGCTGTGGCAGATTTTGGCAGAAAAAGGACATACAAACATGCAGTAAATCACAAAAAGGTGTATTCCAAATTGTTTAATGATAATGATGCTGAATAGAATAACTAGAAAAATTATTAATTAACAAAGCCAACTTTATAGTATCTCTGTGGAGCTATGCAGTAGATGCTGGTCAGTAACCTGAAGCAAAAGGAAGTTAAAACAGTAAGCCAAATCTATAGAGCTGCTGGCTAGTAATGTCAGTCTGGTGAGGTTCTGCATCCCCTGACTTAAAAGCAAATCCTCAAAAGCTGCTTTTTATTGGAGGGAAAAAAGGATACTGTTATAAATAACTTCAAGCATCTAACTGAGCTGAAATTGTCATATGTAGGCTCTTATCTTTCCCTACTATTACGTGAAAGTCTACATCCTGACAGGATACATTAAGTGCGTAAAATACTACATTGTATGATCTGCTTCCTAACTGGCCTGAATCCTAGTTCCATTGAAGTGGACACACTCTGATAATAAAACTACTGCCCATTTTGTGACTACTGAAAGGCATTATAGCAATGCACCAGCAACGAAGAAAAGCTTCAGTGTTCAAAAAGTGCTTGCTGGTTTTTTAAATAGACAGACCTACCCCATCCAAATGATGCTCACCATAGCTAGGGATGGATACAAGCACAACTAGATGTTTGCCTAGAACATTTTCACAAGTGACGCACACTGAGAATTTGTATATAAAGAGGTCTTGCAAATGCATGTAACTTCCAAGGACTTTTCTTCTAAAGTTCAGTGTTCATTGTCTGTAATTAAAGCCTTTTGCTTTGGAAAATTGTATCAGTTTATCAGTCATTTCTTAAATTCATTGAAACTGGTTCTCCTTTCTTAAAACTGAAATTTAAATTTTGCAGTATGGTTATGAGTCCAGAGGGGTAGACTTTCCAGCCTCCACTTCCTCCCTGCCTCCCTGTTCTTTACACGATTTTCATAAAGGTCTGAGTTGGGCTTGTTAAAAGGAAATAATGTCAAAGGTTATCACTTTCATGGTGTGCATCGTTAGAGCTGTCAGTCCACTTGGCATGGACTGGAATGGGTTTGGAATACTAGGGAGCGGCAGAACACAGCAATTGTGTATACCTTTATATCTAAGACAAACAGGTAGTTATCTCAGTTGAGCTGAGGCACTAAGTTAAATTCTTTGTCTGCTATGCTGATCATGGTTTGGTGACAATTCTGAGTGCTATTATAGTAGAACATTAAAGCATAATTTTGCCTTTTGTCTGTTGTTACTCCTGCTTTAGAGCCATTTAATTTACATTTAGAACACGTGTAAGTTTGACTTACAGTATCCCCAGGAAAGCAACCAACTGTAAGACAAAATCATGATGGATGTCCATCCATTTTCCTTTATGTATCCTAACATAGGCTTGAAGCTTCTGCTTGAACTCTGTTTTTATCTTTTTACAGCTTCATTCCTTGCTTTTCAGAGGGAACAGAAAACAGAGTGTTGCAGATCCAAAAATTAAATGAGAAGCTTTGATAATGAAGAATTTGAGGCTGGGAAAAGTAATAACGCCTGCCTGGCTTCTCTGAAAGCTTCCCTCTCCTACTTTGTACATTCTCATTTCTGGAACTATACAGACAAATTCCTGACCTTATATGTCTTTCAACTGGAAACAACATTGCCTGTAACCTCAGTATTGTCAGGAAGAAAAAAAAAAATGCAATAACCATGATCTAGGCTGCATAATTCAAGATATTTTCCAGCTCTCTTCCCCAAATCCCAAAGAGGTATTTCAGTTCTTACTCAAGGCTAGCAGAACTCAGTTACCTGGCAATTTGTTTGGGTTTAATATATCAAGTACTGAAAATTACTAAAGTAATTTTAATATTAAGTTAAAGAAAACGTTATTTATAGTCAGAAACTGGACTCCCCATTAAAGAAGGAAGCAAGAGTCACCTAAAAAGGTCACAGTGACCATCCAGTGAAAAGACAGTAATTTTAAATTTGCTGCTAAAATACGCATGTCTTTATTCCTCTTTTCCTCACCTATCTTGATTTCCAAATCCCACTGCAGAATTTTCTCTAGCTGCAGCAAGGATTTCTGTACAAAGCACTTTAAAGGTGATGATGTTGACCTGTGACTCATGCTGTATTTAAACATGGATGAGATTCTTGGGGACACAGACCTTTCCAATTGTGTATGTTCTGTTAGTGTCAGGGGAGACACTTCCAGACACTGTTAGACTAGCTAGTAACTGCAGTTCCTTTACTTCGCTCCTTTCCTGGTGCTAAACAAAATGCTGCCCTGAATTCAAACAACTTTCAATCAGGAGCTCTAATGCAAGAAGTTCAGATTAATCTAACCAGTTCAGCTAACAGACGAATAATGCCTACCTACGTGAGGACAATATCTCTCTGACTTTACATCCACCAATCTGTTGAAGACAGTATATATAGTTAGACTGCCTTTTCCAAGAATATGTGTGCTGTTGCAGCTGTCAGCAGATTGCCTTTTCCAAGAATATGTTTATTGTCAGCTGCCTACTTAGAATCACAGAATCACTTGGCATGGAAAAAATCCTTATGATCAAGTCCAACCACTAACCTTACACTGCCAAATCAACTACTAAGTCATATCCCTAAATGCCAGATCTATAAATCTTTTAAACACGGTGATTTAAACATGGGATGGTGATTCTACCACTTCCCTGGGCAGTCTGTTCCAATGCTTGACAAATCTAAATCATCCCCTGTCACAATTCTTCTTGTCCTTGGCTTGCTATATGTGAGAAGAGCCCTACTCTCACCTTGCTACAACCTCCTTTCAGGCAGAGGTCTACCTTCCTTTTCTCCAGGCTAAACAATTCAAGCTCTCTCAACAGCTCCTCATCAGACTCAGTAGCTCTGTTGCCCTTTTCTGGACATGCTCCAACCCTCAATGTCTTTCTTCTTGTGAGGGCTCCAAAACTTTGACATGCAGCCTCACTAGCACAGGGGAATAGCGACTGCCCCAGTCCTGCTGGCCACACTATTCCTGATTCAAACCACTGGCCTTCTTGGCCACCTGGGCAACTACTGGCTCATGCTCCAATTCTGCTAATGTTGATCAACAGCCCAAGTTCTTTTACATCAGGCAGCTTCCAAGCCACTGTTCTCCTGGGCTGAAGTGCTGCACAAGATTGTTGTGACACAACTGCAGAACGTGTAATGCCACCTTGTTGCATTTTACAAATTGGCCCATTGGTCCAGCCTGACCAGATCCCTCTACAGGGCCTTCCTTCCCCTCCAGCTGATCAACATTCCCATCCAACTTGGTGCCATCTGCAAACTGAGTGAGGGTGCTCTTGATCCCCTTGTACAGGTTATTGATAAAGATATTAAACAGAACTGGCCCCAGTACTCAGTCTTGGGCAATAATAGTAGTTACTGGCCACCGTATCTGAATTTAACTCAATGTCCACCACTCTCTGGGCTTGGCCATCCAGTCATTTTTTCACCCAGCAAACTGTGCATCCATCTGAACCATGAGCATCCAGTTTCTCCAGAAACTGTGGGAAATAATGTTGAATGTACCTGTCATATGATGGCACTCAAGATGATTTGGTCCATGACCTTCCCCAGCACAGAGGTCAGACTGACAGGTCTGTAGTCCCCCAGATCCTTCTTCTGGACCCTTCAACTGGGACCTCTCTGGTTAACCAGGACTGCTGGTAAATGACTGAGAGTGGTGAGCTCCTGCATGAGCTCTCACTTGCACCAGCTTTGTGTGGATCCCAACAGACCACATATAGTTGTATGTGTTTCCTCAGCCTTTGCTACTTTCTTTCCCCCTGCAACCTATAAAGGATGGAGACTAACCTGAACCCACCTTTTATTGTTAACATATTTATAGAAACATTTTTTTTAATCGCCTTTTACTGAAGGAGCCAAATTGAGCTCTAGCTGGGCTTTGGCCCTTCCAGTTTTCTCACTGCAAAACCTCATGACATCTTGTACCTCTCTTGAGTATCTTGCCAGTAGAGTTCCCAAGATGATAAACACTCTTTTTATTCCTGAGTTCCAGCCAAAGCTACATGTTCAGCCAGGGTGGTCATATTAAATATTTCAAGCACAAAACCCCACTAGTCTAACTTTCACAGGATACGGTGTTCCTCTCTCCTACACAGACCAATGCAACTTCATGTGTTTGGTGTCTTACTGACAACTAAAGAAAGCCATTGTATTACCATAGCAAAACTCAAAGCTTTGGTTTCACTTGCTCCATCCACTGTGTGTATGAGCATTAGGGGTGGATAGGAGTTGATGCTGGCTGCCAGTATCATGTGAAAATATCAGGAAGTGTAAGAGTGGAACATCTTTTTATAGATGAACAGCTTTGATTGTTTGACATAACCATTTATGAATGCTTGCTGTTTTCCAAGTCTTATGCCAGCTTCTGACAATGTTTTAAAAATATAACTTAAAATTTATTTACATTTTAAAGTTATTGAAAACATGCAGCATGGTGTTTATGAATAGTTTATTTGTCTTCTCTGAAATGCAGGCATTGTAAAGATATTCCTGCTCATTTTTGAATTTCTGCCTGGCTACTGGTTACCACAAGATAAATCTCCCCTGTCTAGGACTCCTAAATAGCAGCCTAGACAGACTCATCTTTTTCTCACTCCCAGACTGCTAATGCTCTGCTCACAGCCAATATAATCACCAGTTTTATTAAATACTATAATTAAGCAATTATATTAAAAGGCTCTAAAATATTAAATGATTAATGCTTTTCAGTGGTCACTCTTCAATGGAAGCAACAGATACTTTGGCCTAAGGGATGTGACTTAACTTTGTTATTACTCCTTGCAATTGAGGTAATTTGGTCTCTGTAGAAAGTTTATCTCCTCTCGGCCTAGGAATGGCCTGAAACTGAAAAAACTGGGTAGAATTTTAATTTCATTTTATCTTATCTTTCACTAGCATTTAATTCAGAGTACTGAAGTGTTATTGTCTGTGCTTTAGAGCGAAGAAGAGTGAAGAATGTTGTCTGAAAATTTCCCTGCAAATTAGTGGTATCCCTCCCTACGAATGTTCTGTTTCTCCAGACACCGTATTTGACAGTATGTGAAGCTTCACTTACAAACAACTGTTTATATGATTTAATCACTGTTCTTAAAACTGCAGTGTTTCATTCTCTATCTTTCAACTCAGAGACAAGTCAGCATTAATGCAGTTTCCTTTTTATGAATGCAGTTGCATGCTCTGTTGTTGATTAAACAGCTGACAGAACAAGGATTTTCATCCAATCTGCCATAGCAGAAACAGATCAACAGTTTTGATATCTTCACAAAAACAGATGCTATCAAGTATTTTTCCATAAAATCAGCTAATTAACTGCTTCAATTAGCAAAAAAAACCTCTACTGACAAATTAAATGTAAAACTGACTAACCTCAGAATATCCTGAGTATTCAAGTCTTTCTTTTTAAACTACAAAATTGCAAGTTCCTGAGAAAAGATGCATGCTAACAAGAAAACAATTAAAAAAACCCCTACCAAGTAAAAATTCTTGCTCATTCCTGAGTTAATTCTATTGACATGAATTTAATGAGCACTGTTTACTTGCCAGAAAATTAAACAAATAACAAGCACCTCTTTAGCAAATCACTAGCTGGCTTAAGTGTTTTTCATGAATTAATCCTTCTTTGTATAAATGTAAGACAGTAAAAAAAGGCGATCTTGAAACCAGTAATGACATCTTTGAGCTCTTTCTGTGTGTTCGGCAATGGCAAAACACTGCCAGGGACTATGGCAAGGGAGAGGTTGCCATGCAGACGAGCAAAACAGCTCTCTGAAATGGCATGCTGACCCACTTTCAACTACCAGCTCTTGCTGACCCTTTGTTGAGTGAAAGGTTTTTTCAGGTTTTTGCTGTTTTTCACCCTTTCAGTTCTTATTTCTAAAGCGGACAACCTGTCTGTGTCTTTATTCTTGTTTTCCTCATTCTCCACTAGTATGCACTGAAGAAAGGTAGATTGTTCCTTGTGACTGTCTGCTTTAGACAATTAAAAAAAAAAAATTTCCACCCCCTCTTAAGAACATGCTGTGGAAGAAACATGGATCTTGTAATCAACAAAATTATGATACAATTCCTTAAGGAACTCAGTCTGATCAGTGTAGTTCATCTATGAAGAAACATATTTTAATTGTTACTCTTGGCGATAGTGAAGGATAATAGTGTAATATTATACTAAATATTGCCATGTGCAATAAAAAACCCTCTTTCAATCTTTCCAGCATTTTGGTGTGCAAATCCCCTTTTGAATTCAGGTTCGGATGTTGTGATTTAAACTAAATCTTTTGCTTCTCCTTCTTCCAAAACCAACAGCAGTTAAAAGAGAGATGTATTTTTATTGGAACTATGTGCTCAGCCTAAGTTGCAAAAATAATTTAGCTAAAACTAATGCTTTTATTTGGGTTAAGGTTGATTCCTGAGCTGTGCAGAGGTCAAAGCATTTAGCTCATCTTCCTTTTTTTCAGTTTCACCATAGAGTCTAAGGCAGAGTTCAGCCAGTTCAAATTGTTTTTCCTGAGTCCAAGTTACTAAGTTGAGCTTATCTATGTTTGTGACTTTCCATGATTGGAGACAAAATCTTTTTCGATCCCTTTTCTTTATTATATATATGTATGTTACAATGCAGAGAAAAATTGTTCCAAGGCTTCAGAATAATCAGTGTTCAATAGTGATTAACAGTGCAAGTCCTGCTGCCAATGCTGCTGCTGCTGTGACCTTAGTGTGACCTTTTGATAATGAGTGACAGCTGCTGTGAAATGACTCACAGGGTGTTTGCCTCTCTTGGGCAACAAGTGGAAAAACAAAAAAAAATATAGAATTTTGGAAATAAGATATGAATAATACAGCTTTGCTTTATATTACTTGAAAAGTGTTCTTTGACCTTCAACAAACAGATGATATAGTCACAATCTCCTGATAAAACTTTTTAAATCCTGGGAGATGTTTCACAATAACAAATACTGTAATGTATTGCAATTAAGGAAGTATCTATTTATGTGTTTTGTGCGTAGGCATGCACTTGTAAATAGGATGAAACCAGGTTCTTGAACATTAGAACCTTCACATGATTAGGAGGTTCTAATCAAATATCCATTTCTGAACACATTCTCTGTAGTTAGAGACTAGTTTGGATGCAAAAATTAAAAGTTTTGGGGGTTTTTTGTTTCTATGCCATTGCAGCAAAAACATCATAAGTCAGAATTATATATTAAAGATGCTCTATGGTAGCAGTATCTTGATCCAAAACAGATTAAATATAGTTCTAAAGTGAAACCAGGGCAAATATTTGATAACTCTTGTATAATATTACATTTTTCTTTCAGGATATCCTGGCACAAACAGATCAAATTTCATCTTGTAAGAGGAATTCCAGTATAGGGTAGAATTCTTATGAAAAGAGAACCAGAAATAAGGTATTCCAGGGTTTTGTCTAGGATGCAATACAAACTGAAAGCAGAAAGAATGTAGTGAATGGGAATCAGAAGACAAACTGTGTTGAAATAAAATGTACAGACTCAAGGTTCCATTTTAACCTACCCTGAAACTATATATCCTATTTAATGGCACAAATATTTGCCTCTGTTTGCATTACAAAAGTGAAAGATTGTTTTTAAGGTGTAGCTTTTATCAAATTTACAAGATGGTACAAAATTTTAGAAATCTACATGAGAGGTCACTGAGAAATGATTACCTGTCCCATGAAAAGTCATGACAGCTCAAAATCCAATTTTATCCAAAAACTGTTAGAATTCTAACATATAAATAATATAGGGTTTATCATATAAAATGACATTTGAAAATACCAGTTTATCATTTTAAATTGAAACTGTCAATAATTCTGAGTGAGAACATGGCTGGAATCCAGAATTGCTGCATTTTCAACTCCACACTATTTTACCAAAATACTAGGTATAAAAAGAAAAATGAAACACCACCAATTTACTTAGTTTTCTGTCAGCAGAAACAGATGACATGAGACTGAAAGAAAAGGACTAAGAAGATTGTAGCTGACAGTTTTGTGCATAAGTCATTCTAAAAGGTTTTCCTTGTATACAAGAAGGCCCTTCAGACTGAGGCTGAAATCCAAACTATGCACAGCACAGTGTCAAACAAAAATATCAAATAATAGGTTGCTTGTGATAGCAAAGAAGAAAGAAAGAAAGAAAGCTCTCACCCTTATAACCAGCTGCATTGGTTTTCCAGTCATTAGCATTCAGATGTCCTGCTCGTGAAGTCCTGACAATAATGTGCTGTACGTCTCTCCAGGTCAGAAATGGACTATGAAACAGGGGAAAGACAAGTCACAGATCAGACATTTTACCAGCATGTAGGGACACAAGGTCATGTAAGCTGAAAAGTATCCACAGCAAAACAATTTTCATTTATCTTCTCTACTTTCCTTTGCTTCATTCAAAATAACATGTTCCAATTTTACAGAAAAACTATAAGAAATTATTTATACCACTGGAGGTTTGCCATATGCAGACTGTAACAATACATGATAATATTCTGTTATATGAAACTTAATGGAAGATGCATGAACAAATTTCACACAGAAGCAATTTTTATGACCACCACCTACTGTTTCTTAATGAGTGCGAAGGATTAGAAATCAAACTTTTGGCTCGCTGAAAAGCTCTACTAAATCTCACTAACTGCTAGCTCAAACTGAAAATTCCTCTATAGACTTTCAGTTCCTATTGAAGCTATTCCAGGTGCCTCTGTTGTTATTAGTTTGTCTTCTACCCCAGTCTTGGAATACACTGAGAGTCTGTGAGTGTCTTGCAAGAATTCCAAGCAGTTGGATGGTTGGTGAGTTGCAAAGCAAGGGCCTGATTGTGCAGATATGCATTCCTTTAAGGGATTCCTAATAACCTGTCCACCTGGGAGATGAAAGAAGACGTCGTTTTCATCCTCACTGTGACATTAATACACATTCATCTTCTAGGATGAGGGCAAATCTTCAGGGATTGCAGTTTTCCTTTTTTTTTTCTATATCTACAACTTTGAAAATTTCTTTTCTTAGAAGACAATCTAAAGCTGCCATCATTCGGCTATTTTGTCTTTCTCCTTCCAATTTTTCAGTTTCTCTATTTCGCAAGAAGATGATTAGTACTCTCTTTAAAATGAATTGTAGTGGAGGGAATGATAAACTGAGCCACTAAACAATGAAGAGGAAAAAAGTATTGTGGCAGAACACTAGGCACTAAGTACCATTCTCAGAGCATCATTATCTGTCCCTGTTGCACACACTGCCACACTTCCCTTCAGCTGAAGACAGACCAGAATGAAGTTTTCAAAACCCAGAAGTGGCTGCCTACACTGCCCAGGACTATGCAGTCATTGAAAACGAGGGAAACCTTGGTTCTTAAACCAGATTCTTAACATATTTAAATATTCTGTTGTTGCCTTCTGTCCCTGAGCATTTTTTAAAAACATTACTATGTTTATAGGTACATTTTTTTCTTATGGTGCAGTTTCTCACACTAGGCTGCTGGACTAGAATGACAGTAATTATATTCTATCCAGTTGAGATGGTAAAAAAATTACTGAAAAAGAAGATTAAAAAAAAGTCATGGAATGTAAGGCGCATTACAGGTTTGTAAGATAAGATATTCTTCTACATGTCACATAAAATGCTCTAGACTTTTAAACAACATAGCATTTGCCTGTACAACACCATTTTAATAAATTTCTAGCTCTACTTTACAACATTCAGTTTATATTCATCTCCACAGTTTCTGCAATGCATCCTGATCTCCTCATGAGGCAGTATTGGAAGGCTTTTGCCATAGAATCTACAGTCACAGAATCACACAGTGGTTTGGGCTGGAAGGGACCTTTAAAGGTGGCTTAGCCCAAGTACCCAGCAATCAGCAGGGACATGTTCTACTACATCAGATTGCTCAGAACCCTGTCTGAACTGACCTGGAATGTTTCCAGGCACTGGGCATTCACCACCTCTATGGCAATGTTTCAATGTTTTACCACTCTTATTGTAAAAGGAAGAAAAAAAAAAAAATTTCCATATTTTGCATTATCTTTATATTGGCTTTTACGATAAAATCCAGACAAGCTGTGATAGGACATAATGTATTCCTTTAGTTGAACAGTGGGGTAGGCAGCTATACCTCCACCAGCAAGAGTGTTCTGGTGAACCTGTGTCAAATCTGCAGTGCACACAGAGATAAAAAATTGTAAGTGCCAAAAACCAAACAAACAATGGCCTAACTGCAGGCTGATAATGACGAAATTGGGAGGAGAAAACCCCTGAGAGAAAGGCATCCGAATTACAATCTTTACTGTGTCATCTCCAAAGGAACAATAAAATGAGACTATCCAAAAGACAATGCTCACAGTCTGCTTAAGGACAGCATGGAAGAACAGCAACAAAACCTCAGGTTAGCTGCCACTCTTAGAACCAGCTTGACTGTGAAGATGGAGAAGGCTTACATTGTGTTAGGTTAATAAAGAAAGCTATGGTTAGCATGGTACCCAGGCTATTGATTTGACCTGTCTTCCACATTCCAAAAGACACTGCAATTCAGTGAAACTGCTACTCTTCCACCTTCCTCATTTTACTCCAACAAGGAACTGACAGGAAAAAAACAGCTGGGATCCCGGCTCTCAAGGTGAACAGCCAGGAACACCTCAAGTATAACTTCAGAGACCAGCCTCTAAAAGCTGATGCTGGAAAACACTTGGAGAGCCACGGAACTGTAAGGGATAGAGCTGCTCAACTCTTAAAAGACTCAACTGAGAAAACGCCAACTGAGATTTCTGAAATGCTTATACAAGTTACAGGCATTATCCTGGCACCAGAACAACAGCTAATAACAGTCTTATTTCTAGCTGTTCCTCCAAAGTACAGACACAGAAAAACTCAATGAAGAATTTAAAAAACATCACAAGCAAACATGACTTGATTTAACATTGTTTAAGAAATGTCTGAATGGAATTTTCTTAAAACCTCTTTAATGCAAGTTAAACAAAAAAAATAATCAGCCTGAATGGTTATTCTTTTCTATTTTTCATAATTCATATGTAACTGAAAACAGGAACAGATGTATCAAAGTATACCCAAATCAATGTCAATATAATAACTGAAATTCCATAAGATAGGCATAGATATGTTCTAAGGTAAGCATTTATTAGTGGTTATGTTTTTCAAATACTTCAGTTTCAAGAGAAAACTATTCCAAAAATGCACAGATTCGGAAGGAGATTTTAACTTGCACACTCGAGCATTGCCTTCTATAAGAGGCAGTCAATCAATGGAGCTAAGATCTAGCTAAAGCTGATGTGCTTAAATGATAACCCCTCCTCCTGCATTCGAAGTCTAACTACACTGGTGACTCAGCTGCACTTCCTCAATTCACCTCAGCTATCCCATCACTTTTAACCTCTGACTATATTTAAGACAAAGCCCGCATAACTTTGGTAACATAGAAATATGTTTTCTGTATCCAAAATTGTACCTTGCTATATAGTGCACTGCTCTTCTCCTTTCTGTAAGAAAATCAATCAATCTGGGAAGTATGCAAATATCTGTTCAGTTGCCTGAAATCTGAAGTATCTACCTCTGACACTGTTGACCCCTTACAATATGAACTCTGTTTTTCTTTTGTCTCAGTGATTACACTTAGTAGAGTACTGTCTTTCAGAGGAATGTGGTACATTGTCACTTTACTGTCACTAGCATCAGAATTCACTAAAATTCTTTAGTTCTTCCCAGCGCTACCTTGTTCTAGACTTGGTTTCATGTGAAAAAAAAGACAAATGCAAGAATGACATTAACCTGTTGGAGCATGTCCAGACGAGGGCCAAGAAAATGACTAGAGGGATGAAGCACCTCTCTGATGAAAAGCTACTTTCAGAGAGTGGATTTAGATTAGATCTTTGCTGGCAGGGTGGTAAAGCACCACCACAGGGTGCCTAGAAAAGCTGAGGGTGCTGCACCCCTTGGAATTGTTCCAAGGCCAGGCTGGATGGGGCTCTGAGGAACCTGGTCTAGTGAAAAGTGTCTCTGCAAAGGTAGGGGGTTGGAATAAGATGATCCTTAAGGTCTCTTCCAAGTGAAATAATCCTAAAACTCTATCTCACTCAAGTGAAGAGAATCATGTAAGAAAACAGACTCTCCAAGGCTATACCACACAGATGCCACACAGTAGAGAGGCAGCAGACTAATACTTCCATTTCAGTTGCTGCTTCTTACTAATGAAACTAGTTTATATACCACATGCTCAAAAATGTGTGTTGGCTTACAGACAGAAACACGCAGTTCAGTTGGGGATGTACAACGTATTCTTCTGTCAGCAACATAAGGGGTTTTATTTAAAAAACAAGGAACATGGCACAATGGTGTCTGGAACTAATGCAGGGCCATTGTCTCCCCTGACTCTGATTTGCTCAAATCCCAAATCCAACTTTTTATCAATGAGAAAAGGTACTTCTTCTAGCGACAGTAGATGGTACTAATCAACGAAAATAGATAACTTTTAGTAAGAAAATTGCTATTTCTGTGCACTAAACTAATTGTAGTTATTTTCTCATTTACAAGTAGAAAAATTTGACGTTACATAATGACCTAAGTGCAATACACGCACAAAGCAAGCATTTATTTATAGAACTTGATCACGGTAGTAGATATACTGGAAAACATCAACTGGGCACAACTGGAAAGCCATTTACTACATAAATAAGAAAACTGAAGAATGTGAAAATTAAGAGGTGCCTTTGTGTGACAGTTGTTGCATATTTACAACCCTGCATTGCAGCCTCAGGGATTTCAAACAAGCAGTCAGAAATTCAGTCACAATTCTTTGATTCCTGAGGGAAAACATACCACTCTAATACTCAAATACTAGATCAAAAATTATACAAATACACTCATATTCTGCATAACAATATCGTCAAACAATTTGTTACCAGGATTTCAGAAGCAGACTCCTGGTGGAAGAAATGGCTAAGTGGAGGGTTCAAATCAGTAGGCAAGTAAGAGATCCTCCATCAGCTATTTGCCAATCCTACCATACGGGGCTTGTCAAAGAAAGAAAGTGCAACGTTGCAGTGTAAATCCAACTTGCATTTTTTTTTGTTTGGTTGAATGTACCTCTGTGTGTGACTCGAACCAACCACTTGGCTGTTCTAACTCACACTCAGGCCATATTAGTGCTCTGTTTATCCTAGGAGGTCTCCCAGGAATAGAACTTGGCTACTGGGGAAAACTGACTTCATAGTCTCAAAACCCTTCCATAGTATAAATTGTTGTGTTTTCCAGCACAAAGCGGAATGAAACTATACATTATTACAAACATTGTCAAGAAGTGTTCAGGACTAAGTGCTTTAATTTTTAAGCAGCTTGCTGTACAAAGAATGTAACTAACCTTGCAAAATCCCTTCTCCAACTTGCATTTAAAAAAAAAAAAAAATCTCACATAAACACTGCCATTAGCAGAGGTACTAATAGGGAATCTAAGGAAGAATTTACAAAAATGCAAACTCTGTTTGAATCAAAATAGTTCCAGTAAGCAGTTATGCTAACCCACAGTATCATGTGTCCTTTATATCCCATTTTAAAAGTATTGCAGAAAATACTTAATAGCTTTAATTCCTAATATTTACTTAGGGTCACCTAAGTCGGCAGGCACCACAGGTGAAACATACAACCTGTAATTTCAAATCGCGTAAATAAGAAATTCAGAGACTGCATAAAATAAAGTAAACCGATTCCATACAAGCAAACACCAGATGCTAAAATTTAACAGATCACAATACAATGTCTCTATAATACTAAAGGCTGTACTTCATAATCTGTATTGTCACAGACCAAAGATTTCTCCAAACTGGTGAAGAAAACCAGCATGGGAAACAATAGGATGTGAACTGTTTTTCCCCTAATATCGCTCTTCTTTTTAACCTTTTTTTTTTTTTTAACCTTTTTTTTCTTTCTGTTTTATTTAGTGGCTGTGATCAGCAGCAGTGGCAGATTTTAAGTACGCATAAGAGAGAAAAGTTAGTGAATGGAATACAAAAGAACAAAACCCACATTTATGATATTATTAATATAATTCCTTTGGATCTACTCAAATATACAGGCTAAGATTAGAAACAGAGCCTACCATTTAATGAAATGGAATAGAATCTAAATGGAGGCAAAATCAACACATTTTCACTCTGAAACTCTTTTTAGTACCATGCAATGGAGTACTACAAATATGAAAGAGTTACTTGGGTAGATAGCCACTAGCACATTTTGTCTCCATCACCACATATAAAGTTTTAACATGGTCTTTATGTGTATTATAGCAACTATTAATTTTGAAAAAAAAATGCTAGTCCATATGCACTAAGATAGATTTCCCACTGGTAAAGTCATCGGAGGTCACAGAGAAAAAAAGGTAAGCTTCTCAGTGTGTTTTAAGACGTCATAATCAGAAAGAGCTTTGTTGTAGTTCTTACAAGAGACAACTTTTCCAAAACTTTCAACTACAACAAAACAAAAATAGTCAATTACCAATTTCAGTTCATTAAGTGAGAACAGTGAGAAAAACTTAACAGCGAGTTGCAATGTATACACACAGAGCCTTATCTGCATTTACAGATTGTTTGGAATGAACTTAAGGACTTTAAAACTCAGGTTAAGAGGAGATTTAAAAGTTTAAAACTCCCCACAATAACATAATATTAACTTTTCAAAATATCTTTGTTTTTGATAACTGCATTAAGAAAACACAATTATAATGACACAAGTGCTGCACTACTTAAGATTACATCAAGTCTTCAATTACAAACTCTTATTCTTATGCCTATAACTCAACAGCAAAAGGTATTCTGTGCTGAATATTGGGTCAAGGTGTCTTCAAAAAAAGCAACATGAAAGATGGAAACATAATTCTAGTGTTATGAACTACATGCAATTTGAAACTACTGTTGTGTGCAAATTTCTTAATTCCTTCAAAGAAAATGGCTGAGCCAACAGGAAACTACATTTCTTCAGAATTTAATAGAATCAATCTCCAAGAACTTAAAAACATTGACTAGGATTTGGGGTGAAGCATTCCATCTTAAACCTGCAGGTAATATCCAACCGAGTACAAAGTAATACAAAAAGTTCTGAAATACAGATTTACCTGAAGATCTCCCACATTTCTGCTGGTCCATGAAGCACATTAGAGATACATATTAGGCATAAAGAAAAAAATCATGCAGTTGAGAAAATGCTTGTAAGACAGGAAGTTTTTTTGAGCTAAAGTTAAAAGGACGATGGAACTACACTATTCACGGTGTTTAGAGCTGAGTAACTTGCCCCATGTTGAAAAACAGACTTGTGTCAGCATGCAGAAGTTGAGATTTTACTTTCAGTATGATATTAACCTATGTTCGGGTTGATCTAACACTTCCCAAAACCTCCTTCAGTGTTCAAGGACAGACACTGCTAAGAGGAGCCTGGTGAATGGAGGAGGTGACCTACAGTACCCTGCAGGGCACAGCAGATCTAGGCAGCCTTATGAACGAACTGTAAGATGTTGTGAGGATGCTATACATCATTTAATGGAAATCACCTGCGCTCAACATTGTTTCATGTTACTTCTACACTGAGTACTCTGTCAGCATGTCCACAGTGTCAGCTTTCCTTCATGAGAAATAAGCATGGAGATCTTTCCTGCCCTTAGAAGCTTACTGTGTATTATGAGAAGAAAGGTTCCAAAGCACTGTGTGATATCCACATAAAAGTGCTGGACAAATGACAAATATCTACCCCTTTGTTTAATTTTTGTTTCAGAATATATCTCAGATCTTACTTTGCTTCCAGTGCCAGGGCGATGATGCCTGCAGCCATAGGCGCAGAGGCTGAGGTTCCAGTATGGCTGTCTGTGCAACGCTGCCTCAGGTCTGTAGTAATCTGGAAGAAATTGAATGCGAAATTAGAACACAACTTCAGAAATAAGAGCATGTTTTATTTACTTGAATGAGTCACATGTATGCGGAGGGTATTTTCTTCTTTAATTGCAAGGAAATAAGGATGATGTTAGATGTTCTGAACTTGCAAGTCATTTGTCAATTTTTTAGACAGTGTTCTCTATATCACTCCATGGCATGATCAACAAAGACACTTTATAAACCAGAAGATCGTGCAGAGGGGTTTGAAACTGCACAATTGCAATTCTGCCCTTCTATTTGGATTTACAGAGGACCTTCCCTCCAAGAATCTCAAAGTGCTTTGCAAACAAGAAGGAACTAAATTGTATACACAGACTGCTTATGCAAATTTTAGAGACTATATTGAGGTATAATAATTGATTAGATTGCCTGAAGTCACACTGGAAGTATGTGACACAAGAGAATACAGTTTGGCTCAAGCTAAGTACCGTATTTAATCTTTCATTCACTCCTTATGCAATAAATCTTACGAAATTAAGCAGTAATTCACTGAAAAATCCTGATGTGATCACGAATTTGGCCCAGCCATCACTGCCAATTAGATGTTTTCAGTTTTAAATTGTTACATCTTATGTATAGATAATTACATGCTGCACATATTTTTGTATGTATTCTAAGTGGATGTACAAACCGTAATGTTCAATACCAACTAGATACACAGCCTTCTACTTAGTGTTAGAATGTTTCTATCAAATAATGAATTTTATACAGATACTTTCTGTAAGAATGTAAATCACACACAAAAATGTGTTTATTCTAAATCTTGCTTCTTTCAGGCAATGTCAATCTAAAGTGATTCTGCTTGGTGCTTGTCTTCCTGAAGTGGTTCTTAGCAAGAGCAAGGCAGCAGAAACTCAAGCAAAACCCATGCAGACTGGAGAACAGTTGTTTGAAGAGAACAGTCTACAGCAGGGAAATCTCACTAAAGGGATGTCAAAACTTACTCTGAGAATTTCAGTCACTGCAAGTATAAAATATCTGCCTGAGGAGCAGAGGAGAAGTTGCTTACGTAACACTTTATTTAAGCACATGGAACTATTGTGTTCTAATTCACCAGTATTGTACACCATTTCCAGCACAGACTTGCACAAAGAGGGAGAAGGAGATAATCAGAGGACCAAAAAATCATAATAAAGCACAGGGCATGTGAAAATGCCTGTCTAGCTTTGAAACCTCAAGCCCATGAAATGTGATCTGAAAAACAGCTGCATCTCATCTGGGCAGCATATAAGCTAAGACATGCAGGAGGTATAGTTTTCCCACCTGATGTTAGGCATATTCAGTATATTACTTGATTTGTGTAAGGCTGATGAAAACCCTCACAACGTGTAAGCATATGCAAGTTAACACAGAAGATTTCTAACAGAAAAGGAGCTAATAACACCAAGAAAATGTTGAAAACAAGTAGGGAGCATATGAAACAATATGGAATTCCTAAAAATTGAAAAAGACATATGAAAGCGTTTATAATGTCAGATCCTTAAATGAATCGACTTACTAGGGGCTACATTTCATGATTAATGAAGTCCATAAAGAACTTCTTTTCTCCTATTATTTAATATTCTTCATTGATGCACACTTTGTTAAATAATTTCTATCATTGGCTAGAAGTTGAAACCCCATAAATAAAATATTCATGTAGTTTCCTTCTCTCTTGCCCTCTTGTCTATTTACTGTCTATTCATTTAGAATATGAAAATTACCAGTGTTGGGAAAAGCTACAAGCATGGAAATTGCACAAGTGCTTTGACAATTTTAAGAGATGAAACTGCAGCAAGAACAGCCATAACACAGCATTGCCTATATTTGCAAATTCAAGTTGTGATTTTCCAGGTGGAATTAAGATGTCCAAGTACTAGATGATGACATGCACCCAGAGACATATAAGACACAGGTATCCCATTTGGAAAATACTGGTCAGTGCTGTGGCAAGAACCAGAAGGAAGACCAGAAAAAAGAGAGGGTGCAAAAAGGGATTAATAGACACTCATGGCTTTCATATCCTGGTACTTTATGCCCCGCACAAAAGTGGCACAGCAGGTGCTTTCCTTGGAGGACCAAAGGCAACAAAGCATCCAGAAGCTCAGGCAGAAAAAAATGCTGTCACAGCAGCTTTTCCCTAAGGGACAGCCTCTGTCAATACAGTGAAACACACACTGAATTCACTATCCTTGTTTCTCATCCCTTGGAAGAGCATCCTTCCAGACTTATTTTGCTGTCCTGTTCCTACAGATATCAAGCACAATAAGCCATGATGTCTCTTAAATTGGCAACATTGTCCCTCTTGTCCTAAATGGATACTGTGGCAGCAATTTGAATTACAGACCCCTATCTTCAGCTGAAAATGAGCTGACAAAGCTTTGTACACGTAAATTCCACTTGAGCTAAGTCAAAGGAATGTTACTGACAGGAGCTGAGATGTTTAGGGGTAGATTACCTCCAATATCTGAGGTGTGTTTTCCAACACTATGGATTCACTGTCAGAGAACTGTTGCATTTATCCCAAGAAAGGAGAGTACATAATCAACAAGAGGTGAGCAAATTTCAAGGAGAAAAATGGTACCCAAATTCCTGAGCAACTTAAAAACATCATCAACCACAATAAAAGGATGTGGTGTTTGATAACACCATGAAGCTGCTGTTAGTGTATATTAGCAGTCATTCTGATTGTTAGGGTGGGGGGAAGGAGAAGTTTTAAAATATTTCATTGAGTATAACACAGCTGCTGATTTGTGAAAATGCTGATCCAACTGTCCAAGAAAAGTCCATGCAGTATTTCTAGGGCCATGAGCTACAACAACTTCTAAGTAAGTTGAATCAACTACGTCTGATTGAATACAATGACAGTATTTCTGGTATTTGCCTAGTTTAATCAACATCAAATTAGCCACAGGCACCCTGATGAAGGGCAGACAGAAATTACAAAAATCACTGCAGTGCACTCTAATACCTCCTGCAGGCATTGGTGCAAAGCTTTCAGAAAAACTAGGTATTTATTAAAGGAAAAAATCTAGATGCTCTGTAACAGTTTTACAGATGCAACTTGCCCTAAGCAACTTGCCCTCTGAAAGATGCCATTGCTGTACAGTCATTATTAAGCCTGAAGCATCAATCTTCCCATAGTTTCCCCAACTGGGAAATTAATGAATAAAGTAAAAAAATAGGATTTCTCTTGGCAGAGAACAAGCTCACCTACCCTCTCCCAAGCCTCTGCATTCTTTGTATATTTCATGACATGAGTTTTCTGAACTGAGTGAACAATTTTTTACCTTCTGCTACAGTTCTTCAAGACATGCTGATTTCTATGAATTTGTGTCCCTAGAAGTGAAAAGATTTTAACAAGAATCTGTTCTATATTCTACACAGCCTATGCATCTATATATACCCAGAACAGAAGATGACACATCGTGTCCTTGTGCATATCTTGATACTCTGAGTAAGTTTCTGAAGGAGAGCAGGCTTTTGTGTTTTTAAAACTGGTAGGAGGCAGGATGGGCTTTTTTTTATTGTTTCAGTTTAAGCTCTGCCTAGAGTAGAATTTTATCCAATAAGAGAAAGAAAATCAGCAGATGAATTGCTATTCATCAGAAGACAACAAAACAGGTGGATCATTAAGAAGATAGGTTATTTGCAGGAGATAACTCACGTAATAGGCTTATAAACTGTATCTATGAGGAACTTTCAGATGTCAAAATCTTAGCATGTTACGAAATTATTCAAAAAACAAATTCAAAGGAAATGCATTTATGCAATATGTTGGATAAGTAGAAGAACCATATAGAACCTATATTACGTGGTGTTTAATTTATCCTAGCCACATGGTCCTGAGGGGGGAAGCTATCTTTAAGCATTGTCCTATGGTATTTGAAGTAGCAAAGAAGAGAATAATAGGAAAAAATACCTTGACAACTGCATATTATTAGCCAATACTTCTGTACTCAGAGTTATCAGAGGTAACATCTATAAAGAAGGATAATTTTATAATCTTTACCTACTGACCATTTGTCTCTGTCCCACAGTGTGAGCCTTCTATGCCTGTAACTACACCAGCACTTTGCAGCCACACTTGAAATCACCTAAAAGAAATTCTAGTTATTTTCCTTAAGAGTCTATGTAAAAGGCATACATATATCGGCATCTTCGGAACACTTGCATACTTTGAGCATTTTAATATATCCAAAGGATGGAAACTTAGTTGATAACAGGCTAATTACCATTGCAATTAAACTCAGTACAGTAGAAAGTCAAGTGCACTTGGTATACCTCACCTGAACAACTAAGGAACTCTTCCAAAAAGGTGTGTCTACCTCTTTTTGTTATTAAATTGTTAGCTTAAAATATTTTAAGCTGTCATTGTACAAGACAAGAAAACCCCGCCAAGAATAGAAAAACTTCTAAAATTATACTACATCCGATATTTTAACAATTATAAAAAATGGGTAGCAGTGAAAAGAGGAAAAAAAAGTGGTTTTTGTAGTTATAGAAGTGTTTGTGATTCTATTACACCATATTGAAATCAAATAAATTTTGTAACAATTTTTAGTCTACAAAGTGATTTTCTGATACTTGTTTACTGTTTGTTCATCTACCTTATAATACATTCTGCATGTACTGGACAGAAAAACAAATAAGAAAAGAAAAAATGAAGATATTCAGCTAAAGAATTGCAAAGAAAAATATGAAGGAACAGTGGAACATGACATTGCACAACTGTAACTCATTTGCTGTTCCTAAGTCTTGGGTAGGTATTTCTGTACTACAATACTGCAGAATTTCACCTGACACTGAAATCTGTGCTGTATTACATGAAAAAAATTAAAATAATTTTTTTTTTAAAACTTAGGTCATTTGACGTTGGGTGTAAATCCTATGCCAGGTCACTTCTTCCTGGTTTACTGCTGTGGCATTTTTGTTTCCTATTCTGAATGTAGGAGTCTCACTCTTGATTGTATGATCTAATCAAGAATTGTTACTCTTCAAATTTTGGAATAGAATTGAGCCCTACATTGTTTGCCAATTACATATAAATTTATAAAGAATTTGGATAATTTAAATTTAATAATAATCTTCCTATTCACCCTGTATTGTAATTTTTCCCTTTAAACTTGCTGCAAGCTCTCAGCTTCCTGTGGAAAAGATATGAAGACAGCCTCTGACTCAAAGAAACATCTATTCTAACAAAAGTGTGAGATGTGATGCATGATAGGAGAAGGATACATGACACAACAATGAAAACAAATACATATAGTTTCTAGACTCTTCTAGCACTTTACAGCAGCTTTAAAAACTTATTATTTGAAAAATAAATTTTAAAACTTAGTATTTGTCTCCACGAGGGGGTGTGCATGCTGAAGGGGCTTTCCAACAATCAGTTTGAAAAGCTTCACAATTTCATTCAATTTGTAGGGTTGTAGGATAATAGAAGCACATAGTTATCCATTATGTGGACAACTGGCTTACACAACACAAACAGAAATTATTTATCTCCACTACCCTGTTTCACCTCGTCATTGAAAGCACCTGGAGGGGGAACAGCCTTGCATGGCTTTAAATACCAAGTGCCACTAGCAAAACACGAAAGAGTTGTGTGTTTCAAAAGTCAATTGATAATATAGTACAGGAAAAAGAATCTTGGCAGGAATTTTTATAGTCTGATTTTCAAGCATTTGGGATCAGTGACTCTTACGGCATATGTGACTGCTGCAAGGTTGCTTGACACAAGAGCAGTCAAGGATAAATTACATTTTGGTAAACAAATGGTCAAAAGACCTGGCTAATTCTCATGGCTCTCCAGACTTACGCTTTTGCCATTCACTGTGCAAAGTGGTGCACACTAAAGGACTAAACTAAAGCTGGCATATGGAATTGAATTGTTTTGAAAATTATGGATGATCTGACTCATTAAAAACAACCCATCAGTGCTTAGAGAATTCATGGAATTCAATTAAAAATACTTGTTTGTGATAGTCAATGTGAGATCTCCACAGGAGACTCCAATTAAGAACAATTTCAGAGGCATATTTTTAATTCTTTTCAATAATATTTATGTAAGATATCTTCCTTATTTTCTAATTATGGGATAACTTGTATGCATTCTATATATATAATAATTATTATCTCCCTTGTAATTTAAGGTATACTTTTAAAAATCTTATAGTAAGAGATTAGCCTGCCTGTATTAGCACAGTACGAAGTTCCAGAAGTGATGGGTACTGTACTTCGGTAAACTAAAAAATTATATATCCTTGTGTTCCATGAGAAGTCTTCAACAATAAAGGTGACATCACCTCCAGGTGCTTTTGATCCTAGTGCAAGACATAAGGGCGTGAAATGTCAGAAATTAGCAATGTTCTCTTACTGGAATAGTAATTCTGTGAAAGCAGAAAGTCTGCATTAATTGAAAAGAATGGATGACAATCATCAAGAAAATTACAGCCATTAAGAAATCAGAGGAATGCACAAAGCTTAAATTAGCAATGTAGGAAAGTACAAATAAGGACTGAGAAATACAGAGATATTTTACTCAATATTAAAAACATGAGCAAGGATCTAAAGGAATAGCAATTAATTACATCTGAAGATAAAAAATGCAGAAAGGCAATAAGAAAAAGACAAGATTAAATAGTGAAACCTAAAACATAATGCGTAAGTATGTTTTATTTTCACATACATCAAAAAACAGAATCCCCAAACCAATACTGTTTTAATTGTCCAGAGAAAATAAAACTCTTATCTATATTAAACAGATATTTCACTGAATATTTCTTTTCAGTAAAAAAAAGTTTAAATTAAATTTTCAGAGCATGGGGATATGATAAATCATCCTTCTATTTATCTCTACTTTAAATAACAAGTTTAAATCAGAAAGATTGGAAGTGCCAAAGACACTGGAGACTTTACAAGAGCTGGAAAGGGAACTGCTATGTTGTTTTTAGCAAATGTTTGAACACTGCACAAGTTCCAGAAGACTGACAGAAAACCTGCATAGTGTCATTATTTTAAAAGCGTAAGCAGTATTGTACTATTAATGTCATATATGTACCATCTTTTTATCTAGTGTAAAGCAGCTGATACAGGATTTAAACTAACTTCTAATAGATTAATTAGCTAGTAGTATACTTAATAGTGGATAGCATAAGACATTGGAAAAGAAAGCTTGCCAAAGTACTGTAGTATTTTTTTCTGGCCATCACTTTGGCTGAAAGTAATATACTTAGGATTTTACAGACACATCAAGTAATACTGCACATCTAAAAAAAGTAATTAAATGTAAGAGATTAAAAATGTACGTGATACATAATACATTGATTTAAACTGAGATAATTATAAGGTCAAAAATATAAGCAAGTATAAAAAAAATTAGAAGCAGAGGAATTGTATACACCCTCATAGCATACAGAAGAATGAGTCTTGTTTCTAATTAGGTCTTCTACCATTTGGTTCATGGCCACAATATGACCTAAGGCTTTTACCAAAGACATAGAAGAAAACACCAGCACCTTCTGATGAGTGTTGGAGAAACGACAGTGATGATGAAGGCTGGTCTGAAGTGAGTACTAAACCATTGAGTTGTTAATGCTGGAATAAGGAAACCCTAACTACCCTTACATACTTCCTTGAACCACCAGCTTTGAAAAAGAGAAGCAGCAATGTGATGTGAAGCTTCACAGTGATGTGAAGCTAACAAGTGAAGCTAACAAGTCTCATCCAAGGTCAATATATAAAGAGAGGATAACTCACCTGGCACACACAGACACCATGCTTTTGCCACTGAATACAGCTGCTACCTGACTGGTCCGTCTACTCTGGACTCTAGAAGCTTGCAACGTGAAAAAGGGTTTATAAGGAAACATGACTTATATAGAATGATGCAAGAAGCTTACCTTCCATTATGAAAAGGGATTAACTTTTTGGGCTACACGTGCAGAAAGAAGACAGGCAACTGGAGTGGTATTCATACTAGCAATAAAATCTGTGACACTAAATGCTTAGAAATCAAACCTAAAGGGGTTCAGAGAGCAAACAAGATAAATCTTTTAATGGCAATGAAGTTTAAGTGGATTTTTTGTCACTGAAAACTTTGAAAGTAATATTGATTGTATTTATAAAAATTGTTGACCTGACAGCATCTTCTGGATTCAAAGAATTCACACAAGTCCTACAGACTTGGCTAAGTAAGGGGTCAAGCTGGATGAACACAATCACATCTGCTCAGCTTATTAGTCTCAAACATGAAGAAGTTAGTGAACATCTTTTAAAGGAAAATGAAGGGAATTTAATCACAGAAATGAGGACTCCTAGTAGATATAGTAATTTTTTTTATTTATTATTGTTTATCAGAGATAACAAGAAACATCTCAGGAAGAGAGAAAGAAAGCTTCAGTGAAGAAAAGCAAGTAAAAAACAGAAAAATCATTGGAATGAAGAAGGATCTCAGAACAAGTTTAAAACAAAAATTAGACCATCTGAAAACAACAAAGAATCCAAGAAGGGATGGCCAGCATCCCAGAATCCTGAAAGACACGGCAGACACTATTAAAAAAAACATAGAGGCAAATATTTTTAACTCTTTATTGACACCAAAAGAAGAATCTGCTAAGGACCAGAAAGAAAGAAATGTTAGATGAGTCCTAAAGAAAATATAGGGAAGAAAAACAATCTTCCAAATCCTTCAATTTTCTGATCCAAAAGTAATAAACTTCTGCAAGTTAAACAGTAGAACAAATAATAAGCAGGGAAGAGGACAGTATTAGCAAACCTCATCAACCTGAGTTAAAAGGTTTAAAAGGCAAAAAGGAGTAGAATTTGAATATTGGGAAGTATCCTGAATGCATTCATTTTGCAAAGGCACACAGGATGTACAAATACTAATTATATCAACAGACTATCAAACAATTAAAACTATTTGTCATTTTCCAGCAAACATGAGAACATTCAGGAAAATAGACACTGGCTGCTTAGGAATGAGAAGAGGAACAATACAGAAAAGATGAGCACTGAGCCCACTTTTCCTTACAATATATTTCCAGAATAGGCAGTGATATGAGTAATAACTGAATGTCACTGAATGTAAAAAGGAATGATGCTGGGTAAAAGCAAATTTGAGAAAGTAGAGAGGTATCCGGGTAAACTGCTAATATGTGTGTAAAATGTGAAAACTATTGATAATTAGATTTAAAACAAATGGAAGATATAAGTATAAATAATTTCTCTTTCTCTCCATCTCCCAAAGTCACTGTGCAAAATATAAACACATATACATGAAAAAACAAATAAAACCCATACTATTTTCCTGTCATAGGATTCTCCACTGCTGTATGTTGTAGCTAGTGTGGACGCACATTCTTCCAGATACCACGGCTTTTTTCCACTTTCAGCTGTGCTGCTTATGGAGATAGTGTAGATGCTATTGGTGTAGCCATCACAGGAGCAGTGGTCTCGACTTCTTCCACCATTTCCAGATGCCCAAACAAAGACTGAACCTAAGCCTCTTCGTCCCTGTTTGGAAACAGTACAAAAGATTTGATTAATAATTCTTCTTTTCTCTCTCAGCTGCTTAATAGTCAAGTCTCGCCCCCCCCCCCCCCCCAAAGTCATCTCATGAGAGGAAGAGAAGAGAATAAAAGAACTACCCTGAGAAGAATTTGAAAAGAGAACAGGATTTAGCAGATTTCAGAACCAGACATTAGAAGAATTGAGAAAATGAGTGGTATGAACACAGCTTAGGAAACTACTTTTATACAGTGTTTGTAGGTCTGCATCTATGTTATCCAGATATACCAAGAAAGTCATGTTGAAAACTCAGATGAAGGAGTAAAATAGCATACTGTGTTGGCTTTCTGGGTTGCAAGCACACATTGCTGGCTTATGTCAGCCTCTCATTCACCAGCACTGCCAAGTCCTTCTTAGCAAGGCTGCTTTTGATCTGCTCATCCCACAGCTTGTATTGATATTGGGTATTGCCCTGATGCAGGTGCACCACGTTGTACTTGGTCCTATTAAATACCATAAAATTCCCATTGGCCCATTTCTTGACTTGTCCAGATCCCTCTACAAGGCATTCCATCTTTCAAGAGTGTCAACTGCACCCCTCAGCCTGGTGTCATCTGCAAATTTGCTGAGGATGCACTCAATTCCTTCATCCATGGCATTAATGAAGATAATAAATAACACTGGATAACAATACCAATGTGGACTCCTGAGGGACACTTGTTACTGATGTCCATTGGACTCTGAGCCACTGACCACTGTCCTCTGGATGTGAGTGACCAACCACGTTCTTATCCAACAGTCCATTTATCAAATCCATCTCTCTGCAGTTTAGAGAAGGATGTTGTGGGGGATTGCCAAAGGCTTTACAGAATTCCAGACAAATGACATCTGTAGCCCTTTCCCTGTACACTGATGTAATCACTCCTTCATAGAAACCCATTAGGCTGGTCAGGCAGGACTTGTCCTTGGTGAGGCTGTGCTGGCTATCCTGAATCACTTCCCTGTCCTCTGTGTACCTTAGCAGAGCTTCTAGGAGGATTGTTTCATGAAGCTCCCAGGCAGAGAGGTGAGGCTGACCAGCTGGCGTTTCCCAGTGTCCTCCTTTCTACCCTTTTTAAGGATGGGTACAATGTTTCCAGACTACCACAACTTTTCCATTATCATGGAGATAATTTATGAGTTTAATAAAAGTATACTACCTGGAAAGACTTTTCAGCAAAGTAAGTTAAATAGCAAATTCTCCTGCCTAGTGTCTACATAAAGTCATGTCTCTAAAATTCAAATTTTCATTTAGAAATATTTCAAGCAGGGAGAAAAATCCCAAGGTGCCAAGTTCAATGTACTATGAAATCCATATTCTCCAGAATGGATCAGTCCAAACATTACAATGTTTTCACTTCCTTGTCTTGATCTTAGCTAATGCACCAACAAAAAGATGCAAAATAGCAACATTTTCAGTGTAGTGCAGGTTTATTAATTTGTTTGATTTTTTGGGGGTTTGTTTGATTGGGGAGGGGTTTCCGTTTTTTTTTTTTTTTTTTAAAGAAACCTTTATGAAGTGTTACAGCTCTCTTCCTCCACCTTTCTTCTTCATACACAGGTCTTGAAAGCAGTATTATGCAATTACATACAGCTAAACTGATACCCCATGGGAAATGCAGAACAACCAATACAACCAAGACAGAAGAAATGAGAATTCATAGCTTCTACTTAAAAAAAGCAACCAAAACTTCTGTAAAAGAACTTCTCAAGAAGATGCATACTTCATACAAGATGAAAAATGTCCTACTGGTAACAGTCTATCTGTTACCATCTGGATGGTAAAAGCAGAAAAATGTTCTGTGTGCAAACAGTAGTATAACATGATTTGTCCTATGCCATAAATACCTTTTCATTGCAGGTATGGCAGGTATTATTAGTTAGTTTGCACAGAGAATGTGTCTCTATTTCATTAGATGCATACTTATGCTGCTGTGCTAACAATGAACAACAAGCTTGAGAATCAGGTATTTGAATCATTTTTGGCCACAAAATGGTGAAAAACATGCCAATGGAAATTCTGGATTTATAATTTAAATTATAAACATCAATTTAGATTTTTAATGGTAAGGATAGGGCTTTAAAACTAACAGCCATTTGCACTGGATTTATGTTTTCATGCTTGGGTTTTTTTGGTAAACAAATTATGGCAAATATTTCTTTAAAACTAATGTCTCATGCAAATATGTAAAGGATCGATGTCTCTGTTATTACAATAAAAGGAAGTACCAGATGCACTGACCAATGGAAAAGAGTACCTTCTATATACAAAGTAAGAATTGCTACTCCTCTAATGCATTGCAATACTGCATATGTAAGAGCACAACAGTTCACAGAAAATAACAGCATTACCTTCAGATCAGAAAACATGCTATTCATCTTGTTCCTAGAAGTCATTTGCCAAAGCAAATGGCAGTCTTAAGAATAATAAAAAAAGCAACCCTCCAAACTAATTTTAGCACGTGTGTTCAGGAGAAGTCTGGATCTGGTGCTGAGTGACATAGATGGTTTAGGGGCTACAGTGATAGTGGTAGGCAGACAGTTGGACCAGCTGATCTTGAAGGACTCTTCCAACCTTGACAATTCCATAATCCTACGATCCTATGAACTTGACTAAAATAATTTGTCAAGTAAATAAATTCTGGTTTACCATTTGGTTTCCAAACACTCTGCTTTAATTCAGCAGTCCAAATCATGCTTAGGAAAATACAAACTTGGTAGTAACTATGCCCAACAAGTAAGCAGAGCAAGGGCACCAGCTATTCTACTGTATGTGAATGTTATTCTCACTTGGTACCATTTAAATACAGTTAAATAATAGTTGAACTGCGTTACAAAGCTAAGATAAACACACATGCAATACACTACGTAGCTGTTTATCGAAATCTATCATTTGTCATCTGCAAGGTGCTCAAGGGTATCAAGACAAAAAGCCAAGCCTTGGGATGCCAAGAAGCCAGTGTCATTCATTACCCAAAAGCATTTACAAATCATATGGACAGAAAGAACTTGAACAAAAACTAAGAATTAGTAATTCTTCTATAGAAGAGGCATAGACCAATATTGAATGTATGACCAATGCTCAATACTTGTCTCATGATTTTAGAATTTCATTCCCTCCCCTCTAGGCACTGAGTTGTTTCTGCTCCTCCATTTGCAATGACAGCTAGGGACTGCCACCTATAAATTCTGCATGATGTCCATAATTTTGCACTTGTGCTTGTCAGTGCACCAAATCAGGCCACTATGAAAGGTTCTCCTTTTTTCAGTCTACTTTCTTAAATTGCACAAAATCATATAATTAAAAAAAACCCAAAAAAACCAAAAAAAACCCCCAAAAAACCCCAAACAAACAAACAAAAAAAAAAAAAACCCAAACAAAAAAAAACCCTGCCCCGAAGTTGTTTTGTTTAATGCAAAAGAAAACTATTCCACTGATGACTGTGACTTGCTATTGACCCAGACACAGTCCCATTTTCTAGTACATTTTCTGGATAAAGCCAGTGTGCTCAACAGCTTAAATGAAATGGACTCAGGTCTTTTACAAAGAGACCCAAGGCAGATATTGCATGTGTAAAAGCATGAAAGAAGAATCTTAGGGCATTCTGTTTGGTTGGATTTTCTTTCCTTTTCTTTTTTTGCTGCTAATACCTCCACTTCCTTAATCAGCAAGTTGCAAGCAGGTAAGTGATACAAAAGCCCATTTTGGTTTTTTCCAGTTCACCAGCATGGACAAGTTAAGTCTGCCAAGAATCAGAGCCAGTATGAACATTCTCATAATGACATCTGCAGAATTTCCTTACACTATTACAGAAACATCCCCTGTTCCAAATGTGTGTTTGTGTATGCACCACATCTTCATGAGTGAATGAATTAGCAGGGCTGGCAAGGACCGTTATAAGGTAGAAGTCTTCACACACTCATAGAAAGACAATCAGCAGTCCCTCCCTCACACTTTAATGTTGCTTACAGCGCTCTTATAAAATACTCTAATAAAAACAGTTTCTATCTACAAGATCAGTGGAGTAAATTTTAATCCCACTATTTTATAAAGTTTAGACTTTACATTCATTCAAGTTGCTGCTTTACAAGCCAAGTTGCATTAATCCAGCCTGTGAATCCTGATTATTTCCAGCCCAGGAATCAAGTGCCCCAATAACCCTTTTCTGTCTATGGAGTGAGCTACTGGCTTGATAGATGTGATCAAATTTACAAAGGAATAAGGAAGAAAATGTGAAGGAGCAGGAAAAGACAGAGGGCAGAGCAGCAGACCTGGAGTAATTAAGAGTTAGAGGGGTGGCAAGCAGGGAGAGGTAATTTGGCACCAATATGCTGGAAATTGCACACCAATGAGCAGAAAACAAACCATGAAAATATAAAATGGAGAGAGAAGGAGGGACACTCTATCCACACCTAGAGCCTAAAAATTTAATTTCCTCTATTCTCCCCAATACTGTTCTAAAATTACTTAATATTTCCAAGAACAAAAACTACTGCCAGAGAGTGAAATTGATCCTGAAGTGGAAGCTGGAAAAAGTAGCCCATGGTACGACCTCTTCCTTAAAAACTAATTCCTAAAGAGGAAATGTTCATAACTGAATGTGCTGAACAGAGGCCAGCATTCTGGAGACCTAAAAAACCTACTATGCAGGCATGGATTTTAGGTGTAGCATAGTAAAATCACGGTAGTGCCAGGCACCAAGGATCACAGCATCCTGAGAAATGCACCTGTGAGATACATCCCCTTTATTCTATTTTCTGCTGATTTCTGCACTCTTGAGGATTTGGATGCTGCTGCCCTGTGCAAAGACATACAACACTGCCAAGCTGTTCACTGTCAGCATTTTGCTTTTGACCAGTAGCAGCTCCTAGCTCCTGCTGAGTTTCTACCAGTCCATTTAACCTCTTATCTGGGAATAAAAAATAATCTGGCACAACATCCTTAAAAGACTCTTTTGTAGACTGCACAGCACTGAACTTGAAAGCAGGCATCTCTCCAAAAACAGATAATGGTAAGCTGAGAGTCCAAGTCAGCAATTCTGAAGCTACCAGAAGACAGCCAGATTTATTTTTTTTTTTTAAACTGTCTTCTTAGATATCAAAAGCAAAAATTCATGAACAAAAGGAAACATTTCTCAAGCCATTAATTCTATTAAGGTATCCACACTTTCAGAAAAACTCATGTTTGTGCATCAATTTATTAAAAATGCACACCCATGGTATCTATCAGGAAATGAGTAATGAGCCAAACAGGTATGCATAAATAAGGATGCATGTTTGGGGGAATGGACAAAAACAGACACCTGTGTTTTTATATTAGAAGTTATGATTTTACTCTTAGGAAAACTAGGAAGCAAAGAAAATATTTCTGTTGCTGGAACAGAGCAATGTAAATACACACATAACATATGCAATGAAAAAATATATCACTACCTATAAAAAACAATGATTGCCTTATCTCTTAGGATATGATACCTTTGAAACATTGAAGCCATAAAATTCTATTGCACATATAACAAAACCCCATATTGAATAAACACAAGCACCTGTGTATTTACACACTAATTATCAGAATGTATCAGTGGAACAATTCAATATGTAGGCTTCATGTGGTGTATTTTTTACTTTACTCTTTATGAGAAAAGCAGTTTAAACAGTTCCAAGATATTCCCCACAGAGCTATAATTAGTGCCTGAAGTGCAACCAAAAGAACTGTTGGCTGAAACCTGAAATACGACCATGTGGAATATTGGAATGAATTTCTCGTTTGCCTAAACAAAACAAGACCAGCTCAAGGACTGCATGAATCATGGTTCTGGTTGAGGCTCTCTCTCCACAGTATCATTACTATTGTTACCAGGATAAAACAAGCTGTATACTGCAAACACAATGTGATAACAGAAGAGCTTGCTTTGCCAGAATTTCTGTGGTATCAAGAGTCTCTAGTTAATCAGAGGTGAAATTGTCCCTGCATACAAAGCCAAAATAAACAAGCAGTGCACAGGAAAGCTATCAGTGTGAGAACATGCAATCGATGTTAAACACAAACACCCATTATATGGTAAGGGTTCAGGCAGTTCTCATTGCCTTTATACTACTATCTGATTAATCACTCTAGAAAGGAGCCCAGGGCCACTAGATCCACACAGCTGTTGTTTCACTATTTACAACAGACTCTTCCTTGTGGAAAACTTCAGGTTTAGAGATGTCTGTTGAACTCTGGGGTTTAACAAAAAGAATCTATTTTCTTCAATTTAGCTCTTTTTGAGTAGATAAGCAGGAAAAAATGGCTGCTTCACTATTTTTGCAGACTGAGGACTTAAGTATCAACTTTGTGCAGTTTGTCTCCCATAGCGTTCATTTAAGAAACAATGTACTGGCTGTGTGGAAAGTCATTGCCCTCTGAGTTTTGTGCCTTGAACTGTTAAATTCTCTGCACAGAAAACTCTTGACACCAAAATTCCAGTGATTTCCATTCCAGAAATCTCTTTTTTCCTACGTGACATATAGAAATACATAGATATTACTGTTGTTCAAATACATGAGTGAAGTGTGTATGTGATTTGCTCACACAAGAAACGAGATTCATGTTTCCAAAAGGCATACTCTGAAAGCTATATATTTCAGTGTATGGAAAGAGATTCATTTGCCAAAGCCGCTTTTCAGTATTGTTTTTTCAAATTAAGATTTACTTCACACAAAGAATGGTGTGGGTTGGTTTTTTTTTTAATGTTCAATATATCACCTGTTTCAGAATGGGCATCCAAAACCAGAGGCATTTTGGCAAGTCCAAAAACAGCAGTGCTATTCTGGCTTGTTTCAACAGTTTCCATGCATGTGTGAGTTGGGATGAAGTAACCAAAGAGTTTTGGTTTCCAGTACACTTTGTGACATTGTAAGGAAAATGGACAGTTTGGGTATATTTTCCTGTAACTCTCATTACAATTTTTCCCATCTTTCAGGATTTTTATATTTCAGTGTATGCAACCTAAGAATGTTTCTGATACATTAATTCTTTACCTGATTTTTTTTTTTACTACATACTGACTATCTGTGAAAAAGCTCATTTTTCACAGAAAGCAAAGGACAGCAATTTAAAGGTTAGCTTTCTGTGGGGCGGAAAGGGCTCAAAACCAGGAGATTTTTAAGGAGAGAAAAAATAAGTTGTTTTTAGAATTTCGTTTTTGCTCAGTGACCAACCTTGCACCTGCGAGATGATAGAAAATACTCAGTGTTAGAGAATTCATGTATTTGTGTTTGCTTTGGGTAGTTTTCTGTCTGCTGAAGAAGAAATTAAATTTCCTCAGAATAGATAACAGGATGTTGTTAAAGACCTAAAAGCATTCTTGCCATGGGCTGAGGGCCTCTTTGTAATGGGAAAGGGAGATAAGTTGTGAGATTGTAAAACACAGCCTGGTGAAGACTTAAGCATGCTCCAGGCCCTTTGATATGTAACGCAGGGCTCAGGCCTTGCTAAAATGAGCTTAGCAATGCATGTAAATCCCTTTGGTTCTTTGTAATCCTCCAGCCAGTGAGGAATAAATCTATGGAATAAATCTATTCTTTACACTTCAGTTGTGGGTTGTGGTTGTCTTGGTGTTAGCTGCATATATTTGCTTCACAGACTTTGTTCACATATTTGCCAAACAAAATAAAGGTAACATCCAAAGGTACCATACAGATATCACTGCGCCTAAATATTATTTCATTTACTGGAAGGCAATATTCTGAATTCTACTTTGTATGAATGCAAAAAGTTGCTAACTGTGTGCAAACAGTAGAGCAAAGGATTAATATTATTATCTTAATGATGTGTTTAGGTTATCACCTAACCTAATTTTTGCTGGGCATTCCCCATTTATAGAAAACTACATCATATCAAGTTTAAACCACATCTATAAAGTCATTAAGATATCTGAGATACATCAGCCAAATGTGAGGTGGTCACAACTAGAAATTAGGCTTATTGGTGAGATACAAAGGAAGGTGGAGAAACTTTGCCAAGCAGTGGCTTAGGAAGTTTAGGGCTATGGAAGACAATCAATTGGGAATGAGCTGCCTAAAATATTCTGTCCACTGGATTGGTGAGTAAGGTATGTATGAACTTGTCCAGGGAACAGGGAAGCAGTACTATGAGCACACAGAGAATGCTAGAACTTGCCTGCCCCATTCTGGTATCCACACTGGAAATAATAATGCCAGAAAACAGGAAGTGTTTCAGAAAGAAACAGAAGAATGAAGTCTGATTTGGAAATTCTGACTAACAGAAAGAAACTCAATACACAAAACAAACTCCTAAGATTGCAAAACAGATTTTAAAGGACAGTAAGTGGCAACTGCATTACTGGACAAAAGCTTAAAATCCAACATACACTTTAGAATTTCAGATAAACATGTGAAATTTTTATCTGATAACTTATTTTATGCAGAGAAATGTATTGGAGCCATACTGTTTGGCTTCTGCAAAGACGTGATGAGCCCTGCAAGAAATCAGTAATGAAACAAAAGAAAATGAACATTATTGTAACATCAAGGTGGGAGTGGAAATGAATGTACAGGAAATAATACAGGCTCTGCTGGACAAACATAGAGGTCAAGGAAGTTATGAGTACAGTATTTTAAGGATGACCTCAGGAAACAAAGTTACTAGGTATTTTGACCGAAAAGAGAAAGAGCATCTTACTGAGTCTAGTAATCATCATCATCTGCATTCAAGAAAAGAATTCAGGCTGGAAGATGTGGAGAAGCACTGCTCTAATGAGCAAGGAGATGCACAGACTAGCTTTTAAGTCATCAGCGAGTTCAGCATGTCTATGACATCTAAATGAAGTTTGACATAATAGAAATATAACAGAAAGAAAAATGGAGGGAGGGAAAGTATTTAAGACAAGGAACAATTTATATCTAGGAATGAACGGGCAGGAAATTGCAGATGAAGAAACACTGTTGTTTCTTAGAAGAAAATCCCTAACCAATAGATTAATGCTGGCCATTAAATGTTTTCCCAACAGAATCAGATGGGGAAAAATTCTGATTTGTTCTAGAACATAAAACACTCAAGGTATTTAAAGGGCACAATACCTGTGGTGGTAGAAAGCTGTACTGGATGACCTATGCTGTCATTTCCTTTCTTATGTCCTATGTTCCAATTCAATTTATCCAAGACATCACTTGGACAAAATCTGTAATGAGTTACATGTGGAGTTTTTTAACACCACATATTAAGATGCACCATAAATACAGCAGAAGAGGCATTTTACAGTGGAAGTGAAAGACATGGACATGAGATTTCGGTTAAGACTGGATCTTCACAAGAGATTTACAGAAACCAGAAAATAATGGACGTATCAGGAAAACAGGGATATTGATGAAGCAACAACTGAATAAAATTTGGCTGATTGAACTTATGACAAAAGACAGGTGCAGATGATGGAACTATGAATATCAAAACAATGGTGCCATGTCTTGTGACATCAGCAGGAAGAAATATGATGATAAAATACCAAAGGATTTTTCAAGTTCTATTATGAAATCAGCATCCACCTCTAGTACAGAGCCAATCAAAGCTTAATTCAGTATGTTGAAGCATACGTATATCCATGTCTGTATCTCATGACATTTTCAGATTTTCTATCAAAGATGCAACCAGGATACATGGTACATATGCAAATTATATAACAGATAAATGCCAGGACCCAACACTAGGTAACATCAGCATACTGCAAGTCATGTCTTCTGAGACCATCCCCAAGTACAGCATTAATTCCTCTGACTGATTTTCAGCAAGTATTTTTTGCAAATAATTAGAAATCTGCAGGATTTCCATATCCATAACATCACAGACATGCATAAACTCAGGTATGTGTTATTTAGACTCAAACAACAGCTGTACAAGGTGAAAAACCATAATACACAGTTTAAAAAATAGTTTTAAAAATCCACTGTGTATCACTTGAAATGTATTAAAAAACAGCCATTCTGACATATTTGACTAGAAGTCTTCCTGCTGGACCTTCTGCCTTTGATTTCTGAAATGCAATTCTCTGGCAAAGTAAAAGAGAATAACTCCTCTTTGTGTAGGCAACACATTCTGCTCAGAACGATGCAGAGACATGATGACAGAACAAATAAATTTAATAGAAACACCTGTGGTAGAACACTGGGAGCAAACACTTGCCTAAACACTTGCAAATGCTGAGCAATCTCTTTCATTTTTGGACCAGAAACATAGTAATGATGATGAAGATAATAATAAATGTGAAATCCTTCTTCTTGATTTCTCCTTTTCTTCCCTTTTCTCCCTCACTCTTGTATGTGGGTAGGATGCTTGCAATGATTGCAAGAGAGCCTTCCTGCTCCCAGCAAGCACTTTGAACACACACGCTGCAGCCAAAGCTGTTGAAGCGAGAGAGATGAGAAGGGGCAGCAATGATGGGAGGGAAGGCACAAAGAGCCTGCACAAGAGGATCAGCCACACAGCACCTGGTCATTAATGTCCATCAAATATTTTGGCTTGAGTCCAGCTCACAAAATAGAGTGGTGTCACGGCAATAAGATGAAGTGCCCTGAGCGAAAGATTTCCATGCAGATTTCCCTTCCTCTCCACCCTCTCTAGGTTATATTAAGGATGACCTGACCAGTTGTTGATTTATACACACTTTCTTATGAGTACTACAGAAACAACATAAAGCATGTGATTGGTGAGACACTGGAGAGTGAGATAACCAGTTCTTTGAAATCCTTCAATGTAAAACATCCACAGTGGTCACATATCCAGAAACTTGACTAGTAGGTCTTTGCCATACAGCAATGAGAGAATAAATCTGAGTATCTGAAATGCTCTCTTCGCCAAATGATGTTGACACTATTGTAGAACACCAGACTTATTTTGAGTACAAATAAACTAGCCTGAATGCTGCATGGCAGAGCCATGAATCAGCAAGCTCAACTCCACCAAGTGCTTATAGTACTGTCCTCATTGACTGTGAGACACCAACAGGCACCTTAAAAAGGTACTTAGATTTTATATTTATGAATCAAGGAAGGCTTTTGTGCTCTCCATTTTGTCCCAGAGTCAGCAAGTCTTATTACATGATTTGGCCACAATCATGTTATGCAATGCGTAGCCTGTTTGTCCTTGAGCACAGGGCAAAATGTAGCATTACATACTTAATGTTTCCTTGAATATGTTACTTTTGGATATACCATCACTTGTTTGATATTTTTTTTTTCAGGCAAATTCTGCATGATTACATTTTTTTTTCTTGGTATTATTAGGTCTACAAGTTCTAATGAATCAGTATTTAAAACACAAACGTCTAGAATTTTCCACACTTATGACTACACTATTTTCAAGAAAAGGACCTTCTGAACTGAAAGCATAATATGAAAGGAGTTCTATATTTGGACAGAAATTGCTTTATAGTAAAGTATCCAAGTCTTCTCTTAGAATTCAATTATGCAAATTTAGTAAAATTAAATGAAATACCCTTAAGGATGACATAAAATCATACTACTTGTGACAGGTTCAAAAATTGGTTTCCTCTTCCATTACCCTGGTCCTGGGCAGAAATTTTTGGTATATTTAACTTAAGGGTTCATTTCACGAATTAATTTATTCCTCAGTAGCCTTTCTTTAAATAGATTTGTCTGTTTCAATTCAAGGCATGTGTTGTCTCTGTGTAATTCTACAGAAAAACTATGCAGTCATCTTTATTATTTTCTGCAGGATTTGGAAGGTGTAACCATATTAGCTCAGCAGATTTAAAAATAATAATAGTTGTGAAACACACAGCATAAGCTGGTAACTGGAATAATGTGCTTAAGATAAATCAGGTGCTTTTTTCATGGAACCCAGTCTCAGAAAATTCAACAATGAATGAATCTTGCATCCATTTCATTTTTACACATTGACTGTAATAAATCTAAAATAATTATTGAGTTTGATTATGCTCTAATCAAAGTTATTATTCAGCAATACCTTTGATTGTCCTAATAAAACCAGCTGGACATAATTTCCTTTTCAGATGTTTCCAAAAACTCTTGGCATTTCCCTTCACTGTTCCATTTTAAAATTTTAATATGCCATTCTGCGGGTACATGCATAATAAATTAAGAATATTAATCATCAAACTTTGTGTAGGTCTGAAAGAAGGTTTTGCCATATTTCCTGTATTGATGTGTCCTGGGTAACCCAAAATGTTACTGTACTCCATACCTATCTGTGCCCAAAGTTGTTACTGTCTCTTTGAGAACTGGTGACCAGAAAAGGAACTTTTCTTAAGGTTGGGGGCATACAGGAAAAATGTGCTGTTTTTTTTTTTCTTTTCTTTGTTTCTGGGGATCCATGAGGAATCCATGAAATTCAGCAACATTGTAACTACTGATAATCACTGTTATTTTTTGCCAGTTCCTGTTTCATTTTTTAATGACTGTTTTAAATTGTTATTTTTTCACTTACATCTTCTTGCATTCATCTCTTCTTATTGGTGAATAAGAAGTGGTTAAAACCAAAAGGGGAGGTAACTAATTTTGGAGTGTCTGCCCTTGTCTTAAACCAAGATACAATGTAATTTTAATTTACTCCACAGATTCCATCCTAGATGTCATACTGTTGTTGTTTGATTCAGTATTTCTGAAAAAGGAGAGTAAAGATCTGTACACAACATAATAAGCATTTTTGTATATTATTATTGCACAATTATTGTGACTGCTTAGGGAAATCTATGTTTGGCTGCATATGTAATCACAACCTTGCACAATGAGCCCATTTCTGGGATATTTCGTCAAAGAAAATTCATCTTTTCTTCTTTCATTTGCCTCATCTTTTAAAATTACATAGCTTATGACAGTGTAAGTAAATATAGAAAAAGTACCTTTTTATGAATACAGAAAGACATGGTTTATTAAAAGACAGAGAACAGGTTAATCTTGAAGTAATTCTTGTCTGGAAACAGCCTAACAGGGAAGGTGGTAATTCCAACATGCATTTACAATCTTTCAGTCTACATTATATTTTAAAGAATGAAAATTAGAGGTTAACCTTAAATGTTTTCTATCTCTTATCAGTATATTTTTATGTAAGTTTTAAAAAGAACTTCTATTTCATGAGTAGAAATTAAGTAGCTTTCATAGTCAGAGACAGATAAAATATCCAAATACATGGAAATATTTAGATCTATTCAATTCTTCATGGGCAACTTCAGGCAGAGCAGAGTTTGAAAAAATGACATAAATTGGAAAAATAATAATTTGACTTGTATCAAATATGACTTCTATTATTTCTTTAAAAATATATCAAACTTCTTCTGCTTTTTTATCAGAAAAAGCCTACCTCAGAAAATTAAATGTTATGTTTTCACTATAGGCTGGTGCTTATTTCACATACAGAACAATGTGGTGGTAAAATGAAATTCATCTGGGGTCTGTAGGGTATCTTCTCATATTACTGCTGTAATAATAACAGTGGAACAATAATGTTTGTAGACAAGATCTATGCTCTTGGCAAGTTTTTTCACATACTTATCCCGAGTTTGAGAACTTGAGATTTCAGTGAGGAAATGCCTGAGTCCTTCTGGTACAGAAACTCAGGCTGAACTTTTCACAGTTGTCTTCCCTACATGGAATATGGTATTTAAACAAACATATACACATGTTTAAACTTAAACTTTCTTGAGCAAGATCCCCATCATCCTTGCTGTTCCATTAGTGTCCCCTTCATCACAGTATTGTCAGTGCTCTGAGATAAGACATAAATGGTAAAAGAACCATGGGTGTAGACATTTTTTTGCCCCCAATTCCCAAAGTCATCAAACTTATATAAAGAAATCATGCAAAACAAAGCAAAACAGAAATGAAGAAAAAAGTCAAAGGCTATGCTTTTAAATTTCTTTGCAACTCAGATTTGATGAGTTGGCACTGATGTGCAAAGTAACATTTCTCAGTCAATTTATTTCTAATTACATCACTACCTCAGAGCAGTTTTAAAAGACACTGAGGATGACGTATTCCAGTTGAAACTGAACAGAGCTGATACTTCAGGCAAGGCTGACAATCAGGTCACCACAAAAGAAAAATTCGTTTTTTAGTTTTATGCAAAGGAAGTTTTTGTCTTTCCTTCCAAGTTCTTTGCCTTTCCCCATGCTAAGCATTGCAGGCACTGGGCACAGGTGCACGTGAGAGCAGGCCCAGGCGATGCGCTGTGATGCCAACCTACCATTCTGATGCCATTCTCAAAGGCCTGACGTGCCAGAGAAGCAGGTCCATCCACAGTCTTTCCGTCGTCATCAGGCCCCCAGCTGGCACTGTAGATGTGGATGTGCTGGGGATTAAGGCTTAGAGACTTTGCTTCCACCATATCTGTCACATCTCCGTCCAGCATCCGTACACCTTCAGAATGAAAAATACAATGAGCCGTACGGACAAGCTCAAAATGGTTCTTCCCCCCACCTCCCCTCCAGAGAAAATCGTTGTGTATGATACTGAACTGAATAATTATAAGGATTTCTGCTGTTATCAAAGAAAAAAACAAACTGAAAACAACTAAAAACGTTGAGAATCTGTTTTCCCAAAGTCTCTAGATGGAAAAAAATGAAACAAAGATATGAATATTTTCACCCTTCTTAAAGTTTTAAAGTTATATACTAGCAATTTATCTGCAATACAGCCTGCAAACTTCAACGACGTTTTAGGCTAAATAGAATTTTTTAAAATACTTGAACCTTGAAATGTTTTTATGTCACTTAGAGGTAACAATTGATTTTCTTTCTCCTTTTATAGTGCAGCAAAAGTGCAGCACCTTCCTTGACTCCTCCACACTTTTAATCATGTTAACAGATGTAGTAAAAGGATCCCTACAGACAAGTAACTTTGGCATCATTCCTTCATTTTATGAGGCTGCAAGGAAGAAATTGGGGAGAACTCTCTTGTGCACAGAGCTATTACCACACACTGTAGCACAGCAATTACAACAGGTTATGAACAAATATGTAAGGTTGTTCAACCTGAAATTACAATATGGTGAACATCCTTCCCTTGCAGAAGAAACTTTTGTGAGGAATAATCTGAAATTCTTATGTTAAAAGAATCCATTTCTGTGGGTTTGGACAAGTCAATGTGCCAGCACTTCAGGATGTTTTAAGTTTACTAGACTGAATATAGTATGCAAAAGTCTGAAAACTGAGAAAATATGGAAACTGATTTTTTCTAATTCTAAAACTTTGTGGTTAAATCTGAGAAAAAAACAATGCAAGTTTTAACCTAAAGAAGAAAAAAGATCTACACGCAGTTAGTGTGACGTGAACAAAAAAAGGCTAAATATAAAATAAAAATTTAATAAAATTGTATGATAGATGGATGCTCACTTCCACAGTTTACAAGTTAGATTCTCTTTCCTCTTTAGAAGGAGGAAAAACTTACTCCTACATATAAGCCAAATTTACATATTTTTAATTACAAACACATTGCATTTTGCTTAGAGCTCAGATTAAAGAAACTTGTGTATTTACCAAGACTTTAACTTCCAATTAACAAGACGCATAGGGAGTGCTTTGTTGAAAGAAGACTTTTTCTCCCTTACTCTATTTCACTCAAAAATGAAAAGTGATTGTATTTCTCAGTTCACACAAAAGCTGTCTATGTTTTGTGAGATAATAAACTTCTACAAACTGTGATCTCACTATGGACTTGGCTTTATAAAAAAGAGTCATTAAACCAGCTCTGGGATTCTAGGATTTTATTTTCTCCCGCATAATCACAGAAAATTAATGATGGGTGAAAGCTGTGTGCTCAATTCCTTTAAAGCATATTAAAGTATCTCTCTAGTTCTGAATAAAGACAATAAAGTACACTGGTTTTGAAAGAAGGAAAATAGAGCTTTCCTTTATTGACTTCATTAGCAAGTCTAAATATTATACCCACCAATTATATCCACCAATGAACAATAACTCCAAATGCTGCCATTGGCACCTAAAGTAATTAACATCTTTTTTTTTCTTTTGTAATGGTGAAGTGGTCTACTTTGAAAGCAACACAGACATGGCTGTGACTCAGGTGCAGTTCTTTGCAACCAACAATGGACAGACATACTTCAAAGCTATTGGCCATGGCCAGCTGTATGGGGTTCCTCCAGGCCAAGTGCCAAGTCTTGCACT
>CM031878.1:57975167-57986543 GCA_018697195.1 Certhia americana
GAATTTCTTCACTCAAGGGGCTGTTTAAGCAGTAGAGCAGATTGCTCTGGGAGGTGGTGGAATCACCATCCCTGGACGTGTTCAAGAAACAACAGGACATGGCACTTAGTGCTGTGCTCTAGTTTACAAGGTGGTGGTGATCAGTCAAAGGTTGGATTTGATGGCCTTGGTCCTAGCCAACCTAAATGACTCTGTAATAATTTGAAAAACAGACATCTCACTGGATATTTGCAATGAAAATAATGCTCCTTCCTTCCTGCCTTCCTTCCTATACCCCCCACCCCCAAGGGAAAAAAAAAAAAAATTCTGCAGTATTTAAGTCTGCTGATCACACATCTTCTAAACTGCATTTGGCATGTGGTGATAGGACAACAAAAGCTATCCAAAAGGCAATTAGCAGACTGTGTTTGCAGACTGTTTCAAGACTTCAGAGCCCTATAAACTTTTTCTAACATTCGCAGTAATTGCAAAATGTAAGTGGCTTTTTACTCAGAACAAATTTTCAATGAATCACAGGAAACATGCAAAACTGAGCTGAAAGGAAGTTTTCTTTTTAAATGCTTGTTTTTATTCAACATCTGACTTAAAGAAACAGCTGAACTAATCCTCGTCAACTGAAGACAATATACATCTGTTGTGCCGTAATTCAGTGTAACTGTTTTCCCATCAGGACTTGAGCCCAGCCAAGTAACTAAGCACCCAAATCCCCACAGATGTTTTACAACTTCCACAATCAGTTTGCAGCAATAACAGCAAGTTAACCAAGCCTTCCTATAAAAAGTCTCACAAGCTCTGTACATGGTAATCTGTTTTGTGTGATTATTGCAGAGTTTAAATCTAAAAAAAAAAAAAAAAAAAGATCCCTTTGGTGCATTTGTTTGTCTTTTAGTAAGAGGGACCTGTAGCTTAGTTACTCAGAAACTGATATAATGTTTTATAAGAAAGTTGTCATAACCTGTAAAAAACTGAAGGCCCAGATTGCAATTTTACTAAAATTTTCTTTTCTACAGGTTACATATCCACTTATACTATTGCAAAAGAAGGCTCAGGCTTTCTTAGAAACTTAGTCATTAGAGGTTGTTAAATGTTTGGAAATGAGACAACGAGTACTGACACATTTAGAAGAAAACTGGATTTGTTCAACAGTATTTTATGGCATATTGATGGGACAGATTTTTTTGCCCTATAACTTGATATTCTTAGTATTCCTTATGTGTCCAGAAATGCTGTCTGGTTTGAAGTAAAAGATACTTATATCGGTGGAGCAAATCCAACATCATTGTAAACAGGTGCTCTTCTATATAAGGAGAAATATAATTGCTTTACCTCAACTCTAGTTTCTTCTCCAAGAATACCCCACCCAGGAGGGCCTTTAAATCCCTGGGAAACAAGCAAACTGAATACTAGTTCATCATGATAAGATTCAAAATTTTTAGACTCTGTCTAGCCTGTAGAGAGGGAACATAACCACTCTAAATTCACATATGTAGCTTATAGCTGCTCTCAGGGAAAGGAACAAGACATGCCAAGTAGAGGTCAGCAGCAGCAAAGCTCTTAAACATAATTACCTAGTGGAAGAGTAAGCTTAACCTGCCTTCCCTGGAACTTCCTCTTAACTCTGATTTTCGGCAGATTATTTGTTGAGCTTTCTGAAGATTTATTTCCAAATGCTGATCCTTTTAAAAGGTTGCACCTCAAGTGAGCTTTATATATGGTTACTAATTTCCAGCTTTCTTTAAAGAATAAATAATAAAAAGGCACAAGTATCTAGTCTTTACTGTTTCTATTACCTGCATACTGTGTCCATCTGACACCATATTTAGAAAAGACTGAGTTGGCTAATATGTCTGGAGAGTATTATCATTATTATTATTATTATTATCATCATCATCATCATCATTCCTAATGCTTAATAATTAATGAACTATTAAGAAGGCTACTCTTACTTCTGGAGAACTTTTTAAAGCCATGTCAATGCTGTTGCAGGTTGCGTGACTATTCCACTCGAAGATGAAACTTCTCCAGAAGGCATCTCTTACTTCCAGCAGTGCACTAAGTCTCTTCTGACTCTAGTCTGACAACTCAGAAGATGATATCGTAACTGCTGGTACATGGTTAAATGCCATGTTCACATGAGACAACCTGTTCATCTGTCACAAACTCCCCCACTTGACCAGTTCTGATTTTCTAAACACTCTGACAGGGTAGCTTTGTGCAGGAAGGCTCTTCACCTGATGGGAAATGGTTTTTTTCTGCATCACTGTAACCTTATCCTGAATCTGGTAATATCTACCCTAATTTTGTTTACCCAGCAGGAAAACAGAAAGCTGATGTGAGGATGATGTGGTGTGCTTTGGGTAATTTGAAATGCATCTGCACTCACATTTGATTTGGATCAAACTTGTACTGATCTAGCAGAGAACAGATGCAGTATTTTTAATAATGGAAACATGGTCTCAATTCTGCCTGCTCCTATTTTTGAACTGTCCTCTGATGTACAAATAGGTAAACACGTTTCTGTTTTCACAGATGGGCTCTATTTTAGGCTCTATTTCGAAAGGCAACAATTAATGAGTTTGAACTATGAGTCTTTCAGCTGAAATCAAATGTACCCATCCTATGATTTTGTCAAAAGTTCAGAACAAACTTCACTAGAAGCAGTACAATCTGTCACAGGCAGGCTACATCCCAGGAGACATGAAGATGACATCTTGTTAATCATTGCCACTAACTAAGCTAAAGACATTAACTGGACAGCCAATGACTAAGAATTCCCAGAAAACACTTGAAACCTCTTGGATGAATGAACAAAAGTATATGATCAAACATTAATTTTTAGGCAACAATCATATCACCCATAGGGACCAAAAGGAGATTCTCACCAACCACAGACAAACAACAAAAAAATGCTTTACGTTTTGAGAGTGTTTCATTTGGGATCAATATGCAAGGCACTATTACTGAGGTGTACTTTTACTTATGGTTTGTCTAAGTTCATCACTTAAGAGCTCTGAATCTTTGAGAAAACCCCAGTGTCCTAATTCTGGGGTCATGTTCTCATCAAAAGTTTGACTTTCTATTTTTTAATGTGTACTGGGAGGCAGTGTTCCAGAGAGCACTGCAGAAGGGACACCACAGCAAACTCCTTCAGTGTTTATATTGAGTGACCACTCTACAAGTGAGCTTTACTAGCTAAGTAAATGCTACAGCAAGGCTTGTTCATACGAATCTCCTTCTCTTGTTGGGAAAGGTCTGAATGCACCATTTAGCACAAAGGGCTCTTTGGTTACATTTTTTTTTCTGTGGGAGATTGTTTCACATACCTCCAATCTTGGCATTAAACGCGATTCCTACTGTGCAGTGTGAGTTGTTTGCCGTGGCTGCCACTTCTCCAGCACAACGGGTTCCATGCCTGCAGTCAGACAAACATTTTCCAAGTAAGCACAAACCATTGGGATTAAACACTTGCATTTTGCTTATCCTCAGATGCTAAATGAACAATTATCCCCCATGTCTTGCACTATTTAACCCCTCACAGTAATTTATACCCATATTACAATATTCCTCTGAGCACATTTTAATATTAGCACAATCACTTTAAACCTTTCGTGCCTGATAGAAACACAGTTTGTAATAAAGACATAACAGCAATGATACGTAATTCACTGCAAAAGCAAGGAGTCTTACATATTGGTTCTCAATATTGAACAAAACTCTAAATTTAAACAATTTTTTGTCCAGAATTCTCTAACAACCACTGTTGTTTTTAGTATATGTTCATCCAACCTCCAGCACACACAATATGTCATGAGGAAGATTGCACCAATGCCCACACTCCTGTTTATAGGGAAGGCTAAGACTGTATGCCAGGTAAATTCAAAGCTTAAGGCACATCTTGGTCCTGCCTTGGGCCAACCCTGCAAGCCTGCTTGCCTTTCTGGAAGCAATAAAAATGTCAGAACCATCCTCCAGATCAGAAGTACCCTCTGTTTCTGGAAGCAGAGCTGAGCTGCAAGTGCTTAATTTCAAGAAGCTGCTGAAGGAAAACATGAAATGTCCAGTGGCTGCTCACACCCTTCCCCAGTGTGCACGGCCGCAGTGGGATGCTTTGCCTAGCCCTGATCCATGCACTCTACAAAATGACAGTGGCCATCCACATTGTGCCCAGGGTAGGTAAGCTGCTATATTTTGTGGTTTTGGCCTTTAACACAGGTTTCACAGAGTGCTTTCTACTACTAAGAAATGCCCTCATCCTTGTGCAATTAGCAGCTCCATTGCAGAAATGTGACACAAGCAAGAAGGAGCAGGCAGGGAACTTCAGAGAGGTGCCATGAAAGAGAGAGAGAGTTTCAGACCAGACAGCAAAAGAGATGGGGAGTTGATAAGACATAGACAGAAAAATAATATATGGCTTGGGTAGCCAGCAAGGAAGAAGTTTAAGTCAAAGGGAGAAACAGAAAACTACATAGCAAGAACTTCAGAGAAGGCTAGCTGAGATCAGCTGTGTACACAGACACTCTTCTCCTGGTGGTGGCTGACAGGCTTGTACACACATCTGGAAAACACTTTTTTATGTGCTTTTTAATTAAAATGGATGCCCAAATTACAGACAAGAATCACTGTTGCTTTCTCTTGGTACAGCTTGTTTTGGGTAGTCATTCCTTATTTCATTGTTGGAGTAAATTTTCCCTCTTACCCTTTTAAGACACTTAGGTGGGAGACACTAAGATGATTTGTTTGGAATGGATTAATGTAAAACAAGAATTACAACAAATAGGACTTCTCTTCAAAAAAAGAAACAAACAAAAAAAATATTTTGCTTATTTTGATCAACCCTAAACTGCTAAAATGTCAAAGAATATAATTCAGTTTATTTGACAAGTAAGATATACATAACCTATGAGGAAAGTGTAATCTTTATTCACAAAATCAAACTCATCAATTGGAAACTGATTAATTCTAAAGCTGGCTCAAGATTTCACAATTATATTATCTCAATTAATTTCCTATTGATCTGTCACAATTCCTGATTTAGTTGCCAAACTAGATAGAGGATTTTTCAAGACTGAAAAATCTGAAGTTTATTTTTCATATGTAGACTAATTTTAAAGCCTAAGTCTCCTTCATCTGAAAAAAAAGCCTGTTTGACTTTACTTGGCAAATAAATGTCATATCCATTTACAGAATTATTTTGAAAAGCCTGAGTAAATAGTTCAAAAATCACAGATGAAAACAAGTTTTGTTCTTTATTTTCAAGCATTTTCAAACAGTCTTCTAGCTCTGTGTTTGTAGTAATATCTTTTTAAAATGTCTTAATATTTAAATGAAAAGGCCTGTCTTAAAAAGTTTTACAAGACATTATACCTGAACAACCCTTCTTTTCATTTTGATTTTGTTAGGTGTCACATGAAAGTTTTGAGGTATTATCACTCAAACATCAAAGCACACATGACTATACTCTAGAAATGTAGAAATACCTGCAGACATCAGCATAGTGCATATAATTTATTAATAAATCATTCCTTGCCTGGTGAAAGGTATGTGGCTAAACTGCAGAGACTGCATTGCCAAGAAATCCCTCATGGGTACTAAGTTTGGGAAGAAGCGATGGGAGGAAGGTCTTTGAGTAGAGAAAGTGAATGGATAGAAGCCACACCTGGAGGAGGGAGGCTGCCTGGAGAATAATGGAACAAACAGTTTGGATTTCTCCTTGGCTCCCAATGGACTATATGGATACCTGCCACTTTGGTAGCTACACCCAACGGGCCCTGCCAAAAAGACTGGATTTCCACTGCATCATCAAATATGCTATATTTGATGACCCCAGGGCCACGTAATGTGTGCAACATCAGTTCTGCTCACATGCCCTTTTTCTCAGAGGGGGAAACTTCCTATGTGTAAAGACAATGCATTAGTACTGAGAAATAAAAATCCAGCTTAGTCATTATTATAAATTAGAGCAGAATCCCAGGGATGCAACCTGTAACATGAACTAAACTACGTGGTTGGTGGAGATTGAAAATTATAAGAATAAAGGAACTTTAAATATTACAAAAATTTTCAATCCTATGGAAGGAGAAAGAATGGAAATTTGGGTAGCTATTGGTATTTGCAGGAAATAACTGAGTTGGAATTAATTCTTTGCAAAACTGTTCTTTAGCTAAATTTCCAAATGTTTTCAAAATTGTCTCTTAAACTGCAATATAACCCTCAAAAGGAAATGTGGTATCTGAAGGGTTAAAATGTAGTAACAGCTGGAGAAAAAACGTACTTTAACAGCAATCATCAGAAATGCATTTTATTACATCCCAGACGAATGTCTTATATAGCACTAAAAAATATTATTTTAGAGCTGTTCATATATAAATGTTCTCTAATAATCTGGAGGGTAGAAAACACTTTCCAAATTGACACTAGATTGGGATACCTTCCTAAGAACATCTGAATAAGGACAAAAAAAGGCACTGTCACACATTAAAAGCACAGGCAAGAAAAATATCAATCTTCTGCCTTTAAAACATGATCTTCTACAGCTGAAAAATAGCAATAATAAAGCTATTTCCCAAAGGAGAGATGTTTGGATACTAACAGTGAAGAAAGATGACAGAGTAAATATGAAAAACAAGTTACACAAAGCTTCAATGTGAGATATCAAGAAAAATGCCAAAGACCTGGGTGTCATCACAGGCAGGATACTGTTTCTCAGCATCTCGGTGTTGTAATGTGGTTACAGCACAGGACTGGAAGATCTCCAGTCAACGTCCCCAGGGCTAGTGACTTTTTGCATGATTATGGGAAGTTGCTTTTAGAACAACTTGAAAATATCTCATCTATTTTTCACAAAATCAAAGATGACAGCATTAAAACAAACACATGGAACACTTCACACATCAGACACGCAAATTTTAAACTTAACAGCATGGGTAACAGCAATGCTGACTTGCCACTCTCTTAGCATTTGTTAGCTATTAGCAGTTAATTTGTCACAAGTGTGAAGTTCTGATACAAGCCTAAGAAAGGAATATGCCTCTGCAATTTTATTAGCATTTTACAGTTTTGTTTTCGTGAGTGGGCAAATAAATTGAACATATAAAACAAATATGCCTTTTTTATTTATTTTCAAAATAAACATGAATAGATAGTCTGATGGAGCTAATGAAATAAAAAAAAATTCAAGAAAAATCAGCAAATAATATATTTAGCCAAGTGTACAGTTTAATATATTAAAGATAAAAATAATTTTTTACTGATGTCTTAATATGCTTTTATCCAAGGCAAAATTTTTATTCAGCCTCTTTTCTGGAAGGAAAAAAAACATTGATGAGAAGAAATAAAACAGTGCAATCACCAAGAAACAGCAAAACTTTCAGCTGAGCTTTTTTTCTTATACTGCCTTTCACAGTAACCATACAGTAACATTCTTAAGGTGGGCAATCCAATTCTTGCTCTTAAATCAATAAAGCAAATTGGAAGTAAAACCCGTACAGTTCCCGCTCTCTGGTATTAAACCTGTTCAACAATAACATCAAGGCTAGTGTTATCTTGAAAGAGTATATGACTACTTAGACATACCTAATGGAAAGCACTACTTTGTTTGCTTTTGAAACTGAAGCATATGAAGCTGCTTAGACTTCAAGACTCCCCTGCAACATAAGCAAAAAAGTTCCTTTTATAACCAAATGCAGGCTGGTTGGTAGGCTGTAGAAAGGGTGGAAAATCCTAGAACAAGGAGGTGCAAGCAATTCCAGCAGTCTCTTTTTGTACAGCCTGAAGAATAGAGGAGAAAAGGAGGCTCAGGGGAGACCTTGTCACTCTCTGCAACTCCCTGAAGGGAAGGTGTACCCAGGAGGGGGGGAAGATCTCTTCTCCCAGGCAACAGCAACAGGACAAGAGGATGTAGTCTTTAAAAGCACCAGGAAGGGTGTAGGCTGGACACTAGAAAGCATTTCTTCACAGAAGGAGTGACGGGGCATTCGAATGGGCTGCCCAGGGACGTGGTGGAGTCACTGTCCCTGGAGGTGTTTAGGAAAAGACTGAATGTGACACTCAGTGCCATGATCTAGTTGACAGGGTGGTGACAGATCATAGGCTGGACTCGATGATCTCAACTTCCAACCTAGTCAATCCTGTGATTATGTCACACAAACACTTGGGAAGAACCAAATACCTGTCTACACTTTTTTCATTCTTAATCTTTGAGATTAGATACGTTCATCACTTTGCTCATGATACACAGGAAAAAGAACAAACAAAAGCCCAGGTTGAAATCTTGGTTAGCAAAATAGTAAGGAACAACTAAATTACACATCTTAACAAGGGAAAATGGACAAAATCAGGAATGTGTTTCTATACAAGACAGAAAAATTGAAGTCCTTTTAAAAAATAGTTAATTTAGCTAATTCTTTACACTTGGGATTACTGGTTCAACTCAAGAATTAAATTCTCTGTTCCAGACTGCAACAGTCACAGTGACGAGAACACAATCCTAGAACTAACGATTTTGCAGTATCCTAATAACATTATTTGCTTAACTTTGAATAACAGCAGGGTAACACTGTACTCTTGCCCAATACAGGTATCCTTGAAACATCCTAAGGCAACTCCTAAAAATAACGAACAGAATACACTACCTTCCCAGTACGTCTCTTCCTTGTTTGGGATACTGGCCCTCTCGCACATATTAATACTGCCAGAAGATGAGAGAAATAAAGTAAACTACATCGGGTCATTCAGGACTTCAGGTATCTGTGGCTGAAATCCAGTATTTCTACAAAACAAAAATACCTTGCTTCTTTGGGGAGAAGGAATAAGGGTGGGTATATGGCTGCCTCTCTACAGTTTTCTTGTAAGGATTGAAACAAACTCTCATTTAAGTGGAAAGATATAGAAGTGTACTTGTGTACTTAAATGAGCAAAAATCTTTGCAGGCAGCTTCTTATACTATTTTAACAATATTTTACTTCACTTAATTTACCATTGTTCATTTCAAAAATGAAATATTTCTGCCTGACATAAGTATATTCAGGATGGGATTTGAAAAATGATGCTTCACAATAATTCTTCACATGAAAAATATGGACAGTGAGCATAGTTGAAGGTTTTGTTAATGTCTTTTGAGTCTAAAATTAATCCTAATTTGGGAACAAGATTGCAAACCAAATTAGTGTCACTCCCAATGTTACTTTACACGAATCAGAAACTCTAAGTATGCTTTATGAATGGTTCCTATTAATTTATTCTTCTGGTTTATTCTTTTATTAATGAACTGTTATCAGTGTTAAGGAATATACGGCTATCCAAAGTCAATGATCTTTTACAATTGTCACTAGTCTTTGAAAGGTTTAGACTACAAACTGGAACATGACACCATTATTATTTTGGCTATGCCATGTATTTGCTATTCCAAAGAAAGTCCACCCGTATTTACTCAAGATATCCTTAGAAAACACAATCTTGGAAACAATGAATAAAGCCTGCTAAAAAGTTGCTGCTAAACATTCCAAATTTACCACCTACAGTGAACGCTCTTGTACTTAGGAAAGGTTACTATCTGCTGGGTGCACTATGTTATCTGCACAGTAAGAAGAGCTTTGGTTGATATGGATATAGGGGAAGCAGTTTGTAATCTATTTTTTGAAAAAGTGATTAACTAAACCAGGTAAATTTGATTTTGCACTTGCATGCACTTCATCACTTTTACTGTAACATCTAAAGTCTTACAAAAGGAATAGGTTTTGGATGCAAGAAGACACTTCTCATTCTACTGAAGAGGTACCGAGAGCTTGAACTGCAAATCTGAGACTAAAAGAAACACTTCTACTTGAACAGCTACATCTTAATAATAACTTTCAGAACAAATATTTAAGTTCTGCACACTTTTCTTTGTTCTATAAGCAAATCACCATATAACATTTGTAAACAAAGCCATGAGTAAAACTTTGGACTGCAATTTCTTAGTAACTCTGCACAAGCTAGCTAACTACATTTAAGCCAGTGAGAGGGAGGAATATTTTGATGAGAAGCAAGAATGTTTTCTTCCACATTACTGCTTGCCTGTGGTAGAGGTTTGCTTTGAACTAAAGGACTTGAAACCTAATAGAGCATGAAATAACTAAGTGATGTAATTCACTTGGTTTAAGATTTTCATCTATTTGTTCTTATAGCTGCCAAGTTGATTGCTAAAGTTTTCAGGGGTGCTTGACCTAGTTTGGAGATAGTTTCCTATGTATTGAAAGTGACCTGTATATCTGTAGATATCACAGATTCCTCTAACAAATCTTTCTGCTTTTATTATATGTAATACCTGAAATCATATGAGTTAAAGGAACCAAAGGAGTAAAGCTGGTTTTCTACTTTTCTTCCATTTTTTTTTTCCAACTCCATTGCCCTGCCAGTTGCTTTACAAAGATAAATGGACCAGCACAGCAACTGTTGGATCACCAACTCTGCAACAGCTCCATGTTTGAATGCTTCCTTGGACCATAGGACCCCTACACCAGAACATGTCTACTACATATGCAAAATGTAGGTTGTATCATCAGAGATCCTGTAGTCAACTTCACAGTGAACATGAGCTTGCAGGAATAATGTTTCAGATATCTGCTGACATACAGAAGCCTTCCAAAGGTATTTGTTACTAGTTCCTGAGAACTAGTACATTTTTAAAAGGCTGAGATAATGACCCTGGCCAGCACCTATCTCCCACCCAGTGACTTGCTCCCTCCCTCCCACTGGGATTGGTGGGAGAATTAAAAGAGCAAATGAGAGAAAAACTTGTCATTTCAGATAAAAAACAGTTCAATAAATAAAGGAAAAGAAATAATACACAGTCAATGAGCCACAGGCTATTACTCAGCATGATTCACAAACAGACTTAATGCCCAGCCACTCTCCAATCAACACTTATTTTGGAAATAAACCCCCCAGCTTTAGTATAGGGCACACTGCTACATTTCATGGGTTATCTCTGATCGGCTGGAATTCGTAGTCCCAGCTGTGTCACTTGTGAGACTCTAGTTCCTGACCAGCCTCCTTGAATGAGCGGGCAGTGTGAGAAACTGAGAAGGCCCTGGTGCTAAGTAAGCACAGCTCAGCACTAGCTAAAATATGGGCTATCTACACTGTTTTGGTCACAAATATAAAACACAGAATCATAACTTAAACTATTATCTACGTTCTTTCACAGAACAATTTAAGTTTGGAAAAGACTTTCAGGACAAGTGAAGTCAACCTTTGATCACCACCACCTTGCAAACTAGAGCACAGCACTAAGTGCCATGTCCTGTTGTTTCTTGAACACCTCCAGGGATGGTGATTCCACCACCTCCCTGAGCAATCTGCTCTACTGCTTAAACAGCCCCTTGAGTGAAGAAATTC
>CM031878.1:57986943-58112076 GCA_018697195.1 Certhia americana
AGTGCAAGACTTGGCACTTGGCCTGGAGGAACCCCATACAGCTGGCCTCAGATTACCAATCCCTCTTATCCAGATCCCTCTGCAGAGCCTCCCTGCCCTTCAGCAGAGCAACATGTACTCAGTCATCCACAAATTTATCCACTTTACACTCAATTAATTACCTCACCCAAATCATCAATGAAGATATTACACAGGACTAGGCCTAACACTGCACGCTGGGAGCACCACTAGCATCCAGTCGGATGCCAACTAGTGGCCGGATACATCATCATTCACCACCACATTGTGGGCCTGGACATCCAGTCAGGTTTTCAACCCAGGGAAGAGTGCACCTGTCTAAGCTGTGAGCTGTCAGCTTTTACAGGAGAATGACATGGGAAACAGTATTAAAGGCTTTACGGCAGTCCATGCAGACAACATGCACAGCCTTTCCATCATCCATTAGGCAGGTCACTCAGGAGATCAGGCTGGTCAAGCAGGACTTTCCCAAACCCCCGCTGCCTAGCTAGGCCTGATCCCTTGGTTGTCCTCTACATGCTGTGTGGTCACACTAAGATGATCTGTTTATAACCATGTTGGGCACAAAGGTCAGGCAGAAAGGCCTGTAGCTCCTTGGAACCTTACAGCCATTCTTGGGGATGGTTGTCTCAGTGGCCAACTTCCATTTATCTGTGATCTCCCTGGTGAGCCAGGACTGATGACATATAATGGACAGCAGCTTAGTGAACTCTTTTGACAACTCCCTCAGTACATTTGGATGAATACCACTCTGTCCCATAGACTTGAGAATTACCAAGTGGCACAGCCAGCCATTCACTATTTTGTTCCAGATTGCAATGGAGCTGCTTTTTGTCCCCTGTCCACAAGTTTAGGGGGCTGGTTGTCTTTACTGTTAAAGACTGAGGCAAAGAAGGCATTAAGTATCCCAACCTCCTCCTCATCGTTGGTGATATTCCCTTCCAGGTCCAACAAAAAACAGTGATTTTCCTTGGCCTTCCTTCCTAATGTATTTATAAAAACATTTTCTATTATCTTTTACAGCAGTAGCCAGATTGAGCTCTCATTGAGATGAAAACCTTTCTAATTCTCTTTCTACATGACCTAATATCACTGTATTCTTCCTGAGCTGTCTGCCATGTCTTCCAAGGGCCTTTGGAAGCCTTTGCAGATCCCAAGTACAGTTAAGGGGAACCCTATTAAGGAAAACTTTCTTTCATGCAAGGAAGATATTGACAGATGTAAGGATCCTAAAGTCACAACACAGAAGTGAGGAGCAATACAGTGGTGTGCACACAGGTGGATCTTCCCTTAGTCTGCATAATCCATTTTTCATAGTGGATGACTGCTCTGACAATGTTTTAAAGAAATTAAGATTATGTAACTGGATCTGCACCATATCCCAGCTCAGAGACACACTTCCTACCCATCTTGATTTCTGAATGCAGTTTCAACTGCACTATGCAAGATATGTACTGTGCTTAATCCTAAATTTCACTGGATGCTGTTCAGCATTAAACGGACCTTCCATTTCTCCTCAAAGACGCATTTGAAAGATGAATGAGAAAATTATTGAAATAAGTTCAAGTCCTACTTTTATCTGTGTTGATAACTGCTTTTTAATAAAAGTTGTGTCATTGATTCAGCAGGAGTAAAATTTCCTTTTACTTGGAAAAAGCGTTTCAGCATAAGAAATCTAATTCTCACACACTCACTTCAATGCAGAACAAGTTAGCAGCTGTTCATTTGATGTTCATGGAGTCTTAAGAACAGAAGTGTAGTAGTTTGGGCTGAAAGGAGAAGTAAAACATACCTTCTCACTATAGTGTCTTTGCCACTCCTAGCCAACAGTCTTACCATCACACATTTATTTTGGCTCAGTAAATAAGCCATGATCTCCTGAGCTTTTTAACAACAGAGATTTGATGATTGATTGCTTTGAGTCTGTATAGCAGTACAAATAATTTTTAAACCAGGTTAAACATATACTCATCAGAGCAATCTACATCTTTGAAATCCATTCCCTTACTTCTACATCTGAATTTCTCTAGTTTGATTATTTTCCTTCATGAAAAAATGTAATTTGTCCTCAAGAGAGAAATCTGACTTTGATAAAGTGTCTAAGGTATCTCACTGTATCTTTTCGAAAAATTCAGAATCAAGAAATATAAATCAAGGCTATAAAAATAAACTTGCCAACAGCAATAATCTTATAAATGCTCATCTTTTCATTCATTAAAAAAGTAACATCTGAAAATTTCTTATAAAATATCCCATTGTAAATGCCATTAAGACATTAGTTTCTATCATAACATAGCAAAATTCAACCAATAATAGTATGATATTTATAAAAATGCTTCAATTTAAAAGCTTTTGACACTGGATTCACAACTGTTTTAACAAACCTATAATTAGAGGTCTGCCTTGATGCCACAGACATTAGAAGGGTAATCAATGCTATACTTGTGCTGGGCGAAAAGTCTCAATGAACCACATTTTGCACTACCTTTGACTGTGCTGACTAACTGTGAAATCATCTGGCAAAATCAATTACCACATAAACAACATGGCTCCACTCTTCAACTTTGTCCAACACCTATAATGTCTGAAAAGCAGAAAACACAGAAAAAATGTATTCGTGCTCTCAAATTCTATTCAGCTGGACATGCATACGTGCATGCAATTTGAAACTGCTTTACCATTTTACCACATCAAAACTAGCCTACTATAGCTGCAAATTCTCCCCTACTAAGTTCAAAACCTCAAAATACAGACACATACTTAGAAAAAAATACTTACTCTGGGAAAAAGAACATCTGAAAAAACCCTTCACAAGTAACTCTTGATATAAAAGAATTCAGGAAAGTTTGTATCCCTTGTATTGTTGACTTTGGATTGTAAGGGAATATCTGAGTCATTGTGATCAGTAATTTACATAAAAGCACTAGAAGCAGTTGCATAATGCTTCAGAACTTAATTTTATTTGTGAGCTCATTGTCTGGTACTTCAGTAATTAGAAACAGAAAGAAGGCTTTCCTTAAGTATTGTGGCTAAATGATTTGAGACCATGAGAGTCTTGTACATCATAAAAAGGAAGAGCACTGTTCCTCAAACACCAGTTAAGCAGTAAAAAGTACTGCTGAGTGACTGATACCAGGGTATAGAAAAAAGACTCTTTTTTCATCTTTCAACTGGAATTCTAGCTGCATGTGGGTTTTGTTTATTCCTCTGTTTCACTTCTCTCACTTTCAATGACTACTGAAAGAATTGTCTTTCCTATGGCTCTCAAAAATTATAAATTATACCACTTATGGTTTTCAGACAGGATGATGTGACACAGTGTGATAACATAATGAGCAGATTAGAAGAGTTTAACAAAAACACAATTTTTGGCAGTCTGACAAACTTCCATGATGAGATTGTCCACTATCGAACCTGGAACCTGTATCAAAAGGCTACTTAACCAAGGCTTGTAGTCCAATGAATTTTTTAATATCTTGTCAATATGAAATGCTGTCATCAAGGACTGGTCATGAACACCAGTGATGAGAGGTGTCTGTCATGGGTAGGTGAATTGACTTAACAGAGACTGCCTCTCCTGTAGCGCGGCTCATTGTCCTCAGCTTCCAGCAATTCTAAGATTTCAGAATTACTTTCAGAAAACTTCAAATGAACAGACATTTTATTCTGGAACAGCAAAGCACGAGAACTTCAAAATATCAACTGTTAGTTTGTTGTCTGTTCTTGCACACTTGATCTCTTCCCATAGGTTAATCATATGTTTTGCATTAAAAGAAAAACATTATCAAATGCAGTATATAGTGAGGATTTGTGCTCCATGTTTTTACAACCATTTCCTTTCAAGAAAAGAAAGTTTTCCACTAAAAGATTCTGCACACGTGTGTTCAGTTCTACTCTGAGAGAGAAGAAATGAAGCATGTATGATGACTGCACCCGAGGTATGGCAATCTGAAGGATAAGCATGTTGCATAACAGCACCCAAAGACTCAAAGTAACAGTTAAAACAGAAAGTTAAGAAAAAATTGCTCTAAATGGATCTGTGAAATTATTAAACTTCATCAAAGTACAATTCTGCAAATTGTACACAATTTGCCACAAAGCTTTTCTTCCTTATTTTAACAATTTTATACTGGAACCTTTAACTACTGCCAAATAACAACTACTAGCAACAACTACTGACAAGATCTAGTATGTCATGCAGTAACATGCTCCATCATGCCCTGTGGCACTTGGTTGGGTCATGACTTGGTTCTGACCAGGAGAGGGTTAACTTTTGCAGCAGCCAAGGATGAGACCAGGGATTATTTGATACCACCTGGAGCCATGAAGGGGAGAGGAGTGCTGTTCAGAGGGGTGTTGTTTGTGGGACTGCTGGTTTGTAGGACTGTGAGGTCAGGTGCTGGGCTCTGCAGCGAGCTATTGCATGTGGATTGTTCACATATCTTGCAGACTCTTATTACTGTTGGTCTTCTTATTTCATTGCTGTTCCTTATAAACTGTTCTCATCTCAGCTAAAGATCTTCACCTTCTTTGTCTCCAATTCTCTTCTCCAGCCCCACTGTAAAGGAGTGGGAAGAAGTGCAAGGAGCAACACAAGGTCTTTAGTGTTCAGTGGGAACCGGGGAATACTATTTCTAAACCACAACAGGTCACTAGATTGTAACTTGGAGCTTAGCTGACGAACCACCAACAAAGTTCCTTGTAAAAAGTGGCATCTCAGTCTGTAAGCTGAAACAGACTGAACTTACTTTACTACTAACATCTGCTAAAATTGCAGCACAGTAAGATGTGGCCATAACAGCAATGAGGTTCGAATCAGAAGAAAACCAAAACATGGTAAATCAGGATTGCAGTCACTGACTGCAGCTTCTATACCAGTGACATCTGGCTTCTTGGTTCAGATCTTGGGTTTCACAAATGAACACGTCACCAGTTAGAGAAAACAATCGAAAATCTGCAGTTTCCTAAGAATCCTAACCGAAGACCTGCAGTGACACTGAGATACACTATATACCTGACATTTAGTCACTGGTAGCTGGAATCAGGAATACCACATTCAGTGTAAGCATTTAATTCTATTGATCTGAAACGAATTCACATATTAAGTGAACTCTCTAGCCTAAATTACCTCTCCCTTAAGGAGTATTTATGTGCTATCAGAGATGCTTTTCTGGCATCAAATGGACTACGCTTTGCCAGTTGACAACATCACTTCATGCTTTGGTTTTTAAGCCTCCAGAGAGGTCATGTTGAAAAGTCAGAGTACAGAAGAACAGCAAACACAATCAAGATTCTCTCGGAGAAAAAAGCCTTTATGTAAGAGCTGATACCTTACTCCAACTGAAAGCACAGATGGTGCAGCAGTGTTTCTCTGTAGTTTATCTTCCTCTCTCTTTTGTCTGCAGCATGCAATACAGCAAATTTAAAATCAATAGCAACAGGTTCATGCCAGCACTCAAACTGCATAGAAAGATATTCCTAGTTGTAAGCATTCCTTTCTGTCACATTGCTGCTGTGGGAACCTTTTGAGATGATCTTCCAAGCCACAACTGAGAGACTTCAGGCTTTCTGTGTTTGCTGTGCTCAGTTCTCAGGTGTCTGCACTGAATAGTGTCACAGCAGGCAATAAAGCCTTTCCATTTTCTTCTACTGACTATCCAGGAGGAAACAGAAGCTGATCTGCCTGTAAAGTATCTTGTACTCAATATGATAAAATTACTCTGGATGCACTACAGGCCTTCACCATAAGCAGAGAGTATAAACTAGTAGTTTGTCACTCTGTGAAGAAAATTAAGACTTTGACGTTTTATTGGGCATCTACATTAATGTGATTGACAAAGGGCAGTAACAATGAATCATAACAGATGCCACGACAAAACAATGCCAGTGTGTTAGATCAAAAAGGACTGAAACTCACCAACTCACTCATTTTTTTTTTTTGTGAGAAATGGTGTGAAGTTTTTCCCATATTGCAAAGTTTAGTCATAAGAGATTCTGTTTCTAATAACTTCTGAATGACAAGAATTGTTGTCTCCCAAAAATCTTACACTCATTAAAAAGCAATTCAGGAGGTTATTGAAATAAATTATTTATGTAGTGGGATGCATCATTGAAAAATGTTGAAGAGGCATCCAAAGAGTGACTCAGTATCTCCAAAACAGAAATAACAGCTCCCTTTTACTTTTTCTTATGTAAGTTCAATAAGAACTGCATTAAAGTCAACTGGTATAATTTAGAGGAGTTTTTTAAGAACTCCCTCTGTTTTATAAAAGTACCCGTCACCACAGTAAAATGTAAGCTTTGAAATATCACCCCTAAGAAATTTCTTATGAAACAGAAGTAGTAATTTTTGTTTGGTCAAAATTTTAAAAAATCCACTATGAACATTTCGGCTTTATTCCTGAGGCTATACAATAAGCACAGCACCATTTCAGTGATTCCATTTGCATTCTGTTATGGACCTGTGACTGATAATGCCTAGTTTTATAAACATAGATGCTAACAAATAGCAGTGGAATAACAGAAAAAGAATAAAGCAGTAAACCAAAACAAGATGCCTTGCATAGCAGAAATGGCTTCATCCACAGCTTACTGCCTCTGACCAAAAGAAAACTCTAGTACAAGTCTGTACCATTTAGAAGCTTCATGATTTGCTGGCCATTTGTAGAAACCAAAGTAAACTTTCGGCAGTATGTCTACATACCACAGTAGTTAAAGAAACTATCATCCCACTCATTTTGACTACAAACCTTGAAAGATTAGTCTAATGTTTCTTCCTACTGTCCTGTTCTCCTTAGCTAATAGAGGATTTAGCATAATTTAACGATATTTCCAAAATATCATTTTAGAAAGTGTCACTGGTGCTCACAATAAAGTAATCTACTGTTAATTTTTTCTTGCTCCTCTTTGCTCACCAATAAGCCTCAGCAACAGAAAGTCTTCACTTGAATTAAAAGTGAAAAGCTAGCACGAAGATCCAATAGTCTGATGTTTCACAGCTGCATGCAGAGCTGCCCAGACACCTGTTTATTTTTACAGCAATTCCTTTTGCTCTTTATCATTCTATCCCTTAAGGTTGGATTAGAATATGAAGCAGAATAAACTACATCACCTTGAAAATGACAGCACATTTGTACTACCCACCTTCACTGAAAAACACAAATCGCTATTGCGCAATTTTCTTGTCCAGCTGCTACCCCAAACTCATCTACTCATTATGAAGTCTTCGTAATGCATGACTTTCAGAATGTTCCCTGTCTGTGTTTAGCTCGACTTCCTGACACAACTTCAGTATCTAGTGCCAAACAGCCAGATATGCTGGACAATCTGAATTCCTGCCCCAGTTTCTGAAGGTATTTTAGATACAAAAAATATAGACAGGCTATTAGTAGTGCTCTTCAGTACCCATGTAGTGGTTTGATTCTTGTTTAGCCTAGGGGCAACTAGGAAAAAAAGGGCAAGAGCTGCAAAGACTGAAGGTGGTCAGCTGCTGATTATCATGCTTTGTGCATCTGCTAATTGGAAACTCTGAGCCTCTAAGTTCTAGGTAGAGGTTAGACTGCCAAGTAATCTTATACTGAAAACATGCTTCATGTATCCTTGGTGTCCAAAAGCTGACTCTAGACTGACACTGTACCTCCAGATAACCCTGACAAAGCTCAATACAGCACAGCTTCTGCCCTCCTATTGCATGTCACTGCAGAATCTTGGAGGCAGGGCAGTCAAACTACTTAAGGGGGACGCAGGGTATGAAAACTGAAATCCCCTAGGCTCTAGGAGATAAAACATGCAGTTTTATTTTATCTCCAAATTTATATCCTGTATAAAACTTTAAATACTAATAAAACAGAGAGCAGACTCCCTTTTCTAGACACGCTTTGCAAAATAGTGACTTCAGTACTCAGCCAAAGAAAAAGAGTCAACTTCACAGGTGAAGGTATTTTGCTTCTTGCTGCACTCAGAAGTTCTTGAAAATGCACTCAAATTTGGAAGTCTCCAAGTGTAACCTTGTTATGCTCCAAGCCCCAAAAGAGGAACATCTTCTCACAGACAAGCCAGGATGTATCCCTGAAGGGATAGGTGTGTGGTGGACAGCAGAAGAGAGGGAAGTGCTGTGATGCAAACCCATAGCTCAGCTGAAGAGTATTTGAAGGGAGCAAGTAAGGAGGTCCTGTTCTTCTATCTGTCCTGATCCAACAGCCTTACCTGTCTTTATGAAGAAGGTTTTGACCAGGAGAGGATTTTCCCATCAAAATGTGATACAAGTTCGCTACAACTTGTTTTTGCAGTTAAATCAATGTCAGGTTTTGCAGCTGACTCCCAACTTTCACCTGCTTCACTCTTCTGCACAAAATTTGTTTGTAGAAAAGGAACAACACAACCCCCAAAGCATTTTAGTTGTGTAAAGGACAAGGTGTCAACGTTTGTAGTTTCTTTTCTCTGAGCAGAAAGTATTTAATGCTTTTCACAATTATGAGAAAAAAGAACAACCCAAACCTCAAAAAGCCAAAATGCACAGTTAACATATTGACAAGTAGAATTCTCCTTCCTTCAAATTAGCAATTTCACAGAAAGGTGTTTCTTTCTGCCAAGCACCTAGCTAAGAAAATGTTACCAACAAATAACTGCCCTCAAATATTCAATGAGCAGAAAGGTGGCCCACTTCCCGAAGTGCAGTGTCCTCCCTGATTTTCCCCAAGCCTTAACCAGAGCACATCCAAAGAGAAGAGTCTGAATAATAAATAGCAGAAAGCAGAACCCTGAAGAGGAAATATGCCATTCATTGAGCTATCTCCAACTATTCATGTGACGAAGATATAACCTGCCAGAATTCCCACTTCTGTGTTTCTATCAAACTCCAAATGAAAAATCTCCATCACTTTAAAAGACATTGTTGGAGGAGGAAAAAAAGCAACATTAACCTACTTAAATAAAAATATTCTACAAAGTTCGAGTCAGAAACCAGGACAGTTGTAACACATAATAACCCCCTAACAATTCAATGAAAAGATATTTAAGAAAAGCAAGTTATCCCATGCATTCTGCCTCCCAAAGTGATTGAAAATTGCTCATTTTGCATGCCCAGAACTCTCAGACTTATTTTTATGTGTTTTCAGACAGTTTCAAATGCTTTCAAAGAGTCCTATGTGTGCATGGGAAAGACAAAAATACATATTTCACAAAGATTTTAATGCAGATCATTCTGTTTTATGAGTAATCAAGTTTTGTAGACTTTCACAGACAACTTGGAACTTTCTACTTGATGGCTCAGATTGAAAATGTCAAGGGTGTCATAGTGCCTTACTTGTTCTCGTTGCTGGCATCATATCGAGGCATAGGGTCAAAATCATTTCCATTTACATCAAAACTGGCCTGCGAATCCTGTATCCAACAAAAGAAAGAAAACCAGTTGCTAATTATTTAGCCATTGACTCATGTGGCCTATACATTCGTTAGCAGGTTCTTACAAATGAGTGATTAGGCTAACCAATATTCCTATGGTTTTATGGTGACTGTCTTTTAGGAAAGCATTATATGCAGGAATGATATACTTTATTTTAATTCTGGAAAACAGAGAAGGATAAAAAATGCTCTTAAGAAATACAGGTTCAGCCCTAGAGAGGAAATACAAAATGGTTTCATTTAACCAGATGACTACTTCTCTTCTAAGAACCCTTCAGAAGTTAAGGGTTTTCAAAATTAGGATTTTGTTTAAAGTTATAAGATTCAAAAAATTATCTGCATGACTATAACTGAAATTTCATCCCTTGTTTCAAGAAATAATATAATTTTCTTAAGAATATTGTTATAAAATTTTATCTTGGAAAGCAACACAAACTGCTTCCCCATTTCTTTGGGAGTATAACTGTTTCAAATATCTGCAAGATATCTGTCTTTTTGTTCCATATTTATCATGGTTCTTACAGCTGAAAATAGTTCATAGAGTGAACAGCTGCTGGTTTGTATGGCTCTCATTAATTGATGCAGTAGCATGTGGTGTGTTGACATGGCAAGCAGCAATTTTTAAACTCTTGTTTGTTCAAAACCAGTTACACATCCACCTCCTATACAGGAGTACAAAAATACTCCTATTTGCAGCCCCATCACCTATAATCTGAGATACAGAAGGCATTTGTGACTCAACAAGCAAAGCATATTGCTTGTGAATTGAGGAATTCCTTGTTGTTGTGAGGAAAGGGAGAGAGGTAAAAATATAAATAGTTGCTTTAAATTCAGTGGTAGGACAGTACCGGAATGAGGTGGAATGATATAATCTCTGTCATTCACTGAGGAGGTAAAATTACATCTGCTTTATTTAAATAATTTAAGAAATTAAAATGAAAGATGTGTCATATGCTAGGATCAAATGTTCACTGACAAACTGGGCAATTGCCCCCCACTTGTGTTTTCACATCCTCCAGGCTGAGTTCCACATGTAGCATAGGGAAGGATACCCATGCAAATATGCATAATTTAAAATAATCGGCTTTAAGCTGTAGACACCATTGTAGTTTTAAACAGGTCCTTAAAGAGGTTTTTGTCACAATCTCTTAATGCTTCTATCAAGAAGATAAGCTTGCTGGCAAAAAGCCTGTGTTTAGGGCTCTTTAACACGATCTACATTTTTAAGGGGAATGAAGGTATGTGTATGCCTTGCACTGGTCATCTTCACCTGCTCAATCCAAATATATTTGCTTCTTTTATTACTCTGTGTAGAAGTACACCTTGCACGCTTTATCTCAGACAAGTCATGAGGTCCTCACAGTTACATGCCTTCAGCTAATGCCTACTTCCAAAAATAGGACAAATCACTCCAGGAAAATGTGGTCTGATGCTCTGAACAGCTTCAAACTCTGACACCAACACAGGAAGCAACCCACTAGAGAAGGAGATTCTCCTTATGTTATCAACCTCCAAGACAGATTAAATCAGTCATCTAAATGTGGTTAACCTCAAGCAAACAGAAACCTGAGGCATAGAACACAGAACATAATCTATAGGGGCTACAAAATGTAGCCGTATCACAAGTTGTGAGGGAACTCAGTAGAGTTTAAAGAGATTTGCTAGAAAGAATATTCTAGGACAGAATATTCTACATGTGTTTTTGACTGAGTGAATCATAAGAGGTCATATACTTTTCCTATCATATTGTTTCTAGCAGTATGATAAACAGCTTTAAAAATTAATGCATGGAAGGATTGCTGTAAAATTACTGTCTTCGAGAAAAGCTTCTGTCTCACTGACAAAATGTATTGGCCAAATATGGAATTCAGCTGCATGTTTTAACTGAAAAGCAGTGTATTCCATTTCTAAGTTCTCAGAGTGTGAAGATATTAAATGAAGAAATCAAAAAATTGCAGAAGAGACAAAAAATACCCAGTAATTGGTTCCAGTCCTTCAGAAATTCAGGAGACTCAGCTACAAGAGGCATCCAGATATTAAATATGTTCAGATGAAACACACTCTTAACTAAATCAATACATATTATCAGAAACTGTTTTTCTTCCTCCCATTGGTGATAACATGTGAGGAAACACTTGTATGATTCTTCCTCCTTCCCTCCTCTCTTTCTCCATCTTTCTAAACACAGCAAATTATTTTTGAGTAATAACAAAGCAGGAAATCTGGACTGTTGTGGACACTCACATAATTCTGCATCAAGTCTGGGTGGTTTCTTTCAATGCCGTCATCCAGGATGGTGACCACAACATTCTTTCCAGTGTAACCTCTCTTCCAAGCACCTACTATATTCATATCAGATTGGCAATGGTGGGTGTTGTCACTGCAGTGCTGGGGAGAGAAGAGGAGATAAAGTTGTTGTATACTGGAGATTATTGAGCAGTGAGGGATTGAGATACTATCCTGTCTACGTTTACATCACTATTTAAAATCACATATGAACATATTGATTTGAATAGGAACTATACATCAACACCTCTATTTAGACAGAAAACAATTAAAAAAGAAAAGCAAATTGTATAAACACTGCTAATCCTGCTTATTTCGCTTTCTGATTATTCTTCATGCTAAGCAGTATGGAAGGGAAGCATTCAGCTGTACTGAATTTGAAATATTTGAATTTTTTTTTTTTTTTTCAAAAAATCAAACCATATGTGGATAAAAGTAGAGGAATGCCTGTACTGAAATGGTCATGGAAAAAAAACACCTTGCTTTTCAGAGCTTGCATGCTGTATAAAATTTCTTGACAGAATGTTTGGAAACTAATCAAGATTCATTTCTATCTACAAAAGAAGGCTTTTGGCAGGTTTTGTGCAGTATCAGCAGGAGATGAGCCGCAGTTAAGAACCTGAAATGAAAACACCACCCTGAAAAACTTGCATCTTAGGGGGCTGAATGAATTGTAGATAGTGTTGATTGACAGCAGCCTGGGGTACAGCTTTCAGAGCAACCAAGCCCAGTATGATGGAGAAAGAAAGTTTAGCGTACATTAAAGCTGAAAGCCTCTTCTTAGACACAAATGCACCCAGTTCATGTGAAGAAATCTGGCTCGCCATGGCAATGAGACATGACCCTCAGGTATTTGTAATGCCCCATTAGCCACTCTCTAATCCACATGCACAGCCCTCCCCTGTGAAATTAGTTCAATGAGTCTCTCTCATCAGCACTGCTCTCCTGCAGCTCTGCCAGGCTCAGACAGAGCAACAGGCAACAACACAAAAAAGAGGGGGTACAGGGAAGGGTAAAAGCAAAGGGTGGGAGGAAGATAAAAGAAGGAAGAAATTTGTATCATAACAACAGTGGCCATAGAGCATGCTCCATCTCAATCCCTGCCCCACCACCTCATGTCCCCACTTCAGCCTCATGTTTTGTCACTCTACAACTTGTAAGGAGTAAAAAACTTTAGAGGGGTGCACTCTACCTTGACTTAGTCTCCTCCAGTCAGCACACTGAAGAACTATTAGCAATCCTATTTGCAAACTCATTTTTATTAAATCATAATTTTTCTCCTCCTTTTTATACAGTTTACCACCCAAATCAGAGGATTTAAGAGTGGTCATTTGTTATTACTGGAGCAAGGTTATATTATTATATGGAATATAAAGTCTCAGGGTCTTTCCATTGTGCCTACAAATATCTGTCTCTCCCTGTCTATCTGTCCTCACACAAAAGACTTCAGGGACCAATTCCAAGGAATGTGTAGCTTTTGTTCTCTCCATTGCTTGGAAATGCTCACGCTGCTGGCTTCATGAAATTAATTACAGTGTTAACTTGCTGTCTGAATGTAACGGTTGTACACATGAGGATTTCTAATGTACAAACAAGACGATTAAACAAATTTAATGTTTCCAAGTACGTTTGACTTTTTCAAAATTAAGTATCAGAAAACACCTGCAAAAGCTTTTAATATCATCCTCCATATTTTCTGTCGGGAAGACAAACACACAGGAAGGTGGAATCACCAGCCTTTAGCCACAGGGTAAACCCAAGAGTGAACTACAACGGGCAATCAGGATTCCTGGCTCTGGCCTCCAGTCAGATTTACTGGACCATTACACTGTGCCTTTATCCCCATTTCTGAAATGTGAAATGACCCTCAGCTGCTTTGCTTAATGTCTTGTCCTTTCTTCCTAGGGGATGAGCTTGTTATTTTGCTTTCATGCCAGCCAAACCACACAGGCTGAGCAAGCATATGGGTATTTTAATCTTCATTCCTTTGCAAGCTCTTTGGATCTCTGCCAAAAGGTCACCAGTACTTCCCTTAATGAGTCCATTGCCCTCACTTGCCTTTCTTGAATATTTGCTTTTGTGGTGGTGACTGAAGGGGCCTTTGCTACGTGGAGACAGCCATGAAAGACATCTCTTGCCTCACCATATGCTCTGATGATTCTCTGAAGAGACACGTGAGGGCAAATTGATGAAGCAAGGGTAAAGCAGTGGGCCCACTTGTTACTTTAGTACACAGCATATGTTAACAGCATCCAAATGGGAGCAGCTCAACAACAGATGAAGGCTTCAGTTATTATCATTACAATATAAAAAAAACTTCTTATGTCTTATTTAGAAGAGCATCTGGGTTTTGTCACCTCCCTACTCTTTTTTCTTCTATTCAATTATTTATTTATTCATTTTTTAATCTCTGCCCTGTTTCTAGCCTTATTTTTCTGTTACAGTACTGTCTTTTACCACTGAAACCCCAGTTTAGTTTAATTCAACATCTGATCTAAGATTATAATCACAAATTAGACTTTGCCTCATATTTGTGTCTGATTTTCTCCAGATAAATCAGAATGGGCATTTTCCTCTTCAAGCAGTCTGATTTGTCTTTAATCAAGAACACTTTAAATCTTGGAGTGCAATTACTCTTCAAGTACTATCTTTTATGGTATATGGTATAGATATGTTACTCCACATACAGTGGTATCTAATATGCCAGGTGTTACTTGGCTTCACCTGCACTTTTTCCTGTCTCCTTGGACTGGTTTTGGCTGGGACAGAGTTAATTCTCTCCACAATGGCTAGTAGGGGGCTGTTTAGGATTTGTGATGAACAGAGTTTGGATAAAACAGGGCTATTTTTGTTATTGCTTAGAAGTGCTTACCAGAGCCACATTTTTTCTCCTCACATCACTCCCTCAGTGAGGAGGCTGGGGGTAGATAAGAAGTTGGGAGAGGACACAGTAGGGACACAGGTGACCTCAGCTGACCAGGTCATAAGCTGTCATGCTCAGTCCTTAGAGCTGGGGAGAGGGAGAAGGAAGGGGAAAATGTTCCAAGTGATGGCATTTGTCTTCCCAAGTAATTCCCAAGTAAATACACAATGGAGCCCTGCTTCCTGAAGGTGGCTGAACACCTGGGAAATGGTGAATGAATTCCCTGTCTTGTTTTGCTAGTGTTTACAGCTTTAGCTTTCCCTATTAAATTGTTTATCTTGCTGCATACACTTTCTTGCTTATACCCTTCTCTCCCTGATCCCACTGCTGCAGCAGTGAGTATGCAGCTATGTGGTGCTTAACTGCAGGATTGGGTTAAAACTCCTCTTTCCTTCAAAAAAAATTTCTGCAAGGAAATTTCTTGGGTTTCATTTTATAATTTTTCTTTAACCACCTACTGCTTCTCTACCACCAATTCAGATTACATTGTCAGGTTGTTAGAAGTGGGCTGGTTGTAATTCATTTGGAAGCACTTTTTCAATTTACAGTGATACCCAAATAAAAAACTATTAAGCATCTGTCATGATAATAAAAGCCATGTGATCCAGAGTGACTGAATTTTGTATCAATGAGCAAATACCGAATTTTATGGTTAATTTTCAATCTATTTTCCATATTCTTTCTTGTTAGAAATTTTATTTGAATTAGAATTTTATTTCTTAGAACAAAAATAACTTTTCCCATGATCACGTACAAATACAGTGGTTGGAAGCTTTTATTAGATCTGTTAATCTTTAAACTGTTGTTTTCTGAATTTTAAAGGACACAGTATAAAATAGACTATTCTACTATATTTTTTTCCTCTCAAAACAGATAAGGTAACTCAGAAATGCGTTGGTACTGTAACTAGAGAACTGCATTAAATCAGCACTACTTCAACATACATTGCTTTCATCCATAGCCTGGAGTATACCATCAAAAGGAATAAACAAACTCTTGCCCAGATATTTAGAGTAATTTTACGGAGATTTTAAAAGGGCATTCAAAGTATAATGTCTTTTTTGAACTGTTTAATTTGAAAATGCTAATGATACAACCAATTGTATTTAATAGAAACCATGTACAAGGTGAAAAAACTTCTGAAGTACACAAAGAAGAATGAGGGCTATTGTATGAAAAACTTTAAATAGTCAACTTTTCCCATACTTGAAATTCAACACTTAGGAGCATAAAAGGACAAAATATATCTTAGTCTAGATATAGCCTTGATACCTTTGGACAGACATTTTGGAAGCCTGCCTTTTCACAATTAACAAACAGACACAACAGTAGAAAGATTTTTTGCAAACAAGAAGTTTGCATGTTGCAGTCAGTGTCAGACACTGGCATGGATTCTCATGGTGATTTTGCAAAACGTCTCTAAAAACTACCTTATGGTCATAATATCCTTATCTTAATGTGTCTGCTGCACTATTTTTTGTAGTTGGAGTCTTGGTATACCCAGTTAGGGATCAGAAACAAAACTGGAAAGTTAAACTGAAAAACCAAGAACATATCAATAATCAAAATATTTTGGAATTACAGAGATTAAAATCAAATTACAAGAACAATAAATGTAAAATTCTGTTCTTTCTTGCCTAGCAATGCTTACTAGTCTACAAAAAAAGAGTAGAAACAAAAGTTTCTAATTCTGTGACATGCAGTTTCTCAGAAATAGCATATTGTGCCCTCTGTAAGTCTTCCCTGCACTTGTTTCTTGTAGTTTTTCAGTTACAAGGAGTTCTTTGGCAAGATCTAGTGCTTATCTATGGGATATAGAGAAAAACAACACGATAATCAGAATGTCACAATTTTGAATACCAATTGTGTGTTTGGCAAGTCCTGGATCTCATTTAGTGTTAGAGTACCTATACTTCTGATCATGGGAAAGCTCTGAAATACTACTCAGGGAATCCTAGTTAGGGGTTAGAAAAGATAAGACTCTGGGTACTGAGAAGAACAGCAGCAACAACAACAAAGTCTGGCTGTCCTAGATTAGTAGTGAAATGGTCTTTGTCACAGACTGAAACAAAAATACTACAGTCACATTCTCTGCATCGGAGGGTTTTGTCAGCCACTAACCTGCAAGCAAGGAGGGGACAGAAGGTGTGCAAGATCACTGGCAGAGGAAGGGCAGTCAAGGACCTATGGCTTGATCTTGATCAACACAAGCAGAGAGAAAGGGGGGACACAGGGCTGATTCTGACATTCTGTGGAGTTAAAGAAGTGACTATCTCCCTCTTCTGTAAAGACAATGTAACGTGGGAAATTTGGTACACCTAGCTTGGTGCAGACAAATGCACAGGGAGCAAAGGTCATAAGCTTTTTAACAGAGGAGACATCCTAATGCTACATTCAGTTTTCTGAGGTACAAGTCTGTGCAGTGTTTTAAGTTAAAACTTGACAATTATTCTCTCTTTTCCTGCACAAAAGAGAGAAATAATGTATTTTTTATTATGCTTTTCAGGTGATCCAATTGTAAAGGGGAATGAAAGAAGCAAGCAACATAGTAATCAAGAGAGCTAGAAAGCTAGGGTCCTTACTAAAATGGGCATAAGACAATGTGATCTACTGAAATGATTTTTAGGTTTCTCCAAGAAGCCAAAAGTAAGCACTTGAAAGCTCCATTTTCTAAAAGGATTATTAAAATTAAGTTTCCACACTGTTTTTTATTATTTTATCACAAAAAAGAGATGATCGATGAAGAATTTTTAGAAGGAGGAATACTTGCAGATCTTTTTTTAATTTTTCTCAGGCATAATCTGATACTTAATGCATAATAAACAGCACTTGCTAACTGTATTTCCTTCTGAGTTACATCTTTACATAATTTCTGATTGTTGCTGCACACTATATTTTTATGATCTAGCAGAAGCAGGTAGATAATATAGAGTCTGATTAATCTCGAAGATTATTTTGCATATCCAACTTCTGGAGTCATGCTTTCCTGAATTCCTACTTCTTTTTAATCTATACCTGTATAAAAAAAATATTTCAAGATCTTATCATATTAAATATTTAATTCTAATTTATTGCTTGTGCAGCTTTAGTTAATTTACTTTAGAGATGAATTTGGTTCTCAAGTTTCACTGATTTGTTAACAAATACACTTAGAGGCCAATGAAACAATCACAGACATACATTATGTTTTTCCTCTTTAAGCAATGAAGAAGAACAGAAAATCAATGTGAAAGGGCTTCTTATATTAGTAAGAGTATCTGATGACTATATAGAGAAAAGAATAACTTACAAACCTACATATATGGGTTTTCACAGTGAAAAATAAGGAGTTCATAAATGGGGTTTGTTTTTTTTTTTTTGGCTGTGATCAAACTGCTATTATTAACAAAACCAGAATAATTCATAATGTGTTAAATTTGTGTTCAAGACAAGTCCATCACCTTTCCATCACTGGCACGTTTTTAAATCAATACTCGTGTTTTTTCTGTAAACTGTGTGCTGTCTTAAAGAGGAATTAATTTAGGGAAGCCCTTTACATCTGTTTCACACAGGCTGATGACAGTGCACCCTTTTTTAGGAGTGGGAGCTCCCCTTCTTCTAGATCATCAGACAGCAAAGTTTCTCTCCCAGCTGCAGCTGCCTCTAACATCATCTCCTCCTACATGGGACACAACCTGTGTCTCCAATAGGACATCTGCCTCTAGTCCTGTCCCATATGGTGGCAACAGGAGAGGTTCCTTCAAGGCCAAGAAAGGAAAGTAGCTAAAAATGCCTTATGGTTATTGTGCATGTTGTGCCACCTCCACTAAGAGGCAAATATGAAAAGTTTCATTTAAAACTTTATAAAACCTCTGTGAAAGGTTCACTACAATATTATAATAATAGTAATTAACAGTAACAATTACAGCAAGAACAACAGTGATGATACTAAATGGCATATTAGACCTGGTGCATCTTGTATATCCTGGCATCTCTGTTCATGTGTCAAGAGTCATGTGCCCAAAGTTATGTGTCAGTGTATGGACTCTCCCTGGGAAGCACTGGGAGAAATACAAGAACAGCATGCAGAACATTTTGGCAGACAGAGAGAGAAAATAAACAATTTCCCGTAGTTACTGCCAGAAAAGTCAGAAGAAAAGATGCATGCAAGAAAAGATGCATGCAAGAAAAGATGCAATATTACTCCTTCTCAAAGATGCATGAAATCTATGTCTGTATGTGGCCATGTTCTCTCAAGATCACTATACAGTGACTTACTGCTACTGCTGCCGCTGCTACTATTGATGCCATCAATACCATATAAATAGCCTACTTAGCATGAAAAGGCCAGGAAGGACATCAAAAGTTAATGCATTTTTCCTTGTCCGAAGTCCTGTCTACAAAAAAAAAGTATGGAACTTCTTTTATTAATTAGACAGAATATGTAAGAACAGCCCCAGCAGTGCACCATCAACCCTGGGGATTCAGCATTCATGAAGGATGAATGACTCCTCAGAGAGACAATGCTTTCCAATTTACCATTTTACATGGCCTTTGACTCATTCTTTTATTTGACCTCTTCTAAATCACAGAAAAGAAAGAAAAATATGGCAATTTACAGGAAGTCCAAAAATGCTTTTTTATATGCATCTGTGTATGCATTGCAGTTCTCTAGGAAGACCAAATTTTTCCCTCTCTCAAGCTTGACATTTTCATTACTTCTAAGAAAACAATTAAAGAGAGAGATGGTATACCTTGCTTTAAAATAGTTTTCATAAGTTTCTGAAGATTCTTGCCACACTGCTAAAAACTTTCTAAGTCTTTTTAAAGACTTTTCTTTCTTCTATATCTTTCTAAATTTACTTTCTAAGCTGTTTTCAAGCCAAAGACCATTACTTCTACGTCCATTTGTTAAGTAGCATGGAAAAGGAAGGTGGTTTTATATAGACTTTGAGTAAACATATGTTACAGAATTGAAGTAACTGCATGGAAAGAAGGCCCTGAGCAGATGGCTTCAATTAAGCACTAACCTTCCAAGAGACTGATTGATGAGGGGGAGGAGCCTCGGTCTCACACAAATCCACTTCCTTCTCTTTCCCCTCTTTTTTCATTTTACAGTGAAAAGGGAAGAGTGGCGCCTAAGAAGAATATATTATTTTGGGATGCTGGGGGTGGGCAGGGAACTGATAAAGGATGGACCAGGAAAATTTTTTTAAAGAATGTTATGAACTTGTAGGAATAAGAGGACTTGCAAGGAAAAAGATGAAGAGATATTGACTCTGAATGCATGTATGCAACTTTTAAGGACTCTTGCACTACTGCAGTCCTTTTTTTCTCTACTTTATGTTGTAGTCTGGTCCCTCTGATCCATGAGGCAATACCCTGCTGACATCTGGTGTTAATGGCTGGATGTCCTGGGGGGAGGAGAAGGAGGGACAGAGGGACAATGAGAGGGAGGGATGTGACACAGGAGGACATGTTCAGGAGGCTGAAGGAAAGATACATGTATTACTCCTTCTCAAAGAACAAAAGCAGGTAGGAAGTACAGGGCACTTTAAGGCAGAATATGAAGAGAACCCCACATTCCATTGCTAGTAATGAAGAATCCATGTAGTGTTTCTCAGGCTGAAACTGTTTCACAGTGGATTCAGTCAGGAATAAATATGTATGCTACTTGATACCTAGCAGCCTTTACCATAAGAACTGTAAAAGCAATCAGATTATTGTAGCCTTGGTTGATTACTTGTTCAGGTATATCAGAGGAGATTATAACTTGCCAGAGGACAAGCTTTAGGATCATGAAACTCTCTTGAGACATGAGTACAGAACTCACTTCATACTCTCCTTAAACAGCCTTGTAGAAGTGAAGTAAGTGCTGCAGGCATCAATAGGCTTTTCACCATTGAGCGTGCTAGGGTTGATGAATGCAAGGCCCACTGTGTAGTATTACTGGAACCTGGGAGGATAAGGCTGAGCCACTAGAGAGGGTGGATAGTAACACTTTGCAGTTGAGATCATCTGGCATAAATGAGAGAACTAGCCCCAAAAAGGTAGACAGGCCTGGGAAGGAAAAGGAAAGATTATTCAAGAACACAAAAAAAACCAAACAAAAAAAAAAAAAACCCAACCAAACAAAGAAACACCAAAAAGTTTTGCATAAGATAAAGTGGTATCACACAATTATTCTTGTTATTGTCTCAGGAAATTTGACTCAGATGATCAAATTTTGAAGCTCCTCTGCAATGCTGAAGAAAATTAGTCCAGAGATTTATAACACAGCTGTGCAAGAAAGACTGTGCAAAATAAACAATTAATGTAAAAATGTTGTCAAAATTGCAAAGGGTCTTACAGGAAATCTCAGCAGACTGTCAGGATTCAAGATATCTCAGAAAATACATATACTGGAGAAAGGTTCTGGAGAAGTCCAGTGTATGTGAAAACACTGTTTTTATGGCGAACTGGACACAGACTGATGTCTATTGAGTTTTAAGGGTGTTGGGGAGCTGGTGCTAAACAAAATTCTGACTTTAGCATTAAAGGCACATAGACTCCATTATTTCAGCAGTGCTATGAAGGAACTTCTCCTACTAGCTGCAAATAAAGTAATTGAATATATGGAACTAATCTGAGAACACAGCTTTGAATTAATACTATAGGAATGTATTTCTCTAGACAGAGAGAACATACACCCTCAGTGTATGCACCTATTAGGCACATCAAATGTAATTTGTCCAACAACAAATGGAGGAAAGCCACATTCATGACTATTGGCTTATACTGTGCATAATGCAGCCTTTGCACAGAAATGGTATGCTTTCATGATAATTGTTTCAGAACTTGCAGATATCTTTACAGGTATCTTTATAAATCCAGGAAATCTGAAGAGAAAACATTCAAAGAACTACAGAAAGCTATGATCAGAGCATCATCAGAAGGTAAAAATATATACAATCAGAAGTAAACTAAAGGTATGAGTTTAATTTTATGATTTTTGACAATTCCTCTGTGTCCACCACCTTTTCTGGTATTGCAGCTACAAAATATTCTTTGTACTTGTTGTAACACTCTCTGCATTCTCCCTTGTCACTCCTACCATCATTATCTTCTATGATTCCTGTCAGTTAGCTTTCTTATCTCACCTTACTCTATTTTCAAATCTGAGCTGTAAAAGGATCATCTTTTCTTCTTTATTTTGCTCCTCCTACAAAGAGTCTGCTGTTTAACTGCAAATATGATTTTAAAATGAATGAGCAAAAATATGTTACAAAGTTAGAAAGGTTCTTCCAAGTAAAAGGGGGGATTATCAGGGAAATATAATGTACCTCCAGTAAACCACATTTTTCCATGTTCTACCATGAAAACAACCATGCTACAAAAATGTTTTTGCTTCCTTAAAGACTGTAGGAAATTCTTCGGGCCCATCACAGATGTGGATTCTGGAAGCACTTAACATATCCACTCATAAGGAAGCTAGCAGAAGATTTGGCATATCAGTTTGTACTTTGAATCTGTTATGATTCCGTAACACACAGTTTGTTTAAGGAAACATTACTTAGCATGTGCAATTACTAAGTCTCAAAAAAACTAAGAGGCTCCACTTTTAGTTCAGGAAAGTTGAAACTACGTTCCGATACAGCACACTCTCAAATCTGATAGAAAAGTTAGTGAAGTGTAAAGTACAGAGAACAAGAGACAGTGATCTGGATCACTTATGAAGGGTAACCTATTAAAGCAACATATTTGTAATATAGTTTTATACAAAATCATACGAAAAAAATATGCCTATAGAATTAAGAGTGCAAGGCTTAAAATGTGAGTCTACAGAAACTCAGTAACAGTCAAAAGGATTTAAGATCTAAGGCGGTCACCTACAGCTTCAAAAAATGTGCTATGAAGCTACATATGATTCTTTGATAGTTATGCAGTGGGGTAGCAAAAAGTGGGTTAAGACACTTTTCTTAATGACAGCAATGATGCTATTTCTGGAATGATACTTGCATGTGCCTAGTATTGAAATTTTACGGAGTGTGTTACTAGAGAATTAACACTAAATTGCTGCTTGTCTTCTTGATGCTTCTTGTCTGAAATAAGTGGTGTAAACACAATTTACAGTGATTCCTAAAAAGCTTAAAGAATCAGTTTTATCTGACAGGGTAAAGACATGACTTGACTGCAGCCTGCATATAACTCAACATGATTGTATTTTTGAAAGGGGAATACTTATTTAATCTAGTAAAGAATGGCCCAACAAGATAAATACGACCAAGATAAACATGCAACTAAAAGCTGTAAGATTTTTAATCATCAAGACAATGCTCAGTCAAACTAAAGGAGAATTAACCAAAGGAGTTCTGATTTCTGTGAGACTAATACAGCTCTATGTCAGGACCTCCACTGAAGCCTCAGTGAGAAGCATGACATGGAAGAACTATGCTTTTTTTTTCTGCTATTTAACTACCTTCAAATAATTTGAGAGGAAGCTTTAGTTTATGCAGTTGGGTGCTGGCTATAAGCTTATCATGAAGAACTCCACTCTAAATACACACAGAAACATTTATTACTATGACTAAATCTCAATTAAATATGCTAAGCAAAAATTTCAACTAAATGATTTTAAAGGTCATCTAGTCAAACTGTTCTGCAATGAGCAGGAATTTATACACCCTATCTTTGGAGAGACAGCAGGCCACTCAAATAAACCTGTCAGTTCACAGATGAGTAGCTGTGGAGATCTAAGCACAGAATTGACATAAGACTTTCAAATGAGTTGATGTTACTTTTTTCCTTTTTGACAGCTTGCAGGAATGAGAGCAGCTATGCGATATGCCATGAGATGTGGCTAAGGTCGTGATGGCCTGATGATGGAGTGATTGGTTATCAGGTGGAGAATGACCCCTAATGCTGCCATCAGCCAGGTGGAAGAGGGACTGATGCGGAAGTCATCACTTGTTTTGCTTCACCCTTGCACAAGACCCATAGTCTGTAATCTCTGAGCTACTCTTGATATGTACATATAAAGTAGCTCCCCAGCACCACCATTTATGATGTAAATTACAGAATATTTGACCAGTCTCACCTTCACTACTCCCAGAAGTATAAATTGGCATTTGAAATCCTCTGGGGCAGAGGATGAGAATACAACCAATTTGCAGACAAGTAAATGGGCTTGCTCATCTCCCAAAAGCAGGGGCACTTCTTTGGCAGAGTTTTTCACCTCCAACTGAGTGGGAATATACTCAGGAATACTATACATAGTATTGTACACACAGTACATATACAAAATACACTTATATTTTGAAGGTCTAGTGAATTTATCACTGGCAATCGAAAAGAATCTATAATTTGTTGCTCCAATAAACTGCACTATTGGTGAGTTTATGTTTGTGAAAGTTCCTATTGAAATCCAGCAGACGTACAGCACTGCAACAATTAATTTCACTGTTTGTGAATCTGCTCATGGAAGTTCTTACTAAACTCAATCAGAATTATGCTGCTGAATTGATTTTAATCAGAAATGAGACCCACCCACACCCAGCCCCTCTGATTTCCGAAAACTAGTTGGAAAGCAATGGTGTTTATTTTATGCCAAAGTTAATGCAACACATCTATACTTAGGAGGGGGTGACAACATTTTTGAAAAAAAAGATTAATAAAGTCTTGAAAAAATATTTTTAATTACTTCTGGAGCAACATTTTAGAAACTTTGGTTGACAAGCACCACTACCTAGATATCAAATTGTTTTAAAATAGAAAAACAAGTGTTTGTGTCATTGCTCTGCTATTGGTATGAGTTTTCAAGGAAAAAAGATTTCTAAAAAAAGCAAGAAAAAGTTGGTTTCATTTTATAACCTTGGTGTTGTGTAATATAAGTATTACCCATCAATACAAATAAATAAAAAATTAAAATAAAAACAGATATTATTATTTCATATTAACTCAACCCAAGATCCATTTCAGTCTTATTACAGACAACATCATTGATTCCTCTAGAGATGGATGATTTGACATAAAAGAACCCACAAAATCAAAAAATGTAATGACAGGCTCATTAAAACACAAAATTTGGGCCAATTAGCAGCCAGTTAATGTCAGCTTGTAGGACACTGAGAAAAATCAATAGAACTTTGAAGTTTACATTAAGGTAGAGAATATGTTTAAATCTGTCCTTGATCTGCAGTGCATTCAGGTGGGTGTCCATTTCCAGTGAGGTGCACGGGATCTGATCCCATGCCTGTATATACTGTTGTACATTATATCATTAACATCATCATTACAGGTAGCACTTTCTTGTAAAAGATGTTTCCTTTTATTCTTACAAGCAGCCAAAACAGACATTCTTTTCCCTCTGTTTAGCCACTTTCCCCATGTTTAGCCATTTTAACCTACATCATTTAACTTATGGATGCCAGGATTTAACATGGATACAATATTGTGAAAACTTTTCTATCCACAATAAGGATTTTTCCTCTTGTCTCTCCCAACACAACACATGAATCAAATGAATGACTGCATGCCGTGTGATTAGAATGTCCTTGCCACCAAAAGGAGAAATGGGGAAAATCTGCCTCATACTGTAATCGCACACATTCCTTCTAATTCAATTTTCCTATATGAATCCATTTCCTAGCAGTATACCTACTTAAAAATATCTACAAGAAAAATAACTCAAAGTAACTGTTAAGTTAGAATTTTTATTTTTTTTTTTAAATCAAAACATGACATGTGAATTCTCCCTGTCCTTTCCCATACAACATGACAACATCAGGAGACCTCTGCTGCGTGGTGCCTGCCTGAAGGCAACATGGGTCATTGCCTCTGTTCCCTTCAAGCTCACACTTGCATACAGAACTTCTACATGCCAGGAGATTAGAAAAGATGCGTGGCTCAGGCATCTTTTTTTTTTTTTTTTTTTTTTCCCTACTAGAAAAAAAATTTCTCCTACTAGACCATGGGACAAATTTTGTGTGTGAATCATTTAAACACTGAGAGCACTGAAGATTTTTTCTAGGCCTTGGTATACAAACCAAGCTTTAAAAGTGTGTTTGACCACACACATGGATTAATTCAGAAGAATAAACACTGAATTAGTCCTCAGAATGTGTTCACAGTTATAGTGTACACAATGTACAATATGGTCTCCAGGTATCACTGTGTTTGAACTCACATACAAGATCAAAGCTGCTTCATACATTCAATACTTGAAACTTTTGAATACTGGTGAAGCAGCAGCAGCAGCCAGACAGTGAAAGCAGACCACATCTCATGCCCAGTATGAGTGGCTTTAAAAGGCAGGAACCTTTCAGAACTTAGTTTTCTCTCACTGGTTGGTATCAATGACAATGGATCAATGTTATGGTGTGTATGGGTGAACATTTTCAAAGGACAGGCACAAAGCAGAATAATGCTTCCACTTTCAGAATACTTTTATCCTTTTGTGTAGTACTCCATCACCAATCTGGAGTGGGAACATATGGAAATTGTAGGAGGTAATGTTTTAAAAAGGACAACCATGTGAGAGTAGCAAATACATCTAATAATTAAACCAAACTAAAAGGATAGATACCGTAAACTGAGGGTCAAGATCCTTAAGAAACCTGGACCAGTCTAATTCCTCACTATTGTTAAGTGAAATTTTTGATCCATCCTCTTTAAGTCTCTTTTGAGCTTTTTGTTGGTGTTTTTGTTTTAGTTGGTTGGAGTTTTTCGTTTGCATGTTTGATTGTTGTTTTGTTTTTTCTCTGCAGTTCAGGTGGTCATAAGAGATGATGCAAAGGATGGGGATAAGGATTGAGGGGCTAGGGGCAAAGATACTATAGGTGGTAGGATGTGAACACAGAGCCTCAAGCTTGTGTGCTGACTTGGGAAATTTCATCATCAGAAAAGGGTCTTGATTCTTCAACACAAATTCAGTGGTCTACAAGAATCTGGATTTTTTTTCTTTTTTAGAATTATGTTTCCTGTAAGCAGACTGACTTCTTAGCAAGATGAAAGGGCTGTAACACTATCTAAGTAGGCTATATTAATTTCTTTATCTGCATTTCAATTCATGAGTAGATGAGACCTTAGTTAATAAAGGGTATATGGATTTCAGTGCTTCAGCAGCTGGTATCATATAAAGCCCATCCCAACATGGCATGCGTAAGCTCGCATTTAACAAACTTTCCTCAACAGCTTATTTTCAACCAGACCAGGAGACTTCTAATGAGAAAAAGTGATTCAAACATAAACTAGGCTAAAGAAGAGTTTTTAGTAACTTCAGAAATTCTTTAACTTCTTCTTCTTCTTAACTTCTCTTATTTATTTTTAAATGGGATTTCTGGCTCCAAATATAGTTGTATGACTAGAGCTGGTATTCATAAAACCTAAACCCGGAGTTTTTTACTCCCAAGCAGTAGTTTACTGTTTGTTAATAAACTGTCTTGTCCAAAAGACACAGGAGAGGGAAAACCCTGCTATACACTTCATGTTTAGTTGATCAAATATGTGCCTCTCATTAAGCCACTGGGCTTATACTGCCTGGGTTTAATATAGTCTCAAGCTTTTCAAAACCAAAAATAACTTACTTTGTTCTGTTAAAAATTCATATAAAAATCCATGAAGACAAGAAAAATGCTCAAATGGCACGCTACTCATGATTTAGTGAATTCTATCACTATAGAAAAAATAAGACCAAAGTAGTATTAATACCTTAAACGATTCACACTTTCATCTCTGGGGGAAATCTGAGGCTCTTCACTCCTGCACTCTTCCTCTCCCTGACCACCTTCTTTGCTCCTGTTAGCTGGAAATGAGTTAATTCTAAAACAGCCAGGTCTGCAGAACTTATAATCCTCTCAGCAGAAGAGCAAGTACAGATTGCTCCACACATTAGAATTGTAATATTTTCCAAAATGCTCTACCTGCCTGCCCTTGAGAAGACTCCAGATCTTGTGCAGACAGAATCTCCTATTCAAAATGCTCACTTAATTTATTTTCTGTTAAATTTCATCAAAACATATTTAGAAGTCATGCAGATGTGCAAACAGCTGCCGGACTTCTCCCCAAAATGCTATCTGCAGCTTGTTGGTTCAGAAGAAAATCCTATCCACAGGGCTTGAGCAGCAGATGTAATGCACAGCAGAGATTTCATTACATCAGAATTATCTATAAGTAATGCCAAGGGTGACATGCATTTAATGAAGTAGCGCAGAATGCACTTTATTGAAGTGTCTGTCCTCAGTGCATCTGCTTCTTCTGTTGTTGGAGGGAGCAGTTTGCACATGCTTTGTGGGGTTTTTTACAACATGACAAAAAAAGAGCATGAATTAATGCTAAAAACGACTCAGCAAGAACTAAGGTGCTCTGCAAACTGGCAGTTTTAGTCAGAACATTTGCTCATGTGATATACAGGAAGACACAATTGAACATAGACACAGGAACCTGGAAAGCTGGAGTTTTGATTACTTCATTCCATGGGGTCTATAGGGCATATATCTTCAGTTAAAAGTGACATACTGATTTTTAACAACCGGTACAAGACGTAACATCCTAGAGCTAAACACTATTCTCCAGTTTCTTCTTTGACACAGATCAAGCTCTCCTCAAAGAATCATGGAATATTTCAGGTTAGAAGGAACCCACAAGGATAATTAAAACCCACTTCCTGCTCCTCACAATAGTACCTAAAACTATGTGGTTTTAGTCAAATCATATGACTAAAATCATTATCCAGTCTTTCCTTGATCCTATGTACGGAATGGTTAGAAAGTTGCCTTAGGCTTGCATAACACTTAATTTTTTGCCTCCTGACTGGGAAGTAATACAGTAACTGTGTCAAAAATTCCTAAAAGTCTCATAGGTAAGTATGCTTTTGATGAGGGCAAACTGAACATGTCACGCTATTTGATTTCTTATCAATCAGACCACAAGACAGGCAAGCCTCAGAATTAATTCTGCACTGTGGCTCTGTACTGTTGGTAATTTGGGCATTCCTGGTGCTTTTCCTTTAAGTGAAAAAAATGCATACAATATTAGTTAGGTAGATATACCTTTCCTGAAATACCTGCAATTTTAGTATGCAAACAACAGCAAAACATGACATAAAGTTTGAAACAAATCAGTATTTTTCTATTAATTAAATTACCTCTCCTTTTTTTCAGTAAATTAATAGAGTATTCCGTACTGTGTGGCATAAGAAATTGTTTTGCTATATGACATTACTTGATTTTGATTTTTAAAAATCTGGAAAATGGACAGTTACTGCAACTAAGCAGTTGCTTTTGAAAACTGCTCCTAGAAGGCAATGATTTGTTCTCCTTTGTAGAGGAAAAACGTACTTCGAGGTAAGTACATATCTCTGTTTATACATCAATGGTTCTCCTGCTGAAGAGCAATGTAAGATAAAAACTGAAATGCACCAGAATGTGCCCCAGTATGACATACCAAAACTAAAAGCAGGTATTTATCAAATGTCATTAGAAATTCAGCAAAGATTTTGAGGCATTATAATTTCCTTACTAACTGCAAAAACTACTCAGAAAAGAGGAAGTGCAGGAAAACTGAGTGTTATACACAAATGGTATTTCACAAAGAACATTATACAGACAAGTATCTACAGTTTCTTAATATGACTCAGTTGCTGCCCAGAAATAAAATAAAAAGATAAAAGTGGATACTTTGCCTCTGAAGATGCAATCACGGTAGTAAGTAGGCTGAGGAATGTGGGCTTTTGCTATATGATTTATTACCAAATCTTTGACACACACAGGAAAAGCTCTCCCAAAGCAAGCATGGAAATTATTTTTATTATTATTACTTCTTCTTGCTTCATTGAAAATTTTAGCAAACCTCCAGATGGTGCTGGCTTCCATTCTGTGTTTTCTGGGCACTTCCAGGTACGTTTATCTAGGAGCCACAACTGAATATGCCAAAGGAACAGACCAAGATGCCTATCTAGTCTGTCTGTCAGTCTCCAAACTACTTGCTAATCTTGCTAAACTATCTGCATTAATAATCTCTTTCAGCAGGCATGGATAAATCCACTTCTACAGGCTTTTGTTTACTTAAAGTATGCTGCTGTCTCTTCCAAAAGGAAATTAATTTAGGTCAAATTGTGTATTACTTAACCTCATGTTATTTTTCTGCCTCATCCACAGAGAACAACAAAATACATGTTTATACATACAGATTTGCAAGGTAATGGTTCTTTCAACACAGAGTGGTTCTTTCTAGCAGCACTTCTGCTGAAGTTAAGTCACTGATCGTCTTCTTAACTTTGTAGCACCTTCTCATGCAATAAAACCTGAAAATAGGACAGTGCATGCAACCACCAAACCAAGTTACAAAATATGCAGAACACTTTCAAGCATGCCATACCACCTCAGGAAGAACAACCATTTGGCTTCCACTGCACAGATGAAAGGAGAGAACAGTTCTTGGGAGGTCAATAAAAATAGAGAGTGAGGTTTTTCCTTAGCTGTCAAACAACCCTTTAAGAGGTCATAAAGGAGAGTGACACATACCCATTTGCTGTGGTGTTAGCATATGGCAGGTAAATTCTTTCTTGAATTCTGCCTTCCCATACCTGGGCCAGCACTCAGATCCACTGTGACCCCTCCTTTTCTTTCCCCCCCTTTCCAGCCCATCTTATTAGGTTCCTGTCACTCCTTTCTTTGTCCATCTGTCTCCTTTCACAGTCTCGCCCACCACAGCTGTCCTCATTAATGGCAAGGTCAGGGATGTAAGATCTTTTTCTCTGCTCTGCCACTTGCTTGAGTTGGGAGGAGAGGCACAAGGTAAGCCAACTCCCTACAGATCTCATCAGCAGCATAAGGGAGGCAACTCACCTGTCTAACTCATCACCTCCACCTTATTTCATGGCCACAGGACGTTCAGAAACTCACATTAGTCACTGCTGATAAAGGTTTATTAGTCCCATTCTGGCTGCCATCCAAGAGTCAACTATACTGTGTTAGAGAAGGAGGGTCTGTCCCTCCCTGTGAATGCTACTATAGCTCACCTGGGAGCTCACAACTGCAACTGGAGAGCACTGTGTATACTGGAGGAATTTTCTGAAGAAATGAAGGAAGCTGGGTTCACCAGACACTCCATTCAAGCTCAAAGCAATGCTTGCTTCACAATCCTCACTGAAAGCAGAAAGTAAGCAATTTTCCCAGGGTTTTGGTTTCAGCATCAGAGCTCAAAGCAGCAAGCCTTAGATATAAGTAATTTTGTACACACCAGTTTGTGAGTATTGCTCTCAGTTGCAGTAGAAATTACATTTCAGCTGTTTATATCAGAAACTTACAGTGCAAATATAACAATAAATGTGATGACTGATGACCAATAAACACTGACTGATGAGGCCCCTCAGCAAATCTTTTACCTTTAACGACTTTCTAAAAACCTCAGTACATTGCTCTACATCTACAATTGTGCAACAATATTATTTAGCTGTTTGATCCAAGAAATTACTTTATTATTATTCACCAAGTAATTACTAAATGTTCATTTCCACTGTGGCTCACTCACATGGTTTTACTGTGCTTTGCTGGCACTGCTATAATCCTCTTCCACCTTGAATGCCCTAAAACATGTGACATTTGTTGATCTGTTTGTCATTTCAGTCCAGTTTTGTGAAAAACCCACAGAACTAAGTCCCATAACCTATTTGAGAAACAGCAGAGCCAGGCAATATATGTTTTCTTAGGCTTACCAACTTCTATTCAAGTATGCTTTTAGAAGGTTTTTTTTTAATTGTTGTTTTCATTATGCTTATCTAATCTGTTTTCATCATTTTAAAAAAAATGTAAAAATCCATGCAGTGGAGCCCATCATCACAGCAGAGGTAAATTACAACTGCAGAAAGTTGTGCCTCTATGCCTGTGTGATTCCAATTTCAGCCTACCATAGGAAGCTCTTCTTGAAGTGGGGAACAAAAAGAAATGGTCAACAGCAACAGTACTTTAATTGAAGTCTACTAGAATTAGTTATATTAACCACAACTTTGCATATATTTCTTTTTTTTTAATATATTCACCTCATCTTGTTTTTAATATATAGTAATATATTTCATGGCCACAGAAAATAATAATATATAGTAATATATTTACTTTCTATAGTTTCCTGTGCAGACAAGATAAAGAAACTCATTTAAACAACTGGCAGGTAGAGTGAAATTGATTAGACACAAAGTCACCTCAGTCATTCTGAAGATGCTCTTAATTGTTAGCTCCAAGTTGAGCAAAATAAAAAATACAAATTATATACATTTCACTGATTATATATAATTCACCCAGTTATTGGCTAACCGGTTATTTTGTCAACATCAGTGGAAGAGAAGAAATTTATTAGATTTAACATGATAGTACAAAGGTAGCTGAGCTCTGGGAAGGCATATGTTTATCTCCTGACTCAAAATTTTGACAAGGATGTCAACTAGGAATTTTTTTTTTCCTTTGATATTAGCTCATTCTGAGCAAACTGGACCTGATTCTGTAGGTCACTACTGAGTAAGAGTTGGACTGGTAAAGTTTCCTATGCTAGTTATTCTATTTTACTCTAAAATGTAAATGCCTCAAGATTCAGAAATTCTAAATTCTAAAGAAGTTGGGTTTTTTCCAACTTCCCTTGCTTTGGGGGAAGAGAAAATAACCTTTTCTTTCTTTTTAACACTGTGATGACTCAAAAGAGAAAGAATGCCTGATTCTCTCTTGTAACTTCTTGCCATGAATATCGCATAAACAAAAATGTATTATGTAGTATTATTATTATTATTATTAGAAAAAATGTATTATTTATATCTTAGAAAATTAAAATTACAAGAATTGGTATTTCTTGTGGTGAAGAGGAAAAGTTTAATCAGATATGGCTTGACAAAGTCTTTGAATAAAAGGACTTATGTCAACAAATCTGAACTGCACTTATGGCCTTGTTAGAAATTGTGCCAGTTCAATGGGCAAAGGTACCAATCTTAACCTACAAAGAAGTTACTTATTAATCCAAATGCAAATTTATATATGGTAGTTTACCTATTACTTTCTCAATAAATTACTCAAGAGTAATTTCTTGATACTATTAGTACTTTCTCAACAACATGTCTGCAGCTGGCAACCTAAAAACCTCTTCCAGCATAGCAATGACTGAAACCATTAACCAACCTTGAACTCATTTTTTCCCTTCCTTTATTAAGCTAAGAAAGATTAACAAAAGCAGCTATGGTAACAATCACAAACACAGTCACATAAGGATATCTTTTACGTCCCAAGTCAACCGACTCACATACTTCTAGCTATTCTCCGTGATGTTATAGCATGGTCACTAATAACTTCACTGATCTCTTTCAACAAAATGTCATCAAACCACTATCACTAACAATGTTGCAAATACATGAAGTTAATCAATGGATGTAAATGCAACCAACCAGGAAAGGTCCCTTCCCAGAGGGTCTGAAAGTGACGATTTTTTTCCACTAGGACAGAAATGAGGAATTATGAAAATTGTACAAAACAAACAGTGAAGCATTTGATGTTCTAGAGTCTGTCCTGTGTTAGATTGACAAATGTGGCACAGCTGTGAAGTAGTGTGGCTAGACAACACAACTGGTTTTTTATTAAATAGAAGCTGTTATCTTTCTGATAAAACTAGAGGCAACTGCTGTAAGTATCCACTATCAGAGCACCTCTCTTACAAGGAAAGACTGAAAGAATTGAGGTTGTTTATCCTGGAGAAGAGAAGCATCCAGGGATACCTTACTGCAGCTTTTCAATATTTATAGGGGGAATCATTACAGAAAATGAGGACAAACTTTGTAGCAGCACCTGTTGCTATAGGACAAGGGGCAATGGCTTTAAACCAAAAGAAGGTTGATTCAGGTTAGAAACAAGGAAGAAATTGTTTACAAGGAGAACTGAGAAATGCTGTACCGGAGATGTGGTGGGTGCCCTATCCCTGGAAAAATTCAAGATCAGGTCAAATGGGGCTCTGAGCAACTTGACCTAGTTTAAGATGCTCCTGCTCATTGAAAGGTGGGTTGGACTAGATGTCCTTTATTTCACCTGCCATCTCAACCATTCTGTAATCCTAAAATGTTCACCTGGCAAAAATAAGGATATTTTTAAAAACATTGTGAGTACAAAGTTTCACTCCAGGTTTCACCTGTAGTACTGGTGGTACAAAACCAAACTTTTTTTTTAAGAAGAAGGAAAAAAAAACCAACTTCTGTCTGACAGGAAACAGCATAAGCAATCCACTTACTTCAGCCACGAAACTGCTCATTATTAAAAAGAGTGTAATTATAACACTGAATGTTCAGTATTGGTGGCTTTATTCTTCTGTTTCAGGACAAAACACATTCATGTTAGGGACAGTGAATTAGTGTGGATAGTGAAATACAAGTGGATCCCTACAAGTCGTGGCTAAGTTCCTCCCATTCTCACTGCTGAAAGCTTATCCTCAAATAAGTAAGATATCTTGCGATAGGAAGAATTCATTTATGAACACATCAATAAATGTTTCCTACTGCAGGGCTTACCACAAATTCTTTGTAATACTTCCAAGGAGTTTACAGACTCCTTTATTAGTTACATAAAAATCCCTGGATTTGCTTTTTCCGAACATACTCTTCCACCCTTTTTCATAATACCCCACCAGACAACTAAACATTAGCATGAAATGGAGTCAAGGACCCTGCATGTACTTACCATGTACCACATGCTTGGCCACTTGGGATCATTGAAGTAAGTGGATTGGGTACCACCAGGTTTATAATCCCTCTTTGTCCTTCTTTTAACCACCTGCTGTTGTATCCACTCCACCTGCCAACCAGGAAAACATACGGAGAATGTTATGGTTTAGTGGAGATTATCAAGAAAAGTAAAAAAAAACCTTGGGATTGTTCTCATTACCATACTCCAAGGCATATTTTGTATTAAAAAGTTCATTTCAGCAGTAGAAATCACGCAGATCATCTTGACATACTGTTCACTAAGGAGTACATTCAATTTAGCTAGTATTACAAACTCACCTGAACAATTGCTTAAATACCCTGCTAGAAAGACTTCACAGGACATTACCTTTTAAATATGATTATTTTCTGATTTTTCTTTATCAGACTTACTCTTCTTTGAATTTATAAAAACTCATACACAAAATCTAACACCATATTACAGTGAGGAATTAACTGAATTTCTAAAAGGGTGCGTTTGTTTTTATTTTTATATTTATCTTCTGGAAAACAAAAACATTAAAAAATATATTCAAAAGTTTTGCTTTTAGACCAATATCTAAATAATTTTCACCACCTGGAGAGTAAAAAAAAAGCAAACAAAATTAAACTTTATATTAAGTAAAGCAACTCCTTGTCAAGATTTTCTCAGAGAGGCACTCCGAAATTTTATAGTACATTAAGCACTCCCCTGTGAGAAATAGCTGGATACTGAGCAACAGCTCTAATTAAAGCAAACACAAAAATGAGCTTGAAACAGGAAGAGAAATGTAAGGGTTAAAAATCTAATTCTGAAAGTTATTTTCGTCTGACACCTCTTCAAAGATTCATGACACATCCAAAGAAAGGTGACACCAAAAGTGACATCAACCTTAGATCAGAGAGGACTCTGCATCTCCTTCTGTGTCACAGAAAAAGCCCATGGTATATTCACACACATCTAGCAGCTTATATTTCTGCTGAATTGTTTCAAGGGATATAACTACAAAAATTCATTTCGCATCTCTCCAAGCAAGACAGCCATCTTCTCCCAGCAGCCAACTCTGTACATTTTATTTGTGCTGTTTGAGTATCTGTGTATGCACACAAATATACAAATATATCAAAGAAGTTACTTTCAGCTCACATATTTTTTTGTCACCATTCAGAGATGGTATTAATATTTTCCTTTAGCAGGCTAATCTCTCTACTGTGCACTCACAACACAATTTCAAAATCTTAGGCAGACGTACCATAGCACTCTGGCCTCTATTTCTTGGTCAGAAAAAAACGCCAAAAGACATCTCTGAATTTTTCCAGAGGGGATCCCTAGGACAATCCTTACAAAGGCTGGATGGTTTTCATGGTTTTCTTTGGTAAAGAAGAAATTAAATTTTCTCCTTCCCAATAACCAACTTCAGAATCAAAAAGAAGTATTAAATTATGCAGTCTAAGAATGCAAACTAGCAGGTAGAGTTGACACTGGAACACATTTCTCCATTAAATCTATGAACAATTGTTACTTGCTTTCTAGTTCTATGAGAATGGAGAAATTTTACAGTGTGCCTTTCTCTCTTGCTTATTGTCTCCTCTTCCAGTCCAGTATGAAATTCCCCAGGACAGTACAAGAGGTAAGTGCTCCCTTCAGATCTGACTGGATCCAGGTGTCCTCTGCAGGAGGTGACAGCTAATGGCTCTCAGGCCCTTTGATGTAGCAAAGTCTGGAGGCCTGCAGGATACACAAAGCAGGTCTGGGCAAGGCCAAAGAAAGTCAACTCAGAAGACTTTGGGGTAAGCACTAAGCCAGCTTACCAAATGGCTGCTTTAAACTGGGATCAACAAGCCTCTTAACTAGCTCTCTCCACCATGAAAAAGACTGATTTTTAACTGAATAATGAACCCTGTTCTCCTGACTTTTGCTGCTTATATACGCTTTCTTTTCCAGACCCTCACAACAGAGGCTTGTTATTCTTCAAAGCTTCTTTCTTGCAGGTAGCTCGTACTTCCCAACATGTCACAAACCAAGAAACTGGCATCTGTGTACTGTTTGGCCCCTGACTCCCCACCTGCCCGGACTGCCATAGACCATGGGCCTCACTTCTTCTATTAGTACTATTTAGCAGTCATTAACAAAAAAGCTTCAACAGGTCTGGAAAAGCAACCATGGTTTTCAGGGCTTATACAGATCCACTTTCCAAGTCTTATTATGAGATTTGGGTCTCAGTGCTAGAAACATATTCAACTCACTGAAGGGTCTCAGGATTCTATGCTGTAAGAATATTTACTGTTATCTTGACTCGCCCTTTGCTGAAGGGATTAACCATAAGTATAAAAGAGAGTATTACTTTCTCACATGCTGAGAAAGCTGTAAGGCAACAAATCTCCATGCTTCTCAGGCCCAAACCACACAGAGCACACCATGCCACACGTGGTAACTCACTTCTATCTGAAATCTACAGGGAGGAATTAAACATGTCCATCACCAACTTAATCTAAGTATCTGACAGTGTTGCAGAAGCGTCCACAAAGACAAACCAAGGAGACAGACTCAGCAGAAGAGGATTAAACCTTCTGCCACTGCTACCTCTAGTTTAGCTGCATGAACATTAATGAAAGAACTCACCAACATTACTATTGCCTAGAGGAGCCATAAATCAGAGGCCCGGGGCATCTAATTTGGCATTAGAGACTCCTGTGCATCAAGGCTTCTATAGGAACTACAATCAGCAACTGTGAAGATTTTTGCAAAAACACCTTTCTTTGGTTAATGGAGCCAAAGAAATTTATTCCTGGAGCCTGCACAACACACAAGTTTAAGCAGAACTTCAGCAACGTAATACCATTTCTATATGGATAAAATGAAAGAAGTTTTCCTGACAAACTCTTAGTCAAACCGTTCACTGAGACATACTGTCTCCATTGATTACTGCCTATTCAGCTAGAAATGTCTGCTGATCAATAAAAAGATTTGCATATAAAGGCAGAATAGTACTGGTGGAGACTGATGCATGCATACATTGCTGCCTCAAAAAGAAGCCAAATTAATTTCTTTTCCCCATTTCCTTTATTTCAGACAATATTATGGGGAATACTATCATTTATTTAGTCCATGCGATCATAAATACTACAGTACTGCTCATTTTCAGATTATTGGAATATACACAATTTGACACAATTTTCAATTTATGTATATGCATGTGTTTGTACAAGACTTTGTATCAACTGAGTAAATCTGCAAGGCTGCAGTATAATAGGTGGTTATATTTTAGTGATATATAAAATATTTTTTTGTATCTTATCTACCACCTTTTAACAAAATACTCCCTATTGCAGGGCATGCCCCTATTACATGCTAGATGTTGCCCTTAATTCCTATTTTCACAGCTCCTAGCAAAATTGGGGAAAACATATAAACATATGAAAGATTAATTTTGCAGAAGGGCTGTGCAGCTTGCATGATCAGACTCAAACCCAGTTAAAAAAAATAACTTCTTGTCTTCCGATGAGACTTAATGATAATTTTATGTATGAACAGAACAGCTCCAAGTAAAACAGCCATTTTATTTTATGCAAATAAAGATGTGGGCACATAGCACATTTGCCTAAGCATGCATATGGGAAGATAGTGCAGGTAGCTCTTAACGGTGGAATGCAAGTGTCTAGAAAGAATAGACTAGACTCATAAAGACACCTTGTCCAAACGCGTCCTTAGCACTGACAGGAAAACTACCTCTTTGACCAACCTCTGGTAAAACCTGTGGAAAACTACCTCTTTGACCAACCTCTTGGTAAAAAATGCCTCCTGAAGCTCAGCGTGAACTTCCCCTGATACAACTCTGAACTATTCTCACATGTCCCATCACTGGATATCAGGATAAAAGTTCAGCATCTCCCTCTCTCCATCCCCTCCTCAGGAAGCTGTAGAGGGCAATGACTTGCTTCTCAGTCTCCTTTCGTCAAACTACACAAACCCACTGTAAAACATTAGGACTCATTTTGTATACTACAGGTAACCACTTCAGTGAAAGGGGAAGTCAGACTGACCACTCTCAGTCAGTGACCATGCACTGCTGTGAGGGAGACAATGCAGGATGCTAGACAGTGTAACCTAAAACATCCTGACATGCCTGATCACAGTCCTACTTTATAGCTTTGCCTGGAAGGCGTTTAGCAAATCCCTTATGTTGAGATCTGCTGATTAATTGTTTTTGTTCTGAGGTTATATTGATCCAGCCTTTTAGAACTTAATTTAAACAGCACTGGAAGACAATATACTCAACTGGCAAGTCACTGCATACAATTTTGTTTATAGAAAATATTAATGCTACTTACATGGAATAGTTGACATTGTACAGTCACTAGGTTATATTATTGAAAACAAGGTCAAGATTTGGAAGTTATATTAGTATTGCAACACATATTACCTCTGAGTATTTTATGGGTATTCATCCACAAGTTACTGTAGAAGCCTGGTACATTTTGGATATGCTTGATTCTATATGAAAGGAGCTCATTTGTATAAAAAGAACATTTCTGAAGTAATTATACGGTTTCTCATTTCTTGCCAAAAGGTTAGTCTATGCAAACAATGAAGTTCATTTTAACATTTTCATAAAGTTCATTTTCACACTAACTGAGAGGTAACAAAAGACATTTTCCCATTGACCTCAGCCTCAAAAGTTCCATTTCCTGAGTGTCTAGAAATCAAAGCCAAGCCAGACTGGAGACCAAACTATTTTTTAAAATCACCATTTTCAATCTCCTGAAATCAGGACTCACAGTACTGTCTTGTGCATGATGCAGCTCTTCACAGACCTGCATGAAATACTGCTATAGCAATAAAGCTGCTCTGAGCTAATTCAAGCAGTCTTTTCTCTCTTTAAGTGCCAGAATTTAAAATTAAATGTTATCTCTGTGTGAATCAAAACTACTTTTTATACCATTTTCAGCCTCATTGATTCAACAGAATTCTTGTGAAAAAAGCCCTGTATAGGTATGCTGCAGTAAGATCTCCCTCCCCCAGAATTATAAACTGTGAAAATAAAAAGTCTGATAAATGAAAGAAAACATGCTGGGGAAAAAACCCACCAATTTATCAAAGCAGCATGATTTTTAACATACAAACACTGTTGTGAAAGAGAATTTTTTTCAAATATACCACAAGAGGGTCTGCTTGAATAAACATTTCAAAATTATTAAAAATGTGTCAACTCCAATATGTGAAAATGCCACTACTATACAACAGAAGTTACAGGCAAGCTGGAGCTGTAATCCTTTCCATTTTGAGGAAAAACATGTTTGGGGTAAAAAAAAATTCTAACTCTGAAGTAAGTTATGAAGTTCATACTAGAATCTGTGACTTCTATGACAAAATTCAATGTGAAGGTATGGGTCTGCAGTTTGTGAAGAAGCAATCTTGAAGGTGCCACTCCTAACAGAAACTACTTGTAACTTCACCTCCATCTGTCCTATGCCTGTAAGAAGAAACTGGAAATTCCTCCTCAGAAAACAAGAGAGGAGGTGCCACAGGAACACTAGAGATTAAAGAGAGAAAACTCAGACAGAGGGCATGGAAGGTAATGCCCAGTAAACAGATCAGCAAAAGGGGCTACCTTATCATATGGAGAACAGGCATTGAAAAGCAATGCTGCACTGTTACTCAGAGTTTGTCTACAGATGGATTGCTCTGGGCAAGCATCCCAGTTAGATGGTCTCATGCTGCATCTGTTACACTTCGTTCTTTACTTGCCTAAGGACCCTCAACACTCATATGTGTGAGTTCTGAAAGACCCTGCTACAAAAGGACAGATGTGATGATAGCAGACTCTGAGACAGAATATGAGACTGTGCAGTCCCAGAACAGGCCATAAGAAAAAAACCCGCTCCAACAGTTCCTGTGGGACGCCATCCAGAAGGACATTGACTGACTTGTAAGCTGAGCAAGACCAAGTATAAGGTCCTGTATCTGGGTCAGGGTAATCCTAAACCTCAACACAGGTTTAATGAGTGGATTAAGAACAGCTCTGCATAAGGGTGGACGAAAAATTGGACACGACCCAGCAATGTGCATTCACATCCCAAAAAGCCAGCTGTATGCTGGGCCATATCAAAAGACTTCTTTACTTTCCTCTCTGGAGCTCTGCATCCAGCTCTGGGTCCCAAGTGTAAGACAGGAAGAGGAGGGTCACAAAAACGATCAAATGGCTAAAGAGCCTCTGCTATGACGAAGAGCTGAGACAGTTGTGATTGTTTAACCTAGAGAAGGTCTTTGGGGATATCTTATGGCAATCTTCCTGTTCTTGAAGCGTACCTATGGGAAGGATGGGGAAGGTGTCATTATCACAGAGTCAGTCTAGTGACAAGATATGGCGCAATAGTTTTAAACAGAAGAAAAGCAGGTTTAGATGGGATATTAAGTAAGGTGAATGTTATTTGTTTTGAGGGTGGTGAGGCATTGAACAGGTTGCCCGGAGAAGCTGTGGATGTCCCCATCCAAGTGTTCCAAGACCATGTTGGACTGGGCTCTGAGCAGCCTGGTCTAGTGGAAGGTGATCCTGCCTATGGCAGGAGAGTTGGAACTAGATGATCTTTAATATTCTTTCAAACCCAAATGATTCTATGATTCTACGTTTCTAACAAAACAAGTTAGCATCTTAGTTGTCCTGTCATGAAGTTTTCTGTGCTATCAGCTCTATTGAAGTGTACCATTTGACAACATTCTCATTTTGCATTTCACACTGTAATGAAACAAAAAGGTCAATGATTGAAGTGAGGAGGACATATTAATATTCAAGGGCCATACCAAGGGGTTAGTGAACAAGAGACCCAAGCTATTACGCAGGAGTGAGGGAGAGTTGATAAAGACTATGGACACACCTCTTGCTAACTATGTGCAGTCACAAAAGTGAGACCCTCAAAAACTGCACTTCTTAAGAAGAATGTTGTAACTTTTTTTTAATCATAATTAAACTCCCAGCTATTTTATTAACCTACTATTCTTTGATTCACAATAGCAACAGCCACTTTTCACCATAAAAATAGATGAAGACAGCTGTTAAAGTAGATGTTAATATAGGTCAAGACCTTGGAAAATTATTGCAGTTACCACTTCACAAATGTAGGGGTCGAAAGCTGGATAAAAAGTTATTGACTCCAGCAGTGCTATGGGATGCATTCTTGATGATTAAGAAAGTGCTTTTTCAGCAAGGGTCAATGACAATCCACAATCAAAGCAGTTGTCATAGTTTTGCTATAGATTCTGAAAAAAAAAAGCAAGATAAAACAAGAAACAAATGTTAATACAGGTTGAGAAGAAACCAGAAAAGCAGGAGGAAAGACAGCAGATAATCCTTGAAATTACCACTTAAACCCAAAGGAACACATCTTGCACAACAGCAAGCCAAGTTACTGTAGTATGAACCAAAGCTGAAATTCAATGCACATTTTTCCATCTCATAGCCACAGAAAAGCCAGTCAGTCCTGGTATGACTGACTTAAGTGGTTTCTATCTGGTTTGCTACACATTTGTGATGGACTGTAGCAATATAGCCATACTTCCACATCCATGAGGTACAAGAATCCATAGCTATGCATTTTAATGTAACTGAAGTGTCCTTTGCATTCCTTTGTAGCCTTCCCACTCCTACAGCTACAAGCTCTTCAAATAAATCCTTACCTACCAGTCTAAAAGTATGTGGCAAAAAAAGTCTTCTTCCTTTAGGAACAAGACTGCAGAGGAATAAATTGTGAAGAGAAAAGGGAACAGCCTGGCTATTGATGAAGGAAGACAGGCTCTGTCCCAAGGCAGTTTAACAGCAGCCAGAGCTGCTGGGAAGAGAAAAAGCATCACACTGAAATTCTGAAGACGCTCAGTTTATCTGTTGCTGGCCAGGATCTTGGACTAAAAAACCAAGGAACAATCAAAGGCAAAGGACCCATATCTTCTCTCCTTGGGAAGTCTTGACAGGTTTTCTACTCACAGGCACAGCTGTAGTAACAGATGAGTGAACGTGGCTACAGCCACTGCCCAACCTCCGCCCTTCTTGTGCGTTGTACCACAGCTGACCATAAAGCAGCTCAAAATTACAGGATTGAAATCACACAGCAGCTTTGTGGGAGAGCTGAGAACAAATTTCAGGGAGCCTGGGCTCCTAGCCAGTGGCTTCCAGCAGCACCAGCCCCAGATGCCATACGCAAAGAACAAGCATCTAAAGCAGTTGGGAATTTTTCTCTTCCTCAGGTCTGAAGTGGCCTAACCAGCCTGGATAACTCAAACTTTTTAGTTTCTAAAATAACTCAGCCTTGGAATAGAGAGGAAATGTCTTTACAGCATAAGATTAAAAGCAACTCGTATGTTTATACAGGGTTGTTTATAACTTCTAGCCACAGGTCACACGCCTCACCTTGGAACAATTCAAGAGCTATAAGCTCACAGTTTTGAACACAATTTTAAGAGACCTCTAATTGATAGGTCTGCTTGGTACAGTACCTAAAGCTCTGCTTACACCATTGAATAAATTTTTTGTATCTAGAAACACCTAGTCTTGGGACAACATAATCATCTTGAATTTCAACACAGCAGGAGGATTTGTATTAATATCACTCTGAATGCAAACCTGGATGTCACAACTCAATCTAACTTAGGCCTAAAATAAACCAAAAGGCTGCTCCAGTGTCTACTATAGGATAAAACTCTGAGCTCTCTAAATGTCATTAGCTTTGGTATCTAACATCTGGCAGCTGAACTATCTTGGATTTCATGTCTGAATTATTGCAGCAATTATTATATATATTTTTTTTTAAATGTAGAAATTTCTGATGTCATATTTTTCTTACCTTAGGTTAGTCCTTCAGCTCATCTCATAAATCATTTAAGTCGTTCAGACATCTGCATGTGCTACTTCAGGATGGCCTTAACTCATTTAATGATATCTTAGGAAGACAGATTTCTACCACAGGGTTAAATTCAAATGTCAAAAATACCAGTGTAATTCCAAAAGTGTTGATTCAGTCAAGCATTTCCCATGGTTTCAACTGCCATTTAGAAAATCCACTGAGAATTAGTAAGACAGCAAAAGTATTCCATAATTAAGTGATATATAATATCCATCAGTGGTATACTGGACTTATGAAAGTAAATATATCTGAGTAGACTCCTCACTGACCAAAACCCCCTTAACAGAATGTAAAAAAGTGACACAAATAACTTAGCCTGTTTCTAGCAGTTTTGCTTAATGTTGTTTCGTCAACAAGGAAATTTTTTACATAAATCTGACATGGAAAAATTCAGTCACGGAACATATACTAAAAATCAAATTAAGCAGTTTTCTGATGACAGTACTTTAAACCACAGGAAAACTTGATACCATTTGGGTTTGTTTGATTGTGCCCATCTTGCTATTGTCTATCCTTAATCATAAGTATAAAGTATTTTTTCCAAGCTGACCCTGTTTATAGCATATACTTAGAAGTATACAGTATATTTAAAATTCCAAATTGAGCCAAAGTGCTTATACTAAGCTTCGGTCTTTGAGTTTTGTTGAGTTTTACACTTTAATGGAAGTATCAGTAGCATATTTTACTGTATCCCATTTCCCTAGTTCCTTGGCATTTCAGATGCCTTTGTAGCACAACTTTATTGCTCTTATTTAGAATCATAGAATCATAATGTTGGAAGAAACCCTTGAAATTATCAAGTTCAACCGTCAACCTAGCACTACCATTGTGTTCAACATTAAATCATGTCCTTTAGTGCCATATCCACAGGGGTTATGACCATCTCCAGCAATGGTGACTCTACTTCCCTGGGCCTTCTGTTCCAATGCTTTACAAACTTTTCCTTTTTTTTTTTTTTTTTTAAATATGTAATCTAAACCTCCCCTGGCACAACTTGAGATCATTTCCTTTCATCCTGTTATTTGTTACCTGGGAGAAAAGCCTAATTCTCAGTTTTCCACAGCCTCCTTTTACATAGTTATACAGAACAGTAAGACCTTCTCAAGTCTGCTTTTCTGCAGGCTAAAAAACCCCAGCTCCCTGAGCTGCTCCTCATACTAGACCTACTCTCCAGAGCCTTCACCAGCTTCACTGCCATCTCGGGACTTGCTCCAGCACCTCACTGTACAAAAGTGAAGGATCCAGAACTAAGCACAAGATTTGGGTATGACCTCACCAGTTACTTCCATGGCCTATCTGGCCACACTGTTCTTGATACAAGCCAAGGATGTCACTGGCCTTTTTGGCCACTAAGGGCACACTGATGTTCAGCAACTGTCAACCTGCAACCCCAGATATCTTCCCACCAGGCAGCTTTCCAACCACTCCTGTAGCCTGTAGTGCTACATTGAGTTGTTGCGACCCAAGGGCAGGACCCAGCACTTCACCTTCTTGAATCTCATACAATTGGCCTCAACCTACTGATTGATTCAGCTGTCCAGATCCCTCTGCAGAACCCTCCTTCCCTCCAGCCCATCAACACCCTTACCCAGCCTGGTGTCATGTGAACTTGCTGAGGGTTCTTGATCCCCTCATTCAGTTTGTCCACAAAGATATTAACAGGGCCGATCCCAACACTGAGCAGAGGGGAACACCACTGTATTTGTCTCTGATCTATCACTCCAAATCCAGAGAGAATTGCTAGCAGTTACCTTTGGAACGAACTGCCTTTTTCTGCCCTGAGACTCAGTCTTAAAGTTGTCAGTGAACTTCACTGCTATTAAAAGATTACTCCCACTCTTAAACATCATTATTTCCACCAATCAAAATAAACTGCCAAAAAACTACCCGTGAAAGACACATGCTGCCAGCCTAAGAAAACACTGCAGCCCAGCTGACAGGCAAATGTAAAAGGACAGAAGCTTCTTTTCCTACAGTCAGTAGGCCAAAGATAAATGTAAAATGTTTTTACAACTGCACACCTCACAAAATGTTCACAGCACTTCCAATGAGACTGTATCTCTCAGTTTCTGCATATCAGATAACATAAAGGCTGGAGTGATGATTGATTAACAAACTGGCTGGTTACTTTCATTTATTTTAAAGCTCCAGCTGAGCCAAGGGTAACTTTGCTATCTTGCCACTTCAGCATGGTCCCCGTGCATATTCTGGCAATTGAAATGTGTCCACAAAAGTTACTCTGTTATGGATTCATAATTCACTACACTAGTCATATCATAAACTGAGAAAAAGAAAATAAAGATTGTTATGTCCATGGCTATCATTTATGGGATAGATTGTTAAAGTAGAGCTTTTTGGTCTCCAATCACATGTCTTATAGGACTGCAATGTGGTCTCTACAGTCTTCACAAAATTTCTTTCACCTATGTTTATTTCTTTTGATAGTAATCTCTATGGCTATTTCTACACTGTCTTCCTTTGAGAAAAAAGGATTTTAAATGATCTAATATAAATGTTATTTTTTTTATATGATTACAGTCCAGGAATACTATAAAACAACTTTTTTTCTAACCAAGATAAACTTCAAATGTACAAACATGTATCTTCTGAAATACACAAACTTAAGTTTTCTTTGATAAAATCTCAGATGTGCTACAGAAGATGTCTGCTCTCATTAGGGAAGACATTTCAGAAACTTCAAAAACTGCAACAGTTTTCATAAATCCTCCTATTACTACTATTATTTTATCTCTAGTCATTAATCCAGTTCCTTGACCTGCTGACAGAAAGGGCTGAAGTGCAAAACTGGACTTTAGTGCATAAACAAACATGTATTAGCATCAGACAGCAGCTTAAAAATCACCTGTGTTTCCACTATTTGCCAGAATGGTGTGAAAGTTGAAAGAGATGATATCTGTCTTTCATAATGGCAACAATTATCCAAATACCTCTTCAGAGTTTAATTGGGTTCATAAAATGACAAGCAAGTTTACAAAAAACCTGCACTGAGCAGGGCTGCAAATCTCACTGCTAGTTTCCTTCATGCAAGACAAGGAAAGTGTGAATATAGCAAAGACCCAGGAAAGAAGTTCAAATACGATGAGGACAAAAACAGATCCACAAGGAAGTTGTGGTGGGATATCTTCTTAGCAGAGGAGAGGGAAGTTTTTCAGGTCACAGTGCCCAAACACACATGCAGGTCCACAAACTGCTGTTGTTGACAAAATGAACAGTACTATTCTTCAAACTCATAAATAGTTACAGGAATGTGAAATCTGAATCTGAAAGTTGAAGTTAAACAACTGCACATAAAACAAAACCAGAACATTTTTTAAAACTTCTGGATACTTTGTATCTCTGGCAGATGTTTAATTAAAATTGGAAAACTTCTAAAACCTGCACTCTGCAAATAGAAATTAATTCTGATGCCATGTGATTTCCAATAAAAAGATGGTTTGACTGGATGATCACAATATTTCTTTTTTGATCTCACAGCCTATGTGTCTCTTGACATTTGTATTCTTAAGAGCTAGTTTTTTAAGAACAGCCTGGAAGTCAAAAAACCTTTGGAATCCAGAAATCCTGGTTACATCATACAAATTTGTTGTAACACAAAGTTGTTATACATAAAACACAAAGTATATATATAAATACAAAGACTGTGTGCGCGCACACACACACACACATATATATATATATATAAATACAAAGTTGTTACAACAGCTACAGATAAAACAGTGAATTGATTCTCAGTTTAGTAAACTACTTTAATTTTTAATCTGCATCCTTTACAAAAGTAAAGTTAAACCAATATTCTGATAACTTCAGCACCAATGAGAGTGCCAGCATTTACCCTCCATCAAAATAAATAATTTTTTTTAAAGGGGAAAAATAATGTCAAACAATAACTTATGTCAAACACAGGTTAGGTAAGTGATAGTCAATATACCAATGGATACGACTGACTTAAGTGGATTGTATGGACCTGGAGTAAGTGCTTTATTCTACTAAAATGTTGCTTGGATTCATACAATGTTCTGTGTTATGCCAAGAGAAATACAATTCCACAGAATAAAATACATAGCACTTGGTGTGCATTTGCTGCTTGCAGAAATTTTTATTCAAGTGCCAGCCTTGCCCAGGTTTTGCAGGTGTGGAGTCAGAAGCAGGAAGGAGCAAAGTTGTACAATGAAGGCTGCTCACATTCAAGCAGCACAGCTGTGAACAGGACACAGCTGCCTGGCACCTCCTCTGAACCATTAAAGCTGGTGAGGATCTGCTAAGAGTAAAACAGATCAGCTGAGGATGATAAGTGGCTTTTCAGTGACATTAGCTTTTCAAAATGATCCTAAAAGAAAGGATCACAAAAAACTGAGTAGTGAGGAAATTTTTTTGCTTTGTTTTGGGGAGGGATATCTTTCCAGCTCCCTCTTCCTGCCTTCAATTACCTGTTAATAATCCCAAATATGACAAATTATCTACATGTCTCATGATTACTGTCTACTATTTAGAATAGTTGGGTGAGATAACAACCACTGGAATTAAACATGATGGTCTTGCCTGTCAGAAGCAGGAAGACAGATGCATAAAAATCTTGATCCATTATGTCAGGAGCATGTATTGCTGCCAGAATGCTTTCCAGTGCAAGACAGAGAAAAAAAGAACCTTAATTCATTTTTCTAAGAATGTCCTTCAATGCAACCAATACGATCAACATCAGAGGAAGCTGGATCTCCTCAGGAAATGGTGTGTAGGAGCTGTTCTGTTACTTTTCTATACATCCAGTTCTGAAATGTGCCTTTCCAAAATGTGTTTTCTTTCAATTTCTCCCTGTCTTCCTGCTGTTATTTTGGCATTTGGCCTTGCAGTATCCGCTGCTTCCAGAATGCTGCATCTTTCTACGGTTCAAAACTGGGATCTCTTCAGTTCCTCCTCTTCTGACACTTTCTGACATCCAGTAATTTTACAGCCCAGCAGCCAAACCACCAATTTGTTGTCTTTCTTAACACTCTCAAAGCAAAGTGACTTTAACTACAGCTTAAGCACACTCAGTGAAACACAAGACCACTGCAGCTGTCAAGAGCTGCTGTCTTCACTATCAAGTTCTTAGATTAAAAACTAAAAATTAGAGGACTAACTCTCTTTAATTTTTTTTAAAAACATTTAGTTGTCCTATTATTTTTCACCAATAAATGCACTTTGCTGATAAAAACCATAGGAGCAAGTACTACTTTACTGGAACTGTAAAGAAACTCAAATATTAACACCTACTTGCATCTAAGGACTAAGGATTGCAATATCTTCTCTTTATAACCCTCTGCTTTTGCACATTTATAACTGCTATGATAAAATTGTCTTCTTAAGGCTTTAAATTTCCCACATGTATATTTACCTAAAGCGCTTTTGCCACCATTAAGGCTGAGCAAATTCCTTCGTGCTTCCTGAATTGTGTGAGGAATGTAACACCCTTTTCCATTCTAGGCTCCAAATGGATTATCCTTGGGTTTCTTGTTTGTGTGTTTGTTTTCAAATAGCATTTGCACTTACAAAAGAAGGCTGCACAAGTCTGTGTGATCTGCCTTCACACACACTGTAGGTCCCTCCATTAGTGGTCTCACTTTGAGTGAGGATGAGCATTCCCAGCTTGCACAGGGAGAGCCAGCCAGATGTGCCATTAAACAAGAAAGCATTCTGACAAAGAAGTGCAGAGAGAATGTTACCCCAAAATGGAGAGACTTCAGAAAGAATCTAAACTGGAGCTGAAATGAGGTGACTTTTAAGGTCCCTTCCAATCAAAACCAAGACATGACTCAATGTATGTCAAATTAAGTTAGCTATTCTGCATGCTGCAGATGTTTTCTGAATTTATCCATTGTTGAGATTGGCACTGCAGCTCCAGCAGTCTGCACAAGAAAATTTTAACTATTATCACATATGAACCCTACATTTAGTCCCTAAGATAACATAAATAGGTTTTTGTTGATGTTCTTCTAGTGACAGTGAAGGGAAAAGTACTAGACTTTTTTCCCCACTTTGACCCCAAACCCTAGAAATTAAGAGTTATGCTACATTTAGTATCTTCATCTTGCTATGTGAATGTAGCATTGTATAACACCGACTTTCAGAGACATTTGTTCCCCACACAGCAATAAAGTAAGAATTTCTGAAGGAAATTCTCCCCTCAATTATTCCTAAAGAATATTTCTACATATGTTTGAAGATTCCTAAACAAGTTTCTGTAACAACAGCTAGGCTATAGTTGGAAATACTGTCACTGATCGTAACGTATGCTCAATATATTTGCTGGAATGAATTTTAAAAGCAGAAGACACCTTACAAAACAAAAGCCAAGGACTCCTATTACCACAAGCCCCAAATTCACGAAGTGCAGAGAGGTTCCTTGCATGATTGAAAAATCATGCAAAGAACATGATTTCTCAAAAGAAAAATCCCTCATGGTTTAAACAGTTCTAAGCTAAAATCCAGCCAAAGTTTTTAAATCTTTGAGACATACGTTCAAGATGTAAGTTGGTCTGCAAAATTCAGAATAGGCTATTTATACATTTTTTCTTCTCTTAATAGCATGAGCGCCTTGCAAAGGCCCAGGTCACTGCATGTATGTGGGGTCTTTTGCTTTTTCCTGTCTAAAACCAGAAGGCTCCAAATACATCAAAGAGAGAAATTAAATCTGCATAATTTCCGATATTCCTGATCCAGACAGTTTTAGTTACTTCTGTGAGAGATTGCTGAGTCCTTGCCTTCCACTTTAGAGTCAGCCAACACCTTTCTCATTGACCATGAAGTCTAGAGACTTCATAATAGCAGCTCTACCACAATCCCTGAAGACCTGTGGAATAGGAATAGGGAATATGACAGCTGGTCCAACACTTCATTATGAAGAAGAGAAACCTAAAATTTGGTGCTTCTTTTCTGCGCAGGGAACAGTTCTGCCTGTGGAGGATACAAAACCAGTGCAAGGATGAACCTTGGGGGACTGTAATCTAAAAATGAAAAGCCAATATCACATGAATATATATCGCCTTCCCTTTTTACTCTATTGGCCAAATTCACTGCTTCTTCAAGAGGAAGTATCTGTTCTTCAGCAAATTTTTTCACATAATGGTAATTTCTCTTAATTTATTTACAATAGGTAGAAACATTTAATGAAGTTAATTGTAACATTAATGAGACAGGTTTATATCTGAAGAACGAAAGCTTTAATAATGTCTAATTAATAGCTGATTTGTTGCTTGTACTTAAAGAAACAAAAAATAGTCATTGAAGTGTCCTAGTGGAAATACCTTTTGATGTTTTCTACTAGAAGCAGAACAATTACCAGTCGGAATTCAGCGTAATGTAATTTTAGAAAAGGAAAATAGTTGTTGTTGAGGAATATGGAAGTTTTTCTTGGAATATATTATATATGTATTCAGTTACCTACACTTAGATTTCCCTTTCAACATGATTTCACATGATTTCATCATGATTTCACCAGTTCCTGGCATCTACATTGAAGAGTTTTGTCCCCTCAATATATCTGATTTCCAGCACATTAAAAATAAATATTAGATTAGATTCCAATTTTTCACTTGCCAGGACATTTTACAAAACTCCTTGGCAATGACAACCTCATTGTTAACTTTTGGAAAAGAACTGGAGATGAGTTGAGGGGTTTTAACTGGCTCGCTTCCTAATTAATGCAGCAAATGAGGAATTAAATCCTCCTCTCCCACCAACTGGAAAAAACAAAAACATTATTTTGCAGGACTATATTCTTAAACTATTTTCATAGCATTATTTTCTTCAGATGGTAAAGAGATGAGCAAGGAACCTGAAAAACCTCAGGATGGCAAGGAGAAGGGTCAGAATTTTGGCCATGTTCTTTCTGAGAAGGAAAAAATACTATGGTCCAACACTGGGTTTCTCTGATGTTGCAAAAAACTTCATAAAAAGGGTGGAGCACTGAACATACTGGGTTGGTGCAGAACCCACCTGGAGTGCTGCATCCAACTCTGGGGTCCTCAGTACGGGAAGATTCGTTTTGAGTGAGCCCAGAGAAGGGCCACAAAATGGTTAGTGGGCTGAAGTACCTCTTCTGTTTGGAAAGGCTCAGAGAGTTGAGGTTTTCCTCAAGAGAAGGCTCCAGGGTGACCTTACTGAGGATTTTCAGAATGCATAGGGGACAAATAAGAAGGGGACAAACTGCTTAACAGGTCTTGTTGCTACAGAACGAGAAGAAATGGTTTTAAACTGAAAGAGGGTTGATTCAGATTAGATATATGAAATTGTTTGCAATGAGAGTGGTGAAACCCTGGACCAAATTGTCTAGAGTAGACAGGTAGGTGCCTCATCCCTGGAACATTCAAGATCAGGAAAAACAGAGCTCTAAGCAACCTGATCTAGTTGAAGATGTCCTTGCTCATTGCAGGCAGGTTGGACTAGATGACTTTCAAAAAGCTTCTTCCAAATTGAACTATTATAGAATTCTGTGATATGGGAAAAACCTGCTATAAAATGCAGCTACTTTATTGCTATACGCACTGGGATTTATCTCCGTTTTTATTCTAGGTCTAGGTGCATTCTGAACTGCTGAACAGTCATTACTGAATGATGAATGGAAATAAGTGTGATGCAGCCTCACCATGCAAAACTACTCTCGATTCCTGCTGAAGCAACATGTATTTCCCAGGGACTTTTGCTACTTATGAATATAGTTTAAACTGAAACTAATATAACATTCACCCCTATAAGTATGGGTTTCAATTACCATTAAGCAAATAAAATACCAACCAGTACCAACTTGTACAAAATTTACAGCACAATGAACCGTTAAAATAACACTAATGCCAGAAGGATCGACTCGAATTCTTTATCAGTGAACAGCAACTTCATATTTCAAAAAGCCCTGAAAGAAAAAATCCAAGCCGTAGGACTGTTTGTTCATGTTTCCATGAAACTAGTTAGTACACCAGAGCCAGGTGACGTAGAGAGATACTGCTTTTCCCTTCGCATTCACTGTGATTCAGTTCATGTTCTAACTCACCCAGTAATAGGCTCCTTGACAATAGCAAAATTTATTCTGGAGTTTTACTAAGTTAAAGACGTAAGGGTTGCTCCTGTAAAAGCTTTTTTCAGGTAATTAATTAAAAGGGACCACAGTGGTAAATATTGAATTATTTAAGAACTAATTTAAACCTCCAGTCAAAGTCTGAACATGGAAACAACAGCATGATGGTTCCTATTATTTTGCAAACAAGTAGCATCTTAGTGATTCTTGGTCCCCGTGTGCTTGTACATTTTGTGGCTAACCTTGAAGACATCAGTAATTTACCTGGTCCCACTGTTTACTGTTACGTTATCCTATATATCTAACAAAATCTTTTTGTTAGATACCCATAATAACGTTCTCATCTAATTTCTCTAAGGCATGGTGCTGGCTTTAGAAGTCCCAGGTTACTCATGGCTACTACAATTCTGCTCCCCTCTGCCCTCTCATGAACACAATTGTCCTACCAGTAATAAGGACAGGCTTCTCGCATTACTTCCCTATCCTCTGAAAACAGCCAATATAATTTGGTGTCATCAAAGATATGCTTGCCAGCGTTTTTACATGCTGACACCATGAGTTCTGTTCATCTTGATATAGCAAAGATAAGACAGCTCCACATTCTGTGTGGTTAGATCAGGCTGTGTAAAATGTATGTGTCTGTAGAAATGTTTTCCCAGGTATTCTGATCCTGGAGTAGAGTTGAAAAAGGCGTGACACTATTGCAAAACTGTGCTCAAGCAGAGAATTTTCCTTAAGTAAAGGTATCCTGACTTCTTATTTCAATGAGACTGTAAAATCTGTTTCTATCTTATGTAATCTTTATGTTTCTATGACCCATCAAACAGAATTCATACCCCAAATAAACCTACCTGAAATTCATTAAAAGTAGAAAAATATGAGATGCCATCTTAGTAGAGCTTTATAAACAAACACTAATGCTCCAAAGTTGGCTAATGTCACACTTTACAGGAACACAAATTATTAATTCCATGTTTTTTAGCATCACTGTGGGCCAGATGTCTTTTTCAGATCTCTTTTGTGATGGGAGACTCTGGGGACCTCATGAGAAAAATAGAACAAGCTTTAGTACATCTATTTGAGTATATTATCAATCTTGTATCTGCCCTCTATTACCTAAAGAGCTGTCATCTTCTAGGATTATTTATGCTACCTATCCTGTGGGGCATTTTTTTACCATATGAGTCACAAATTTCATTATCACAGCTCTTCACTAAAAGCTCTTCATTTTATGTAACAGATCAGAATAAAGAGATAGTTTCTCCAGCTGTGATGTCCATTTAATTTACATGTACTATTGTCATGTATAGACACTTCGACTCTCAAATGTCATTGCAACTGTAGTATCTTTTCTAACAGAAAAGCTCCACCCAATTTCCCTTATTGTTTTTATTGATGAGAAGTCTGGCCTTCAGACTGTGGTTTCAATCTTTGCTTGAAATGTTTCCCACTTTGTGACTGCTCATTTCACCACTGCAGCAAATCCAGAGGCATACCTCAGCTCTTTCTTCTCAGCCCTGGAAATGCTGTAATAGTCTGGTTTCAATAGATGGTCTACCATCAATACACTCAACTATTTAATGGTTGAATTAGAGCTTCATGATAGCTTTCAACCATGGACTTATTCTGTACACCTTCCCACTTCTTTTCTTGCTCCTACTCCCATTGTTTCATGCATTGTTAGTATCACCAAAAAAACTTTTCAGAGCAAACTCTGAAACTAAAAAAAGCTCTTGATTCATGCTGTGGTGCTCTCATTGACCCCTGCCAAAGGCCAACCACAAACAGTACATCAGCTGGGGAAACCAGTAATCTCTGTAAATAGATTTCATTCAGTTGGCTTTGATCTCTGCTTTAAATCCAAAGACAACTTCCACTTCTATGCTTTCCCATTAGGACACAAAAAACGCCACATAACTATTCACTGGCCAAACAAGATGATGCAAATAAAGCTATGCTTCAAATTTTCTTCATTATAATCTATGTTAAGGAAATTACAGCCTTTCTTCTGCATCTCTTCCTAGAACTGTTTAATCTTTTTCTTTGCTAAATGACAACGTAGCATTGCTAGGTAAGGAAGAATTTGGTGCCAATTGACAAAATTGTGTTATACTGCATACTCTTTACCTTTTCATCTAAATACAGATGATATGAGGTTAATACAGGCTAACACCGGGGAAAGCATCAAAATGTGCAATCCAGATGTCTTCAGTTTATCACAGAATCACAAAAGGATGACAAACACCTTGAAGATCAAGTCCAACCTTTGATCAACCCCCATCTTGTCAACTAGACCACAGCACTAAGTGCCACACCCAGTTATTATGTTCCCTGTTGCATCTATTCATATTGTTTATAAAAATGTCAAGAGGCTTTTCCAGAAGAATAAAAATATTTTTAAAGCAATTCATTAATTTAAATCCACAATAACAAGACTTTCTATTAGTTCTACATCTTTCATTGTGCATTCACACAATGAAGTCAAACACTATCCATGAAAATAATTCAGAAATAACAAATTTCATAATTTTTTCCATTATATGCAGGCTATTTACATAACAAATTGGCACTCAATCAGAATCCCATCCTTTAAAATTTTGTTAAGGAGCAAATTAATGATCCATTTCTGAAGCAGCACAGAACAGGTTAATACCATGTACACATAATGGGGAGAGCTTTTTCAGCATTAGGCGAATTACCTTTAAATTATTTGGATAGTAAACAAACTTCAGTGTTTCTTTGTTCCCAAATACCCACACTAACTAATCTTCAGCAAATATTGGCATTAGATACCATTCCACTCATAAATATAGCAGAGTGCGGTCCATTCAAATTCTCACAGCAATGCACTATGACTTATTTAATATTAAACCTTTTGTTTTAAAAGAACCAGCTTATATAAAGTAATTAAATTGCCAGTCTGCTTTAATAATCATTATATTTTACACACACTGAGCACAAAATGGTCTTTATGCTACAAATACACGTCTATGTACTGACATGTCTGCAGCCACTTAAGAATTCCCAAATCCAGGTTCAGTGAAGCAGTCACAAAGTGAATCATACAAACACTTCTTGCCAGATCTAGGTATTAGACAATCGGCTTCTATTTAGGCACAGAATCATAAACAAGGCTGGGTACCTCGCACAACCCTCACTAGAGCTTCTCAATATTTTAGTGATATGTAACAATGGCGCAGAAATTTAGAAATTCCTAACCAGCAGCAGAACAGATTGGAGACAAGATCTAAACGGCATAATAAATAAATAAATAGTAATTTTGATTTCCTGCTGTGTTCTGACTTAAGAGTGTCTCACTGTTCTGGCTAAAGTAGTCTGGACTGCTTGCCAGAGGTGAAGATGGGGTATCTGGAACCTGGGTGTAACAGCACAGTTTGTGGTGGCACATGCACACAAGCTTGTGCATTTTTGTGTTAATCACTCCACCTCTGTGCATATGGCAAGAACATGGACTGATGCAGATGTGACACTTTCCCCTCCTTTTGCATTTTTGCCTATTCTACATGCAGTGTTTGTTTGAATGGTGTGTCTTAGTACTCATGGGAACAGAGATTTGGTGCCTGACCACTTTTATACTAACCCCCAGTATATACTGCTCAGCAGAGCTGGTGGTGCTCTCAAAGGCACTCGCTTATCAACATGTTTTTTTGTGCACATTCCTAGTCTTGTCCCATCCTCAAGAGGAACTTCAGACCTAAACACAGTTTTCCAGATGGCAGAAGTATTCCTATATGGTGCTCAATTTGTACAGTGTTCAAACTCTTTCTCCAGTAACTTTTACTTCTCATGAATGATTTGTAAAGTAAAACCTGACAAATACTTCACAAAGAACATTCATCATCGAATAATTTAAAAAAGCTTGACTCTGTTATTACCACACCAGGGGCCCGGGGGCTTGTTGGCAAGACTGCATTGCATGAACAGCTAATGGGATCTTCACCAAACCTTTTTTTTCTAAAACAAAACCAGAGGAAATCCAATTCTGCAGTCAGTAAATAAGCTACTAATCATTGAAATTAAAGGATTCAAACAGCAGTGTGTTGTGGGTAGGATACAAGAGGGTATTATACTTAAGTATAAACCAGTAATTAAATTGTGTTGACAGTTACCTATTATTATTTCTTTGTATGCTACAAAGAAATGGCACCATTTTTCACACAGATCTTAAAATTAAGATCAATGAAACTACCAAAAGGACCACAGAGAAGAGTACTCTTTTTAATCCCTCATAGACCAAGTCCAGAATAAGACAAGAAAAAAAGCAAGAGAAACTTTCCTCTAAACATTGTCCACATTGCCCATTTATATTTTTTAAGCTTTCACAGAAGGGATCTGCAGACATAAATCTTACATGTGTGGTTTCGCAGAGAAGCATAGCACAGTAACTAGTGCATTATCAACATTCAAGTACTCATCCTGGAATAGTGGTGGACCTTATGTTCCAAGAATAGCACATACTTAATAGCACAGTATCTTTTTCACTTTGTTTTAATGAGAAGTAGAACCTTTGAAAACAAATAGCGTAATTCTTGTAATGCTATATACCATTCAGGTGAATGTCCTCTGGTATAGTATTTCACATAAAAAATGCAAAGGCTTTTTCCTCAGATATATGCATGGATTTTCTTACCTTTGGTTCCATTGAAATGAAGCTGTGGGTACCTCTACTTGAGAGAACTGACCTTTTAATTGTTTTACTATGGTAGAAGTGGTAGTAGTCCTTCAATGTTCCAATCTGTAAAAGCAGAAAAGACAAAAAAGGAGTGGAAGACTTAATTTAATGAAACTGGTTTCCTGTTTTTCATTTTGGAAAGTCTATAAATTATGTAATTTCCTCTGTGCTGAAATGTTACTTGAACCCACTGATCATCTTTCAAAAGAAGGACATATGATATGAAGTAGATGAAGTATCCTTGAGGCAGTAACTGCATAACCAAAGATTATAACTGAGCTGCTTAGTCTGGCTTTATATACCTTTTTAATGTTTAATTTATATGCAGTACTTTAGGTAATTCCGTATCATTCTATATCCAAACTGTCCTCAAACAACAAGTATAAAAATCATTAAATGCCTATAAGGCTATTAAAAAGCATTCCATCTCGTTTGCTTAAGGAAAAGTACTGTAAAACACACTAGACTTGGTTATTTATATAATTAAATTACAAAAAGGCCATTCACAGTATCAGACTATACAACAGGAATTCTCCTATTTTGTCAAATGAGAGCAAAAAGTAGAAAAAAGAAAGATGGAAATGGTAACTTTATAGGATAATAACTCTTGAGGTACAAAATCAATTCATGCAAAACTGCAAATTTCACAATGGTGTAATAAAAATGCCTCTTACTCATCCCTTCAGTACACAATAGAAATATGAATACTAAAGTGAGATGGCCTTCACAATTTGAAAGAGAAATCTTTCTTTCCAGAGTCATCAATTCGTCTGCTTTCATTTTTCATTTAGAACGTGAAATTTCAGTTTCACTCACCTACAAACATTCAGTCTCCCTGTCTTTGAAAGAATGCCTCTCCAACTCATTTGGAATTCGACCTACTAATGAACTGCAAATCTTGTACGACACTTAATAATTTAGTTTCTAGCTCCTCAATGATTAGCAGAAAAGGGACAACTGAGCCCACCCCATTTCAAGTTAAAACTCAAAGTGACCTCATGAAACAGGCTTTATTTTCCAAATAGAGTGAATGCTATCACCAAAGAGGATGGAGCAATACTTGAAAACTTTCACCTTAAAAAATCCCTCAGATTTCTTAATTTGCATCTATAAGAATACACATGCAGGAAACTCAAGAGCTCAGCAGTAAAGACTTGAAGATAATTGGAAATAAGTTGTTCACAAATTCCAAGAATATTTAGAATATTAGAAAACAAAAATCTTAAGAAAATAAGAAGTAGACAATTAGGAAGAAAATATTGATATTGATATAACACAGCAACAATTTAAATCAATTTGCCTAACAGGAAAAATTAGATCTAGGGATATTGGTGCCAGTCTGTGTGGGTATCATCATCCTTCATGTGGGTACCATCAATACCTTCATTTTGGGAAGAGGAAGTTACATCTAATGTAAGAAAAATGCCAAACATACCAAAACATTCAAGTTAAATCAATCCTGCTTATCATAAATTAAATAGGAATTGGTTTGTCTAAGACTAATGCAAGTATATCAGTAGTAATTTTCATGCTGCCTTCTCTCTGGCAATTCCAGCTGAAGTGCCACATCTCCACAGCACAGGTAAGCCCAGCTGTAGTGAACTGGGTTACACCTAGCTGGTGGCCAGTCAACAGTGCTGTTCCTCCCTAGGCTCAGTCCTAGCACCAGCTCTGTTCAATGTATTTAACAACAACAGGATTTAAGTTCTCTATTAGTATGTTTGCTGGTGATACCAAACTGAAAGATGCTGTTGACCCTCTTCAGAGACCAAAGGCCTTGCAAATGCATCTAGATAGATCAGAGCATTAGGCTATGATTAATGGGATGAAATTTTGAAAGTTGAAATGGTGGATTCTGCATTGGGGATTAAGTAGCACCAGGCACAAATGTAAAATGGGACTGAAGTGGCTGGAGAGCAGCCCTGCAGAGAGCAACCTGTGCGTGCTGGCTGACATTAAGCTAAGTGTGACTCAGCCATGTAACCTGGGCATCCATGAGGCCAACCTGCATCCTGGAGTACCTCAAATACTGCATAACCAGACAGACAAAGGAGGTTGTTATCTCATCATACTCAGCTTTAGTAATCCTCATTTAAAATACTCTGTGCAGGTTTGGGCACCACAGTTTAACATGGGGATTTGCAGGTGTTTGAATGCGTCCAGAGGAGGCCAACAAAGCTGGGGAATAGCCTGGAAGGCATGGCTTATGAAGTGGGGCTGAGCACTTTGGCTTGGAGAACAGTAGGCTAAGGGGTAACCTCATTGCTCTCTACAGCTTCCTGAGAAAGAGGCAAGGAGATGGAGGTGCTGATCTGCTAGGATTCAGGGATGTGTAGGAACGGTTCAGAATGGCATCAAAGGAGGTTCACACTGAACTATAGGATTTGTTTCTTTACCAAGAGGACAGTCAAACAGGCTTTTTGGGTAGATTGTCAAAGTCCCAAGCACGTCAGTATTTATGAGATATTTGGACAATGCCCTTAATAACAACAGCTGTAACTGTTGATCTGCCCTGAATTCGTCAACTTTTGTAGGTTCCTTCCAATTCTATCCTATTCTATTCTCTTCTACTCTGTTCCACTCCATTACTTTTGACTACAGCAACTAAAGTTTATTCTGATTTTAAGAGCCTGTGGCACAGTCCAGTAGCATCAGTTTACTGTTGCACTTCTTTCACGTTATTAATAACAATCACCGAAATTTGGTGCCAGGTTTAGCGCAAGTACAAGTGATGGCATGCTTCCCCGAGACAGAAAGATGTAACCAGTTGCTTTCTGGATGTCTCCTGCACTCATCAGTAGCCTCAAATAGGACTGAAGTGCTGGGAAGTGATGTTAGTCCTGTTTCATAAGTCTTCAGTGACCTGTGAAGTGCATGCTCACTCCACCAGTAGCCTATAAAGGTAACTGAACTTTTATAGCTTTGCTGCCTTCAGAGTGCATTAGAAAACCACTACTTTGTGTGTCTACAAATCCACACGTTACTGAAAAGACTCAGCTCAGACAAGTAACTGGATTTTACAACTTCACAGAACTGTTTAAATAGAAACACCATATTACAGGGAAAATAAGCATTCCTCCTGTTTTGTGCTACAAAGGTCTCAATATTACCCAGTCCTCAGCATTTTGTCTTGCATTAGTTTAAGGTGTTTATTTATTTAGTTATTTACTAAAGACAAACTCTAGCTGACCACTCTGACAGCATCCTAACCAGCAAATTTAGGAGATTACCAAATTGCACTCCTGGAGGCTCTACAGCTTAGCAGAACTAGCCATCCATGGAAGATACTGGAGGCATTTGCATGCTTCCAGCCCAAGGGAGACAGCACAAGTCTTTGTAATCCTTGTCAGATCTACTCCCTCTGAGAACTTGGGCTGAGGAGACAGAATTAAGCCCTTGGAATTATGTATGGTAATTGCAATGCAATGTCTTCCAAGCATCATTAGTTTTCAGATAATAATAGTGATTATTTAGAATTGTGAGATCTACAGCTTTATTTCGTAACTGACAAGGAATTAAAAAGAGCCCAAATCTTTTAAGTATAATTAAATTAATAGTCACTAAATGCCAGTGCCTTTCACAGCAAAGTAACTCCAGCATTACTAAAAGCTTTTTTGCCTTCTCTTATCTTAATGGGAATTTACTTAGACCTTCCAATTCCTTGAACCACTAGGAAGGAGAATTAAGCCATGTAACTACAGCGCAATAAAACTTCTCATTGTGTTTGTTCTTGTTAAATTGGTTTTTATACTTCTAACTCCCAGGTCCTAGAGACACTTTCAGAGAAGAGCAATGTAAAGACAGAAACACCAGAGCTAACTACTCTACTACTGCTAAAAACTGCTGGCAGTCTCATTCATATATCCTTGGGAAGTCATTGTAACCTTATTTTTACATAAGGGCATGATTCTTTAAAAAGAGGCAGGGAAACATTGCTTAGACAAAGGAAAAAGAATGAACAGTGGGTGTTCTAATCTCCTTAGAAGTAGTATTTGCAGATAAACATTTTCAACAGATTTATACATATATTTTAGTTGTACTACACTATATTTATTCAAGGATGAAATAATTCCCAGGAATTATCAGTTCCCAGGAACTAACAATCCTACAATATCACAGTGGAGTTCCTGACAACAAAAGCATCCACGTATTTACATTGAATTTATATTTATCAAGTCTTATTTTTCTATTTAAAGTTGAGAAAATGTATTAATTATAAAGCTAATATGAAACAAGAACCAAACTTTCTAAGCCTGCTCTTGAAAAATATTTCTTCCATATGCTGTTTTATAGTCTACAGCACTAGTAAGATAATTTAGGACATAGTTACTGAATGAGTTCATCTACATGTGCATTGTGTCCCCATGAACTCTGTAAGAAAATACAAATGCTAAAGATGACTGTTAAACATACTTGATATATATTTATACGGTCACCAAATTGACCTATCTGACTAAGCTCTGAAACTAACTGACTGAAACTTCTGTGCAGCTGAACAAGAGCAGGGAAGTAATTCTAGCTACTGGGCAGAAATCTAAGAGATGCTTCTTAGTTTGTAAACAATTTTTTTTTTTTTTTTAAGAGGCTAATCTTCTAAACATCTATGTGCAAAGTGCTCTTCTCCTAGAGGGCTGAATAGAAAACAATATGCTACTGCTTTGGTGAATTGGAGGATATATTGTAAAGGTCCCTGTTTCTCCCAGGCTTTAATTAATTTGCCCTTAAATGGATTTGTAAAGAATCAGGTATAGATATGATTCTGAACTCAGTAAGACACTAGAAGAGCCAAAGAAGCACAAATCTGCCACCCCTGTGCAGAGCTGGAATATAAATAATCATATATAGGCACAGGATCATATTTCACATGGAGGTGAAGGTATGACCCTTCCCATTTTTCAGGACTGCAAAAAAATTCCAAAGTTCTAAAGCCCTTGACAGAAGAAAATATCAAAAACAGAGAGATGAAGAAAGTTTATTTAGTTTACTATTCCCATCTAACTTTAACAAAATCACTTCTATCTCAAACTTTGACATTTTTTTCCAACTGAACAATTTTCATTTGTCTCTGAAATATCATTTCTGATGTACTCTGTATAATGTGACAACATTTTAAACATTTTCATAATGTCCCATTTAAAGAGAAAAAGGGGTGGAGCTTTTAGCATTATTTATCTGATACCATCCACATCATGGCTGGGGGGCAGAGCTTTGACAGGCAGAAGCCAGGGCCAGAAGCTGTGAATTTACCACTCTTGCCTCAGTCACAAAAGCAGAGCAGACTGCCCCCTTAAACCATGGTGGACTTGGTCCCTCTGCTGCCCACCAGTACTTTTCCCTCCTCCCAGTTCTCCTTCAGAGTGCTGGTGTGGGAGTTGCAGTGTTGAAGTGGACAGCTCCAAGCAGCAGAGAGTTGTGGAAGCGGCAGTTCAAGCAAGTGCACAAGACTAAGCTTAGCTAGGAACTGCACAATTCCTTTTTTTTCAGATGAACTAGCTTCCAGGTTTTGTTCTGTCCCTGCTTTCCACTCCTTTTGGGCTGGGTGGGAGGATGGGGGAGAACACTATGCTGTGGAAGTTCTCCTCACCATACTGCCTTTGGAGACCACACCTGGTGCTATCTTTGAGAAGCATTTTTCTTTGTTCCTGGTGGTGAATACTCTTTTGTGGGTAAGGCACCTTCTTTTTGTGTACTTTTTACTATTGATAGTGCTGTGGTTATTGTGATTTTCATAAATTGTTATTTTCATCACATAATCTCTCCTTACTGTCTGTCCATTATGAGAAGGGGTGGGAGAAAGAGTAGCTTATCTGGTTTAGTTCCCTGTTGGTTGTTAAAATCAGCACACATAAAACCACAGAATGGCCTGGAAGACACCAAGCTGAGTGGTGCAGCTGACACAGCAGATGAATGCGATACCATTAAGAGGGACCAAGGCAAGCTTGCAAAGTGAGCCCACAGGAAACTTACAAGGTTTAACAAGACCAGGCACAAAGTGCAATTCAAATGCAAATCTGAATCTCACAAGGAGAGCCCATAGTAGTTTTTCTCATAGCTTTACTTTTCCAGGCTTTCTACTGCAATACAGAATAGAACTTAATCGTATTTATAGTCTCAATTCTAAAATATAATTCAATTAAAACTAAAAGCTACATTTAAATGTGGAATTCTAATTTCCTAGTTAGATTTATTTGAAACTATTTTTAAAAATCAAAGATCTACTTTTCTATGTAGAGAAATGCTCTACTGAAAATATATTATAAAATACATTTAGCAACATAAACTGAATTATGTTTCCTCTGAGACTCTTAACTGATCCATAACTTTTAAAAGTTGAGGTGATTTGGAAAAAGCTTCCTACATTACACTTTCTACACAAAGGTTACTTTGTGCACTTGTATTTTAAAACAAATACTGTCAAATGAAATTCTGCTTTTTGAAATTACAGTACTCTGGTGCTCTCTTGGTCACCTTATTTAACACATGGAATTACTTCAAAAAATAAAGAGAAAAAACCTAACAACCAAATAGCAACATAAAAGTGTGTTTTACATCATTAAAAAACCCCAAAAATTTTCTATCACAAACAAGTTTTAGTACATATTAGCAAGTAAGATTCATTTAGGTATTAGAATAAATTCAAACTGTATCATAGCCTTAATTCTAATACATGCTAGATCACACTAAGATTTATGAACTGAATCTACACCACTATACAGGAGGAACAAATCCTTCCAAATAGGACTGTGGCATCTTTTTTTAGATTATATGTTTCTGTAAATCCTGTTATTACTGAAATTATGAACTCTCTGCCTTATTGAGTTCTGAAAAGTGGGAGAGGTTAACTGATTTATTTTTAAATAAAAATAAACTTTGATCGTATTCAATTAAAAATGGTGCTACTTCTAAAAATGCAGGTCAAAAACGAATACTGAAGCCATATCATAAAAAGAGAAATCCCAAAGACACCCATCAGGTAAAAATGCCAGGGAAAAGCTGCCTAAATAAAGACCAGGTGAAAATGATGTTTGAGCCCTACAGGGATGAGCAGTGAAGCCTTACATGCCACAGGAGACCACAGTAAATACATATTCCTTGCAAAAGTTGTGACAGAAGCAGGGCTTGAGCTTGACCCCTACCCTTCCTCTGTTACAGCTGCAGCTCTGAGAAGGACATGTATCAATCTTTTGGGAGGACAATATCTGGGCTGTGCCGTGTATTAGCACCCTTTGAACACTTGCTATGTGGGACCACTTCCCACAGATGAGGGCATACAAATATGCCCTCAGTGATGTTAAGAGTGAATAAAAAGTGAGAAGCTGAAGATATCTGGACACTGTTTTGATTGTTTAAGCATTAAATTGAAAAAAATGTCCCAATAGTACTTTAAAAATTTCTTTGAAGGTCAATAAGGGTTTCATCTACCTCTTCTCTAGGACTGATAAACAGGTTGTGACTATTAGAACAATGATCAAAAAATAGCTATAAATTAATGAACACAGGTCCTTAATTAATGGACATGCAGTGGCAGAGGAATTTATATGAAGTGTAAACTCAACAGATACATTAGCCTAAAACATCTGAGGGGAGATGGTGAAGAAAGCCATATCCACATTTATGATGTGAAATGTTAAAATTCAAGTACAGTAATTACAGGTATTAATAACTCCAGCTGTGAGCTTTGCCTTGTGAGCACTGCAGAAACTGACAAGCTCCCATCCCTTTCAAATAAAGTAATGGAATGTTAAGCTGCAAACGTGTGGCCATGGGCTTGCAGTTCCAGGGCAACATTACATTTCTCAGGAAAATGTTCAAAAGCAAATCAATTACTTCCTTCATTCTCATTCATATTTTCTATGATTTCTTTTCAATATAAAACCCAGCATAATATAAACTGGTAGTTTATGCCCCTTTTTGTGAAGCCCAGTGAGTCACCACCTTGTTTCTGCAAGTAAAAATGAGTGCAACAAAGCATATTTATATTATGCAGAACAAACAAAAGTAACCTCTGCAGTATTTAAAGCGGCTTCAACGCAGCCATCATGCACTTGCAAGTTCAAGCCCTAACAAACCTAAAAAAAAAATTTATCTGCAAAGAACTGTTAAGCAATATGGTAATGTTTGTTTCAGTACCACAGTCATCATTTTGATGAAACCATCCAAAAGGAAACAAATACCTTTAACCTTTAATTTTGAGGAGCTAACTAAATTGCTACTGCTTTCTGAAATCCAATTTTTTCCCTTTCCTAACTCACTAATCTGTAATTCAAAATGTCTAAATTATATACTGCATCAAGTAAAACGAGATTTGTCTCTATTTTATTAACTTCCAATCTTATTCCATGTTGTATCACAAAACAAATGTAAAATGAGGATGCATGCTCATGTAGTACTATGAATGTTTGTTGAAGTAGCAAACAGAACTGCCATATACCATACAGTATTATGCAGGCTCTAAAGACTATTATTTCTTTGTAATGTTTCTTCACCTGTTATGTCATATATGTAATTATAATAAAGCATAAGAATGAGGCTTGACAGAGTTCTGACCAGGCTACTTCATTCATGCAAACAGTAAAAATGTTAGTTAAGATGCTTTATCTTTTAACAAACTACTGCAAGAAAAGTGTCACAACAAACAATGTGCATAATCATTTCCTTTTAGATCTTGATTCTGAAATATTTAATAAACATCGTCCCTATTCTGAGACTTGTAAACACCTACCCAGTCCCATGGGATCAAGTACCGTCTCACTTAAAAAACTGCAAGTCAGAAACAACTGTTGAAACTAATGAATTTCAGAGGCATAAATCAAGAGCAGTCAAATCTAATGGGGTTACTTGTATGAGTAAAAGATTTAAGAACCAGGCAGTTCTACAACAGTAGAAATACTGTTATATCTGCATCCAGTTATTTAAACATCAATATAAAACTCCTAAGCACATTAATAGCAAGGGAATTTATACCATTCAAAATGACTAATGTGGTGACTTACACTAGTCATACTGTTTACAGCGAACATTTATATTGCCAGCAATAAACCTTTTCATGCTGTACTTTGTCTTACAAATCTGAATTCAGCTCTTACTGGTCATAGGAAGTACAATGTTTTCATTTAACTGACTTTCTCATGAGACTTCATTTAAGTAATTTCCTCCTCTATTACCGATATAATTTACCAAAGAGTTATAAAGAAGTGACTCATGGGAATATCTAAGACTGAGTTAAGTTCATCTATGTGGGGCGTGTAGGCACTAAATCCAACCCTCTTATAGAGTTAACCTAGATCACACTTCCTCAACTTTGTACTCTAGTGAAATCTGGTATTTTCCACTCTGTACAACATGTTTAACCAAATACAGAGAAGCATGCAACTGGTCCAGAACCCCAGGTTACTGACACATTCATCCATTTTACTTGGTTAATGATAGAGCTGTACAGAAGTTTATATGGTTTTTTTGTGTAAAAGTAAGGTTTGTCAGTATTCTTTATTTATGTCTCCATATATTACCCGATTGACTTTGATAAGACAACTAGAGCAACACCTGTTCATGTAACAGTTTAATAGTATGAAAACAAAAGAATTCTCTTTGAAGCATCTAAAGATACACTAAAAAAAGCAATTGAGCAAATGAGACCAAAAAAATATTAGCACCATGTAGCATTCAAACACAGTAAGAACTAAAAAAGCTATGTAATCATAACTAACATTTAGTGAGGATTTGAGAAGTATTACAGCACACCAAGGGACTCTATTCTAGCACAGAATATGTCTAGCACAGTCTTGCAATATTCCATGTAAAGTTGCTATTTGCAATCACAACAATAATGAAGTAAGCATACAAAAACATGACACAAAAGTGAGATTAATTCAGATATACACAGGTCTCTCTTGCCGTACCATTTTTTCAAAGCACTGGAAGATTCAATTAAGCTTTCACTGGATGCACTGGAATATTCCATTGTGTTTAATGGTAACTACAATAAGAATTTAAGGAAGAAGCACTTAATCCTTTTTTGACCTAGACTCCAGCAAGGCCTGAGTTTTAGATTAAGTGTAGTTAATCTCATTAAGTTAAGAACTAACTTAAACTATGGAGAAAAGCCAAAGATATTTGATACTCAATTCATTACAAAACATCTAAATTTACTAAAACTAGTGATAAACAAGTTACAGCTCTCAGACCCTATCCATTTCACACATATAAAGAACATTCCTTGGTGATCTCACTTGGAGAGCAGAATCTCACAACCTCAGGTTCGAGACAATGCCCGGAAGTGTTCTTTCTTGGAGAAAGGATAAAAGTTTCTACCATACATTTGTTTAATACATTGATATAAAACATACCAAAATACTGAAATAGGGAAAAGATAGTCAGCTGAAATGACAGAAATGCATTGGACAGAACTATGTATTCTTTTTTATAAGTGGATTTTCATTTTTATTTTGAAACACTGTTTCAGAGTCCTACAAGATAAGATACAAGTCCTACACTGTGCAGTTACATTTGTCAGATTAATATTTCTATTTGCCAGGCAAGAAATGGAAATTGCTCAAATTTCATACAATTGGAATGGCATTTATATACAAGAAAGCTTCCAAAAGAACAGGAAGCTTTTCTACTATTACTGTTACAATAGTAGAACCATTTATTGATACCAACACAGACCAGGGCCCTTTTGGGTCACGGAATAGTTAACTCTAATAGAAACAAAGTTCTGCAACTCTGTTAATTCTAGCTACATGGGCTTGAGATTTGTTAGCTGGCCACCCTCATCATGCACTGACCTAAGATTCATTGTGGGTAGGGGAGTGTTGATTACTGACAATGGAAATTTAAACAACTCCAAGCTGACGCAAACATTCAGCTTGATCAGACAGGCAGAAAGGAATAATGACAGTGATGCAGCCATGGGCACATGTCAGAAGGGTCAAAGTAATTCCAGATATTGTCATACATGTATCCTCTGGAAGTTAACGTTTATTTCAATTAGATATGAATAAAATCCTATCAATGTTGTGCTTTCAATGCATGGAAAGCTAATTATTCTGTTTACAAAGGAGCAAGGAAGAAAACTGTACAGGATATCACAATTAATACTGCTGGGCTAGCTAGGGCTGGAGCTCGTGGTGTATGGTGGTGACAGGATACATCTCGTCTGTCAACCTTACTGATGTAACTGGGGTACAAGCAAAAACATTTCCTATGTCCTTACTAAGAAACTACTGAGACTTTTCTAAATTGCTACCGAATACTTCATGGAGTATTTACTCCAATACTTTAAAAATGAAAGAAGCTAATCTGAACTGTAAGACCACTCTATAAGTATCTGCATTAGTTTCACTCTACAATCCACGGGTAAAACTACCAGTTGTGCAAGATGGGGCTTGGTTGCTCATGAGAAAAGAGCTTACTCTGCAGCCCAATCCTGCAGGGAAGGGACCTACGAATTTCCAAGAGGGGTAGGGAAACTTCCCCAGCTTAAAGCTTTTATGCCTGGCTCATTGGAGCATGGCATACTCACAAAAGCATCCAATTTTTTTCAGAGTTTAGTGTTTGATTGATTAGTTTGCTTCAGTTCCACTCAGATCAGTTACTCGGGATACAATAGTTGATATTCCATAGTTAATAATGTTGAAGGAATATGGGTGGAATAACTGAATAAAAACACTCAGTAAATTAAAGTAACTGAAAATCTTATTTTAACAACTGCTTTCACTTTTCATAACAGCTGTGTGACAAATGTCACCTTTCAAAAGGAGATGTGAGATGAGGCTAGAAGTCACTACTAGAAAAATTAGCAGAAACCAAGAAATAAGACAATTAACGGACACTTGTATAAAAAGTCACTGCCTTGGAAATAGTTAAACAGAGGAAAAATCTGCCTTACAAATTTATTACTCTTCTTAAAAGAGGCCAAGCATCTAGACAGAGATGGGTAGATACACTCTGGTTGAACTTCCAAAAAGCTTTTGACAATGTCCTTTACGAACAGGTTTTAACAATTTAAGAACCCATTGCAAAAGGTCTTTGCAGAAGTAAGCAATCAAAACAACAAAAACAAAACAAAGCAAAACAAAACAAAACAAAACAAACAAACAAAAAAAAATCCTGAAAGCAAAGCTTAGGAATAATTAGTTCCTTTTTTACTACATTGCAATTAGTTTCTTGCAATGAGTGGAGGTTCCAGATGGAGTTCTGTTTGCAGAACCTCTTCTGGAACCTACACTATTTCATTATAAAAAATATGCCTGGGAAAAAGAGTGAGCAATGATGTGTAGACATCAGCCATAGCAGATGTAAAAGCTGCAACAGCTGACTGTGCATGAACTGCAGAAGAACCCTGAAAAACTGAGTGACAACAACATCAAATTAAATCCAATACAGACAAAAGTAGATTAATTTATGTACAAAACAAACATCACACTAAAACAAACTGTTCAGATCTGCCCAGTACTGTACCATTAAAGAGTGACAATCTCAAAGTTACGGCAGATTAATCCACAGGAACTCGGCTCAATAGAAGTCCCCACAATAAATGACATACTAGACATTATTTATAATATAAAGAATGAAGCAGAGTACATGGCATTATGGGAATCATGCAGGATTTTGTCACACTAAGTACTGTTTAGTGCTAGTCCCCTCTATTCAAAGAGGACATAACAGACCTGAAAAAGTTTCCAAGTAGCAGAAGAATAAAAGACAAAGATATGGTACAACAGAAGTTGTATGAGGAATAGCAAAACACAGTAAGACCCTTCAGTCTAGATACAATACAATTTAGGGGAAAATATTCAAAGTCTAAAAAAACACATATGGCATAAGAGCGGGCAAAAATCATTTTTCACCATCTCTTTCAGTAGCTATCTAGCAAAGTTATTGAGTAGCAAGCAGAAGAGAGGAGCACCTTCACACAGTGTAGTAGCAAGCTTTCAAAATCCTTGCCACAGAATATTGTTGACGCTAAAGGTTCAGTCTTATTTCAAAGACTGAAAAAGTATCTGGACAAAGGAAACGATGAGAATTTATAAGTATGCAGAAACCATATCCAGCTCAGGCAGGCTCCTTAGCTGAAAACAGCTGAAGGGAGTGCTAGGGAGAAGCAGCAGATGCTTGTTTCGTTCTCCCTTGCTCAGGACAGAAACTCAAAACCACTGTCTACGGTAGTGGTGTCCAGACGGATCTTCTATCAGACTCAGAACGGCCTTCCATCTTTTGAGGTCTATCTGAATAAGGGCTGTTCAGGCAAACAAAAAATGTTATAGGATCTACTTCTCTATGCCCTAGATATCATACTACTGGCTTTAAAAGTGCAACACAGCACATGTATTCTTTCCTGTCTGTTTTTAAGACATCAGGTTATTGTGTAATATGTTCCGCAAAGAAAGGCTCCATAAAAGAGAAAGGAATACTCTCTAGGTTTATCCAGAGGGGAAACTTCTGACAGACAAGAGAGAAAATGGGAATTTTCAGATCCCTTCAGTTCAGTTACAAAACATAGCTTAAAGACTATGTAGCAAATTAGATAAAAGAATGTAGAAGTAGGCATACATGATGCTAAACATAGCTAGAACCAGTGGATAAAAAGAGGAACCTAGTACGTCTTGTGGCAAAGTTATGTAACGAGAAACAACTGCACATGCCCTCAGAGAAGTTCCAGGCAACATTTATGATATTGGGGGCACTCAGTAAATACGACCACCAGAGACCACTTCAGATAACACTAGAGGGTCATTAAAGGACTTCTAGTGAGGGGTTGAGGCCTGTAAATTGGTTCTAGGAGAAGTGAAGATCAATGTATTAGCTAGGAAGTATATTGTAATGACAATGTATGACCATGACGGAATAAATATCTTATGGTGAATTTTCACACCACACACTGGATTAGAGGAAAAATGCTCTGAAGATGTCCTGCACTGTGATAAAGAATGCCTGCATTCTAGTACTTCAAATTGTGCTAGAAGGTTTACTTTCAAGCTGATTTCAGTATCAGTACATGCTACCATTGTTTAAACTATATATTTCTAAAAGGAGACCATTATCCAATTCTAGGCTTGACTTTCAGACACAGTACTATTCTATAACATTTCACTGCCTTCTAACCACTCTTACACAAAACTCATTGGTTTCGTTCTAGTTTGAATAAAATATACAGCACAGGTTTTAACTGTGATCTGCATCTCTTAACTCCAATACGGCCCCAGAACACAAACCTAAGTGATATCTGTTCCCTGCTGGCACAGAAACATCCTAAAAGAAAAAAAAAAAAGAGGATAAAAAACGTAACTTGAGCAAAGACGGGCCCCTGCTGATGGCTATCCCTTATTGAAAAGTATGCCATCCCCCTTGGGATCAGGTTCCTTCTATTTGGAAGAGTCTGTGCATACAATTTTTTCTTCTCTGATTTGTTTAGAATTGTATATTCCATCTTGCCTGATTAACATGCTTTTTACAATCTCACCTCTATTGTGCAACATCTTGTAATCCACAAGAATGTCCACCACAAGCTGTTCTGGCAGGACTTCATTCTGTAGTTCTCATACTCTGCTGGACTTGCCAATGTTTCATTCCAAACAGTTTTTCATTCTGCAAATATCAATCAAATTGGGCCCAGTATGTTGCCAAATAAACACTTACTGTCTTAAGGTATGTATCTTTGGCAAGCAGGATTCTGTTTGATCATTTCTTTTCCTGTGTTTGGCCAGCGACAAAGAGTACCACGTGATACAGTCAATGTGTATTTCCCCACTTGCTGATCTTAGAATTGATTATTTGGACCAGAAGAGAAAGGTATACTGGTAAATCACAGAACCACAGAACACATCTGTAAAACATTCAAATATGGCACTGGAAATGTCTGACAATGAGCATTATTTATGGCACTGTACAAAGGAATGGGGAGGTTGTATACAAGAAAGACATCATTTCTGGTCAAGGCAAACAGAAGTCAATCAAAGCACAGCACCTATGATGACTGCAGGAGTGGGAAGTCTATCTTCTACCTTCTCATAGGAAACCAGAAGCTACAGAAGCAAAATAAAGGCTGGCCCTGAAAATGTCATGGGGACACATGAGCCATTTAAGCACATGAGCAGATATATAACACTGGCCATGACTAAATTTAGTCTGCAAGTTGGGAAAAAAAATCATTTTTAGATACTTTAAGGTATACATCACTCATGATTCTGTCGAATCCAATATTCTTCAGATTTTTATTATGTTATTTATGTCTACTTTGAGCAGCTACTTTGTAAATTAAAAACTATCTATCTTCAAGTACTACTTGAGTAATAGCACCAAAGTCTTGAAGCAGGGCACAGAATTAAACTATGTAACAGTAGGTCAAAACTTTATAAGCAAGACTGATTTATCTATTTATTACAGCAGGGCAGCAATTATCTGCCAGAGTTCCTCTTAAAATTGTTTAGGTCAATATTTTAACTAGTGACCTGAACACTGGCATAGACAAGACTCCTACTGAACATAAGATATATATAAAGGCTCAGAGATTATATGCTAATATGTTGAGGGGCAGAACCGAATTCAAAACAAACTGGCACCGTAACACATAGTCTGGAAAGGCAGGACAACATTCAGCAAAGGCATAAGAAAAGTACTACACCTAATAAATACCAACCTACTGAATAAATTCAGACTGGAGAACAATGGGCTAGGAATTTGGCAGAATCAATCTGTGAACCATAGCAGATCACAGGCTGACTGTCAAGAATGTCATATGGCTACAGGATAGACAAATGCCATAATGGGTTACATAAATACGAGTGCTTTCCTGAGCACAACTGAAGGAATCCTTATGCTGTACTCAGCTGTAATGCTCTGGCAGCTCCTTGCTCCAAGATGAGGATCTCTTAGAAAGTCCAGAGTCAAATAGCAAGACTGGTCAGTGACAGCTACACTTACCTAAAATAAAGGAAAGGACTGAACTTGGATGAAAAACATGTAAGTCTGAAAGAGGGAAATGCTGCAACTTTTCTGATATTGCTACTCTTTACAGTCATAGAGAAACAAGAAACACAAGCTTTGAATTGCAGAAAGTTTTGACTTCACCAGGCCAAAGAGCATAAAAACCCTAAAACCACTAGTTCCATTGACATTGTGGAACTTTCTCACTTCGAAAACTGGTTATACATACATCTGCCAGGAAACATGTGGGCATAGCTGGTTTGCCCTAAAGGCACTGCAATGGACAAACTAATCTGTAGTGATTTTCCTCTTGCCCTTCACTTCTACAGCTTTAGCCATTGTCAGTCAGAGGCTGTCATACCAGACATGACTGCTGTCATGCCAGAGGTAACTATGGATGCACTATGGATTTACCTCAGTATGTTTTACACACTTCTTCCAGTTTTTCCATTTCACCTAGTCTGGTTGACTTCTGCACATTTCTATTTTTTGAGAGAAGCAGTTCGCACAAACATTGCCATCTGTAAACTGGGCTCGCAACTACTTGTTATACTGAAAAATATAATTTAGTTTGCACTTGTCTAAGGCGTTTAAATAAAAAAATCATCACACAATTTGTAGTTTGACCACTATACTGTTAAACAAGATTTTCATCTTCCCTCATTTCGTAACAACATTCAAACACTACTAGATTGCCTGAACGTCCAGAAGACATTCCTTTTCTTCATCCAGCTCCTAATGAAAAGCTCACATTTACTAGTACTAAGATCTGTTCTCTCTCCCTCCTCCCTCCCATTTTTTAGCTGCAGAGATGAGAAATATACCACTAAATATGAAGAAATAGCAATGGTATACCCTCTGTAGTCTCCCATATGTTCAGGTGTACTGGTTATGTGGTATTATAAGCATTTGCAAAAAATTTTGTTCCAGGACTTATATTTTCCAAATATTTGTCTACTGCTACCACCTCTAAATGCAATTTTTTCCTCCCATGTCTAAGAGAGAATTCAGTATTTGTGTAACCCCACTTTATATATCTGCATATGCATATAACTTAGAGTACACCTAGCTTAAGTTCTTTTAATACCATTGTCCTGATACTTGTATCCTTAGTACTCAGGAGTTCATTAAACTTATTACAGGTATTGCATTTTAATAAGGTATACCCTGTTTCAATGCTGTGAGCACACAGGCTCTCAAGAGGTATGTTTCTTCTATTACCCATCCATATTAAGGGGTACTTCTTCACACAAAGGCCTATCACCTTGCTTTTTTGAGACATCCTTGTAAAGTGGTGGAGGCTTTAGGCAGCAAGTTCCTTCCTTTGCTGAAGACAACAACCTTAGTTCAGGTTTTTTATCTCAAAACAAGTTCCTTTTTTCCTTAACAGCTTCCTTGTCTTGAATCTGAACTACTTAGTTTGCAAAATTTACTTCTTCCTTCCATCAGGAATAGATTTGGAAAATGAAAAACAGCCATTCCTCCCTTTCTTTCTATCAATTGACCTTGTTACAGAACCGCTTCTCTGTGACATCAACAGATTGTCAGGTTTGAAATTAAATATTAAAATGAACAGGTTTGAAATACTATTTAATAAATCTTTGTGCGATCTATGGCCTTTAAAACAATACTCCCAATTAAAACAAACAAACACACAAACCCACCACAAAATACTTATTGGCAAGTGATATCAGCATTTACGTTATTTAGAAAATCAAATCTGTTTATCTCACTGTAATTTCTGAGGCACAGCTCAAGCTCAGCACACTCAGGCGCCTTTTAGCAAACAGTGTCTATTCCTTGCAGGAAGGTAATTGCAGGGATAGAGTGGTCTGCGATTTGCAAAGAGCAGGGAATAGGCTACCCAATTCTGAAAAAGATCAGAAAAGTAGAATTCCTGGAAAAATACTGTTAGGAGAAGCAAGATGTAATATGGGAAAATGCTAATCCACCCTCAGGTCTTGCCTAGAATTAAGAAAGAAAAAAGTAAGAGCAGGATCTGAAGTTTACTATTGCAGCATTTCTCTCCCTTGTTGCAACCACAGATATCTTTATCTCTTCCATCACCTTTGGGGTATCAACTGTTTGGTTCTCCCATGCTCCTGAACCTTTAAGGAAAACCCACTGTCTGAACAAGAAACTCCTGGCACCTGCTGACAGCGAACAGTCACAATATTTAAATTGACTGTACAAAGTGCTACACAGACGATATGCTTAACCCTCGGCAGCTGATAACAGTGAAAAAATCATTCCTGAATGTCAGTGAGGGTACTTTGCTCTAAGGTAAGGTCTTTGTGTAGCAGCTGCAAAACAGAAAATAAGCCAGCAAAGAGGTGCTGGAGGATGTACTATATCCCAAATTGCTGCATCCAGCATGGAACTTAGAACAACTCCCTGGCTGCTTTATGTTCCACTATCTTATCACAGTCCCAGAGGACTTGCAAGTCCAGACCACTGTCTTAGAAGACCCATGCAAAAAGAATAATGCAACCCTTTTACTTGCTAGAGAAACTACTAATTGCACTTCAAGGGTAAGTCAGGAAAGCCTCCATTGGAAAACGGGGAAAGAAGTCAACTCTATGCATGTAAGTTCTGATATTACAAGTTTATGTAATTTTAAAGTCCAAGGAAACACAGAAGACATACCTCACATTGGTAATACAGGAAATACAAGATAAACAAGAAGCATGTCAGAGCAAATTGTAGGAAACAGGAAACAAAACACGTAGCCTGGAAAAACATGGAGTTGAAGAGGATTCTTTCTCTGTTGTGCTGTGTTCCCTAAAAATTAACAGAAAAATCATCTTTTCAAAGAACAGAGAAGCTAAAGCTTTGAGTTTTCATAATAAGACACGAAGATCACATAAGTCAGAGAGCAACAAAAGCTTACCAGAAGCTGTGAGAGAAAGAGCTCTCAACTGCTCATCTCAAGGCCTCTTTTAACAGCCCCTTCTGCCATCTATTTCTGATTGACTTGTCCAGTCATTTAACAAGACTTTACAGGTTTGCCATGGCAATGAAAATTATTTAAGAGGTATTTCAAGACTCAACTGGATATTCTCCAAATCACACAAGCATCAAAAACCAGTAAGTTAAATTCCTACTGTTACCAGGAACGCAGTAAATAACAAAAAACTGGGAGAAGGGATGTTGGCCAGTATTTACAATTCAGAGCCTTCTTGGGTCTACCATCTTGTCTCCATTGATTAACTTAATGTACCTTTCAATGCCATTTTTCCACAAACACAAAATTAACAGTAGAAAGAACACTTTCAAAACCTTTCTGTTCCACTGCTCCCTTCAGCTCTAATCATGCAATTTACTGTTGACAGAATGCTCCTGGTTTGCAACCACCTGACTTTCTTTTTTATGCAGTTTCACTACTTCTTATCTCAAATATTTTAAATAGGTTATTTTTCTGGATAATTTTTAAGTTGGCTCTTTGGACCAGCTGCAGTGGAATTTCAATTTAGCTTTTTGCACTTTCTTTTTAAAGGTAAGCTCATAAATTTAACATAACCAAAAATATTATGCCTACTGCATAACTCTCTGAGAAAATTCTGATATTGGTGTCTCTTGTTTTCAAAAGATATTCAGCTAAGAAAGTATCTTTCAACATCTCGCACAAAATAAAATTTTTAATTGCTTGCAATTGTCTCTCAATAATAACCAGCAGATTATTGCCCCATTCTTATCTTGCTTTGGCACTTCCTGTTTTGTGTCAAGTATTTTCCTGCTTTTCCAGATCTATGAGAAAAGCTTGCTATGGGCAAGTTCACCTCATCTATCCAAACTGTTCCTGGTTCCCTTTCTCCAGAAGCTATTCAATCAGTTTACACATCTTTACCTAGACACACAGTCTACTCTTTTTTCATCCATATACCTAATAAAGCATTTTCCAGTTTTTAATTACTTATAGTCTCTATTTTCTCTCATTCCATTCTGTATACCTAATGTGTAATTTATCCGTTATTGGTCTCCCATAGTTGGATAGAGACTCTTTCACCGATACATAAGAAACAACAGAGACTAACTACATACTTTCCTTAATTCAAGATGGGGTTTGCACATGCAAAGTACAAAAAGGCAGGCTCTGAGCTGACCAGCCAGCCTGGCAAATGAAATAATGGGGAAAGGCGCTATAAGGGCCCTGACAGGAATACAAACATCTTGAGCAAAGATCGTGCAAGACTAAAAAGAAAGCCAATGAAAAAAAAAAATCAATTCCTAAATGATAGTTCCAAAATAGTACTTCAATTTTGACATGCAATCTTCCTCCCAAATTTTAGTGCCTCCAGCTGGAAGTAGTACTCCTGCCTGCATAAGTGCTCCATGGGAGAAGTTGGTACTCAGTTTTTCTAAGTAACTGCATCTTAGCACATCATGTTTTGTGCTACCCCAGTGACATTTTCCAGCTTTTCTCATGGAAATTATTTATCTTAATTGACCACACAGCTGTCTTATTCAGGCTTGCAATGAGTGGGAACATTGAGATGTACTTTAAACTTTTGATTCAATGATGTAGTAAGTGGGAACTCATTATAAAACACAATAATAATCGGGTCTTACTTTGATTTGGTTGATATGAAAAGCCTAGAGTGTAAACACAGCTGCGTTTTTGTAAATCTCATGTATAAAAGGAAGCCTTCTGTACCTGGAAATGCTCATTTCTAACCTTTCAATTCATGTAGAATAAACTACTGTCTAGAAAGAATGTACTTGGATGTTAGCACCCAAGCATGCAACAGAGCTGTTTATTTTTTAGGCGCTCACCTTGTAAACCCTACATATGCAACTTGTATCTTGAGAACAACCGCGGTGAAAGCCTAGAGCACTGAATATAAACTTCTTAAGAAAAAGTGTAATTAGGACTTTTTAAGGAGAACTGTGCCTAACTGCAGAAGGGGGCATTTTTCAGTGTGAAACTGAAAACTCCAGTGAGAACCAGGTGTTTACTCACTTGTATTTTCTGAACCTGACTGGATCCTAGAATTTTCTGACGTGGTGATGTCTGGATCTAGCCAAGTCCAGGTGTGGCCTCGGCCCCACCAGAGCGCTCTGCTACCCCACGGAACGCCTGGCAGCCGCTCCGGGACACCCTGCCTCCTCCTCCTCCTCCTCCTCCTCCTCCTTCCGCACGCCAACACGGGGGTCGGGACGCCCTCTGCGGCGGCCGCGGCTGCCACGTCCTGGCTGCCGGGCAGACCGGCACTCGCTGCACGACGAGCTCGTCTTCTACCAGCGCTTTTCAACTCGCAGAGCGGACACGGGAGGCTGCCCGCCGCCGAGCGCAAAGTTCAGCCGCCGCCGAGGCAGCCAGGCGGCGCGCACAGCCGCGGCGGGACGGCCCCTGGCCATGCCCTCCCCCTCCCGCCCCGCGGGCAGCTCCCTGGCCCGCAACCCGTTTCACACCTGGCCTCGAAGGGGAAAGCCCCAAGCTCTCCGGCGTACCTGTCCCCGCGCATCACCTCGGCGGCGGGAGGCCGGGGTGGCTCCGGTGACCGCCCCGCGGCCCGCGGCGGGGCCTGCGGCGGGGCCGTGGTCGGGCAGCGGCGGCGGGGGCCGCCCGTCCCTTGCCCTCGGCGTTGTCGCTGCCCCGGCGGCGCAGGGCGGCGGCAGCGGACCCTGCCCGCCCGCCGGCCGGCCGCAGCGCCAGTGCCCGCTGGGAAGTAGTTGTGGCTAGCGTTACCTGTCCGATATTGACGTATCCGTATTTGCTCGCTATCCTGTTGGCCTCCGGCAGCCCCCCGGTTATCCGCACAGCCCAGTGGTTGGTGTAGAGGCGCGTCCTGCAGGCGGGCAGCAGGAACCCCAGCACCAGGGTGAGCCGGCAGAGAAGGTCCCCGCCGCCTCCGCCTCCCCAGCAACAGCGGCGCTTCCAGCCCATCTTCTCCTCCGCACGCAACCCCCACAAAACTTCTCCTTCCTTCTTCCGAGGCCCTTGTCCTCCCCTCCAAGCCGCTCCGGCAGTACGTCCTCCGAAGTTAGCCCGAGGAAGAAACTAGGAAGAGCTTGGAGTAGTGCATTGAACCGCACGGGGGTTAAATGATGAGGGGTTGGGAACAGTGGTTCTGATCAGTGATTTTGCTGCTGTGCCCTCTTCCCGCCGCTCTCCGGGGATTAAGTAACTTGCTTGTGAGAGCTTATCTCACTGTTCCTGAGCGCCAGCTTCTCCCTCTATCCCTAGCTACATGGGAAGTCGTTTCTCCGCGGGGAGGAGGGGTCCTTCTCCCTCTCTCTACGTTTCCCTCCTCTCTGACTTCCTTCCCCCTGCCAGCGGTCTTCTGCCTCCTCTCCCGCGTCTGGCTTTTCTTCGCCTCCACTCGCTCCCTCTCTCCGGAATCCGGGAGCAGCGCGGCTGCGGCGGCAGGCGATGTGTGAGTGTTGGCAGCTCAGAGCCTCAGTGCACTCCGACTCGACCACCTCCCTGTCCCCTCCCTCCTCCTTCTCCTCCGCCTCCTCTCCCCGCCCTCGCTCCCGCAGCGCCGAAGGCCAGGGGAAATGGCAGCTGTGTCGGCGCCGGGTTGCCTCGTTCTCCGCGCTCCTGGGCCCCGGGCTACTGCTGGTCTCGTCAGCCGCCGCCCCCGAGTGCTGTCGCTGCCCTCCCCGCCGGGCCCGCAGGCCGCCTCCCCGCCGGCGGGGCTGCAGCCCAGGCGGCGAGGTGCGAGGCCTGAGGCAAGGCCTCGTGTTCGGCACCGCCGGCGGCCTGCCGGCCCTGCGCCCGCGGGGCGAGCAGGGGCCGTGCCACAGCCACCGTGCCACAGCCGCCGTGCCACAGCCACCGTGCCACAGCCACCGTGCCGCGGCCACCGTGCCGCAGCCGCCGTGCCACAGCCACCGTGCCACAGCCACGGCTGCTCCGCTACGCAGGGTCTGCCCTGGCCTGCTGGCCCGGGAGAAACTGCTGGGCTACGGCGGGACAGGAGCAGCCCCCCCTCGGCTGCCTCTCCGCCACACACCGTGTGCCCGTTTGCAGGTCGTCACTTAACGCGGCCCGCTTGTCCGTGGTCACCGCTTTCAAAGAGAAAAGTGGGTGGCTGCCGCTTTGGCAGAGAAGCGGTGTGGTCCGGACCCAGACGGAGTGGACGGAGATCCCGCTGCTCCCTCATCCATGTCTCCATGAAGCGTTGTCACGGCTCCGCAACCTGCTTCCATAAGGAGAGCACCTCTGGGGCTGGCGAAGATGCCATCGGCAGCGGTCTCGGGCACAGCCAAGGAACCTGTCTGGGCTGGGAGAAAACTCATGTCCACCCCCACCCAAGCTTCTTGTTTAACCATCTAAGCCACCATAATAGCCTTGGGTACCTGTAGATCTGCTTCATTTTGCTTGAAAGTTAAAATAAGCGGTCCAACAGACCTACTGTGAGGATCTCTTGCAAGCTTTGAAGGAATTTGGTCATGAGAAGTGCCATTGCAATGCAGTAATATAAATCCATGATTTTTTTTCTGTGAGAAGTAGGTGTCGGCAGAGGTGACTGACTTCGTAGGCGAAAGTCAAGCAGCTGTCGCTCTCCTTTTCACTGAAGTATGAGAAATTAAATACTTTACAGAAGGTCATAGAATAACATGGAGTTTCTTTTTTCCTTCACCAAAACCTATGCCCCTACCTTTAAAGCAGCTGTTTTCCTGATAAAGTAATAACAGTGAAACACAGAAAGTCAAAGCCATGTTTTACACTCAGGTGATTCCCTACTTTAGGTTCATTAATTTTTCCCTTGCACATGGGTATTATACTGGTGATTAGCATCTTCCCACATCTTTTGATTGATTTTAAAGAGTAGGAAGGGGGAAAATACATTCTTCTCTGTTTGATGTCTCTGAGAATTTATTTGCCAGTGATTGCCTCTTCTCTGTTAGCATTTTTTTCTGTAGTTTGCGTGATCATTTCCTCAGTATTTTCCAATGTACTGTTTAGTTCTATTTGCAGATTTAAGACCTCATGGCTTGTCTTCCGTAGGATTTCACAGATGAGCAAATTGCTGTTGAGCAAATTGTTCTTCTATTGAAACTGCAGTCGATGCTCTCATTAGATTCAGCAGGCCCTTGTATGGATTGTAGCTGTTAGGACCAGGCAGTTACACCTTGTTGCTAATATTCATAAATACACATATTCCTTGAATATGACATTAAATATCCTGCAGCAATTAGCTCTCCTTATTCTTTGGTTCAATGATAATTACACAAGTCAGCTCTCATCCTATATCTGGAGGGCTTAAAGTATGCTCAATCATGAATATCCACCTTACAGAAGTAAGTAACAATCAATGGGTCACACAACCTGAGCCTTATGCAACCCCAGGTTTTTTTCTGGAGAGGGTAAATTAAAAAACTCTTTTCTGGTCTTTTCTCCGACAATTTTACTATTTTTTTGACTCCCGTATTTTTTTACTATATATTATGGACAAAAGGTGCACACTACAAAGAAAAAGCCATACTGTGATGTACTTTCTTCCAACTTCTCTCACTTGACAGTGTTTTTTACACACAAACCAAAGCCATTAGGAATCATGTATCATTGTCCCCAAGTATCTTTTCATAAAGCTGCATCATATTGCATAGGCTAACAAAAATGTTGTGAAAATTGTAGGATACATAAAAATAGCCTCTGGAAAAGGAGGGATGTAGTCCCCAGAGACATTTTTTTTCTGTGATTACAGTCTTTGCTGAGGCCACTGTGTTAGATGGCAATTACAGCTAGTGTGAGAGCATTTGGATATTGGTTGTGTTGTGAAGCATTTGAATATGTTTCAATATGAACTCGAGACTGCAAAGCTTTGCTGAATATCTCATTGTAGCAAAATCCTTTGGGGGACTTTGCTCCACACACCCCCTCCCACAAAAACAAAACCAAACAAACAAACAAAGAACTCCTGCCATATTCTGTTCATTTCTGACACAGCCAGGCAGTAAGTGTACCTAGATACCAGGGGAGTGGAGAGACCACTGGTCTGGCAGTAGTGTGGGAGTTTTATTCAGCGTACCTGCTGTGTGTGGACTGTATGTAGCTGGTAGCTGGGCTTGCTTCTAAACTCTGTGTGAGACCAGGTAGCTTGTCTGTCTGTACACACCACGGGGAAAGTTTTTATCTCCTCTTGGCAAGGGCACTGATTTGCTCCATTTCATCCCTGTTGTCACCCCAGTGCCTCTTCTTTCCAGACACACACCCCTCCCCCCCCTTCTTACCTCTCTCCTATGACAAAAGTCATTATCTGTCTGACTGCTCAAAATACAAATTTCCACAAGTCTTTCAAGAGTCTCTCCCTTGTCCTGTACTTACTGATACTAATCCCTGAATCTTTCCTCTGTTGTTAATCCCAAATGATAGTGATCAGAATCTGACCTCAGTGGCTGTTCTCACTTCTCTCCTGTTTGATCCTGTTTGCCTCTTGTTTTGCTGTTTTACCTATCTAGCCCTGAAATTATTCTTTTCTTTCTAGTTCTTTCTCAGCCTGAAAATCCCTCTGGCTCACCAGCTCTGGCAGCCTTTTTACTGTGCTGTGCTTCATGTCAGCTTTCTAGCACTCCTGTATGTTTTGCAGATCAGTGCTCCAGAGATGTGTTAGGCACCCCAGGGTCATAATTAAGGAGGGAACCACATAGGATATATAAATTCAAAGAAAGTGGCAGCTCAGTGTCTTCCAGGAAGAAGTCCTGCAAGCAGATGTGCTGGCCCCTGAAGACATTCCAGAACACAGACTATTTTAAGAATAAACTGGGAATATATGTTCATCAGCCTTTGGAGAGGGAGAGTCTGGGCCGTAATAGATGAAAGAAAGGAGACCTTCAAAGAGTGGAGGTTGTGTCAGGGAGTTGTTTAGTGGTTGTCTTAGAAAGATGGATAGTTTTGGAATCCAAAGACGTATTTAGATTTCCTTAGTTCAAGCATAACTGTTTTTACTGGTTTTTATAAACAGTGCAGCTAGGTCACTTGACACCAGCCACAATACGATCCAATTTGCTGGTACACAGTTCTTTGATCTGCAGTTTTCCATGCTTCAGGCTTGCCTCTGATTTTATATATTTTAACTTCAAATGTTTTTGAATAGAATTAAGTTTGGGGGGATTTTGTTTGGTTTTTAATAAAACACTGGTTTTACATATGATCAATTTTATTAGCAGGTTTTTTCCTCTCTTTATCTCTATTTTTTTTATTTAAATACTTCTCTTTATCCTTTGAAGCAGGATACGTGTTTTGAGTATTTCATTGTTCTCATGAAAAGACACCTATGTAGGTCCAAATTTTGAATGAGAGTTTTCACCTGTATGTTAGACACTTTTTTTTTTTACATTCAGCAGCCAATACATTGAGATTGCTCACCCCCCTCACTGGGATGCCTCTCACTGCTCCCAGTGTGTAAGGTTTAGGGTCGGTACACCTAACTCTGTGTGCAGTCCACAGCAAAGCATGACTTGTTATTACTCTTTCCACTTCTCGTTGGCCACTGTGGGAGTGAACATGATAATTGACAGGAAACTTTAATGAACTCTCTGGGAATGCCAAGGAGGAAAGCCTTTTGTCCTGAATGTAGAGAAGAGACAGGACAGGTAAAAATACTCAACTGGGATAAAGAAGCTGGGACGGCACAAAGGAATGAACAGAAGGAAATTGGAATGTGCATTTGGCCTCTGTAAGGATGTGTTTCATCCCAAGCCTCAATATTTCTATGAGCTTAGTGTCAGGAGCCCAGTAATTCATGTAAGGAATCAAAGGGAATGATCCTTTATTTCTTGTCTGTTGGTAATAAAGCAGTAGCATTTAATGTCAGGATCTAGGCACAGATATGTGTCTGGGCTTTTCCTGATCACTGATACCTGGACTGATACTGCCTTACTCATGTACTATGTGGATTTCCTTCTTTTATGAGTAAGGATGCACTATTTTTCACCCTATGAACAGAATGTCACTGTGTCTCCCCCCTCATTATAGTTATGGCCATACTGGCAGGAATAATTTAAAAAGATGCTAGTGTTTGTTACACCATCTGAAGAGACTTCTTGCACTAATGCCTGAGCCAGCATACTTGCATACTTCTTTGCCATCTTCCCATTTGTTCAAATGCATCTCTTTGGGCTTTAATCTAAACAGTCTTTTTTTTTTTTTTTCTTTTTTTTCCCTCCATATTTATTTTTATTTTCTCTTTTTATTTGTTTTTATTTTTATTTTTTTTATTTCAGAGATCTAGTTGAGAGTGCAAATAGCCATACTCACTTTACTAGTAACCCACAGTGCATAACTAGAACGAGTGGCTAAGGTATGGAGAGAAAAAAAGCAGGAATCTTTCAGCTCTCTTCAGTGCCTGACACATCATCCTGTAACAGTGAACCCTGAGTTCTTGTCAGAAGAACAACTGCACATTTTCCCTCTCCAGCTTCTCATTGGATAGTTTCAATCATAGAATCTCAAATACATGGAAAAAAATAAGTTAAAAAGTTGTATTTCTAGTGTTTGGCTATGAATTTTAGCCATGGAAATTATCACAGGCACCTTTGATATAATGGTGGAAAGTTGGGTTTTTTTATTCCTGAAATTACATATCTGAATTAATTGATCCATGTGGAAGAAGATGAGGCATTTTTTCACCCAAGTTCACTGGAATTAACATTCCAGTTAACTTGTTTCTAAGTTGTCCCCTGAGTCAGAATTATTGTAGCTTCCCTATTCTGTAAAATTGATTCAGCTGTACTGCAAGTATCTGTAGGATTTTCCTTTTCTGTTACAGTGTCAAGCCATCAAATACTGCTGTTCTTTTCTTACACCAATGTGTTGTTGGTAGCATATGGCTGAGATAGTATTCTTGCTAAAAAGAGTGACCAGTAGCAAGTGAGAATCCAGTTTCAAAAACATAATTAAAGAATAGTAGCTAAGTGTCCTTATCCGAAGACAAAAAATTCATTTCACATGTTCCATCATGGCCTACCCTCATTTCATGAGTCTGGTTGGACTGGTTCTGTTTGTGCCCCAGTCCTTCTCAGAGACTACTGTAGACTCTTCACTAGTATAGCTAGTATTCAGCTTCTTTAGACATGCAAATACCTTCTGAGTCCTTTTTCTCTTGTCTTTGTTCAGGTGCTCCATGAAGCTCCTATTGTCACGGTATGTTCATGAAGTAACTAACTTTGTGATGATAGTTATATTTAGTCTTTTTTATCCTCTTCTGTGAGAGGAAGCAAAGGTCATGTCTTTAATCTGTAAGAAAACCTGATGACCTTTTCCACAGAAAAAATGTGTAGAAATAATAGTTTAAGAGCATCCCTTTTAACTCTCCAGTCCACCCAATAGAACTCCTTTGGTTATATGCCTGCATTTCTTTGCATAAAACCTGCTCAGTGTAAATTGTTGGTCCTTGAATTCAAAAAGATCTTGTTTATTACAGCCAGTGTCTAACAGAAGATGTGACCTGGAAGTGATGGGAATTAATGGGAAAGGAGGCTATCATTTAGGAAGTATGGCAGGGTTTTTTTCTCTGTGTTCCAGGCAAGGAACAAGTTGGGAAAAGGGTACATTAGGACATACAGCCTCTGTTTCTAAGTGATTGACTAATAATTAATTCTGTTATAATTCAGTCATAATTCTCTTAGGGAGTTCAAAGCCAGACCTGTGGCATAGGCTTTTCTCATAAGATACCATTCATCAGCTTACTCGCTCCTGAATAGTGAAGAATTTAAAGGGTTTACCAATCAGAAGAGTAGGGAAACCTCTAAGTGTTCTACCCTGTTGTGGTAGTAGTTAAACCAATGCCAAGACTGCAAAAATGGGAGTTCTCATTGATTTTTTATTAGTTTTAAACAAAAAAAAGAAAAATATTTAGCTATGTTTGATACATCCTGTCAGATTTTAAGTCTGAAAGGAAATGGAGGGCAGAAACATGGACACCACTAAGAATGGCCCAGCTACAAAGACAGATACTGCAAGTGGCAAATGTTCTTTTCCAAGGAGGTGATGAGATTGCATATCTCAGAATATAATTTTATTGTGTCAATTTACTAAGGATTTTACAATTCTGGTGCTTCTGTTTGAATGAATAGAGGAAATGCACATCTCTGCAGATGACTCTGCTCTGCCTGCTAAAGTGCAGAGGTGTACTGACAGTTTCTGTCAAGGCCTCTCTATGTTCTTTGATTTAATGTAAAGGACAGAGTAATCTGTTGATGACAGTGCTTTCCTTTTCCAAATTTTCTTCTTCCTATACTGATATCCTTTTCTTCAGTTTTCCTTTTTTTCCCCCCATATCTGCATCTATCTGCCTTTGCTTCTCTGCTTGTCTTTCTGCTGGTGGGAAGATTTTTATCTTTTTGTCCAGCTCATCATTTTTCCCCTTTGTTGTCCCCAAGACTTCTATTCTGTACATACTACTCACAGGATGTTATTCCCTGTGCTGACCTCTGTTTATCATGAAAAACAAGGGCCGTGTAGCTGAAAGTTTTTGTGGATGGTACTGACCACGATGGTATGTAGTATAGCATTGCTGAGAAATGCTTATTAAGGTATTGTGTCTTCCTGATAGAAAAACACCTGGTGCTCTGTAACTGGTAGTCCATGTTCAAAGTGCAGAGTCCAGACATAATGGTTAATGGTAACGCTGAATCAGAAGTTACAGCACAGTGATACATCCGTGTAAACCAGTACTGGAGGAAATAACTGGTGAGGGAAAAGAAGGATCTGGATGTGTTTTGCTGCTCATTAGTTCAGACAACTCATTTCTCTGAGAACATTCTGGTAATATTATATTGTACATAAGCCTCCTCTGTGACCAGTTCTGCTCACCTGTGCATTCGTTGTGTGAAATGTAGTGCCTGGAGAATGATGGTAACTAGCAAGTGAAATTAGAACATCTATAGCCACAAAGCATCATCCTAGGTTTAGGTAGATTCTTAGTTGCTTATCTGCAGATCATTTTTATGTGGACTTTTGATTCTGTTATATTGTGTTGTATTACAAGAGTAAGAAAGAAATGCATAGGAGAGAGAAAAGGTAAGGCATTAATTTTTTAGAAGTAATTCATTTTTTAAAAAGCTAGAAAAATTTAGCTTAAGACTGAAATGGATTTTTTTTAATAACTGATTAGAATACTATGCAGCTTTACTATGTGGGTAATATATGACTTAAAATCTCTTTATGTATTAATTTTATTGCTGTTAGACGCTCACACATTTGTAAAAGATGTGATATTCACAATAAAGTACATTTCCTATGTAACTATTTCTTAAAATTTAAGTAATTTTGCTTTGAATTTTATTGTGAGTGATGCAAAAGACCATTTTTGCTGTCTTTCTCTGCTCTTAGGAAATGAAACTTGTGCAGTTCATGGGAGATTAGATTGCTCCCAGAAAATTTTCACACATTCTTGAAGAAGTATGAAACGCTGGTTCTAAATTACATCAAATTCTGCGCACATAAACACTCCAGTCTTTCTTCCCTTCTGTATCGGCCATAGTTCTTTTTTGTCTCTTCAGTGTTGATTCCTCAGTTGGATAATTCACAGCCGCATATTTGTATTTTTAAATTTTCAATTTTTTTTTTTAATTTTTTATATTTTTGACTCAGCAACTGAGCAAACAATACAAATGAGAACATTTTTCAATATACTTGTAAGAAGTCTGATGCCTCTCTGTGACCCTTTGCATTTACATCATTTTTCTTCATGCTGCAAAATGCAGATTATTCCATGAAATAAATATGGTGCAGAGACCTGTTTAGCGTACAGAATGCATAGTTTTGATATTTAGCTGTTCAGAAAAACAGTGCAAAAAATCTTCATTTGAAAGGAAAGAGATCTGTGGAGAGCCACCCTGAATGTAATGTTTGCATGTTGGAAAATGAATGGATTTTTTCTCTGTTGTGCTGTCACAGCTCTCAGCTTGAATATTCACAATGTAAAAAGTGTACATATAGCATATAGTTTATCACCACTGCCAATGTACCAGTTCATTAAATTCCCTTATCCTTTCATGAGCACTTCCTAAATGCAACCAAGTCATGGTCACAGATACAAACACTATGAATATGACATTTAAAAGCTAATTCTGAAGCGCTGCCCAGGAAATAAACTCTGTAATCATCAATTTGTTTTCTGGGAATGTGCCTTGAACAAGGTCTGTTTGACCCTGAGAGATAGCACCTTAAAATCTGTGCTAGCTCTTCCTGAGAGAGAAAAAAACCTGAGCCTTCTAACCAGAAGAGTCATATTAGTACCGTAAGAGAGAGAAGCAATACCCTCTGATTTATGGGATTTATATCAGTTAGAACTTGCCATCACAGATAGATTTTGTTATCCCCTGTGCCACTTAATTCACTTTCTACTTTAACCCCTGTGCTACTTAATTCACTTTCTACTTTATCTATCTATCCAGCCATCTATGAAGTAAACCAAACAAAAAAAGTATATCATCACTCCTAGCACTAAAATAATGAGTAAAAAATGATGATTTCTGATAGACATTTAGTAAAATTAGAAGATACTCAGTCTTGTTATTTGCATTGTGACAGAGAAATACAGCAAAAGGCAGTAGACAGTGTCATGTGCTCACTTAGTCAATTTTATGGTCTGAGTTGCTTCATCAGTTGCTCCAGTTCTGGCCAGTTTTGTGATCAACTCTGCAGCTGTATATCACTCTGTGTTGGCATCAGAAAAAATAACCCACCTTTCCCTGAGCATAATGGTGAAGAGTATCTGGGTCACTGATTCAGGATGATGTGTTCCCAGCACACCTGCAGGAGGTCACTGATTCAGGTCACATAACTACGATGCTGGCTGACTGTCTCTGGAGTGGGTCCAAATGTATTCATTCCTGATCCAGAGGTTTTAGATGCACAGACACATTTTGTTAACACTGCTGCAAGATGGTCTCAAGATGACAAAGGTGGTGCAAGAATTTCTGAATAATATTTTTACTGTTGCCTCAGGTACAGGAAACGATGCTTGAATACTTCTGTAATCATTAGGAAAACAATAATTCCTCCTCCAACAGAACATGCTTTGTTTAACACCAGGAATACCACAGGTGAGGACAAACCAGAAAACATAAACAGAGGAAACAATATAACACAACCAGCAAGCTTTTCATCTCTTAATGTCATATGGAGATGTTGTGGGGATGAGAAGTTAACACATGGATGCCAGCTGTAGCAATTAAATGTCTCAAGGAAACTTGTTCTTAGTTAATGAAATCCATTCACGAGTGACCTAATAAAACTCAGAAGAGATTACCAGATTTATTCTTGGAAAGGAAAGAAAGTGAAAATCAGAGGCCGACAGACTCTAAACATGATGAAAATGTGACTGTTAATTCAGATTTTAATCTCCAGATGTTTAAATAAGTTTCTTGCTTTTTGGGTTATTTTGAGATAACAAGTTGCATAATATGTTGGAAAACGACCTGTAAAAGTACAAAAAACAAGCTAAGACAAAATCAAAAAACAGTTATATTCAGAAACAGAGTTGGATTCAGGTTCTGTGAAAATTTGACATTATCTGAGAAGAATTCTGGCTTTACCATGAACTCATTTTTAGGAAAACTAGGCTGCTATGCTGCCCCTGGAGCAACAGGAAAATGGGGACTTGCAGAAAGAGATTACTATACTGGGTTTATACTAACTGCAGCATATAGTACCTCAATGCAACAATGCAGCTAAATCTAAGACATATTTGATGTATGCTATTGCATTTTTCCTTGTCCTTTCCCTCCTGTGTGCATTAGGAGACCACGGAAATGACAGGGGGTGACTTGAGGTCATCTTGTAACCTGTAAGCCAGCTCTCATGCCTATCATACTTGCCTATGTGAAACTCGGTACTGCAAACATAACTAAGATTTTCCTTATGCTGCAGACCTTGTATTTGTTGTAACACTGGAAATTCCAGGTAACATTTTTTGTTTGCCTGAATAGATAGAAGGTACAAGTAAATGGAAGAGCATCTTGTGCTTTAGACATGACAAGTCAAAAGCTAACACTGCCCTTTTAAAATGTTTATGGTAAACTGATGTCCTTCATTGGCTGTCAAAGTAGCAAAAAGGCTTAACTTATTTGAACCCTAACTAGAGGCAGTATCATGTTCTAAGTATTTCACATAGGATTTTGCTATTGATCAAATAACCTCAAGATTTGAACTCAAACTTTTAGGAAGCCCTTAATGTAATGAGTCTCATTAGTGTCAAACTGTTTGATCAAGGATCTGACTAAAAGCCATGTGACATTAATGAGAGTCATTATATTAAGGGCCGTTAAAATCAGTGCCTTATACAGATGCAGGCCAAATTAAGAAAGCTTATATGTGTGTGTGTGTGTGTATGTGTATGTAATGTATTTGTCTGTAAATTCAGTCCTATTCATGCAGTTATTCTGTATAGTTTACAGAATAGGAAGATAAGGAGACATGCAGAGGATAGTTTACTGCTCACCTTTAAACTCTATTGATTTTACTGCAAACCTCCTAATTTTTTCCCCACATTATTTTATACTAGTCCCAAATTCTCTCAAAAGACAGATGCAGGTCCTCAAGTTGTTAAGATGTAAAACTGTCAATATTATGTATTTCTTACTACATTCTCAGCAGGAGACTGAGCAGTGAAATTTGAACCTTCTTGAATCTGTTCTTCCAGCAAGACAATACAAAAGGGCTGACTGTGCTGAAGGTTCTGAGAATGTGAGTGCAGCAGCTCATTGTTAGAACTTCATATTTATAATATTATTTTCACATTTGGTTGTTCCCTGTGTGGGAACTATTCAGGCAGTGGCACAGAAGAGATAAAAGGCTGTATAACATGCACACACATGTTAGATATATTTTTGCGCTTCAAGAACTAGCAAATAATAAAATAATATAAATAATTCCTGTTTAAGCTCATAAATACCTTCACCTAATGTCTACAGACAAAATTACACAAATGTAAAAGGCAAATTTTTCAAAGTTCTGTTCTTATTGTATAGAATTTTTGTCTAAAATATTTTTCAACTGATGCATAATGTTTGTTGCTAATTGAGCTCTGACATGCAGCCAAGTGGTTCAACTGGATCATAAAATATATGTGCCATCAGATTTCCTCTAAGGATAAGTTTAGGTGTAAATATTTGAATGTATATTTGAATATTTGTAAATATTGAATTTAGGTGTTGAATATTTGGATGCAATTATAAAATGCAATTGATATGCCAACAATTCTTGTCAGTCATCTTACTGCATGATCTTTTTAGGGGTGGTCAATTTTCTGACTCCATTTTTTTAGTTTGGTTAGAAAATCTGTTAGGGTTACTTATTTGTTTGTAAAGTTATCTGTATAATTTTGAAGCCTGGACATTATGCTAGTGTTTGCTTCACAGGCAGTATGAGATATTTTCTTTATAGACATTCTGAAAAAAACAGGAAATAAGTCATGTTATAGTCTCTTAATTTTCTTTTTAGTTTAGTATTTGAGGACAACACCCAGGCTTTTGAGGTTTGTTGTGGTTTTGGTTTGGTTTGTTTTTTGGTTTTGGGGGTTTTTTGAAGAGAGATGAGCAGTACTGTGCTTGTGACTATGCCATGCAGGATAGCAATTTCTAAAATTTGTTTGTACTGTTCTTTGAAGATCAGGATCTCACATGCATAGAGGTATCTAGTGTGCCTGTGGATACATTTTTGACAGGTGCTCTGTAAGCTAAATTGTGCTGCATGGCTTAATTAGTGATCTGGGGTTTTTTTCTTTGTGAGGTAGGGGCTAGATAAACAGGTACCTGAGATTAAGATCTTTTCCTTCTACAGCGTTTACATTGCAGGCTGCTTTATATTTGCTTTTTTTGTGTGTGTGTGTTGTTTCCCATCTGGTTCATGGTTTGGTTTAGTTACCCACTCTAAGCCGCCTTGCAGAGAACAGACATTTATCAGTGTTTGCAGAGTGTGCCATCCCCTTCCTGCCTGGGAAGCAGAAAGAGAGCATGGGGTGATGTTGTGATGATGACCTTTGGCAAGCTGAGATGCAAAGCACCCCGTAGGAATTTCCTCCAGCACAAAGGTATTTGACAAATTATCCAGTTCCATGGTGGGACCTAGTCAGTAGGTGGTCCACTTCAGTGTCTGTCTGTCTTTCCTTATCCGCCTCTTTGGTTTAGAGAAGCTGCAGTGAGAGGAGAAAAAAAAAAAAAAAAGGGAAAAAAGGAAGCAAAACAAAAGCCAGCTATTAAACTGGAAAGACATGTGATCTGCATAATTGCTCTAATTGCAGCTAGTTCTGCAATGAATAGTGCTGATGTCAAATTCAACAACGACTTAGGAGAAAAAAATATCTCTGAGTCCTTTACTATAACATGAAAGACATAAAGAAACTCTTATGATCATTACCATTCAGTTTAAAGAGCCAGTGACTAATTAAGAGGGAGGGTAAACAGTCCCATTGTTTAATTATTGAAGAAAGGGTTAAATTGGCAGGAATAAATAAACAAAATTAAACTATGCACCTCTCTGTCCTTTTTGAGATGCGTAAATTGGTATACAGTCATGCATGGGAGAGGTAGTGGTCAGAAGGGATTTTTAACATAATTGTAGAAAACTTTGTATCAAATATAGACCACTCCAAAAGTTCTTCTGCCTCAGGATTCCCAAAGAAATAGAGAAGGAAAGCCATGTGGGCTATTGTCAGAAGGAAGATTGTTCACAGACCTGAGGACAGGGTTTAGAGAAAGGAAAGCTAGCCAGTGTTTACTATGGCCTTGCAGGGGACAATCCATGTCTCTTAACTGATTTCTTTAAATTGGGATAATAAGACACAATTGCCTGTCTAATTTTTGTGTTATGAAACTTTTCGTCTGGAGAATGCATTTGGTCTAGAGGAGCAAAAGATTTATAAGCCTCTTTCAAAATCTGTTTTTTGAACAGATTTTGAGACATGAGCAGTGATAAAATTGCTGTTCTTATTTAGAAAGCCTGTTTTTACAGAGAGAATACCTAATAAGGTTATCTAAATGTAGTGTCTAGCAATAAAGAAAAGGCACCTGAAAGAAATGTTTGCCACCTATGTGGCCATGGAGTATGGCCCTTAAAGATACTTTGGTTTGAAAAATTAGTAATGTTTTTTATCTTTCATTTCTACTTCTGTTTGGTAGATAAAGTGCAGAAATAGTTCCTATTTCCTTTCTTTAATTTGAAAAATTAGATGCTTTAATCTTTGTGGTTGGTTGACCCTGATCAGCAATTAAGCACCCAGCAGCTGCTCAAAGCAAATGTGAGAAAAACCTCACATGTCAACATAAATACAGTTTAGTAAGTGAAGGGGGAAAAGGTAGGGGGGGAAAAAAAATACGAATGATTAAAAGGCTCACCACATCCCAAAAATAGGCTGATGCCAAACCAATCTGTGAGCAGTGAGTACTTTAGAAAGACTCACCCTCAAGTCCTTATTGCTAAGCGTGATGTTAGATGGCACGGAACATCCCTTTGGTCTGTTTGGGTCATCTGTCCCAGCTGTGTCCCCTCACAGCCTCTTGCCAATCCCTGGCCCCTGCCCATAGCAGGCAGGGTGAGAAACAGAAAAAACCTCAATGCTGTGCAAACACTGCTCTAAATATGGGTGAGTTGACAGCAGTGTTTTGGTCACAAAAATTATGCTGACTACTGTGAAGAAATTTAACTCCATCCCAACCAGATCCAGTACACACTGTTGCATTATCTAAAGGGTTTTTTTAATGGCATTTGGGTTCCTTCTAAAATTCTAGATTCTTCTTTTAATTCTGTATGTGTACATTGGACTGAGATACCTCTAAGCTTAGTTCCAGGCACCTCATATTCTGACATACAAGATTCATACCAGAGGATGTTTATATGCAGTCTAAATCAAATCCTTAGATTCAGACACCCCAAAATTTAGGAAATTTAAGTTTTACATTTGAGATTTGTGCTTTAGGACCATCTCTTATATAGTAAAATAAAAGAAGGCCCACTAAAATAAAGTGATACCCAAGATGCAGTGAGTGCCACCCTCTTTAAAAGATTGTAAACTTTCAACTAATTATGTTTGATTTCTTTATTTTTGTGCATTTTTGTACATCCTTGGGCTTTCTATAACAGAAAGCTTAAGTAACTGCTGTGGTGGAATATCTGGATTGTCAGGAGAAGGGAATTAGTGTGAATGGCATAAGAAAGCCTTTACTAATGACATTTCCTGTCCAGTCTTCCTAACTATACATTAAAATGCAGCCATGTTCAAAATGTTAACTGAATTTGCCTTGTTCCATGCCTGTCATCACATTCCTTTTTACATCCTATTAGCCTAAAGGGTACATATTGGTGCCTGTGTAGTCCCTTCTCACAGAAACATTGTATTTTGGAAAGGGTGTCTTTTTTTTCATGGTCAAGTTATCATGGATATCATAGTTATGGAGCAGGGTGGCTTTTGATAGTGAATACTGATGTTGAGTTATGTTACTATAAGACTGAATGCATCCTTATGGTAGCCTGACCTGTGAAACTGAAAGCTTTATACTGGTGTTTGCCTTACTTACAACATTGTTCCTCAGTTCTCACGAATAAAGGAGCAGTTGTGAAGACAGGCAGAAAGACCAGCTTCAGGAATGAGGTTAGGGCCTCCATAAATTGCAGGCTTGAGAGGATGAGTCAGAATAAAACTTGATTCTACTCTAGGTTTCTGTTCTACTGATGACATTTACCATCCTTTGTTTTGCTCAGTGTGGCTGCTTGTCTGGCCCCTTCTGATGGAGTGTTCCTCCATCTTGATTTGGAAATTTAAGTTGAATCTGGGCACCAAATAAAACAGATGTTATGCAAAAACCGCTGCCTCTGGGGAAAACTGAAACATGGATGTACCACAAAGAAAACAAATCTGGGAAAACAACTGAGTTGAAAGAACAAACTATAGAAAGTGTTCACACCTTAATTCTTCAGTGAGCAAATGGGATAACCAATAAAGATATAATTTTCTTTAGAGTGAAAATAAAGGAAGCAGCAAAGAAGACAGAAGTTCCCATTATCTCCAGGAATGAATTGGTGTACTGATTCTGAATTTATTAATTTCTTTGGGCTGAATAGAATAATGAGAATATTAATTCTATATGAAAAATTATATACTCCACTAGAATATGTTTCTTGAAAAAAACATATGGGTGGTGTAGAGCATTCAGATAGGAAGTAAAATAACAGGAAATTTCACAATTTCTTCTTGTGTGGCAGACTTCAATTGATTTAGAAATTTTAAATTCTGAGTCCCCTGAGGAGGCCAAATTTTAAGCATTGCAGAATACTGAGTACTCCAGAGAAGACAGAGGAAATACCTGTAAATCAATAAAGATATTTTCCCATATCCTGATGAAAATTTGTAGTAGGCAGTCAGTATTCTAGTGAAGTGGAGAATATTAAAACTGTTACACAAAAAGAAATGTAAGGAAACACAGAGGATTGCATGTAGCGCAGATTTAGGGCCCAGCAGCATTTGCTTTAATGCTTAAGTGTATGCATATGTAGCATACAAGACACTTGAATAACAGCACCATTAATTTAAGGTATTTTCTCCATGACTGTTAAACAATATGGGAAAATATTGGATTATTAATTTGACACTGATTAGAATATCTATTAAATTACTTTGGACATTGTTTCTGGCAACAAATGACATAAATAGCAGTTTTGTTTACACTGAAAAAAAGCCTGTACCTCTGAAAGCAAACAATTAAACTGTAGATTTCCACTGCTAAGCTTCTCCTCACTGCAGGCACAGGGAAATAAAATGTTTGGATAGGCAGGAATTTGCTGTAGTACTCTATGTTGAGCCCTGGAGCTTGTCAGTAGAAGACCCCAGTAAAACTGATGATGGATTTGAGACCTCATGCAAAACACTCTGCCCATAATTGAGAAAAGACAAAACAATCCATGTTGTGTGATACGTACTCCTAGAAATCCCCTGCAACTTTGGGTGGAGAATTAAAAGAGGATTTAGCTAGTTTTATTTGCTCTAGTTCAGTGTTCAGGAATACCAGAGCTGTACACAACCAGATCACCTCCTAGTGCAAATTTGGACTGGCTCAGGCCTGAGTGTATGACTGCATTTCTGTCAAATCAGCTAGAACACACAGTACAGTATTTATTCTGGCTTCATGGTCACTGCAGGAGGACAGGTGATATGTGATCTGCCAGAAAATCTGCCAGGACAATGTTATCCTTTAAATATTTTTGTTTTGAACAAATTTGGATCCACAAGTGAGTTTGAACTAGCCAAACCATTTTTTTTCTTATGAATCCACAGTATTTTGGATCCAGCATATGTGCCCTAATCCATCCATTTTCATGAAAGCATGGCTGAGGAATCAGAAGGCCTGGAGGACATGTTGGGAAAAAAAGTGGACGACCTTCACTCGTGTATAAATTTCATTTACCAAGAAATAAATATGTAAGCAATAAAATGTAATACATTACCACTAGAAAGGTGGGGCCCTCTTTCTTCCCTTTTGGAAGAGGAGACACACCATATTTGAGAGTTTGCCCAGACAGGCAATATATTTCACATGCTAAGAACCCCAATGCTATACTCAAACCACATACTCAAACCTCTCAGAAGTATTGCTAGCATCTTAGAGAAACTCTGAGGTTCCTGAATATATTTCAGGAAACTGAAGTCAATGTTAGGGTAGGTTTTAAGTTCAATTGATAAAACGCACATGCTTTCAGCATATTATGCTGCTAGTTATACTCCAGAAAACAAAACAACACCCAAATTATAATTGTGCTTTTGTAGTGATTTAATCAGAAGTGAACTTTTTTGGAGAAGCAGGTCATGATAGGAGTCCTAAAGCTAACAGCCAGTGTACTTGTGGCAAAAGCTTTCCCTGAAGGTTGTCAGACAAATCACAGAGTCACAGAATTTTTAGGGTTGAAAGGGAGCCTCAGAAGATTATCTAGTCCAACTCCCCTGCCATGGCAGGGTCATCTAAAGCACACAGGAATGTGTCCGTGTGGGAGGAACACATGTACAGAGAGGCAGACTCCACAACGTCTCTGGGCAGTCTGTTCTGGTGCTCTGCCACTTCAACGTAAAGTTCTTCCTTATGTTGGCACGGAACTTGTATTTTAGCTTTTGGGTGTTGCTCCTTGCCCTGTCACTGGGCACTACTGAAAAGAGTTTGGCACCATCCTTTCTGCACCAACCTAGGAGATATTCATATCCCTTTATGATATTTCCCTCTTAGCCTTCTCTAGACTAAGGAGGCCCAGCTCCCATAGTCTCCTCATAAGAGAGATGCTTCAGATCTCTCATTATCTTTGCAGCCTCCACTGGACCATCTCCATTAACTCCTCTTCCTTCTTGTACTGAGAGCCCAGAGCTGGATGCAATATTCCTCACCTGGAGCTGAGTAGAGCGGGAAGATAACCTCACTTGACCTGCTGGTCACATGCTTCCCAATGTGCCCCAAGACATCATTTGCTCTCCTGGCCATAAGGGCACTCTTCTGGCTTATAGCAACTTGTTGTCCATGAAGACCCCTTAGTCCTTCTAGTAGATAAGGTCTTCAATGGTACTTGTGGTTCTTCCTCCCCAGCTGTAGGATCCTGCACATGCCCTTGTTGAACCTCATTATGTTTCTCTCGGCCCATTCCTCCAGCCTGTCAAGGTCCTGCTGAATGTCAGCACAGCCGTCAAGAGTATCAGCCACTCACCCCAGTTTGGCACCATCAGAAGACTTGCTGAGGGTACATTTTATCCTTTCATGCAGGAAAACAAGATGGACAAGATTGGACCTGGTATTGATTCCTGGGGAACATCACTGACTACAGGCCTCCAACTGGATTCCACTTTGCTGATCATGGTCCTCTGAGCTCTGCCATTCAGACAGCTCTTGATCCACCTCACTTTCCATTCATCCCACCCACAATTCCCCAGCTTATCTACAAGAATGTTATGGGAGTCAGTGCCAAAAGCCTTGCAGAAGTCAAGGTAGCCAACATCCACTGGTCTCCCATTGTCAACCCATCCTTCCATGTTACCATAGCAGACTATTAGGTTCACCAAGCATGATTTCCCCTTAGTGAGCCCATGCTGACTACTCCTGATGACTCTCTTTTCTTCTGATGACTTCTAGTATTTCCTGTTCCATCACCAGGGATGGAGGTGATGCTGACTGGCCAGTAGTAGTCAGAAGGTCCTCCTTCTTGCCTTTTGTGAAGATTGGAGTAACCTTATCCTTCCTACAATTGTCAGGCACCTCTCCCATTCTCTTGCAAAGATGATGGAGAGTGGCAAACCAACATCATTTTCCAGCTCACTCAACGCCACGGGTGCATCCCAACAGGGCCTGTGGATTTATTGGTGTTTAATCTGTCTAGCCAGTCTTTAACCCAGTCTCTATGACCAAGGGAAAGTTTTCCTTTCTGCAGCCTTCTTCTCTTGCAAAGTCTAGGACTCTTGAGAACCACCAGCAGCAGTGAAGACTGGGGCAAAGAAACCCCCCCTAATTTTGTGTTCTCTGTGTTTTCTGTTACCAGGCTACCCATCTGATTTATCAGTGGCCCTACATTCTCCTTTTGCTGCTGAAGCACTTCAAGAAGCCCTTCTTGTTGTCCTTTGGCAGACTCGATTCCAGGTAGACTTTGACCTTCCTAAAGATGACCAGATGTATGTCATAGCCACACACCAGCAAGATCCAGCATGAGAAATGGGAGAAACATAAATGAGCAGTATAGAGCTGTCCTATTTGGGGGCATCCTGCAGTTAAAGTGGATTTTATATGACCTGAAACATGACATTTTTTATATCTTAATTCCAAGATTACACTAATAATGTAAGCCAACATGGACTGGCACTCATACAAGAACACCCCAAACCAGCCTGTACTTTCTTCCTTGTTTTTTCCCCTCCTCCTCTTAAAGGGGTTAAAGCTGTACTTTCTTTCCCTCTTTCTCTCTTTCACTTTCCTGGGTTAATTTGAACTTGGATCAACTTTCCAATCCATTTCACTGCAGAGCCACACAGGAGCTTGTGTTGTCAGGACCCATTTTTGGGGTGTTACAATTGACTTTTGTCATAAATATGTAATTTAGCTGTGTAGTTTAACTAGTTAAAGCGCCTTTTTCATCTGGATACAGAAACACAGGCGTTCTGGTACGGTAGTCAGAGAAGGCATTGCTGAGGGATGTGGTTAGGACCCGAAGGTTGTTCTGTACCACCTCACATCATTGCGCGGGACGGAGGGAAGGTGACTCTTACTTCTGAGAGAAGGATGCTCTGTCTGCTCTAAAACACAGACTGGCAGGGCCGGAGGGAGAGCCGCCCGGTCCGGTCCGGCATTGTTCTGTACTGATCTTTGTGAGATCAGTAGTGAGCATTTTTTTTAATTTTCTGCATGTGAATCACTCTCTTTTGTACAATTTCTTCGTTAGCATTGTTGCTGTTACTGTTTGTTTTGTTGTCTCATTGTTGTTGCCAGTAAATTGTTCCTATCTCAACGATCTCTAACTTTAGTACCTCCAATTCTTCTATCCAGCCACCCGCAGTGGGGAGGGGTAAAAAAAGAGAGGGGAGTGAGCAGCAGGAGGGTTTTATTTGGAGTACTAAATTGGGGCGTACCATTCCTAAACCATGATAAGAGGAAAAGAAAAACTCTGACCTGGCTGTCACTTTTCAGTCACCAGTAATTAACATGATTATCTTAAAATGGTCTTTGTTTATCACAGATTTGTTCTCAGATAAGCTAGTTCAAAGATGATGCTAAGTAAGTGTGTATCATACTGTAAACATGACTGACCAGAGCATGCAACTATTATAGAGAGAACAGTTTGTCTGTTAATGAGGTTGATGTCTGTCTTTTTATTGTGTGCATTTTTAAATGTTACTTTCTTAGCTTTGAGAGAATGCTGTGGCAGTGTGGTCTGTGCCATTATAGGCTGAAGATGCCAGACAGAGATTGTGGACTGGGGGCAGTGAAGCACTTTTTGTTGTTGTGCACAGCTAATTAAGACCAAATAGAAATAAACCCAGATCCTTTGCAAAAACCTTAAGCCCTTAAATGATTGGTACAGAAGTCACCAGTGTTTTCCTAAAGAACTTGTAGTCTTAAGAGAAGGAAGGAAGCACTGGTTGGGGACAGAGAGTTAGCAGGTTAGTTTAGCAAAGTAAGACCGAGCTCTGATACAAGACACTACAGAAAACTTAGGAACGTTTTCTAAACTGCCTGAGCTCTGATCTTTACTATGTAGGTCGAATTTGCTGCAAGGGCTCCTGTTTTTTCAGCATGCCTGTCTGTAGCTGGCTTTGTAGTGATGACAGTGGGAAGCAGCTGTGGTGATACAGATCACGCATAGCTATTTGGTCCATTGCTTTGCTTGGCAGGCCGCGTCTATTTTTTGTTTCCTTTTCAGTGCTTCTGAATATCTATGTACGGTCTCCTGTCCTGGCTACATGAAAAAGTGTGTCAATATGGTGTAACCAGACTCTGTATTCTACTCCGATCTACATAATTTTGATGGACTGTTAGTGATGGGTCGTTCACAGCAGCTGCCCGGTGCACACCCGATCCCTCAGGCTGCAAGCTGGATGCTCGATGAGAAGAGGCAAACTCTGCCAGGAGGGGTAGCGTTTCCTTGTCTTCAATGTGACTCCGCCCATGACAATTCCCTCTGGGGCAGCAGCAGCGCTGCCCATCCTGAGGGGGTCACCTCTGCTAATGGGCCGTAATGAAGAGAATGGACACTCGCAGAATAGACTGCCAAAACGACCATCAGGCACTCCAGAAATATCCCGTAGCTCATAGGACCACGTCATTCCATTGTGAACTCACCCACCCTGGGGGAGGTACCACCTGAGCTCCACTGCATATACTCTTGAGGTCTGGGGGTGTTTGGGACACCACCACCGCTCAGTGGACCCAGAGGGGGACCCGAACTTCCAGAGGAGCACCAGACCTTCCACAGAGCCACCGCTTTTAACAAGACTGCGACTTTCACTTCAACACTGCTTAAGCGGACTGCAGTCACCACCCTCACCAACAGGATGCCAGGTTGTACTCCCGACTCTGTGGTTTAAGCCAGTTTTTCTGTATCAATACATTTATTGTAATCTTTCTATTAAATTGTAACTCCAACTTCTTTGAAAGTATTTGTGTGGGATTCATTTCTCCTGCTGGTTTAATTTTGAATTGGCACACCTGCTTAAAAGCAGTATAATATTGGCAGCTTTTTTTTTTTTTCATTTTGTGTGATAGGAATGTTTATTTCTGTGGAGAGGAGAAAAGGGAGAAAAACAAATTAAAGCAAATCCATTAGCTTAGCTGAAATAATGGTGGATAAATGATGTCTCCTTTCTTAAAATAAATCAGTGGACTGAAAGCCACTTTTAATCTGAATTTCATGTATTTTCTCCCTAGACACTCAGGTATGACCATCAGAAGATACAAGAGATATGCTGGAAAAACCTTCTGTCCAATTTGATGTGGCAGATCTTTTGTTCTGTGTGCCTGGAAATGGCAAGATTTTTGGAGAATGAATAACTGAGCTGTGGCTTGGTGAGCTAATGTCACTCCTAGAGGGTCAGAAACGTGGCAGAGTTTTGTTGCTAGTTCACCAACTGTACACATCTGGGATAGAGAAGAGGCCTGTATGACACCAACCCTTTCCTCATCAGCATGCTTACAGATTTCATTGTCACATAGAGCTGCTGGTGTTTGTACTGCACCTATGCTGACCTCTGGATGCTCCTACTTCTTGGGGTTTTCTTGGGGTACTGATTACGATACATTTGGTCATCCAAAATACCTGCCCTCAGACCTTGTAAGAGAAACTGCACATCAGTGGTGTTTTAAACAAGATTTCTTGATTCTACATGGCCCCACTTGTCTCTATTCCTAAATTATGTTTTGTTAAATATCGAGTGCTTAAGAAATAGGGCAAATTCTTGGGTTTCACTCTACATTCTAATTCTCTAGCAATTCTGTATGAGTATCAAGATTGTCAGGTGGATTTAATTTTTCAGTCTTCATTTTTCATTAAAAAAAATGAGAGACTAGCTGATTTTGGTATTTTTTGGTGGCTCCATAAGAGACACTTCCTCTGATCTTCTATGGATCCACGGGATCTCTGGATCTTCAAGTAGGACTTTCCTGTATAAGAACCTCAGATCAGTCTGGGATATGGGTAAGATCCCCTTCAATAATAAGGCATTCTTTTGGGAATCCTGCCCATGCAAGACATGTGGATCTTCCAGCACAGTTATTCTGGGGGTTATTTGGTATTCTTACACTTAGTATTTGACTTGGTGTTTTCAACTGATATTTGTGTTTGTATCTGTACCGTAACATTTTGGGTCTACCATTTGAAAATGGTTAGTGGGCAATCTGAAGGGGGCATTCTGACACTCTTGGTTGCATTTTGTAACATTGGAGAAAGACTGGTGGTCTCCCTGGAGAAACAGGGGAGAAATCAGGGAGAATTCAGTTTAGTACTGTAATCAATGGTGGCCTTGGTACAAACTATGCTCTGGGAAAAAAGTAGCCACAAATAGGAACCTTGAACATTGTTACAGTTAATGTTGTTGGGAACAGAAATGGGATGAGGTTATGTATGCTGATACATTCTTCACTTTGCAGAATCAGATGGAATGGCAGAAAAATTCTGACTTGAATCCAGCTCCCCCAGGCCCTTTTGTGCTGGATCTTGGAAAGGAGTGTCAAGGAAAATGGTTAAAATGTTGTTTTTCTATGTGCAGCATAGAACAAATTTTTTTCTAAACATCTCTCCAATAAGCAGGATGAATTAGATCTTATGGTCAGTCATAATTACAGCCTTGAGAGGAGAACAGATAATCAGGCTGCCAAGACTGATATTACAAGGGAGCTAGCGTGTAAAGAGGCAGATTTTAACACATAGATGAGAGGATAGAGGAGATAGGGAGGATGTATCCAAGTGCAGAGGTTTTTAATCTAGTGGCAGGGAGAACTAGAACTATACACAGTATATGACAGTAGCTGCCTCCCTTAGATGGCGGGTGCCAATGGTCCAATCACAGTAAAAGTGTCATTTTCAATAGCAGACCTTAGTAACTGGAAGTCAGTGGCTGGCAAGTACCTTCTAATACTCAAAAAACCCTCCAAGCAAAAACAGAAGGTTGCAGTTATAGAGGGATTTCCAAAGAAATGGTGCCCCTGGGGAAAGGAAGGGGGAACCTTGAACCCCCTCCAGGTGACTTGGTGTAAATCAATTGTGCATACTGTAATAAAGACAGGCACTGGAAAAAGGATTGTCCACAGCTGAAACATAAAAGCCCCCCTCTTGTGGCCATCACTAATGATGACTGAAGGAAACCATAGGATTCTTCTGTAGCAGAGCCTCTGCATACAGCTGAGCTGGGAAATGAGGAAGTAAATGAGGAGGTAGAATTCTTAGTAGATACAGGAGTTAGTTACTCTGTGCTAAGTACAGTAAAAAGATATTTGAATAATGATTCTGTAACAATCATTGGTGCAATAGGGAATTGCTCATCTCAGCCATTTTTCATGCCCATTGATTTTGAATTGGGAAAACAAATTCACAGTTTTAGTATTTACCCAATTCACCTAAGCATCTCCTTGGGAGAGATTTATTGGAAAAACTAAATGTTGAAATTGGATGTTAAAATGGCAAAATACAGATTATTATTCCACAACTTCATTATGTGGAAGACTTTATTTTTGCACTAGTCTCCCAAATTGTATGTGATCCTTCTTCCTGTCTCACTTGAGAGCGCGGTGATTCTGATAGTCTGGGCTGGAAAGATGACTGGGCAATCCAAAAGAGCAGAGCCTCTAAGAATGAAGTTGAAACCTGGAGCAGGACTGGTAAGGCAAAAGCAATCTCCTTTGAAAATAGAAAGTAATAAGGGGTTATCTCTCCTTGTAGAAAAATTTGTAAAGTATAGCCTGTCGAAGAACTGTGAATCCAAATTTAATACCCCTATTTTGCCAGTTCAGAAGGCAAACAGAGAGGATTACCAGCTGGTACAGGACCCTAGAGCCATAAGATAGTAGAAGATATACACCTGGCAGTAGCAAACCCTTGCACCTTGCTAATAAGATTGAGTGAAAGATAAAAATAGTTTACAGTATTAGATTTGAAGGAATTTCTATTTGTCCCTTTGAGTACTGGCAGTCAAGAACTATTTGCTTTCGAATGGCAAAATCCAGACACAGGGCGAAGAATCCAACCTGGGCGGTACTACCACGTGAGTGGTATTTAAAAATAGCCCTACTATGTTTGGAAATCAAATAGCAAAAGAACTGGAGGAATGGAAAAATCAGAACCCTCCTGGAGTTTTGTTACAGTATGTAGATGACATTCTGATACTCACTGAAACTAAACAGCAGTGTTGGGATCAGATTGTTGCATTGTTGAATTTTCTGTGTCTAAGTGGATCCAGAATATCCAAAGACAAAGCAAAAATAGTCCAGACCACATTAACCTACTTGGGATTCGAAATCCTCCAAGGACAAAGGAGGCTGGGACAGGAACAAAAAAGAAGCAATTGGCCAACTTCCACAGCCACAAATGGTAGGAGAGTTGTGTGCATTTCTTAGGATGGTCTGATGGTGTCACCTGTGGATCAGCAGTTATGGGTGGCAAGTAAAGCCACTGAGTGAGCTTTTGACACTCAGGAGGACCAAACTTCATGATTACTCATCTGGACTTGTTAAAAACATTTGTTTATAATGATCTCCATTAATAATTGCTTATGTGTTTTATCTTGCATCATGATTCAGTTTTGTAGCTATTGTACTTCCTTATGATTAAAAATGAAATACAGATATTAATGACTAGTTCCCATAAGGAACTTAGGCTCAAGAAAAAAGAGGACTTTATAAGAACAGCAGAACAGAAGATCATTTTACTCTCTAAAGTCAGTCAAACAGAACAGCACAGCCTTGGAAAAATAGATAGAGGATGTAACTTAGGCAAACAGGAGTTGTGCAAATTCATGCAAATGCAAGCAGGATGCCAGCTCAGCTCTGCAAGGCTGACAAAGCAGAAGTTATGCAAAACAACGATATTACACTTACTCAAAAATGGAGGTCAAGGAACAGCCACCTAAAAAGGACACGACATTAAAGACAGATGCCAAAGAACCCCACAAGGACTTCCATTAAGGGTACAGTCATGTAAAATAAAGTAATACATGTACATCGGGTAATCAGGGACAGCTGATGAGTATGTAATCACTGTTTATGATAAAAGCTCTGTTTACCCAATGCCTGAGGCACTTGACTAGAGGAAGGATCCTCTGAGTGACCAGTGTGCTGCAATAGAATGCCTGATTTCTAATACTCAAAAATGTTAAAAACTCTATCTGGTTGATTTCGGTATCACTTCAAAAACCTCTCAGAAACTGAGTTTGTGTTCCTCTCTAATAGCTGTTGTTTATAAATTAGCACCAAAAAGAGTGGGGCTATCTGATGTTCATGCCCAATCACTAATTACCCAGCAGTCTTTTGCAGAATGATGATTGAGGTCAGTAGTGGGGAGTAAGCCTCCATCGAGGACTGCAGTGCCTCCCTGGAGCTTGCAGGGTAATTTGCAGCATCAAGCAGAGAAGTAGGGTGAGTCAGGGTTATGTCAGAGCCTTCCACTGATTTTGCTAGTTTCTTTCAGAGGGGGACTGTCCAGCAAAACCATACTACAGTTACAAACCAAAATGGTTTCCCAGAGGAAAAAAAAATGCTTACTGTATTGATAAACACTGAAAAACAGCAATGCTCAAGAACCAGGCAGTTTTTCTTCTCGTTTTCTTTCAGGAATTCTGAAAGGAACAAGCAGCTAATGGTTAGTAAATGCAGACCCTTCATGCAAGAATAACCATCTCTTTGGATGTGTCTCTGTGCAGATGGAAGACGTGGTACTGGAGTTGTGATACAAAAAGGCTTACCACTGGCTACTTGTGACAGAGCATCAGATTGCTGCTTGTGTCCTTTATTTCTGCCACAGAGTAAGAGTGAAAAGAAACAGTGCTTTTCACAGAATGCTTATTATATCACTTTATGCAGATCTTGTGACAAGCCACAGCTGAGTTCTTAAAACACCCAAGAAATCTCTGCTTAATCAAAAGGTTGTATACCGATTGTGTGCTGTTTGCCTTCTGAGCCACAGAAAGAATGGGATTTAATGCATCTGTGATATCTTATTGTGTAGTCTTATAATGCTGAATAATAGATTTCAATTACCTGTCATTATAATGAGCATTCATAATTTCTTCAGCACTACGATGTGGTGTGTGGTGTCAAATTTCTTGCAAATCTCTTTTAGTTACCATGCAATTCCCTTTTAAGATGTTCTTGAGATTATACATACATATATATATATATATTATATCATACATACACATCTATATCTATATCTTTATCTATCTATCTATCTATATATAGAGATAGATATCTATATATCTATATACACAGTCCAACAAGCAAGAATGAAAAGTGCCCTACAAGTTTCATCAGACATTTTCACATCATCCCTGTGGTAGTATCTCAAAGAGACCATATTATCCTTACAATGTATGTGTGTGTATGCACTATTTTTTATCAAGCTTGTTCATTTAATCCATAAGTATTTTAAACCATAAACAAAAACTTATTTCAGATAATTTTGGGTTTTTATTCAAACCTGAAATGTGAACTTAGTTTATTGTCAAGATAGACTATGATTACCAGAAGAATTTTTTAAATGTTTTAGGAATTTTTTAGGTGGCAAAACCTAAATTTATCTACCTTTTTTCAAACATTTCACAGTACTACTGTAAGTTGTTCAAGCAGTAACCTAACTTATCAATGCAGACAGGATCTGTCATATCTAATTCTTCCTTCCTCTGTGCTCATCTGCCTCTGTTGCACTCCTCTGCCGTTCTTTTGATTCTCCTTCCTACTCCTGAAGTAATCCTGGCTCTCCCACTCTCCTCAGTTCTCTGGTCATGCTGAGGGAACTGTGGCTTCCACAGTGAAGGTCCTTGTCACTCCATAGTACCCCACCCACTCTCCCTTGCAGTCTCTTGGTCTCATTGCCTGGACAGATCCTTGCTCTAAGCCAGCCATTTGGATTTCTGCTTACTGCAGTTTTTTATTGAATTACTTCCTTCTGACACTCTTATCCATTCTACATCCATTTTGTTAGCTCTCCTGCCTGATCTCTCCTTCATTATTCCTCTTGCCTTTTGCTTCCTTGGGGGTCCTTTCAAAAGGCACGTTTCTTTGCATATTTTTAGCATTCCTTTCTTCTTTGATTTCAGCTTGCTTTAATATCACTCTGCCTTGCATATCTTTCTGAAGAAAGATAATGTAAGCATCATGCAGTTTCCAATTCCACAAAATTTTTCTGCTTTTTTTATCCATTTCTCTGTCCCTTGACCAATACCTTCATTTTACATCAAGTTCATGTGTTCAATCCCCATATGGGCTGTTCACTTAAGAATTGGACCCAGTGATCCTTGTGGGTCCCTTCCAACTCAGAATATTCTGAGACTTTTCTCTTTTCTTCAACTAGCATGACCTTTGTCCCTTCAATTCTTTGCTATTTCTGAATTTCCTCTAAAACATCCTGCTCCATTCCTATCCCCTCTGCCAAGCATTTTCTGCCAAAGAAATTGTCAGGCTTTTTAAAGGATGGAAAAAAAGTCATTGCTTTTACTCAGGAACCTTTCCCTTTGCTCGACCTGGCAGTCTCCTCTCTTTTTCTTATTTTGCCTTTGTCCTTCCTCTCACCTTAAAGCATTCCTCCTAAGTTCTTTCTTTTCCATGTATTCCTCCTTGTTCTCTGGATTTCATTTTTGATAGCAATTTCTTCATCCTGAAAAGACCCTCACTTTTATTTCTTCTTCTTTGGACTTTTTAACTTCCACTGCTCTCTATCTATCTTGCCTATACTTTATTTTAATTAACAGTTATCTTACAGCTGATAGTGTCAATTAATCATTGGTATTTTCCCCTTGATTTGACTATATTGCATTGCATATTACTAATGTCCTTCTAATTTAAACACAAAATTCTGCCACTATTTCAAAATATGCGTACTGTCCTTGCTCTTGCAGATGTTAGGAAGGAATAAGTTTAACCCTTTTCTGTGGAAATGAGCATTTCAATCCTGCTTGTTATTTAGGTAGATAACACTGATTCAAACTTTCTCCCATAGTAGCCGCAGAAAGAAATTATAAATTCAGAATGATACCCAGGTAGGATCATATGAGTTACGCTCTAGATTCAGGCAAATAAACATATTAATGAAATTTCAAGTCAGGGTAGTCAGAATACATAAAAGTCTAACACTGACAGATACACTTTCATTGTAGAGAAAGCACCTTTTATCAATAAATATATATTTCACATACAAAGAAATGGAATTGGAAATGTTAGTGAGGCAAAGCCAGGATAGAAAAGGAAATCCAAATGCTTCCAAAGGAAAAGCATTGCATATAAACTGGAAACCTGACTGTGTAAGCCTTACATACAAGGGAGACCTATGAATGACTATGCATGTGAAGGGTTTGCAAGGTTCAGTTCTGTGATTTGAACTTAGTGTGAACAATCCTTGCTCAGGCAGTGGAATTTGTATAGTGAGAAAGGAATGCAGGTTTCTGGCACAAGAAAACATTCACTGAGGTGGTAAAGGTCACAGTACAAATCATCCTAAGTATTTTAATGGATATTATAGTGAGAGACAGAGTATTTAGAAAAAAAGAATTTCTCTACTCAGAAATTTCTATTTCTGTCATAGAAATAAAGATATATAAATAATGGAAAATTAGAAGAAATATGTGTACCAGGTACTGAAAATAAACAAATCAACAGGAAGTGAACCTAGCAGTTCATTTTTGAATGTGAATCCTCCTGAAGAAGAGATTTTAAGAGTACTAGTGTGGCTCTATCAAGGCCAGAGCTTAAGTGACTACTCCATTTCTCATTTCCTCTTCTTTCAGTTGTTAACTGCTTGCTGTTTTCTTCTGTAGTAAGCTTCTACTTCCATGCATCTTTGGAATTCCTCTAGAAACATTGAATTCACAGAACATGAGCAGTGTATCCTGGCTTTTTTTTTGTTATATCTAAAGAATAAATGGGAATATGATCCAGAAGGTTCAGATTCCTGAGATTTGCAAAGGTGAACCTCAATTTGCTTTTCTGCTTTTGATGTGGTAGCACATTTTATCCTAATACAGGTGTACAAGCATTTTGAATGCTGTGTGCAAATACATGCATGTGCTTTCAAAGATTCATCTTTAATTCTATTATTTCCAGGTTTGAGCAGAAATAGAGCTATCATCTAAGCTTTTTTTTTTTTTTTTTTTTTTTTTTTTTTTTTTGTAATTTTTTTAAATTTTTTATTTGTTTAATGATAAGCAGGAGGGTTAGTAGCTGCAGCTTTGTGGTGCAGCAAAACAGCTTCTGTAGTTTGTGTAGAGAAACAAGACCTCACAGAACAGTTCCAATGGAATGATCCTGATAGAGCACCACGTAGTCTACAACAAACACATACAAGCCAAACAAAAAATACTTCAGCAAGCTAAAAACAAAAAAGCAAGCTAAGCTTTTCCAAACTTTCTGTTCGAAACTTTATCTTGGACTATCTGTCAGCAGAACCAGTGCAGTTTGTTTTAGGGCATCTGATCTCTAATAGGAATAACACCTTCTATGGGAAATACTGTGGCTAGGAATCCATGCTCTCTGTTATGAATGCTCCTTTTAAAACATTGCATATGTTCATGTTAAAGAACATCCATACAGAGGTAATTTTTAAAAGCAGAAAAGATAATAGTGGCAAAAGCGATAGAAGGTTTGAGGATATTCGCCTTCTATTCAACTTATCACCTGTTCTAGAGAGAGAATTTAGGGTTAATAAATTCTGTGAACTTATTTGTAAGATTTCTGCACTCCAAAGCATGACATACTCAATGGCTTTTTATAACTAATTTAATGTTGGATGGTAGACTAGGAGACCGAAGGAATGATTATTGGCTCAGAACAGCTAGGTAGAAAAAGTGGGGGGAAGAAGGGCAGAGGGGAGGGCAGGGCAAGTTCTCTATAGGTGGAACGATGCACACCCTGCCCCTGGAGCCTCTGATCCAGTCCCAAATTGGCTGCCAAGATAAACAGCTCACGAAAGGGCTCTGTCTGGCCACATGGGCCCCTGGGGAACAGTAAAGCACAGGCAGGTGCCTGGACAGTGCCCTGGGAGACCAGAGCAAATAAAAAGCAGTGGCACAGGTGTAACACTGATGCAACCCACTGCCTTACAAACAGTGAACCCACAGTTTCTAAATTCCCCTTTAAAAAGTCACTGGGCAGGCTTGGGTTCTAACAGTTAGTTACATCCTTTATATTTCAAAGAGTTCAAAATCCAGCTGCACATCCACATCTTTGTCAAACTTCACTCTTCCAAGAATGGCATTTTATCTTGGTAGGAATTGAAAGGGAAGTCAAGAAGGATCATTAGAACCTTCTAATGACTAATTTGCAGCATTGGTAGGATACAGTCTGTCTGCTCACTACTACATTCTTACCTCATCTGAGTTTGCATCTCTTGGAGTAAAAGAAGTCCTTTTTGTTGCAATGTTCTTGTTTTAAAAGTGAGGAGAATTTCTAACTATTTTTTTCTGTTTACAAACCAGTTATACACAGGATCCCTAACAGAGCCTTGTCATATTTGTGGTTTGTATGGGAAAGTAAAGTATCCTGTTTTCCTAAAGAACCAGTAGGTCAGATTCTTTTTAAGTACAATCTAGGAATTGTGGATGCTCTTCAGGCACTAGAACTGAAGAGAACATATTAAAAATCTGAGTAAAGGAAAACATTAAGTCCCAGTGCCAAAAAGCCAGAGGAGATCTCCTTTTGTAACTCTAGAAGCAGCAGCATTTCTTTGCTGTTTAAATTATTCTAGTTGCTAAACATTTCTACCTCCATTTTCCTCTTTGAAAAGCACCTTTTGAACTTGGAAAAGTGAGCCTTATCTATCCTTTACTCTCTGTTGCTTGAGTAGTGTAGATTTGAGGACAATATAAAGAATCTCTAAGACAGATTGGAGATTTTTTGATTAAGAGAAAAGGCTCATTTCCCCTTGAAGAACTTCTTTCAGTCCTGGTCTGTGTATTTCACAGAACTGCCCTGGCAATGCAGTGAACTTCTGAACAAGTATCTGACCCAGAAAAGCAGCATGGATTGCAACTTGTTTTGATTTTCTGAAACATTATGTCATCATGAATTATGGGGCTTGGCTTCCTAACATCTGCAAAGCACTTGAAGATTACCAGATGGAAGGATAATAAAAATACCTTGCATTTATATTGTTCTGTATTAAAACTGTAGTTGGAACATATTTCTAATGGTGTTGATTAATATAACAATATAAACTCACTGCAGTGTAAACTCACAACCATAATGTCTCTGGTGAAGTTAGAGAGGAATGGCTGCTTCCCTGATGAAAGTGTTGGCGAAATCCTCACATTCTCTCCTTTTTATCTGGTTTGAACAGGATTTGAATAGAATGTACAATAGGAAGAGGTTATTTTGCCCTGTTTATTCCACAAAGATATTTAATATGGCAGCCTAGTTATGAAACAGAAAGCAAGAAGGCAGTTCCAGCTTCCTGTTTGACTTTTCTGTCCCAATTTATTGTTCTAACATATAACTCCGTCTATATCTTGCTTTTCTCTTCTGCTAGTAGCAATAACAGGTGTGGCCTGTAATCCTTTGCCTCCAAAACAAAACATACTGATCACAGGAAAATTTTTTCACTGAAAGGAAAAGTATGTATGTGATATTATTTCCACCCGGAATGGATGTCTTGAAAGTAAAAGTATTCTGCATGGGGACAGTTTACTGCATGTGTTAGATGGCAGATGCAGAGATGGACTTAAATTACTTTAAAGTATGGTTACTTTAATGTTCTAGGGGTGGGGAAGTGCAAATTCCTCCAATGGCCCTCCGTATAAAGAGCTGACCCAGAAATTTAGATAGAAACATTCCTTTGCAGTGTTAGAAATTTGTTCTCTGTCCTTTATCTTGGGGCCACCTGTGAGTCAGTGGTGTTAGGAATCAAATGACCCAGATGTTAACAAAACAGAGTGCAGATCTCATGTGTGGATGAATGAAAGCTCTCTATTTTTACAGTCAGGAACAATCAGTGGTTATAGCACTGGTTTTGGAGTTTTTTGTGTCAGTCTCATTTCATACATTCAGCAATACTCTAACAGTCAGGGAAAGCAACTTAATAATGATTCTTAAAGTGATTCTCTAACAAAATAAAGCCAATGTTCTATGGTGTCTGTCCCCTGGGAAAAAAAAAAATCATTCATTGGCCACTTCTCATCAAAGACAGTGGTGCTGCTGAATGTTTCAAGAGAAGTGCTGACTTTAAAAAGGACAAAGATCCAAATTAATGTCCTTAGGCATTATGTTCATAATATTTTAGTTATTTCTGATCTGTCTTCTGCCCAATAGCTGTTTTGAGGACACATGGAATAGTGGATTGACAGAGAATAGGAAGCACAGACCAATATAAATACTGAAACTAAATTTGTATTTAAAATTAATCCTCAATGAAAAGAGTGGATGAAACAGTATGATCCAGCAGAAGTAGCAGCATGGACATGCTGCTGTTCTACGCTACTTCAGCATAGATAATAGCACTTTGATGCAGAACTAAACTGTGGTGATGCACAGTTACAAACTACAGCAAACTTTATGCAGAAAACCAAACAAAAGAACAGCTTGTATTCACTTAGATGGCTCATAACCTAAATTCAGGTCATGTTTTGTAGATTATACGGAAATAGAGAACCTGTGAGAACCCACTGCTGACTGGAACATGAGATGGGGCATGGCAGTTCCCTTTGGCTCAGAGGGCAATAGAGAAGGTGAGCATGTAGGACCAGCTCAAGCTAAGCTTTTGGGAGGTTGAAGGGATGCTGATGCCATCAGGCAGCAGTTTTGGTCAGTCATGTACACTTTTTCGTCTGTGCTTGCTGCATCCTCCACATTTCTTTTAGTCTTTCACTGTTTCTCACAAGCTCTTCTTTTTCAATCCTTCAGATTTCACTATGTGCTTTGATCTTTTCCTGGTTCTTCTCTTCTGTCACTCCTTTTCCCTCCATTTTTCTCTGTTTTTAGCAACTTTTAATGCAGTCCACAGTTATTTTTTTTCCATGCTGCTTTCTTCTGTAAAAATTACATTAAACAAGATATAAGCTGGTCATTGTGACTGAGCCCTTAACTAGGCTCTCCAGGCTACCATATAGTACAGTACTTCCTCATACATTGCTCCTGGTTGCTGCCTAGGCCATGAGTTGCAGAAGTATCTTTTGCCTTAGATTTTCTGACATGCTTCTGAAAAAAAAAAAAAAAAAAAGAAATGAACATTTACTTCCATGCACTCTAACGACCCACATGGACTGTGTGACTTTCCCCTGGTTCATGCTTTCTCATATCTGAAGAAGTCTTCCATGTTTACTCACAGAATGACTAGCTAGCAAAAAAAGCAGAAACAGCCAAGGTAGGAAGTACCTGCTTATCCATTCATTTCTCAATTAATCCATGACTGTAGATCATTCCTTAAGCACAGGTCAGAATGAACCAGCTGTATCTGGCTACATCTAGCTTTTCCAGCAAAGCAAAGCACGTCTTTTATTCTAGAATTTTATTTTTATTTAACTTATTGTGTTGCTCCTAGTCTCTTCTATTTTGTTCACCAGCATATTTCTGTAGAAGGAAAAAAGATATCTTTTTCTTAACACTCAAATTTGGTTTTATGGACAGACCATTTATGTTTTTAACATCCATATCCATTTATTAAGTGGTTCTATCCATTTCATGTGGTTTTTATCCTATCCAAACTGTCCCAGCAGCATATTTGTTGTTTGTTTTTGTGGTTTTTACCACCCCCTTTCCAGAGATGAAAAACTCATTTGTTTCAAGTGATAACCATTTTTTTTGTCAAAATTTGTTTCATTGAAACTAATATGGACGCATGTCATTTCAAGCAGATTTTACAGTTACCAATGTAATTGGAGTTAAGCACTCACTTGAAAGAGAAGGAAGAGTCAAAGACCTCTGGATTCTGGCATATTTTCCTATATCTCTGCATCTGTTTAAATTGAGATTTGTGTCAGTCTTTGAGTTTCTCCTGTCTTCACCCAGTGTGCAGTTTTGTCCCCATATCTCACATCAGCTTTTCGTTGTGAAATGCTCCTCAGCTGTTTATTTATTCACCCTTGTAGTGCAGTTGTTAGTTTCATAATGAACAGGTGTTCTACGGTGTTTGTAAATCAACTTGTGGTACCAGAAGAGTGCCAGTGAAGCACAGCAAGGAGTAGGCAATGTGTGGAAGAAAGAAGTGACAAGAGAGTTAAGTACTCTTGTCAGTCAAGGATTCTTGTGTTTCTTCAACTAGTGAAGTTGAAGTGATTCTAGTTGCTTCAACTATGTGCTGCTTCAGCTGCTTCACAATAAGGCTGGGAACTGTGACTTTGAGGATTGTGAATGATGGTGGTTTTATTTGAGAAGTCAGCTCATTCAGGTGCAGCCACATGCTCATGACAGTCTGTGCCATCTAAGCTGTAGAAGGCAGCTGTATTAGGGAATGCTGATCCAAAAGCTTAGAGACATTTTGTCACTGGTTGGACAAAGTACTCATAGGTTCCACCTTACCACTTGCACACTTTATTCCATCTCTCTGCATTCCTGGGGAGCAGATGTGTGTCTTACCTAGGTCCTCCCCTGGTTCTCCTGGGTTTATCTTCAGAGCACTCCTCTGTAGAATTGCTTCCACTTACTGAGGTGGAGAGACAACAAGCATCACTTTCTGAACACGCTGAATTCCTCTGTTTAGGGCTAGACTGTATTAGTCACCATAGGGGATGTGTTGGTCCTGCATCTGTTCGAAGGAGAAGCAAGTTTCGTCATTTACCCAAGTTTAAAATCCACCACCATGTGTAAACACAAATTGAGGACATAAAGAACAGCTTTTCGACACAGGGGGTCTGAACTTGAAGCAAAAGATGTAAGATACCTCTTAATCAACCCCTTGATACTGTGGTGCCTTACCAAACAAATGTGTGTTTATATGTGCCACATATGCAGTCACTTGCCAATTCACCCCCTGCTGCTGAATTAAAAAAAGTGAAGACCTAAGCCTGCACATGGAAAGTTATATCCCAGTCTAAAAGAGAAGGCAAGCAAATGCAAAGGAATCCAAGACAGTAATTCCAAGTTCTCAAGTGTCTTGCAAGAATATTTTCAGAGGTATTTAGTGTACCTTTTGTGTTAAAGACAGTCAAATCATGTAAATTCCTGTGATAACAGTAACTGTTTCTTCTCTAACTGGTTTAAAAGGTATGTGATTATAACAGGGAAGCTGATAGTGATCCCTAAAACCTCCTCTGACCCCAGGACCTTTCCAAACTCATGCTGATTCCGTTGTTTATAGCAGGTGTTTGAAAGGTGAGAAGAGAAGCATCCTAAGGGTAAAGAAATGTGGGATTTTTTCTCTTATGGGATCCAGTTCGAAAACAACTGGAGAAGTAAAACACTAGGGTCAGGTTTATGTGATATTAGCATGCTGTTTTATTGAAAAGAAGACAGTGAACTACAAGGGTTATAGTACTGTTCTTTTGTCCACTACAGAAGAAGAAACTGAATTCTTTACTTTTTATTTTCTACGAATCTTTACTTGGCTGCTGTGGAGTATCCCAGCAGGAGAGGTCTTGCTGCAGGCTGAGATTGCAAGTGAGGTGGATGCACTGGGGACCTCTTCATATCCTGTGTCCAAAGCAAAATGAAGCTTAGGTTTTACAGCAATTCTTACAGTCTTCCCTTCTACAACATTTGGATACAGATCCTTTCCAATTCTATGGAATTCCTTTGACCTTTGTCATGGACTAGGGACACGAGTGCAAGCTAATAAGATGCAATAAATAACTGCAAGTACTTTGTGGGCATTATGTGCAGTTTATGAAGTTTTGCTGATTGGGCATTTTTTGTATATTTAACCTTAGTGTTACAGCAACTGAAATCAACTGTAAAGGCGTTATGGTCAGGGAATGGCATTCTTATTTCCTTCTCCCTCCGCGTCAGCTGAATATTATTATTCCATTTTAAAGAAAGGATTCAAAGTTAGTTGGGCTCCTCAACCTCTCCAAAGGAGGTATGGGGCTGTTAAAAGGAAATAAAGGATCCTGATAAACTAGCTCAGAGAAAAAGGGAATGCCATCAGTTATTAGCCTCAGTGATCAGATTTGGCTTTTGAAATTTGATGACATATGCATATTTATTAAGCTCCAATGAAGAAATAAAAGGATAAATTGTATTTAGAAGGGAAAAAAAAATAGGTGAGAGATGAAACCAAAGATGCCTTCATAGCCAAACATTGACACAAGTGTCACATCAGTCATCATCACAGTCCACTATGACCTCATAATCAGGTACACCTGAGGCACATGTTAGCAGTCCTCCAGGGTACAAAGCATGAGCAGAGATGCTGCAGTTAACTTTGATTGATGTCAGTCTTTCAGCATTTCCACGAGCAAACATCTTCATTATTCAGTGGCAGCATTATCCTCAGCACTAAATAATTTTTGGGACGTCTTTGCAGAATGTCAGACAGAGAGTTTTGCTCTACTCAGAAGGTGTAAATTCTTCCCCTCATCCTCCTCATCTATCTTATGATCCTAATTTTTTGCCTTTATGTTGTGATTTAGGAACGGTACTCTCTGATTTACTTCTCCCACTGAGATTTTCCAAACAAAACTGCCACTCGCTTGCTGCCCCTGCCCTGGGAGAGTGGCCAGAGAGAACTGGGAGCACACAAGGCAAAGATCATGGGTTGAGATAAGAAAACAAACAGTAACAGCAACAATATTAATAACAAAAGTATACAAAAAGATTGAATGATTCACATACAAGAAAGCCTGATGCAGGGCCTGGCCTGACCTCACCGCAGCCACATTTTCCCAACCATTTTCCCAAAGAAAGAAACACCCTTCTTGGAAGCTAGAGACAGTCCCTTTTCCCTGCCTCTGGCAGCGACATAAAATGTTATCAAATAACAGAATGTCTTGCCATCCAACTTTCCCACTGATCTGGGCCAGAATCATGACATTTTGCATTCTCCTTCGATTTTTTTAAGATATGTTTTGCTGAATTGCTCATTAATGCTAAAGGCTAAAAGCACTTACTGGAGTAGGTGTGAAAAGGCAGGTGGGCACTTGTGTTATCTATGTATGTCATTTTGCTGATAAAACTGGGAAAAGATCCATGCCTCATATACTATCATTACCAGACTGAACTCCTAGGAATCCTTACCTGACATAAAACAGAAGGAACTGAAGCTCTAAGAGACACAGATTTACAAATGTACTGTGGTCAGGAGTGTTTTCCAAATCCATCGTTTCCATATATTTGTAATCACCCTATATTTCACTCCTCCTGTGCATAATATTTCAGATGTCAATATTTTTCAGTCTACAGAAATTTGCACTAACAGGTGTGCAGCAAAAATAATTTGATCTGATGTAAACTGTTTCTAAATGAAAAAGAACAAAGTCTATCAAACTACTTAAGTATCTAAATCCCTCTCATGTCAATGAAAATTTGTCACCTGGACTAGATTGGATCAGCAGAAGTCCTGTGCATTTCTGCTTCATGAATTGGACAAGTACTTTAAGAAAATATTGTTTAGAAACAGCAATGTGAATTATGCTCATTATCTAAAAGATTTTGTATGTGTAATTTGATGACTATTTGAGATTATGTCAAAACTCATTTATGTTAAAGATGTACTTGGACATAAAGAAAACAAATTTATATTGGAGTTCTCCTAAGGAAACTAACTCTCTTGCCTGAAATACATTTAAATTACAATATTAAGCCAATTTTAAAACCCAAGAATGATAAATTATGGGAATAAAAAGGACTAGTAGTTGAATTTCTTTTTAAATAGCCCTACAAAATATACAGTTTAGCAAGGATCTGTAACTCAGGCACTAGATAACTGGACTCAGACAACATCTGTGTAACTGAGTTTACAACTTGGAGGCTCCCTTCCCCTATGGCCAACTAAGCTCTGGAACTAGGATCTGGTTTAAATATTGCCTCCCTCTAGCGTTCATTTGCACTAAAACTTGTGCAGTGCACGGTTGAAAGAATATTTCTCTTTTTTTTTTTTTTTTCCCAGCAATACATGAATACACCATAATATTCCTGTATAAGATCCATGACTCTTCTCTGTCTCTGAGACTGCCCACTCCAAGCCTCCACTCGTACATTAGACTATTGTAATGCAGCATAAGGAGTTACAGCACTGAGACAGCTGAACTCTTTACTGCAGTATGAGTTACTGTGATGGAAAAGGTATCAATTGCTGAGGATGTTTTTTTTTTTCTTCTGGAATGTGGTTGTTAATGGGAACATCCATTTTCCTGGAGAATGTACCTGCGTTCACAGGAGTGGAGTGAAAGTCATTTTACAGACCAGTTTTAGATCAACACTCTGTGGCCACTCTAAATCATCCCCAAGAAAACCCAGTTTTGTTCAATAACATTAGATTGAGGAAATCATTTAAATTATTTGGGCCTTTTGGGATCATAGAAAATAGTTGTGTGGTTCACCTTGCCTGTCCTCCTTTCTTAAATATCCCCTTAACTCCAGAAGTTTCACAGGTGTGATCAGAGTTAGGAGAATGCCTAGATATTAAATTCTTAGTATTTTTTGAAATCACAAATTAAAGACTTCTGAGATTGCCCAGTAAGATTCCAGAATTTTGTTGTTCTGTGATGCATGGATACTTTTAACAACTTTTAAATGTTTAATTTCTTGGCGTTGTGGAGTTTTGATGGGAAGTTTTGGGAAGAAATAAAATTCCCATATAGTCACTGATGACACCCAGCTGCTAAAAATGGAAAGATTTATTTGCAGCAGTTTGTGTTGGGACTTGTGGCACCTTTGTGAGATGAGGTATGCATTGGGAGTAAACAGCAGTAACATAAATATCTGTGTGGAAAATGCTGGAAAGTGATGTGAGAAAGGGAATTTAAAAAGTCATGATAAGGTTTACACAAACCATTGTGGTTTATGTCTTTTTGAGACCCTGATACGTAGTGTTTCTCAGTACGAAGCTGTCTCTTATATTCGGAACTGTTGGCCAGCTCTGAATTTCTACCTCTTTGCCAGCATGGGTTCTCTATTTAGAGTGGGTGTTCAGCAAGACCTGGAAGTGCCATCTGCAGAAAAGATGCTGATCTACTCCTTGAATGTTGATTTGATAGACTATCCCTGCTGCTGAAAGGAAAATCATTATGCAAGGCTGTTGCAGCATTGCAACTCTGTTTGGCTGGGGCAGGGCGGGCGCCGTGGGCTAAGGCTTCTGGGGCTGTCTTTTGAGGCTTTTGGTTGCTTTGGACTGTTTTATTTTGTAAGGCAATTCATGTAGTCTGATTTTATGCTGGTAGCTTTCAGGTGCCTTGATTAGAGAAATAGAGGTGTTGTTTGGTAAACAAGCGTCCACAATGGACTGAGCAGGTGTCTAAGTAAGGGTTGGGCCTTGCCCATTTATCACATAGGTAAACAAAAGTTACACAGGGTGAATGAGCCTAGGGAGAGGCAAAGGCCACATGGTAAGCTTGTCTGCATTCACCTCAAAACCTATTTTGCTAGTTCCAAACTGCATCTTCTTCAAACGATTCATGAGGGAGTGAGTACTTGAAAAAAAAAAACCAAACAAACCCCCAAACAAAAAAACTCCAAACACACAAGCAGAAACACACAAAAAATAACCAACTGAAAGATAAGGTCTAATTCAGCAATAATTTCCTTTATTATTTATTGGTAGTATTGTTGAGATACTATTTCAGTTTGAGACAGAAAAGACTGACATCCTATAGAGAGGAAACTGAGGCTCAGAGAGAGATGAAGTGGTTTTATCAAGGGATGCAGAAAGATAAGAAATTAACTTAAATCTCCCATGCCCAAAGACACCACACAAACATAATTTGTTTCTCTTTACTGCTTCAATCAAAGCCTATCCATGGTTGACTTAAACCAATGCTATTAGATTATTATGCTTCAATTACTATGCAGCAGCAAAAAGTCTTTACCCTAGTGATCTGGAAAAAACAGAATGTCCTTCCAGCAGAGGTAGCTCTGCGCTAAATTTTCTTTTTTGTTGGCTTAGGAAGTATCAAGATGTAAAATTTTTAAGAACAGTGTAGTGGATTTATTTTCATTGGTGTAAAAAACATGAAAAATTGCAGTATTCTGGATACCTCAAATATGTTACTGTCTAGACCTAAGTTTGGATCACTTACACTGACACATGGATGCTCTACAGGCTATTACATGATGTGAGGAAAGCAGGTAGAATTCTTCCAGCAGAGTAGCCATCTAATTAAATCAGCATCTCAATTTCAATGCATCATGAGAAAGATTGGAGCTGCTGCTCAGGGCCAATACAAGCGCAAGAAATTCACCTTCCTTCCAGAAAAAATGGATAGGGTATTCAGGAGGCAGATCTGCGGGGGCTTGCAGGAAATACAGTTCACTTCAGATCAATTGGTGAGCCTCGGGTGTTAACTAAATGTTTAGTTAATGGCCTTTGCTAAATGTAGGTCCCAATGTGTGAAGGTCCCTCCAACGATTGCTTCAAAAGAGTGGTGAGAAGCCTCTGAGGATATGCCTGACAAGTGTCTTTTTAGGAAGTAATTTCTCCCTTCTTAGTAATATTAATAATCTTAGAAAAGAGCCTGACCCCACTTCCTTTTTCCCCAGTGGGACAAGATGAACTCTACCATGGCTGTTCTTATCCATTAAAATATTCTGTGTTTGGTCAGTGTAATGCTTTTTGTTACAACTGAGAGATCACATCTATAATCAAACTGAAAATATATAGATAACACCTAAAAGGAAAAAGTTATTTTGTGCATGTGGTATCTGCTACTACTTAACCAAAATGCTGGGGTGGGGAGATCTAAGACATCTATCTATGTCTTATGATATCTCTGGGGAAAAGAAAAAGTATTGAAAAAATTTTCAGGGCAAGGATATTGTCAAATGTTTGAAAGGAACCTGATGTGATTCTTCTTCCTTTCTTTTTTTCTTCTTTCTTTCATATTTGTGAATTATTTTGTTCCTGTGAGCAATATATAAAGCAAATTTGCATAGATCCTTTGAAAGGATAAAAGTATTAGTAATGATTATCCTTTGGAAATAAATTTACTTTTGTTAGTGAAAGGCAGTGGATATTAACTCAAAACAGACATTTTACCTTTCTCACCTTGACCAGCAGTCCTTCAACACCATGGTGATATTTGTGGAAAATAAAGTGTTTAGCAGCAATGACGGAACCTTTGTTTTTGCAATGGGTCAGGCTATACTAAATATTATTTAATTTTAACATGCATAATCTCTATACTTCTGACAAGAAATATGCTCTTTTCTTTACCCTATCTTCTGTTCCTTTGAAACGTTTGCTTCGGCTTTCTAGAGAGTACACTCACATAGACACACACAGCACATGCACACACATTCAGGAAGACAAATAATGCCATGCCATTTCCTGAAGAAATGTAATTGGACTATTTTCAAGTCTTACACCAGAAGCTAAGAACAACATAGACACAAGCAATTGAAATTTGAGGCTAGGTTCAAATTTCTGGGCCATTTGCAAAGATTATTGCCTCTCTCAGGTGCATACATAGGGATTAATTTGAGTGATAAACTCAAGAACACTTCTCTGTATAACGTGATTTCCAAACACAATTAATTTGCAAATCATTCCTCAGTGCCAATGAAATACCGTAGTTAGGTTGATGGCGCCTGTCCTGGCTTGGCCTTGATAGGCCAATTTTTTAATATTGACACATGATTAAACAAATGAAAAGGGTGGATACACCTTTGTGAATACACATTTTAAGATGAGAATGCTGGGAATCTTTCTGGTTTCTGGCATGGCGAGGTAACAAGCTGGCTGGGTCCCTTGGTGTGGCCAAGGGATGGGATGAGTTTTCCTTCCCCGCTCCAGCAGCCGGTGGCCGGGCGATGTGAGGAGAGGCCCTGGCCAAGGCTGGCTGGTCCGGAGCTGCTGACATCCAGCCAACATAAACCCCTGCCCTGTCGCTGCCCACACTGGGCCTGGTGGCTGCCAGGCAGGGCAGGGGAAGTCATCGAGCCTGGGTGATGAGATCCTGAGTATTTCCCACCCTCCAGCCCGGCCGCTTCGGCCCCAAGCGGCTGAGCCAAAATCAGCCATGCAGGGAGATGAAATCAAATGCCCCCAGCTGAAATGAAATGCAGCAGGGCCCCCCCTTGAGATGCTGGCCCAGACCAGCACAGCCACGATCCATCATGTGACCGCCCACTTGGCAAGCCTCAGGTTTGATGCTAACTTTTCAGTGCACAGAAGAGACCTCCAGACCTGCATCCTCTCTTAAGTGAGAGAAAAGGACAGAATGAAGACATGTAAAGAACCAACATCAAGGCACAAAGGTACCAAGGTCAGTCAAGGAGGAGTAAAGTTCCAGATGGGAGGAGTACGTGGAGCTGCCTTATTTTTAGGCTGAAATTCTCTTGTAAGCTATGGTGATATATTGAAATATTCCCTTTAAACCATGGAGAAGTATGGGGGAGATGGAAAGTTCAAATTGTAGACATGAGCAAAGGCATTCAGTGCTAAAGTGAGCAGAGGTTGAAATGACTGTGATCCCATGAGAAATTTGGACAGAGAGGTGACAACCCTTTTTGCCTCAGGAGAAGATGAAGAGAACCTTTGCTTTTGAACAGTTTATCCTTAAAATAAAAACCCCATAGTTGACATGGCCCAGAGGCACAGCTGTGAGAAGGCTATAAACATGAGAGGAGCTTCATGAATGTAGATTTCTGGGCAGCTGCTGTTCATGAAGATTGAAACCACTATTTTTTTTGCAGAGAATTCTCCATAGCAGCAAGAGATGCTTTTCTCCCTAAGTGAATTGAAGAAAGACTATTCTAGTGGTGGAAAACTGACTGAGAATTCTGGGTGTTGGTTCTGTGTTGTCAATGGGAAGCAAAGAAGGTGTGGGGGAAAGGAGAAATGTTCTGAAGGTTTTACTCTGATTTTTATTATTCTTCTTTTAGTTCCCTTAGTGATTTTTTTTTTATATTTTTCAAAATTTAAGCCTGCTTTGCTCTTGGCTGGGTAATTTCAAATTGGCAAACCAAAACCACTACAGCACCAGAGAATACACTTTTGCTGGTGTGGATCAGGTTTTGTCCTTCTTATTTGTCAGAAAAGATAGTTACAATGAGCATACACAAAGATGAACAAGCTTTGCAGTAGATGTGTGGAGATTCATTATTCCTACTGAACAATTGAGAGCTTCAATTTGCCTTAGATCATGGCCTAGATTTTAAATGTGAAGCAAAACTGCTTTCTAATGTAATGAAAATTCAAGCTTTTTGGTACATTAAGACATTCACTAATAATATTTCTCTCTAACAACCTCTTCAGAACTGAACTACCCCTCATGGATGCTGGAATTTCTTTAACCTTGGGGGTAAAATATTCTTTTTCTTCCTTCCCAATACAATCCATGATTTAATTTTTTATTATTAGGCAAACCCTGGTATTTGACATAACTCCCTGACAGCTGCTTTTAGGGAATGCTGAAAGATCCTTCATGCAGCATGAAGGATCCATTTCTTCCTCATGCTTGTATACACACCTATGAACCATACACATTAACAGAAACGTAGCACCAGGCTTTCCAAGCCACTTACACAAATCATTAAGAAATTAATTAATTGTATGGACCAGAAATCATACTGCCTTCCCGTCACCTATAACATGATCAGCAAAGGCTTTACACTTGCACTGTCAGAGGTGAAGTCCGTGAAGCTGTCCAACACACAGCTATCACTCAACTTTCAATTTTCGATGAATACCCTTGGGAAAATTCTTCTTTCTAGGACAAGTGAAAAAAAGACAGTGTGGAAAAATGGAAGGATAGAGAGAGCTCAATTGTAAAGCTTGGATGACAAGTTTTGCAAACTTTACATGAATAGCACCTGTTTCCTTTATGCACTGCAGGGTGTGTAGGCGATGTTTCTTTATCCCAGTGTGTAGTAAAACTCAATCTCTTTTTAGAAGACCAAAGAATGTAAAGAATCTAGTCAGAATGGAGGTAGATGCACTGACTTGCAGGCTTGCAGGGGATGAATTTGCTTTACTAGGATTATTCACATGAATGACCTAAAAAGAAGTAATTATTACATGAAAAGTCTGGAAGCATGATTCATTATTTAAATTCAAAGTGAATCTCACTGGAAGTTTCTAACAAGCTTAACAAAGGAAATTGCACAAAACGGTCAGAAAATCATCAGAAAAAAGAAGTAAATACTTCAGGTGAGCAAACTGCAAAGTAAAATTTTTTATTATTAACAAGAATATAAAGTCAGTAGGAGCCTATCAAAATCCATGGGATTTTCTCAGAGAGCCTGAGAGCAGACTTGGGCCCTAATTGTCAGGGCAAAAAAACCTGAACATCTTAAATAGCTGTATCAATTAATTATTTCACCCTGATAACCAGTTGCCAACAATTATATTGTTGAGGATCCTACTGAACTATTAAGAGTAAAACAATGAATTTACATGAATGAGGAATCTTCTGTTCGTTTTTACTGAAGTGATTCTCCCAGAGGGTTTCTTGCCTAACAGTTCTAGTGCACAATACAGTGCCATAAGAGGTAAACAAAGGAAAAAAGTAAAATATTTGTTCACAACATAAGTTTCTGGAACCTTTTGTTTCTCTGAATTGTACCATAGGTCCGTTAAGCAAAGAACAAGGGAGCTGGCTGTAGCTGTGGAGATGGGAATTATTTGGAAGTAAGTGTCATTTTTATGCCCTATTTCAGGCCCACTATTTTCAGTGAATAGTTCAGCAGGGTACCTTTATTGTCATTGTCACCTTTGAACAGGAGCTCATGTACTCGTAATTTGTTTGGCTGTGATAGTGTCCAAGGTTTTAGGTTATTATTATCGTAAGGGCAATAGCCTTAGACATCTCATCCATTTCAAGCCATGTAATATCAAAGGAAAACCTGTGTGAACCCTCACCTGTACAGACTGAAACCATATCACTTTTCCATTGATAAAAAAAGTTTGTTTCTTTATTTGCGTATAGGTGATATTATACTCAATGGTTTGCCCTCCATGTTTGCAAGGATTGAGTGTGGAATGGACTAGAAAAAGAAAAAAAGAAAAAGAAAAGGAAAAGAAAAAGAAAAAGAAAAAGAAAAAGAAAAAGAAAAAGAAAAAGAAAAAGAAAAAGAAA
>CM031878.1:58112086-58131471 GCA_018697195.1 Certhia americana
AGAAAAAGAAAAAGAAAAAGAAAAAGAAAAAGAAAAAGAAAAAGAAAGTTCTGCCCCTTTTCTTGAGGATGCTTACCCCAAGAATTAAGAGAGAAAGGAAATCGTCTAGCAAGTTGTGTGGCTTTTGGAGACACCCTGGTATTCAATGGTGGAACAGATTTTCTTCACTACAGGTTGTCAGAGACTGAAATAGTTCATGCCTCAAACATTGATACAAAGTTTTGCTCATTATAACAAAAACTGCATAAAGAAGATAGAACCAAACAAGCCTTCCTGAAGATACCTGGCTGACACTTTGGACTGAAAGTCAAACAGCTGAGATTAGATCTTGGGTTTATAAAAAAATATTTTTGTGTGTCTCTGCTGGCCAGAGGTTTTCCTGACCCCGGGAATGTACAATTTTGTTTTCCCCAGCCAGAGATCTTGAAAAGGAAAGAGGGTGAGTCATCTCTTCTTATGTTTTCTTCTTAGTTTATTATTTCTTATCAATACATTCTGTTCCTGACCTGCAGAGCTCTTCACTGTAGGTCAGTCCAAGGCACAAAACCCCGAAACCCTCAAATACCAAATACCAAATACTCCTGCCCTCGGGGTGGTGTGGATATTTATACTACAATCCACATAATCAGTATTTATAATCCTTCTCCAATAACTATTATCTATGTTAGAAGGTTAGACTCTATTCTAAGCCAACTCTAACGTGCTACCTAACTGCAGAACATGGAGTAGGTGAGTCCAGAAGCCACATGGACTTCTCCATCTTGTCGTCAGCTGCTTACCATCCTAAAAACCCCATGTATCTAAAATTCTCACCCTGTGATAAAACTGCACACTATTCTACTATCTAATACACATTCTTGAAAACTCTGCTTCATTCCAGAGCCTAAAAGCCCTTTTTCCATGAACAAAGGTTAAAAACACTGTTTGTCAGAGATATTAAAATCTCTTAAACATGCAAAGAAATATTTCTCATAATTCCAGACTCTGACAATTAGATAAAGGAAAAACCCAATCTAAAATCACCGGAAACAAACAAGTAAACTTTGGCACCCCCGAAGTGTCCCCCAGTCATTGCTGAGGCCTTGCACCACAGCAGTGCCCGTGCTGCAGCAAATGTGGAGTCTGCTGGGAGAGACAATGGCAAACTCCCCCCAGGGAGGTGCCTGGTTTTTCCTGCCTGGCCTGGGCATGTATTACCCCATCAGATTCTCTGCTTTTGGGGGGACCTTCACCACCAAGGAGACTGGCTGGAGAGGATCAGTGGAATATCACTGGGATCTGTGGAGTGGTGGTATTTTCCTTATTCTGTCATTCCCCACCCCCCCACCCCCCTATTTCCTATTTCTTACTTTCTCTCTCTCTCTCTCTCTCATATTTACTATCAAATGAATTCCATACTATTGTCACTGGCATATGGTCTCACTTGCACCTTAATTTGGGCAGGAACATTTCTAAGACCCTCAGTAACCAGATCATGATGCTGGTGTATAGGGGACATCTGACACCTCAAGAGGAGGCCTCAACAATTGCATCCTCTGTTTACATATGAGATGTAGAGAAAATAGATTTATTTAAGTGATTGTAAGGAGGAAAAAGTTGTTCTGCTAAGATGAAAGCCTCCAAGGTCCTCACTTCTTTTCTGTGTTTAAAACTCCCCTTTCATACTTAACCCAATAGCAATTTAGTGTTACAAACCCCTCCCTTTAATAAGCAGGATCATTAACTTCTGCAGTTCAGAAAATAAGTTTGTGGCATATTCTGACTTTGCATATGAAAAGGATCGAGCTCTGATGTACTCTCGCTTTCCTTGTTAATGCAGAGCAGCAGCTGATATTTGGTGGTTAAGCAGGTTGGGGAAGGGCCAGCACAGGGTCTTCTGACCAGCTGAAGTCAGCTGAGCTATTAGATTGTCTTTGCCAGGCTGATTGTGGGAAATAAGAAATATATTTGAATAGTGAATATGTTTGTTGGAAACTGGCCAGAAAAAAAGGCTGAATTCACTGGACAACTTTTTTGCAAGTAGCTTTCCAAGTCCTGGTAATGCCTAATGATGAGGATTTGAAGGGACCCTTGTTACTTCTGAAAGATAGTGCTCTATCTTTCTGCTGCAATATCTGACTCTGAAAATGATGCACTTTGACTCAATGCTTTTCATTGCCACATTATGTCAGGAAAAGATAGTGAAAATTTTGGCTTTGAGTCTACCATACTCATTCTGGCTGCTTCAAAATACAGATATAAATCCTATTCAATCAATTAATTTCACTAGTCCAACTTCTAGCTAAGCCAGCCTAGCCTTCTGTGGCTGATGATGAGTGTTTACATTCCCGTTGACTATCTTGCCATCTGGAAAAGAAGAAAACAAAAGAGACATGACTGAGATGAAAGCAGTTTGTTTGCATTGCTAGGAGAAAAGGAAAATTGCATTTAGATTACTTCTGGGGGACCAGAGGGTGTTTTTGTAGGTTTTCTCACAGTGAAAACTGACAGGTATTTCTGAGTCTGACAGTCAAGGTGGCAAGCTGAGGGTTATTATGAGAGAATGAGCTGACAAAACTTCTTCATAAACTGAATCTTCAGAAACCTTGATGTGCACCTCAATGCATAATAATGAAGGTTTCAGCAATTTTAATTTGATATTCTTGGTTATGAGATATACAGAGCTCTACTTATGAATGTGCTCTGGACAAGTGGGAGTTTATCACTCTACCTTTGCTTGACCCTGGTGCCTGGCAAGACAATGGAACAGATCATCTTGAGTGCAATCACATTGCATGTACAGGACAAAGGATCAGGCCCAGCCAGCAGGGGTTTAGTAAAGGCAGCCTGACCTGCCTGATCTCTCCTTATGACAAAGTGACCTGGCCAGTGGATGAGGAAAGGTTGTGGATGTGTCTACCTGGACTTCAGCAGAGCCTTTGACACAGTCTCCCACAGCATTCTCATGGAGAAGCTGGCAGCCCATGGCTTGGGCAGGAGCTGTGTTCACTGGGTGAAGATCTGGCTGGAAGGCTGGGCCCAGAGCGTGGTGGGGAATGGTGCCACATCCAGTTGGCATCCAGACACCAGTGGTGTCCTCCAGAGATCAGTCTTGGGCCCTGTCCTGTTTCATGTCTTTACTGATGATCTGTTTAATGGGATTGAGTCCCCCATCAGTAAGTTTCTGGTTGACGATATATTTGATCTGCTGGAGGATATGAAGGCTCTGGAGAGGAGCCTGGACAGGCTGGATTGATGGGCATCAATGGTGGCATGATGTTCAGCAAGACCCAGTGCCCGATCTTACACTTGGGCCACAACAACCCCCTGCAGCCCTACAGGCTGGGGAAGAGTAGCTGGGAAGCAGCCTGGCTTAAAAGGACCCGGGGGTGCTGATTGGAAGCTGGCTGAACATGAGCCAGAGTGTGCCCAGGTGGCCAAGAAGGCCAATGGCATCCTGGTCTTTATCAGAAATTGTGTGGCCTACCTCTGAAAATAACATCAGCTGTACAATAGGGCTTTTGTTTTTACACAGTTTATACAGGCATGCTTTCCTTATTTGCTCTGTCCTTCCATAAAGAATCACAACAGGGATAAGGAACCAGGTTCTTGATTGCTGCTCTTCCCTTATGTGTAAATGCAATGAATTAACAGCTAGGATGAGCTTTCCAAAATTACCACACGTATAGTTGTTTATTTTTGAATCTCTGTTTGGTCACAATAGAATTACAATTTCTCCTACAGAATTATAGGCAATACTACTTCATTCCAGGCAGCAGTGCCACTGAAATCCTCTATAATCATTAGGATAAATAACTCTCAACAGTGCTTTGTTAGTATTAGGGAGTAAGGCATTACTTTATTCTTGGCCAAGAGTTGTGCATAGCTGACAAACTGCTGGCCCCAACACAGATGCCAATACAAAACTTCTTTGCTTATTTATGCATTTTTAACCAAAAAAGAAACGTATGCTCACTGGTTCTGATTTGCAAAATTCTTTTCATTAGTTAGTATTCTATGCTCTATTTGTTATTGATTTCTCACTCTTTGTGCTAATTTGGTCAACATTCTTTAGTCTTTTAATCATCTTTTTGTGAGACAGGTGGTCTTCAACTTTCCAGGCCTTCTTGTCCTCTGTAACTCCTGGTTATTCCAACATCTTTGAAGGGACATAAATTTAAGGTCCCAGATGTTCAATCTTCAACTCCCTTTGGCTCTGTTTATTGAAGCTTTCCAGGGTTAGTTTTAGCAAACGTACAGTTTAGGAGATTTAATGTTATAAGTGGTAATAAAAATCTCTGAAAAAACTTAACTAGTACTAGCTAAAACTGAGCACAGCTTACAATTTAACAACTAATTAAAAATTAATTAGGAAAATTACATCATGTGCAGCTGAGGGAAATAGGTTAATTAGATAGGCCAATCACTTAATTTCTTTTTTTTTTTTAAGATATAATTTTGCTGTTACATTATTTAGTTTTAGAATTTTTTACTTTAGAATTTTTTAAGAATTTATTGTTTTAGTTTTAGAATTTAGAATTATACTTCCATTATAGGTAAATGGAAGAATTTGCTCAGTCATCTAAGCTCCTGAGGGGGTCTAGGAAAAGAGCAGTTCTTCACAGGATTGCAGGCCTGAGCTGGCATGGGAGGATTTTGTCCCACTGGTTTCAGTGTCCTCTTTAAAGGTCTCATTCAGTGGGCATTGTATCACTAATGTTAAACCATGCTCTGAGCAGCCCTGTGCTGGGCTGATACCAGCTTCCACTTGCTTGTCTGACTCTCCTCATCAGACCCAGTGCACTAGCTATACTCTCATTCTTCCATGAATTTGGGAAGGCAAGGAGTCTCATTGCAGTGTGATTTCATCTCTTCACATAAACATGTTCTCTTCAATCAATTCAAAACATCCTGGTTTAAACAAAGGCTGGGCAAAAGCTCAAGGGGTTTGTTCTGTCTTTAACAGTACATGGGATACAACCTCAAATAAAAATGTTAGTTTTCTGCAGACACCCAGGAGATTTTTTAGTAGCCAAAGTGCTCTGGAAAAACTGAAAATCCAACAAATTGATCATTCAGTTGCTAGGCTATCAATAATAAAAAATAAGATTTTGGTTCAGATCCCATCCCTGTGATGAGCTCAGTTGATTAGAGCATGGTGTTAATCAAATCAGGGTTCTGAGATCAATCCCTGTATGGGTCACTCACTTAAGAGTTGGATTCAATGATCCATGTGGGTCCCTTCCAACTCAAAATACTCTGTAAATTTGTGAAAGCATAGTTATCATGCACCAAATAACTGGATGAGGTCTGTCTGCTCATCTAGTTGAATAAGAAATATAAACAGTGATTTATATGAAAAACCGGAGAATTTTTTAATACCAAATGAACATTTTGTAATCGATTATTTGACATTCATATCAGAATGCACTAATTTCAAACCTTGAAAAAATGACTTTTGTGAAGCCAAATGTGGACATGTGAAAAGCATTTATTTAGCAATGATCCTTGAAATTTGCCTTAAAATATAGATTTTATTTGTAGGCTATAGGCATTGAATGCCATAGGCACATTATGGCATTCAATGGACAATACAATGGAGCCTAAAAAACATTCACAAATCTCTAGGAGTAGAGATCATATTGCCATTGGAAAGGTAGTAGGAAAAATTCTATTAGCAATATGCTCCACCATTTTCTAATGATGAGCTTTCAAAGCTCAGGCAATTTCTGTTGCCTCAATGCTTTTAAGAATTTACATTTTTGCAGCAGAAAAATATCTCACTGTTTTCCAGGCTTTAATAAATCAATTCTTTCCTCTCTGCCTCTGTTTGTATTTACAAATCAGTGGTACAGATTTTTACCAACTTAAACCAGAACTTGAGCTCCATGTTTGTAGATTTCTTTTTTTTTTTCTATTAATATTTGTGTGTTGCTGTGTCATCTTTTTATGGATTTTGTGAGAGGGATAAATCTGAGCCTTTATTCAGATTGGCACTGTTCAAGTCCCCTGTCCAACCAGTGTGATGGAACCTGGAAGACCAAGCTCCACAAGCAGCTGTGGCACAGATGGGTCCCTGCCTTCAGTCCTGCAGCTGGGAGGGGAGATAACAGCACTGCAGGCTCACTGCCTCCTCCTCATCTGTGTCTATAACACCATGTGGTATCCAGAAGAATTGCTGGGATAAGACCTTGGTCCCTTTAAAGAGACATCTGGGAATGACTCCTTGTCTTTTTCAAATTAGCCAATAGTTTGCAGTTAAGGTAGTCAAAGTGTTTTAACGGACCTAAGATTTTGTTTTCTATGTCTCAGGTAAGAAAAACTTGAAGCTAGTTTGTAGAATCAAGCTTTTGTTCCTTGCTGATAAGGAGTAAGACCTTCCACCGGGGTTTTTTTGAGTTGGCTTTTTTTTTATATTGAATTTGAGCAAAGAGTTTTTGTTACCCTGGCCTGCTGGGGGAGAAAGAGAAAATTGAAGTTTCCTGTACTCTGTGTCTGAGGTATTGCTGGAGGTGCTGTGTTAGTACACTTGAAGGTAATGAAATGCATAAATGCATTAGCTGTTCAGATAACTGTTACTTTCTTTTTAGTACTTCCCTGATCCATGATTATTCTAATACTCTAATTTCAAGAAGAATTTGCTCAGTCATCTAAGCTCCTGAGGGGGTCTAGGAAAAGAGCAGCTCTTCACAGGATTGCAGGCCTGAGCTGGCATGGGAGGATGTTGTCCCACTGGTTTTTTTTTTTTTTAGTTTAAGCCTTAACATCAAAATGACAAAAAAACGCAACCAACCAACAAAAAATCCCCCCAAAACCTCAAAACCCACCAAAAAACCTACCAAAAAACACCAAAAAAGCACTCCCTAATCTTGTTGGAAAACTCCTGTCTTGTCTATAGAAAGCAGTGTTTTGCCAAGCAGAGGTAATGGTGTTCAAGCAGGAACATCCAGGTCAAGGCGTAGCTGTCATGCTCTCCTGCCTCAGAGCTATAGCAGGCAAAGCCAGCTGAAACTGGGCAGGGATGGCTTCTGGGGATGCACAAGGGACATCTGTTCTGAATGTGTAACATGCTAAGCAGCCAGGAACTGCTGTGCTGGCAGTTTGTAACATTCCCTGCTCATAGGGCATAGAAGTTATTTCCCTAGAAACACAGATATCTTTGGTGCTGGGTCTGAATAGGTGGGAAAGCCTGTGGATACGCACCACCTGCAGTCACTTTGGCTTCTGCACAGCACCAGAAGAATTCCCTGTGGTCATCTTGAGTTAGGTAGTATGGTCTTCTTTATCTTCCCTTCAAAACACTTAATTTTTCAATACAACATTTAATATTTCATTATTTCCAGTGGGTAATATGAAAAGTCTGCTGTAAAAAAAGATAATGCATAACTTCTCCCCCAAGTCAGTGCTGCCGGCTTAAAAATGATTGACTCTGTTATCTTCAGATACCAGATTCTTATATTTGTTTGCAGAAGAATGGAAATTGTATTTTTGATAAAACTCTTGTGATGAATAAATGGTTCAAAAATAGCGAACTAAGGCTGCTTCTCTGCTGTCAAAGAAGTTTGCCAAGTAATTTGCCTGTATAAACTGTGCAAAAGCAAAAGCCCTATTGTGAAGCTGATGTTATTTTTAGAGGTAGATTTTATTATTGGCCCTCACTTCCTTTCCCACCAAGGGATTTCTTTCTCTTCAAAACAAGGCCATGATGGCATGTGATCTGGTTAATAAGAGCTCCAGGGAAGATATCCTGCAATTCTGAATTCTGCTTCTCCAGAACATGTGTGGGTTTTGTGATGAAACTTGATCTGTAAAGGCTTTAGCATTGACCTTCCCCTGCAGTTCCCCTGTCTTCACTGGGAAGATCACCAGTTTATTTACAATAATGTGGCCCCATTCAACCCTTGAGAAATTGGAGTTGTCTTTACTAAAAGGAGTCATCATATTGAGACATGAAGTAATAGCCCTTGCTTTGTTCGCTTTTCTTGCACTCTCAGGGTCTTGTCAGGGGAATGGCTACTGTCAGGATTTTCATCCACTTCCAGTATCATCTCCTGAGTCCTATTACAATGTTTCTCATTCATAATCATAATAATGTATTTCCCTAAGCAATACACTTCTGCTTTCGGAAGACATCAGGTACTAATGTGGCTAGTAAAGGAAGAAGCAATTCAAATAAATTCACCTGGTCCAATTCAAGAAGAAGACAGAAACTGCCTAAATCTAGTAAAATGAGACAGAGCACAAAACATTTGGTGTCTCCCAGTTCAGAAAAATTCACCATTGTTCCAGCATAAATATGTCTATTGCATGCAAAAAGAAAAACAAATAAGAACAATTTTCTAGTTCTGTGAACAGTGTTATTTTACAAGGTTCTAGTGAATATGTTTTTAGCTGCAACCACTCTTCCCATACAGTGAATTTCTCATTTTGCAAACTTAGTTCATTCATTAGTGTCAAAAAACCCCTATGTAAGGGGTAAAGTGGTTTAATCTGCTCATACCTTATGTGCAACTTCCATCACGGTACATGTAATTAATGGATTTGACCACACAGCCTATAAGTGAACGAGGTCAATTTACTTTGTAAGACTTTCTGGAAAAATCTGATGTTGTTATTCCATTTACATCAGCAGATTCAAATAAATTTAAAACTAAAATGGTAACCAAAACACCTGAACCAAACCAAACCAAACCAAACCAAACCAAACCAAACCAAACCAAACCAAACCCTGACAGCTTCTTTCAGGAAAAAAAGTCTGGTTGTTCTTTAACTAGTAATTTTGCTCCATGATATTTTCAATGTTTACTTCTTACTTACTTTACTCAAAAGTGGGTCTTTCTTGTGGCCTTTATCAAGTATCAGCCGCTTCAAGTACAATCTTTCTGAACAGTATCTAGAAATCTTTTCCTACCATTCAGTGGGTTTTGGGGCAGACTTCTACCCAAGGCGAAATTCAGAGGTCTCCCAGATGGTACTTGAGGGACCTTTTTCCACTCAGGTAGAAGGATAAATTGATAGGCAAACTCAAAGGTTTAAAAAGGGAAAAAAAACAAAGAGAAAGGATGGCTTCATTAGACATGCCCTCAGCAGGACTGCTGTCTTTATTCCTATAAACACTACACAGGGGAGAATATTGCACTGAATTTACTAAGTGTCTTTCAATTGTTTCTCTCCTGAAAAAGTATCTGTTCATTGAACTATCAAGTATCTTTAGGAAGCTTTTTTCTACTGTGTCTTCTAAATTGTCCTCAGCAACACTAAATAAGACATTTTTGAGAAATTTTTGAAAATCACCACTACCATTTAAAGCAATAAAATTTTATTGCAAATGTGTTTTCATTCTTCTATTATTGTTGTGAATGATTGTTTGCATACCCACTAATTGAATTATAGTTTATCTACCATGTGTATCTATGCTTCGTTGAATATGTTGGTTAATTCTGTGTGGGGGAAGGAAATTTCTCTACTTGACAGGTAGTTGTGCCATAAAGTTATGCTATTCCTGGATCACTGCTGTCCATCACCTGCAGAGTTCTGCCATGAGATGGTTTTACATGGGAACACCCAGAGGGAGCAGAACTCCCTGTTCTGTGGTTAGGATTATACTGGGGAAAAACCAGTATATTTTACAAACTTGAGCAGTGAAAGTGTTGGCAACTTAAACTAAAGCCATGTGATGAAACCTAGCTACAGGCCTGTCAAATAGCTGTAATTATGCAAAGAGGAGCATACACAGAGTCTGGCTGTCTAGAACATACTGCAAGTCCCAGCTGGTGGCTGCTCTAATGGTTCAGAGGCTGTGAGGCTGGGTTAATGTCATGCCTTTATGTGAACACATAGCTGTGCTCTCTGGTCTTTAGCTCACTAGAACCAGTACTTCAGTTGTGAAGCTTCTAGCTCTTTTCTTGACAAAGATTTTGATAAAGTTTCCAAAGTTTAATATCAACAGGCTTGTCTTGCCGATATATGGAAACTGTAATGAATAATACTTATCTACCTACCGAACATGACTGCTCTTGGGGTTTTCTTTGCTTTTGAAGTCAAATAAAGTCAAATATTTGTAAAAAAAATATTGATAGGTTAGTTTTCTGTAAAGTGGATGAGAAGGTGATGATCAATGAGCTTTTGTGGGTCCATGGACATGAAAATCCCACCTGTGGGTCTTCACAGGGAAGAGCAGATGCTTGCAAAGGAATCTGAAAGTGCTTAAGCATGACATCTGTTCAGTCTGGAGTGAACATTGTTTCATCTGCAGTAAGGTACTAATAGTGCTGCAGGAACTAGGATTTGACCTGGGACTAAATTATTTAGTACCTAGGGTGGTTGTTATGTTGGAAACCTGTTAATAAGTGAAGCTGTTTATATTAATGACCCAGACAATATCCATGACTTGCAGTTCCGAGTTCTTTCTAAATCAAAGAAAATTACTTTATGAAAAGGCAGCAGTCTGGGGGTGTTTTTAATAGGATTCCAGAAGTTAACTTGAATGCCAAAAAATATTCATTCTACAAATGAAAAAATCGACTAGGCCATTTACAATGGCCAATATAGCCTCAGCATTAGGCCTTGCCAAGAGGACTGTCTGTCTGGCATCAGCAATGACCAGAAAAAGGAGGGAAAGCACTAGTCTACTGCTCCTTTGGAAGTGTTTTGGGAAAATCTTTGGAAAGTTTTGGGAAAATCCAGACAATGCTGGCTCAGTGTAAGCCTCTGCCATGAATGGGAACTTCCCCTGTGATTATTATCAGTGACCACATACCTTAATGTGATTTCCTATACCTGACAAATGCAAGAAAACCAAGTAATATTAAATTGTTTTTGGAATAAATTAGGTATCTAATGTTACCTCTGGATAACTTGCAGGTCTAGAACAGAAAGTATGTAGCTGAGGTGGAAAAGTCATAACTTTTAAATGCCTGGTTATGACTTCTTAAAGTTATTAAGGACTAAATAATTTCTCTGTGCACTGAACCTGACTGTAATAATCAAAATTGGCCATGAATTATGATTATGTTTGGCAACATAATCACCATTTCCCACTGTAATGTGAAATCAATACCACACATTGTAGCTATGGCATTTACTGAACACAAGAGAACTGATTATACTTCATAAACTTGAAGAAAATCTCTGCTATTACTTAATTAGCATCAGTACCAATGCATACGTTAGAACAGCATTTACAATCACTTCACTAGTTGAGGGCTGAGCACAGTTTTCACTATACCACCTGTAAACTAAATAATAACCTCAGACTTGAAGACACATGCCAGTAAAATCAGGTTTGACTTACAACATGGCAGACTGTATTTCAGATTTATTTTCTTTTTCTGTGACTACTATTTGCTTAGTATACATTGAGTCTATCCTAAAATGAGTTTTCATACAACATCAATCTACACACAATTCTGAATTCCATTTTATTGGTTTGTCTCTATTATTCCTTTCCCTCACCCCCACTTCCTAAAGTGGGGCCTTTTTTGGCTACTGTGCAGTAGTTCCCGTGTTCGGAGAATCACCTAACACATTCAGAAGGGAACTTCTTCTTTATTTCTTTCTTTTGAGAAAGTTTTTCACAAAGCTCCCGATTTTACACTGTGAGCTCAGGAACAGCTTGGCAGATATGCAATGAGTAGAGTACAAATACTTGTCTGTTTGCAATAGGAAGTTTAGTAGCAAACTAATGCAGGATGAAATGGCTTGGCTGGGCTTTGTCCAAGAATGGATTTGTTCAGGATCTACAGGAACGCTGGTGACTTTCCAGTTTCAAACAGAGCAAGAACATTCTGTGGGTTTAATGGGAGGCAAAAGAAATGACCCTGAGAGGAGGAGTTGAAAAGTAAATGGAAATATTTCCATGGTGTTTGCTATACATTCCTTCTTGTTTCTCCTAACCTAAGGATTTTGTTCAATATTGTTTTTTCCACTGATGGAACTGAAAGACCTTTTATTCCCTTTTGGGTACATTTTTAGACACCAGAGAAGAGACCATCTTCTTTGAAGATAAGGTTTGTGGTAAACATGTCCATATTGTACATCTACTGTGTGTTCTATTGCTCTGGCCTGTATCACTCATGAACACTTTGATTTTTCTTTTATTTTCAATGAAAAATAGGGAAACTCTATACTGGTGAGTTTAGAGATCATCCCTGTTTAAAACAAATTTTCCTGGATCTACAGATATTCAGAATTTCTTGCATTGCCAAAGCAGAAATTTATGAATGAAATATTCTATTTTTAATTCCTTTGACATTAGTTGAAACTATTTTTGGAACACACGTTCCAGAAAGCTTTTTTATTAGCTGGTAAAAACACACTCTTCAGTCTGCTCCTTAGGGGACAGTTTTTCTTAAACAAAAGGAAAGGATGAATTTTATTATCATGGCTATGTTACAGAAGTTTTATTGAAAAATATACTGGAAGTGCTGAGAATTAAACATCAGTAAGCAGTGAGAGAATAATTGGCTAAATGTAGTTCAAATAACATACAGGAGATAATATACAGGAAAATAGTATATATAATAAAATTCAGGATTACCATATTTCCAGGATTTTATATACTGTATAATAGCATATATGAATGTGTGTCTAAATCTTCTGTATGTAGTTTTCATTTAAAGCTATGCTTCTTCAAATGTGCTTTACTTAAAAATTTTATGGTTTGCACTGAGAGAACAAAATACTATTGCTTTTTTTTCACTCTTTACATCTTACAAATATCTCACGCAATTTTTGACTCCAGTTTCTAATTCCTTGCCTGTGCCTGGCAGTCAGTGATTCATGCTAATAAATTAGGCCAACCAAAAATCACATGTGCTCCCAAAGGATATTAGGCAGGGACTTTGCTTTCCTCCCAAAGGCATGGAAATCAGACCTGTCCTTCTCATGAGACATGAGTTGCCCCCTGATTCCCAAGAGATTGAGCTAGCAGGACTCACTTGGTGATTTTTTCTCTGAAAGCAAGGTTGTAATATGCTTTTGAGAATTATTATTGTTGCCTTCTAAATGTATCTGCATGGAGGATTTTTTCCAAAAGAAATAACTAAGCAAGGAAAGCGAAAGAAAACCCAGAAAACACCTCTTCCCAAACAGTGTATTTGTTAAACAGTGAACAAGTGTGAAGCTTTCATGATATAACTTGGAGAAATGTACATTTGGACTGCTGCACTGTTTCACTGCACCTTGGAGTTGGTTTTCATCTTAATCCAATACTAATGGTGGTTCTGCACTCCTAAGAGTGGCTATAATTTCATATTCCTTCTCAGTCTGGAAAATGTCATTGACTTTGGCTTGTACCTGCACAGTGTTTCTTTCAAATTTTAAAATAAGGGTTTAAAGGGTTAGGTTTATTCATTTAGCCACTCATGATTCTATTAATATCTGATAACTTCTATTTTCAAACACGCTTGGATAGGTAAAACTGAACGCCTGATGACTTTTTTCAAAATAAGCAAAGGACCAGTAATGTAATCTTCCTTATCGTGAAAATGAAAAGTCCCATTGAGTTCTTTCCTACTTAAATTACTTTCCATTTTTCTGGTTGATCAATGGTACTGTGAGAAACATAATATAGCAGAGTCTTTTATCTTTGTCCTGGTCAAGAAAACATACAAACTTAGTCATAGTAACTGGGTGTTTGAGCTGTTGAGGAAATGATCCACTGCTGGGCAGGATTTTTCTATCAGCTTAAATGAAGATGAATTGGGCTAAACATCACCTCAGGTGGTTAAATTTCTAGAAATCATCTGTGCAATAAACCCTGCAGTATTTCAACAGCTGAAAAAGGGAATAGTAGATTATATAGGTTAGAAAAAAGGTATCCAGGTACAAGAGTGTCACACAACACAGTAATGGTAGCAGTGTGCAGCACTGCATATTCATTTCTTTCAGGAAAAAGGTGGCTTTGGAAACCCTGTCCCATATATTCACCCGGTTCTGGAAGTAAAATGTCAGGTATTTGAAGACTGACAAGGAAAAGTAGTCTGGGAAGGCACAGGCATTTCCCCTCTCTTACAGACCAGGAGTGGATCTTACAAGTGATAATTTTCTTTCTTGGGTGTGCAGAGTGATCTCTGGTCTGGAATCTGAGAAGAGTCTGGGAAGTATAATCCCATTCTTTGCTAGGGCTGCCTGTGCTAAAATTGTGCCCTAATAATTATTCTGGGGGGACCCAAACTTTAAAAGTTTTGTGCTTAAATGCAAATATTTAATATTTCAAAATAAATGGCAGATGAATTAAACTATTGGTTGTACCCTTTTCCCTCCTTTGTTTTCCTCTGATTTTGTAACCAGATGTTATCTCTACCAACAATTCTTCACAATCCACTCTGATTTAAGTGAGGGGAAAAGAATCTCTTTTTTATCAAAGTGACAGAAGGAAGGCTGTTGTCTCTCTTCCTGCTCTTCATTATTTTATTTTGTGTCCTCCTTTTCCCAGTTAATTTTACAGTTACAGGAAATAATTCCATTCCACATACCCAAGAGGAAGACCAGGGATGGATATAGTAAATAATAGACTGCTAAATAAATCAGGTTCAATCTGTCTTTTGCATATACCTGCCATGTTTTATTCTGTCCATGTTTTTTGTATTCATCTGCTAATGATGAAAAAATCCCACTGGTGTAATGCAAGATGTACACAGGTATTATGAATATCCCTTCATAGATCTCCATTGAGGGATAAAATATGGGGTCAACTCAAAGTCAGTCCTGATTTATTGATGCAAACAAACATATTTGCACAGAAAATAACACTTTGTCCCTCAGTTAAAGAAAGATAGAGATGTTAATACCAGGAATTATGTTTAAAACAAAGCAATAACTTTCTTTTGCAGGAAGAACTGTTTGCCATGTCCAAGAAATATGTCTTATTTCAGTGAATTTTAAAGGGAACACAAGGGCAAGGAGGTGCATGGAAAGTGCACTTAAAATTTCTTACATTAAATGTTTCATGGTAGTGAAGCCTGTGGGTATGCCACACCAGCTTGTGGAGAAAATAAACAAGGAGGAAGAAGTTTAAACTGAAGATTCTGTGCTTTAAAACAGAGAGGGAAATTCTTAATTTTTAATTATCTCTACGTTTATCAGTGCAGTTCTGTCTTCTTTTCTAATCTTATCTGTAAATGAGATCTCTAAGAGAAGAAAAGTACTAATTTTTGTAATCTGCTAGTAAGGGGAAAATATTCTGCTATCTGTAATCTGCTAGTAGGGGGAGATGCAGACTGGAAACCTCTAAATTTGCAGGAAAGAACAGCTTCACAAAATGCAGTTATGAAGACAAACGTCTCTGATAAACTGAGATGAAGCACTGGCCCAAAGGTTAAATTAGAATCAAAGTTCATGGACAGCAACAAAAACCACTGAGGTCTGAGGAAAGAAGAAGTTATTAGCTAGGAATAATGTTTGTCTTTATGTCCAAACTGATAACTACTTTCATCAATTCAAAATGCCTGCAGTGATGTATTTATGCATTGTGTGGTCTGTTGTTTTGAGTGTCTTGGTCCTCTTCTCATCTGTATCAGATCCTTGTGGATATAACCCTACTGTTAAAAGAAAAAGTGGAGTTGGGCTCTGGAGTAAACCCACTTTGGTTTACTCTTCTGGAAATTTGGAATCAAATATTGACTTCTATGGATTTATTCTGTGTTTCCCTAAAAACATACTCTATTTCTATGTTGCTTACACTACTAAAGTATGCTCGTGGTCTTTGGTTTGCACTAGTGGGAATCCCCCCATAACACAGACTTAGCACGAGGGAATCAGAATAAATATTTCCATGTAAGCACTATGGACATAACAACCAGATCTTCATGTGGTATAATTGAAGAAAATGGCCTGTTGGGTAAAAATGTTCTGATGGCAAATGCAGATAAGTGTAGGTACTTATCTTTTACTTAAATCTATCTTTAGATATTTAATATGTACCATAATGACAAAGCTTGCATAATAGTTTTTTCCATTTATAATCAGGGGAAGATGATGGGGAAAAGCTAGATTTTTGAAAGTTAGGCCAAGATGACTTGGTCTTTCTGTTCCAAATATTTTTTTTCTTTCCCCAGACATTTCGTAATTAATTCATTCAACAACAACAATTTTTGTAGTAGAGATGAAGACAAAAGTCCTGTAAGTTAAAGAGAAAAGGAACTTATATACTGTAGAACAGTGATGTACTTATATACTTACAGTATATAAGTGAGTACTTATATACTGTAGAACAATGTCTCCTTTGCAGTGACAGTGTATTTAAATGTTTCCTGCCTTGCTCATAGTGATCTTGACTTGAAATGATCTCATAACAGGCCTGTCAGTTGTATTCAGGTGTGTTTCTAAATGTTAGGAAAATGTCTTACCTAGCCTGGCTCCTTGCTTCATACAGCAGTATTCTAAATAATCAATTTCTCTTCATTTCCAGCATTGAAGAAACATGCTCTGTTTTTGAACTTTGGTGCATGCTGAATTTTAATGAAAATAAAAATTCTTTTTCTTTCCCTCTTACTGCAAAGAAATTATTATCGCATCATTATTATTCATTTTCCTCTCCATACTCCTCCATACTCCATACTCCTCTGTAAATTTTCCTCTGTAAATATGTACATAGTCCATAATTCAAGGCCACAATTACTCAGATTGTAATGGGCTTTTTTTCAGTGCTTGGGGAGGCTTTTCTTCCCCCACCCCAACACACCAGTGCACTAAGGAGCAGAGGAGAAACTAGAGATGGAAAGGATGTATCAAGGAGCACAGGGTTTTAGTCCAGTTGCTGGGAGAACTAGAACTAAACACAGAGGTGTGATAGTATCTGCCTCCATCACGCAGCAGGAACAGACAGTTCAGTCATAGTAAAAGTGACATTTTCAATAAGAGACCTCAGTAACTGGGAGGCAATGGCTGGCACCTACTGAGCTGACCTAGACAAAATAACAAAAGCTTTTGAAATTATGATTAAAACTCAGGATCCTGACTGGAGTGATATAGATACCATGCTAGAAATGTTGTTTGATGGTACAGAAAGAGAGATGGTTGTTAAAACCTGTAGGAAGTTTGTGGAAGAGCAAATTGTGTCAGGCAATTGGTTGGGTACATTGGCCATTAATTTTTGCACTGCAGATCCCGAGTTGGACCCTAATGTGCCCATGGTTAGAGAGACATGAAATAGATATCAACAATGGATAACTATATGGAGTTAGATTTGCCACGCCAAATGCTATCAATATGGTAAAATCATTTGTAATTTAGCAGGAATCACCTACTGAACTTTCAATTTATCTGAAAGAAATGGCTCAAAAATGTACTGATATCAATCCTGAGGAAGAGGAGGGAAAAACTCAATTAGCCACCACATATGTGGGGCAATCCTCAGATGATATGAGAAGGAAGCTACAGAAGGCACAGGAGCAAGAGCTGTAAAATTTAGGGAAGCTGTTAGATGTTGTTTGGGGAGTTTATCACCATAGAGAAAAAGAGTGAGTAATAATGAAGTAAAAAGTAGTTGTAGTTATGGAAGGAATTTCCAAAGGAAGGTGCCACTGAGGAAAGGAAGGGGATAAGGGCATTGTCCAACCTATCTCAAATTCCCCCAGGAGACTTGATGTAAATCAATTGTGCATACTGTAATAAAGACAGGCACTGGAAAAAGGATTGTCCACAGCTGAAATATAAAAGCCTCCCTCTTGTGGCTATCACTAATGATGACTGGGGAAAACCATAGGATTCTTCCCTGGAAGAACCTCTGATTACAGCTGAGCTGGGAAATGAGGAAGATATTTACATTTTCTCAAACCTGTAGTAAAGGAAAACCCATCTAAAAATTTTGGGACACTGGACATGGAAGACCACCGAAGAAGCCACCAAAGGACCAGATGAGGACTTCTGATAAAGGGTGTGACTATAAATAAAATAAATATAAAATAAAATAATGCATATAATAAGAGTAAGTGGGAATAGCTAATGAATATGTAATCAGTGTGCAAGGTAAAAAACTCCTTACCCAGCACTTGGGACACTCCATCAGAGGAAGGATCCTCTGAGTGAACAGTGCATTGCAAAAAGAAATGCCTGCTTTCTAATACTCAAAACTGGGTTAGAAAGTTTATATCCTGCTGATTTTGGTATCAGATAGTTGATGGTTCTGTGCCAGTCTTTTGTATGAGCCTTGGTTTCTGACTCTTTTAGGTCATTGTTTTTCCTGCACCTTTGGAGTCATGTTGTTGACTCCTCAACGATGCACTGGATTTTGTTAGCATGGCATATAACTCTCCCTGAATAGACTTATATTCAAGGCAGTTTATCCAAAGTCCTTGTCATTCTAATTTTCATGGTATTTTGCAGTTGAATTGTATATCTTGCTGTAGAGATATTACATGCTGTGCCATACGGGGGACTGGTGAGAAAACAGTTATCGCTGTTGTTGTTTAACTTAGATTTGCAGTGCATTTCTGGATCACAGCAGCAGATGTACTTTTGGAGTTTTGTTTATGTTGGACGGTAGTTCCAACATTAACTTGGAAAGTGATGCCTCTGCTTTTCCAAGTATTCCTAGGAATTCTGTGGGCTGCAACATCTTCTCCATTGCTGTGGTTTGGAAATGGTGCTCCCCAGTTTAGTGCTCTCCTGCAATGAGGCTCCAAAAACATGCTGCTCACTTGCTTTCCCCCTCCCCCCACCTTTCTCCCCTCCACTCCTTGGCAGATTGAAGAGGAAGATTGGAGGCACAAAAGGCAAAGATCATGGGCTGAGATAGGAACAATTTACTGGAAACAGCAATGAGATAGGAAAACGAGGAGTAACAGCAACAATATTGATAACTAAAGTGTACAAAAGAGAGACTGCAGAGCTCAACTGCAGGTACAGTGACAGTCACCCTGACTGCTCCCTCCAGCTGGGGACAAGCATCCCTTGTTGCTCCCTCTGCCACACTTGCTCCCCCGGAACGAATGCCCTTCTCCTTGAAAGGCAGACAGAAAATTCATTCCCTGCTCCCCTGGCAATGACTTGAGGTAGTATTGAATAACAGGATTCTGGCTGAAACCAGGGCACACGTTTTGGACGCAAACAAAGGCGTGGAAGGAAGGAAGGCGCGGAAAGAAGGCGCAGAAGGCGCGGAAGGAAGGTGGAAGGAAGGCCGTCGGATGAGGAAGGCTCGGAATGAAGGAAGCGTGGAAGGAAGCGGCGGATAGGGAGGAAAGGCGCGGAGAAGGTGCGGAAGGAAGGAAGGCGGCAGAGGAAGGCGCGGAAGGGTGGAAGGCGCGGAATGAGGACGGCTCGGAAGAAGGCGCGGAATGGAGGAGCACGGAAGCAAGGAAGGCGCGGAAGGAGGAAGGCACGGAAGCCGTTTAGAAAAATAGAGAAGTGGTTCAAAACATTTGAATGTCGGCTCTGTCATTTCTGCTGCAGCAACCCAGGGTGCT
>CM031878.1:58135445-58162151 GCA_018697195.1 Certhia americana
CGCGAAAACGGCAAGGAAGGCAGGAAAGAAGGAAGGCAGGAAGGAAAGGAAAGGAAGGCACAGACGGACGGAAGGCGGCCAAAATAAGGAAGGCAGGACGGAAGGGGAAGTAGGAAGGCGTGGCAGGAATGGGAAGGCGCCGAAGGAAGGCAAGGACAGGAAGATGCAGAAGAATGGCGCGACGGAAGGTGCGGAAGATGGCGCGGAAGGAAGGTGCAGGGAATGGGACGAAGGAAGGAAGGACGGAGGGACGGAATAGGAAGCGGAAGGAAAGGAAGGAAGGCGCGGAAGGAAGGAGCAGAAGGAAAGGCGGGGAAAGAATGGCGCGGAAGGAAGGCGAAAGGAAGGGCGGCGCGAAAGAATGGCGCGGAAGGAAGGCGAGAAGGAAGGAAGGAGCAGAAGGCAGGAAGGAAGGAAGGCGCAGGAAGGAAGGCGCGGAAGGAAGGCGCAAGAAGGACAGGCGCGGAAGGAAGGGCGCGGAAAGGAAGGCGCAGAAGAAGGAAGGAGGCTGCGGAAAGGAAGAAGGAAGGGCGGAAGGAAGAAGGAATGCGTGGGAAGGAAGGCGCGGAAGGAAGGCGCGGAAGGCGCGGAAGGCGCGAAGGCGCGGAAGGAGCGGAAGGAAGGAGGAAGGAAGGAAGGAAGGAAGGCACGGAAGGAAGGAAGGAACGAGCGGAAGGCGCGGAAGGAAGGCGCGAAGGAAGGCGCGGAAGGAAGGCAGGCGCGGAAGGCAGGCGCGGAAGGAAGGGAAGGAAGGAAGGAAGGAGGAAAGGAAGGAAGGAAGGAAGGAAGGAAGGCGTGGAAGGGTGGAAGGCGCGGAAGAAGGACGGACGGCGTGGAAGGCGCGGAAGGAAGGATGGCGCGGAAGGAAGGACAGCGCGGAAGGAAGGCGCGGAAGGAAGGAAGGTGTGGAAGGAAGGCGTGGAAGGAAGGCGCGGAAGGCGTCGAAGGCACGGAAGGAAGGAAGGATAATTTGCCTTTAAGCCAGCACTGATGGACCTCTAAAAAAATACTGCAAAGCAGTGCAGTGTCTTTTAGGGTTTCCTCCACTGCTGTTCTTCCTTTGTGGGCCATAATGGCATGAAGCAGCCCGTGCTCAGTCAGGCACCCATGGGATGGAAGTGACAAATGGCCTTGGTGCTGCTCCCTGACAAACAGGAATTTGCTTCACCTGTCACCACTAATAGATGTGACATTTCCCACAGAAACATAACATGAGGAGACTTTGAAGGAGGAGGGCAAACATAACTTACATAACCTACATCATGTAGGTAATGAACCTCACATGCAGATTTAACAGGCAGGAGCTTAATTTATGACTGTAGGGAATTTAAAGAGGATCAACAGGTTCAACTTTGATCAAGAGGATTAGCTTTTTCTCTGAAACAATTTTTTTCTGTACAGTGGACATGGCAGTCCATCACCTTCTTGCAGCTGATGTGATGCTATACAGACAGCAAGTAAAAAGATTCTATAAAAAGATTAAATGAGGGGTTTGTATTTCTGTAAAATTATATTTTATAAAAATTTTGGATTATTTCTGGGCAAGACATCCCACTTTTATTCAACATTTGAAAGGGCTCATGTACAGTTTTGTGTGACTCATTTGTCTTTGTACTTGTGTCTGCTTCAATAGGATCTTGCTGTCAGTCAAAAATGTTAAGATTTTTCTGTAAAGGATCTTTTACTGTATGGCACTATCACCTACTCAATGTAATTTAGAAAGGCAAATTCCACCCCCACCCCCTACAAGGGAACTTTGATGTAATTTTCAGCAAATGCTGTAAGGAGTGAAAGGGTCAATGCAAAATGGGGTCTCTGCTCTAATGGAGTTCCTTAAAACCTACAGGGAGAGAAGGGGGCTGTCACAGCTGACTGGAAAATAGGGTTAGCTTGCCAAAGAGATCTGTAATAGAAGTTACATCTGTTACTGGATATTTGTAGTAATACAGCAAATCTTAGAAAAATCTACTAAGGGAGTTATCTCCTTGTTGTTTTTAAGATGAACTGGCAACTGAGCACCATGCAGCCACTCATTCAATTCTTCCTCTCACACCTCAGACATTGTGGAGGAGACCCGAAAGTAAATGTCTGTAGGTTGACATCAGAACAGTTTAATATTTCAAAACAAAGTAAGACATTATAGCAAGAGTAAATAACAATAATAGTTAAAAGGGAATGAGAAAACCAATCAAGTGATGCACTGTACAGTTGCTCATAACACCCTGATTGATGCCAGACCCTGATCACAAACTCAGATCAGCCCTGTTTCCAAGTAAATCCCCTAGTTTATATACTGGGCACAACATTCTATGGTGTAGAATATCCCTTTGGCCACAGAGGATTACCTGTCCCACCTGTGTTCCTTTATAATTTTTCTTTTGTGTACCTCCTCACTAGCAACAGCATGAGACACAAAAAAACCCCAGTCCTTGATATGGATAAACACAACTTAGCAATGCCCAAAAAATCAGTATAGAATCAATATTCCTATCCTGAACCCAAAACACAAAACACCAGGTACTCTATCCCGGGATGAAACCAGCATACTCCTTAATTTGCTTTTCTGTGTTCTCAAAAAACATCTGCTGTGAGTACTCAGCTGTCACCATTTGGCAGCTGGAAGCCCAGAGATGTTAACAAGAAGGCAGACCCATGTGATTTGCACATGTTCTGAAGATGTCAGCCCATAAACAAAGTGTACAGTGCACCACAGTTTATGTAGCTTACATGGCCCCATTGAGGGAAGAATCACCTTGGCTAATGTGGCATCAATACAAGCTGGGGGATGAACAGATTGAGAGCAGCCATGCCAAGAAGGACATGGGGTTGCTGGTGGATGAGAGGCTGGATAAAAGCCAGCTGTTCTTCCAGCCCAGAAAAATAATTCTGTCTTTGGCTGCATCCAGAGCAGTGTGGACAGCAGGTTGAGGGAGGTGATTCTGCTCCTCTGCTCTGGTGAGACCACACCTGCAGGGCTGCATCCAGCTCTGGGATCTCCCGTGCAGGAAGGACATGGAGCTGTTGGAACAATAGAAAATCACAGAATCACAGAATCAATTAAATTGGAAAAGACCTCTGAGACCATTGACTCCAACCTATGACCTAACACCATCTTGTAAACTACATCATGGCACTAAAATCTTTCCTTCTTTTAGAGAAACTAAACTCTTAACAAGTTTCTCTGCTTACTGTAGGATAACATTCCTGTTTTTATCTTATGGAAAAGTACATAATGTTATATTGTAATTAGATAACTTTATTCTAAATTGAAACCTAACTTCTGTTATCCAGGAATATGCATTCTTGGACACAATTTGGGATGCTTACCTATTATCTTTAAGTGGTGATGGGACATAAGGGTAGAACTAACTGTGAAGGACCTAGCATGATTTGTGTCAAAGATTCTGACTGTTACAATGGGAAAGATGTGATTTGAAGCCATGGTCCTGAAGAGGTGGGGCAGCACTTGTTCTGAGCCTACTTCGTGCTCCACCTGGACACTTTAGCTTAATCCTCCTCCTTGACTCACTCCCTGAGGGAGGGCTCAAGGGGCTGTCTGTGCAGACATGAACAAAACAAAAAGTCTGGTTCGCATATGGGGCATGCACCAGACCAGATATAAAATGAAGTGGATCAGGACCCCTTGTTCTTTTTTTCTTCTCTTTCTCTTTCACTCTCATTGTCTACCCCAGCTCTGGTCCATCCACATGGCAGAACCAATGTGATAACTATGGATTCCTTCTTTGTTCTCTTTCTCACCTTTATTTCTCTCCTTCCTTGCTTTGTCTGGGCATAGCATGTCTGCCATATTTTTCCCCCTCCTTGGTACTGAAGTTTGCTGTGGGAGTGGGGAGCTTGTGGGAGTGTATTGTGGCTTGTGAGCCAGCACCTTTGGTTATGAGTTGTGGCTTGGCAGCCAGCACCTTTGAGAAGTTTGTTGTGGAACTTGAGAGCTGATTGAAGCGTACTGTAACAAACCAAGGGCTTGCTTCTGAGAAAATGTATTCTAAGAATTTTAGACCTTTTTAGCCAGCACCTTTTGGTCTAAAGAGCGAGCTGGCTGCCAGAGTTACAAGCAATGATACAACAAAAGCACAAGAGTTCTCTGACATGTGTCTAATGTTTTTGTTCAGTCTGACAGAAATGTGCAGTGAACATCCCACATGTACCAATGGGTCATGACACTAACCAGGAACTTTTAACAAAATGTTTTTGTAAGAAAGCCAATATATCCAGATATGTTAATTAAAAGGTTTCCTAGATTTGCTGTTGTCCTAAGGAGGTTTTCAAGACCTGGAATAAAATCTGTTGTCAGCAGGAACCAAAGGCCTCAGATCAGAGCTCTCTCTATTGCGGCTGAGTACATTACCAACCAGATATTTTACTTGTCTGAGGAACAGCTTTCTGTCTTTTTGCCAGCACAGTTCAGAGCAAAATAAATGCTAGGAGACAATTGTTTCTTCTTTGTTTTTAGATGTATTTCAAATAAACCTCAAAATCTGAAAGTAACTAGTGGTCCTCTTGTACTGATGCCTAACTATGGTTTTTTTAAATTAATATTTAGCTATAACCTATCCTTCAGTAATGTTACAGTTAATATGTAACATTTATTGAATGCACAAAATAAAAAAAACTTAACCTAACTAATCTTTAAAAGAAGGAAGGCATTGAGATAGAAAGACTGTGATTAATGGGTCAGTCCTTCCATTTTTAGTTTAAGGATCCTACTTTCCCTTGATTTAGACTTCCTACAGCATGATAATTTTATGAAATGAAAATACATGTAGTGGCCTGCTGCTGGAGAAATAGGAACTCTTTGCAGAGAGAGTTATTTAACTTTTCTCACTTGCTTTGATACGAACCATGTCTGCAAGAGCTTTGGCAAGTTCCTCTTTTTGTGTACCCTGCAGAGTTAGAACTCCTTTACCACTAAAAATTTTCAGCCTAAAGAGATCACATTGGGCCAGCTATAATGTTTTGTCTTTCTAACATTTAATCTAAAGAACCAGAATGGAATAATAGCTGTAAACCGACATGGCCACCTAGTGATAGAAAACTGTAAAAGGTACCCAGCTGTAAGACAGGGAGCACAGATTTCAGTATAACTTGGTTAATATGAGTTCCCTAGAGATTCTGTCATCCACAGGCTGAGATTGCCAACAAAAGGCCAACAGCTTTTAATGAAGACTTGGTGTAAATAATGGATTATTCCATTTCTAGAGGTTGTCAACCTAGAAGAAAAAATACTGGTAGAATTACAGCAGCATAGATCTGTCAGTGAAAGTGCAGGAGTAAAAGAAACCCTCCAATAACATCTTCTAAGTTTTAGATAATTTGGAATTAACTTTATTCTGGCCAGGATATGCAATGGAAATCACTCCATCCACAAATGGATGCAGAAGAAATGATTTCATCACACATGCTTTTTAACCAGAGTTTTTGCATATTTATATACAAAAACCACAAAGAAATGCTCGTTTATTGATTCTACATTACACGATTCTTAGCATTCAATCTCCTATTGGTTTTTGATGCCTTCACTTTTGTTGCTTATTTGGTCCTCTTCCTTTGGTTCTCTTATCAATCTTTTCCTAGAGTAGGTATCTCCAACTGCACCAGGTTGTAATGTTTGTTAATGTCTGTTTGTCTCCTCTGTGTCTTCTGGCTAGTCTCAACCTATAGAAGTTAAACTATCAAGAGTCTAGGAATCTTCTTTTTGCTCATTAAAGCCCATCAGGGCTCACCCAACGAACCTCAAACTCTCAGTGAACAGATTCTTTTGAAGAAAAACTTCAATTCCCCTCCCCCTGGACAAAGGGAAACAAACCCATGACTAAAGTTACTTAAAAGAATTTTAAAAGTTGTATCATCTTGAACAGATCCGACTGGGGGTAATCCTTCACTGATAAATGCCTCTGTGTGTGTGTGCCTCTGCTTGTGTGTGTGTGCATAGATTTTATTGCTCTGCTTTTATGCACGTAGTTGAACTTTCAAGTCTCCAGCGGGAAGATGTCCCTAGAAGTAAGCAGGTCATTGCAGAAGCTCAGATACTTAAGGAACTCCAAGGTCTTTCATTCCCTTTTCCTAGTTTTATGTGATGCGTAGAGAACAAAGATTGCAAAAAACTCCTGAATATGAAGGCAGTTACATAACACAATGTAAAATTCCAATTAGCTTTTTAAGTGGTGTGCCACAGCTATTCTGCAAGAAATACAAGTCTCTATCCAAATCTAGAGCATGTTCAGTTTGCACGTTGGTAATAAACAGCTGAGAAAGAAGTGTGATATTTAGAAACTGCTTTGGTAGAGGCAATATTGGAAGCACGAAGGATATAGTGAGAAATAAAGCCACACCAGTATTTAAGGGAATACCCATGAGGTTTGATTGTGACTCATTCTTTCTGACCCTTCTGAGCCCCTTCAGCAGTGCTATGACAGAAATGTCAGCAAAGTAATTATCTTGGGGACTTCCAGGCCTACTCACCTCTGACTACTCTGTGAATGCTCCACAAGGACATGCAGAAACCAATTAACAGCAGCTCTTCTGTGAGTTGCTCTGCAAACTGATTCTTGCACAAAAGGATCAAGTTTGACACTGACTGCAGCCTTTTCAGATACGGTGAAGTGCCGTCCTGGGGGAGGTTGTACCAGCTGGGCCCAGGGTTTAGAAATCAACATCTTCTGCCATTAAGAGGCCTTTCAGAAAGAAATCATCTCTTAACTCTATATTCTGCAAGAATATCAAAATTACCTGAAAAGAAGGTGAGATCGCAGAAGTTGGAGAATTTAAATGCCAAGCAAAATGTAAAAATAGCAACATTTGATAGAAGTAAGTTGCTACAGATTGAGACAGATATGCAGTATCTTTCAATAAACATTAACATGCTTCCCTAAGACTAGAAATAGAAAGATTGACTTTCTTATCACTGATTGAGTGACACAAAAATCTAGATTTGTTCTTATATATGAACTGTGTGCTAATAAGTGAGAGCTGTGGTTGGTACATGTATATGTGCTCCTTCTGAAAACAATGAAGCAGATACCTTCTGATGTACTACTAAATAGTAAGAGTCAGTTTTCCTGTGCCATCTGCTGCTGCTATGTCCAGACAAACTACCTCAAAATATTGTGATTAATTTAGAGACATAACTCATTTTAGAAGGACAATAGCATGAATTACATAAGTGCATATAAGTATGTAGAAAATACTCTACATTAACAGTTAGCTCACTGTCTGTGATTAGATGGACAAGGAACGGGCCACTGGTAAAGTACACAGGCTGACAGCTTCTTAATGTCTGATGGACTATGAGCCCACATCAATCTACACTCATCCTAAACATCTAAGAGGAAGGTAAGGGCAAAATTAGTTCTTTCCTGTCCTACAAATGCTGTCTTGAGTTATTTCATCATCAATATGTCTTTTCCATGGGCAGAAATACACATGCTGTATCACAGTGGCTAAGCAGCAGGTGGAAGTTATAAAACACAGATGAAAAACAGAATAAAAGCATCTGGTCTGAGGTCTGAGTTATCCCAGTGAGACAGCTGCAAGATTCAAATCAAAAACATTGGCATAGGGGTCAGTATATCCAGGGTAAAAGTATGTGAGGCTTTATAAATATGAAACTACAGCCTTTAAAAGTGCTTTGTGCAGAATCCAGGGCTAATGCTTGGCTCAGACTTGTGTTTGTATGATAGAGAAATACCAACACCATTCTGTGAGTAAGGGCAGGAACCTGAGCACTGAGATTTACCTGTGGGTGCTAGGCGACCAAGGAAAACCCAAAGGCCTCTGCCTGGAGATTACATTTTGCCATGGGTGATAGGAATTGTTCTGTGCAAGCCTTGAAGCTATACAGTTAGGAAGCATGTCTTAATTTTTATCTTAATGCACTGGGCTTAGTCATCATTTGTTTAGAAAACACAAAACATTTGAAACAATGTATTCTTCTATTCAGGGGCAATATGAGGATAACAGCAGTAGTTTGAAGGGTTTCTTTAATTTTTTTTTGTCAATATTTTGTGAACTGTATAAATGCTTTCATGTTCTGTTTGAAAAAGGTTTGGCAGAAACAAAAATTTTTTTTTTTTCATTTCTTTTTAGCCACTAGTACTTCATTTGCTCTTTTGAGGTTTGTGGGGTTTTTTTGGTTTTGGTTTGGTTTGGATTTTGTTGGCTTTTTTTTTGGTTGGTTTGGTTTGGTTTTTGAGGGGTTTTTTTAATTGATTTGGTTTGGTTTGGGTTGGATTTTTTTAGATATGAGGGCTAGAAATGTCTGAACTGCTAATAAAAAGTGCACTGAAGTTTTTATAAAAGATTTTGACTTATGGCAGCCCAGGCTTGAAAGGAAGAATGCCACAAATACCACAGAACTTGAATTAAAATCAAGATAGGTGGTAAAGTGTGTAATCTTTTAATGTTTCTGGTTTTCTATACTTTCAGCTACAATTCTTCATTCACCTTTATCTCCTATCTGTGAACTTAACTCTTTCAAAGAAGAGTGCTGTAAGATGAAAGAAATAAAAAGAGCTAGGAAATAAAAAAAAAGGAAAAAAATACAATACAATTTACCAAAGAATTAAACACAAAGAAACATCTGTCCTGGAAACTGTAGAGCACAACAAGCCAGGATGTACCTTGAAATCCAGTCCTTGGGGTTTTTTGTTGCTTTGATTTGGTTTTGTGGGGAAATAAGCTCTATGATAACCTTTAAACTGCTGACTTCAGATCTTTTCAGGTAAAAACCTTATCAATTACCATAAACATAATCACAGCTGTTTTAATATGATGGAGAAAATCATGTATGTGCTTCTTACATACTTTATAAAAATGTTAGGCTGTAAGCAGATTTTTTCCCCTTTTTTATTTGTACAGATAAAGATTTTCTAAAGGTTTTTAAAAGGAAGGATTTAAGGATAGTCAATGTTTCTCCTGATATAAGCTTTTATTCCACTTTCCCATTTTTTTTCTCATAAGAAATGACCACTGATTCCTTTCCTTGAAGATTATTATTTTAAAAATCTAAAATTAATATTTTCCTAGAAATAGAAATTTTGATAATGATACAACTCACAAGATCAAGCTCTGTTGGTGTCATCACATGCTCTAATGCAAGAAGATTTAATTTGGCTCCCTGCTGTGTGATGAGAAGGGAACTAAAACACTTATCAAATTATACTTCTTTATTTTTCCAGATGTCTCCCTTCAGTTCCTCTTGGTTCCCTTGTTACATTCAGACACTGCCTTCAACCTAAGCAGATTTCCTCTTATCTTGAACTTTATTTAGGGTTCGCTTTTGTGTTCTATTGAGAACAATCATGTCACCAGACTCAAGAATGAGAGCTTTGTAAGAGGTACAGATGTTGGATAAATCACAGAATGAACTAGATCAGAAAAGACCTTTTGAGACCATCCGGTCCTACCTATGACCTAACCTGACCTCCTCATCAACTAGACCACAACACTGAGTGCTATGTCCAGTCTTTTTTTAAACATATCCAGGGATGGTTACCCCACCACCTTCCTGGGCAAATAATTCCAGTGCCAAATCACTCCTTCAGTGAAGAATGTTTTTATAATGTCTAACCTAAACTTCCCTTGGGGCAGCTTGAGCCTGTGTCCTCTTGTTCTGTCATTTGCTGCCTGGAGAAAGAGATGTGCTGCCCCACCCCTGGCTACAGCCACCTTTCAGGGAGTTGTAGAGGGTGATAAGGTCACCCCTGAGTCTCCTTTTCTCCAGGCTATACATCCCCAGCTCCTTCAGCCCTTCCTCACAGGGCTTTGTGTTCCCAGCCCCTCTCCAACCTCATTGCCTCCTCTGGACGTGCTCCAGCATCTCAACATCCTTGCCAAACTGAGGGGCCAGAACTGGACACAGCACACAAGGTGTGGCCTCACCAGTGCCCAGCACAGGGGAAGAACGACCTCCCTGCTCCTGCTGGCCACACCATTCCTGATCCAGGACAGCGTGCTCTTGGCCTTCTTGGCCACCAGGGCACAGAGCTGGCTCATGTTCAGCTGCTGTCAACCAGCACCCCCAGGTCCTTTTCTGCCTGGGTGCTGTCCAGCCACTCTGTCCCCAGCCTACAACATTGCAGGAGGTTATTGCGGCAAAAAAATCTGTTTCGTATAAAGTATACCTCCTCATTGAGGAGGTATCAGATATTAAACTGATAAGAATCTCAATTCTCTACAGCTTGCATAATAATTTCAAAGCCTAGTTCTTCTGCTTTGAAGAAACACTTAGGATTGTGTCAGAGGAATGATGCTAAAAAGGGGCTGATGTAGCAGCAGAAGAGCTCCAGGCAGACTATAATGTATCCAAACATACCTACAGATAAACTGAGACAAGCTTCAGACGCTACACAACAACACAGCAGTTTATAATTTATAGAGTTCATCTCACATTTCATACTTGTTTTTTTAGATTTTGACAGATTTATTTGCAAAGAAAAGTTAAAAATATGGCTAAGGACTTCACAGTCAAGTCCTAAACGAGCGACGAACAGCACCCACATCTCCGCATTGCAACAGAATTTGTTCTAATGAATTCCTTAAAGATTACTTGGAGATTTTAAGTAGGGGGATTTATTTCTGGCTTTTACAATGAAAAAGTCAGGCAGCTGGGAAATCTTTACGCTTCTTTCTTTTCCCAGTCTTTCAACAGAGATAACTGTATGTACCTGAAACTCCTCCCTAGCAATAACATTTCTGATAACTAGTGAGCAAGAGCATCAGAAAGAGGGAGGACTAGAAACTGGTTAGTATAAAATGTTAAATATTCAAACAGTGCATTTTTAAATTAAAAAAATGAGGTAATGAAATTGTTGTAGAACAAGGATAGAGGAAGAGGACAATGCACAGCTAATGACTATAAAGACCAGCTTGTGGTAAATTATACTCAGATAAAGCTCCTTTAAAAATGAGAACCAACTAAGGTACATGAAGGAATTAAAGATTGTTTAAGGCAGTCTTCCAGACTGTTTCTATTCCATTCAGCATATACTCTGTTTTTCCTTCTAAGCCTGAATTTCTACTGTCCCACACCAGGAAATCTGTTATTGTCTTTTTTCTTTAATTATTGTCTTCTACACTGACTGAAGAGGTTATAAAAGCTATGTGCAATGCTTAAATCTTTCTTTGATTTCTTCTTCAGATTCCATATGTGATTCCAAGTATGACAGAGACTGACTTGTATTTTTAAGCTCAGCCTCAGCACAATCAGTGTGTGCAGGTCTCCAGGCACATACCCCATGTTCGTGTCTGGTTTATAGGAGGGAAGTATGGTTTCCTCTTCTGCAGCGACATAAGAATGATGTAGTAAGTTTCCACACACTTTAAATTGTGATTGTTTTTCAATTTTTTAAAGCACTGAACATAAGGCTTGTGAAGCATTTGCACACTTCAGCAGATCTTCCATATCCTGTCTGCTATCAACTTTCAATCTTTCAACTGTGTTCAGGCTTCTAGTGGCACTCTGCTGTAGCTATTCTCAGCAGCCACCTTGTGCTTTCCTGTGCTGTTCCTTTCAAATTTCTTTGCAAAGCAGTTTCAGGAAATAGGATCTAAAGGATCACAACAGATGTGTGTCCCTTTGGTAAGCTCTTCACGACAAATTCCCAAAGAATCTCTTCCAGGAATATACAGCAAACTCAGTAACAACTAATGCCATGATTTCTTGCTGAAACAAAACAATCATTTCCAAGTTGTGCTTTCTCTGGGATGGCAAGTTACCTCTGCAATCAAAATCATAATACCATTTCATGTGTGGGCTTGAGGGCAAAGAGAGTAGACACAGTAAAGTTCACAGAGACTTATTCTTTCTGCATTGCCATTAGCCAGATTTGAACTGATCTAGACTGTAAATGTACGTAGCCAGATTGTATTTTTAACTTTCTTTAGTTTCTCCTTAGTAAATCTAAATGCTGATAGAACATTTTGGAGGTAGAGGAACAGTGTGATACAGGAAAATGCAAGTATCTTAAGACAAGAGAACATCCCAAATCAGAGAGTAAACAGCTTCCTCATGGTTCAGTATTTGCTTTCTGGGGGATGAAGCACCTGCTAGCTGCTAGGGAGAACTAGGAAGAACTGTGAGTCAGGAGTGTGAAAAGACTTTCAATTTTCCTGGGCAGATTTTGAAATTAAAGTATTTCGGCTTCCAAGGTCTTCATGTCAGTCTTAAATATACCATTCACTTTAGAATAGGAAAGTCATCTGGTGGCCAGAGGTCTCCTAGCAGCAAGGATGAAAACTTCCTTGGGAATTTTAACCCCAGGTTTCAAATCATAGAAACACCGGACAGTTTGCTTAGGAAGGGATCTTAATGATAATGTAGTTCCAACCTCCCTGCCATGGCCAGGGACGCCTTTGCTAAATCACTGAGAAAACCCAAGAGGTCCAAACTTCAGATTCTTCCAACATCATGGATGGGAAAGAGGGTGGGAAAGCCTGCAGGTATTTCCTACCTTACCTCACTACAGATAATCTAGATGTGAGGAAAACTAGGTGATTCAGAGGACAAATAAGCCTAGCAACACATTGTGTGAGTTTCTGTCATCTTTCACAAAATGGTAAATAACATTTATATTGGCAGGCAAGTTAGGTCAGCAAGTGATGACATTGACCTCTCAGATAAATGGGAAAAGATATTTCATCTGAAGTTAAAAGTTCTGTTAAAGATTGGAAGCTAAGGCAGGAAGGACTGGTGTCACCCATCATGTTACTGATGCTGCTTAGCACAACAGCTGAGCCCTAAAGTAGTGCAGCAGATAAAAGCAAAGTTGATACTGGAACAGAGCTGTGTAATATTCTGTAATACTCTGTGGTATTATGTGTGGCAGCCATAGGTGTCATCCCAAAATGGAACAGGGAGATTTGGTCCAGGATTCTAGAAAAATTAGGTGATTTCAGAGCAAGCTGTCTAAAGGCCCAAAGATGTGTGTTGCAAACACACTAAATGGTACAAAATAACACTTTGTATTGCAGGGTTTCATCAAAGAGCAGTTGGAGGCCTCTGCTCTCAAATCCACTGGCTTCAGTGTTCCGCTGCTCACATAAAAAACAGGCAGCAAGTTTGCATGATGGTATTCCTCTAGAGGTTTGCAGAAAGTTTGCCAAGTCATTTAGAAGTTTCTGTATGGTGAGACATAAAAACTATCTCAACTATTAATCTCTTGGTGTGAACTAGTATGCTTAAGTGATGGTGACCCATGGGTATCTACAGAGGGAATGGAAGTTGATCTGAATTTTTTGTTGAATGTAGAAGCTTTCAATCTTTTACAGAGAAAAGATGTGATCAAGAAAAATAAGACAGAACTCCTACAGCTTAAATAGGCTTTTATTTCTTAAAGAAGGTTCTTAGCTTCGAACTGGCTTCAGCTTAAAAAATTACTGCAGTGGAAATATGCATGAGAGTGTGTAGGAGGACAAAACCACACCCAGTTAAAAATTAGCAGGAAAATTGACCTGCAAGAGCAGTAATACACAATCAAAAATAAAATGCCACCCCATTGTAAAATGACAATAGAAACAGCAGTTTTGACTACTACAATTTATTTTTACATTAGTATGAAAAGGTTTCATTGAACTGGTAAAATACACTCACATGTAAGAACATCATCTATGATATGTGGCTACAGCCATGTCTTGCAGACTTAAATACCAATAAAAGAGAATCAGAAAATTTTGGGGCATTTCATGTCTTTTTCTTCAATCATACCCTTTTCTTTTTTCACGTCTGAATTCCTTTGCAGCAGATCAGCCAAATGCTGTCACAAAATCTGATTGCTAGGATTGCAACAGGTTCTCCAGAATTTGTGGATCAAGACTATAAAGAGAACTCATAGTGCTGGCTTTGCAGTGCTATTACATACTCACTTTGTTTGTGCTACAAATCAATAAACTAGCGAAAAAAGAGTATCTCATCCACACTTGCACAAGACCTCTCCTCTAAACCAAAGGAACACAAAACCCCCAACTCCACAACAAATTTGTTGCCCTCAGTTGCTGAGTACTGAAAGACATGGGATGACTGACTTATCCTTCAAACACAGCAAGGACTGGTAAGAACTGGCAAGAGAACAGAGATTCTTCCTTAGAGGATGAAATTGACATAAGGGAGCCTGAGCAAAATCACCATTCACAGTTCTCTTATGGTGTTCTCTTCATTCCTCCTTCCTAGGTTCATAAATTTGCACCTTGCTTTCCTAAAAAACACTTCATTTGAATGTATCTTTATTAATAAGAAATGGAATCATCACTTAATATTTCACAAGCTTGCTATTACAGCCACTGATCTGGTCAACAGTGACTGTAAATTCCGATAAAGTTGTTTTTACCTGGTTATTTGGATTTAAAAGATTTGCCAAAATAGACATCTTTCTAAGATGAGAGACATACTTTCCACTGTAATTACATTTGAATATCATGCAACATTATTTAAGAAACTAAATTAAACTAAATGTAAGAAATCCAAAATAGATATGTGCATACTACACAATCAGGTAAGAAAAATTTCAGGCTGTCTATATAAATTTACACAATTAATGCTGTTATATTGGTGTTCAGCTACTTAAAAAGCAGCTATTTCTACTGTAGGCCTTTCTATTGTATTTCCAAAGAGAAATTTGTCAGCTTTTTGCATGTGACATGAGTTTCTATGCTCTAGGCTTAAGTTTTTAATTTAATTTTTCCCTTTCCTTTAAATTTCAAGGTACTTTTTAACTGCAGTAAGGATATGGCTACAGTGCACTTCAGTCAGCCATCCACTTTGAAAAAGTGGAAAGCTAAGCCTAGAGCAAGAATATCAAATTTCATTTAAACTTTCTGAGTACTAGACTGAAATGGGAAGAATAGCTGTAGGCTGTAACTGGTGTAACCTTTGCACGGAAAAGTGCAAAGGCAGAGCTCAGCTAATTAGTAGCTAACAGCCCATAAAATGGAGACACACAAGTAAACTGGAGTTTCCCTAAAACAACATGAATAAACCTAGTGTCTTTAAGTGGTTAGAAAACTGCTGAAGCTGTGTCTGGTGTAGGCTGCCTTCAGTTAAAACTGAATGGAAATGACTCCTAATGACTCCTAATTAAATATAATCACCACAAGACCCTTTCAACCTATTTTCTCCTGTATAATAATGGCTTTTCATTTCAAACTCATTTAGTTTGAATGATCTTGTCACACCTTCTGGAAGTAATTCAAACACTTTCAGCACTAGTTGGAAGAAACCTATGAAAACTCTTCTTCAGACATTGTTCTACAGATGAGAAAATATTCGCTGTGGTTAAGCCTTTGAAGTGATTCAAACTTTTGAATTATTCTTGTCTGACTAGAGAGCACTCTATATTAGCAGAATGACATTTAGCTGAAATTGTATTATCCCATGATTTCCACTGGTGTAACTCCATGTGGAAGCTATTTTTTAGAAAAGTAATCACACAATTGTAACTGATTGGCCACATTCTCTGATTAGATGGGAATTGTTGAAGCTCAAGTTAATGCTAATCAGGGCTCTAATCAAAGTTTCTCTTAATTACAACGCCCACTACTCAATCTATCTCTAACGCAATGTTTTGATCAACAAAGTATTTATTGCTCTTGCTTTCAATTAAGTGCATGTAGGCCAGACATATTTTTCATTTCTTCATTCTTCTTCCTTTTCAAACTCCTAGCTATGCAGCTGGAATTTTCTAGCAAAATGGCTTAAACAGAAATCTTAGGGAAAAGCACAAAAGTGAAACACTGATACACTGAGAAGAATATATACTACTTTTTAATGAATTTCAGATTATATGAAATGTACCGTGAAAGGGAAGTTATATGAAAAGATAAAATTAGAGCCTTCAATAAAGAAAGTCTGAGTAATTTACTAATAGTATGAAACTACTTGTGCAGTACAAGCCTGCTGAACAGGAAAGACACATTTAAATTACATATAAATTTTAGAGAATTGATTCTAATTTTATATTGAGCATGCCTGAAGTTGGTTAAGGATTAATTTCACTATGTCCCTGTAAACTTAAAGTTACTTGGTGGTGTGACTGCAGTAAAGTTGTGAGCAAAAAAACACTGTGTTAAACAACTTTCATCAAGAAAAAAGATACAGGATTGTATGAGCTTCAAAACTGAGGTACTCCATTGCCCATGTATCTTCACTGGATTCCAGAGACTTGCTTGAGATTTCAAATCAGGAATGACTGTATCAAATGTCCAAATGTCCAATTTTCTTGTGGTACTTTGTGTCTTCATACCTGTTTTATATTAAATCTCACTAAATTTCCTTAAAGTTAGAAGTCCATCTCTGGATAGAGAGGAAGAAAGACTAGAACAGTTACTCTGACGTGTGCTTCAGAATTTCAGGGAAAAGAGTAACTCACAAGGGAACAGTGCAAGTTACAGACCCTTTCCTGGCTGCATAAACTTGACACGTGTAACAGCTGAGTGCTGGTACCCTGCCAAGTTCTGTGCTGCTGTACATTTACATAAAAAAATCCCAGCTAAATTGCCATTACCTCTGAGCCTCTGATCTCAGGAGTTACAACGACAGGGAACAACCCAGTTTTTGTGAGGGTGAACATTTGCTGGAACCACACTATTTTACCCACTGGCATTGCTCATGGGTTAGCAATATCACAGAGAAATCTCTTCCAGAATTCTCTGGTGTTCTATGGACTGCTCCACAGAGCCCAGAGGAAGACCACTAACCTTGGTAGGAGGATTAAGCAGAGACAAGGCTTTCTAGAAAAGGCTGCAGGTGGGACACATCATCTTCAGCATCAACTCTCAGCTGGGCAACAACAGGCATCAGGTAATTAGGCACCTGGTAACTTTTTCTGTCACAGACAGACACTACCACCAGCCCACATTCTGTTCCAGAACTTGTGATGTAAAGTCACTTTCTTCTGAATTGCTTTTTTTAATATTGTCTTATATTTAGCTTAGTTGGTTTAATGTGTAGCTTCAAAAAAAAGCCAAAACCCCCCCCCCAAAAAAACCCCAGCTGTTGCCTTTTTATTATTTAGCAAATGATGATATTTTGTATCAAATTAATTTATGAAGATTTCTGTTCCAAGTCCTTCAAAACCACTTCTGCTTGTGTCTCCTGATAAAATCAAAGTACAGTTGAATAATATTGTCCTGAAACTTTCAGTAACTTCAGCTTTTATCTTTCTCATGCAGCAGATGACTTATGGCCCATTATTTGTTAGTCTGTTCCGTGATGTTTCAATAGTTTCCTTAGAAGGTGGCAATGGCTACAAACAATTTTTTTTTTTTTTTTTAATGTGTCGCATGCTCAAGTATTTGACTTTGTAGCATGTAAATGAAGTAACCACAAGGTCAGTCTAACTAACTTTCAGCAATCTTTGGCCCTGGATATAAAACTCAAACACAAGAAACAAATCAGTGTCTTCAGAAATTAGAAGTCAGGGTTCAAAGTTAAGACTTTGTCAGAAAATGGGCCACTCAGTTTAAACAAGTAGTGTAACCTTAACTGTTTTAGGCAAATTACATTTCAGGTGATAGGATCTGTAAGAGTAGAATTCAGTAAGACAGGCTTGTTTTAGAAAAACAGTACACTAACTTGAAAATTATCAAGAATCCAAGAAACTATACTAAAGACAAGGAGAGAGCTATCCCATTTTTTCTTCTACAAAACAGGGATCATGCATTTAATTTCTCTGATGAAGCCAACAGAAAATTTACTAATTTCATTTCAGAGCCTCAAATCAATCCAAGCAATTTTTATTTCTTAACAGCACAAAATTTCTGGCTGAAACACAGCTGAATTTCAATAGAAAGGCACACACATTAATTCAACCAGAAGTATGCAAGACAGAATATCCTTCAATGTTCAGTTCTAAGACACCATGAGCTTGAAAAATTTCCTTTTTGCTGCCTTATTTTTCTTATTGTTACACACCTGAATGTACTTGCCTTTGGAAAAATGTAAAGTAAGTAAATTTAATTTTTAATTTAAATTTAAGCAAGTCTATAGCAATGCAAACATTAAAGAAAAGTTGGAGAGCAAGTACATTTGCATAACTAAGTAAGACATATCAGCTTACTCCAGCTGTCATTTCTTCTAGCGGTAAGGCATTTGTTTTGGGTTTTTTAGTTTGTTGGGGTTTTTTTTTATTTATTCTGTTGTGATGTTTTGCTTTTGTTTGGTGTTTTTGTTTTTGGTTTTTTTTTAAATCAAAACTTTACTCCTGGAATTAGACAAAACGTAATTTATTGCCTGAAAGCTTTCACAGTGATTTGTATTTCACAAGATGAATAGACAGTTTCATAAAGAAAAACAAAGTTGTGGGAAAAAAACCAAAAGCAGTAATTTTTGTCCTGGGAACAAATGACAGCTTTCCCTAGGTGCCTTGTGATGTAAATGTGCTTCCTTCAGGACACTCCGGCAAGAACTTTGGATGCAATCCTTGGGCTCAACTTGTGCTTCTGCCACCATTCCTGCGCAGCACTTAAAGCTGCCTGCAGGAGAACACGGGGTCTCTTCTGGCAGCTGTTAATTACACAGACATGAGCATAATATCTTCCTTGTAGGCAGCTGAACCCATGGCAGCAGAAAACATTACAGTAAGAGTTATTTATGAATACAGACTCTGCCTCCAAAGCTCAACAGAAAAAACAGTGACTTCAGCCACTTTCTCCACATCCTGTGACACTGAAGAATTTTAAGCTTGTGAGCTTTGTTTATGCAGGAAAAAGACTCACATAACAGACACCTGAACCTCCTTGTCTCTCATTATAGAACTTTAAAGTTTGCACTTTGAAATTGCATAATTTTAATCAACAGTATGCAGCATAACGTGGTTTAACTATGATAAAAGGCTGAGCTAGTAAAAGAGCTGGCTGATTAAATGTGAAGCAGAACCGAGTTAAATATTATGAGTTATGTTCAACAACTGTTCTAATGAAAGCTAGAGAGAAAAAATTGGTGGCTTTGGTTTTTATTTCTCTCCCTCTAGGATCTTCAAGTTCACACAAAATAAAACATCACTGTTCATTTAACCACAGTATACTGCATAGGGCTAAAACATTTGTTCTATAGTTTTAACATTTAAACAGTTTAGAATTACATCTACAGATGACTGGTTGTGCAATATCCCCATCTTAAACAGTTCTGGTCAAGTAAACACTGTCTTCTTTGATAAGAGCTTTACAAGCTTTACTGGCATCTAGTTCTTTCCGGGATGATAAAAGTAAAAATCTGGCTCAATGTACTTTTAAAAAAGGGAAATCAGGAGTGCTCTAGATATTTTAAAGTCTCTTAAATACTTAGTGTGATTTTCATTTATCCCCAGAGTTTCACAAGAGCTTGTCATTTATCCCCAGTATTTCACAAGACCTTCTTTCCTATTTTTTTCTTTTTTGTCACAGACTGCTCTATTAGAATGAATTTGTTAGAAGTCTCTATTAGAGAAGCTAGCAACAAAACACTGAAAATGAGATTGTATCTCAAATACTTTTAACATTTACTTACCATCACAATAAGAAAGTATCGTTCAGTAATGTGCAATATCCACCTTCAGCTACTTGAGCAATCTGAAGGAAGTACTATTTTTTAACTCTGCAGGGAAGCTTGAAAGTGGCTGAAAGTATTTTCCATTTTTCTTTAATTCACAGGAAGCAGCAAAACATTTTAAAAACGTTTATTCAGGTATCTCTTCTAGAGATACCTGTGGTATATTTGATGCACATCTTCCCTCATTACTTCAAACACACTTAAACTTGGAGGTAATTTAGAACAAGACATAAGAGCACTTGCAAAAAATAAAAGCAAGAGAACAGTATTAAAAATTTTAGGCAGGATAAATAGAAAAATATTCTCTCCTCCTTTCACTACAAATAGTTTCAGCATAATACACTTCAAAAAGCAAAATAATCAAGCAACAAAGTCCAAGTGGATTTCTAAAGCAAACCTGACTTAAGCAACCATTTCAGCTGTGTTAACATTTCAGGGATTGGGCCCACAGCAATAGAGAAGACAAAGCCTTCCTGAGCCAGATTGTCTCAGGTTATTTTGCACCTCACTTAGAGGGATAGAGGAAGGTAGGGAAAAATTTTTACCAAAATTAAAAATCAAACCTTGTAATGCTGTTTCCCATGAGGGTAAAAAATGGTCCCACTCTACAGCAGCATCTCCATTGATGCCTGCCAGCCAGTACTGACTGTCAGTATTAGCTGCATGAAGGAACATATATCCAGGGAGATTTGGGGAAATGTTAGCAGTGGAGTCCTGCTGTCCCACAAGGACCTTTCCGTATTCCAGAGATACAAGGCACTTGCTGGGAAGGCCTGAGATGAAACCTGTGAGTTTAGAAGATGGTCCTCTGCCCATTCAGTGATAAAGGTGTGCCACACTTTCTCTGTGATAATTCCAGAAAGGAGCTTTGATTTAAAATGTGACATCTTCTGGCTACATGAAGATTATTCCTTTGCACAGCATGTTTCACCCTGTCATTTATATGCTATACTGTGATACCCTAAGTGAGATATTTTTACAGTTGCGAAGATATGTTTTGAAAACAACATAGACAATGCAAGTTATAGTTTTTCATACTGAGTTAAAAAAGCTAATCGGAGTCTTCATCATCAAGGTACTCCTCTGCATTACTCAATGTTCGGACTGTACCTGGAAAGAAACAAAATTTAAAAAGGGTACTAAAAATACCAGGCACACCTGTAACAAGACTGACATAATTCAGAAAAGTGATAACCATGTTATCTTAGATTTCTGGAACAAGAAAAATGAGTAAGTTTAAAATGAACCTGCTCGACTGTTTTGAGAAAAGAAATCTAAGTGAAAAAAATCATGTTTCTCTTTTTTAGGAGGAGAAGCAAGAAAGGGAGAAGAGGAAGAAAAGAAATTGTAGAGCCCTGTGCTCAAGGGGCCAGACTTCAAGAAAGTACAAATTACATTTCCTCTGTACATTTCTTCTGCTCCCTTGTTTAGCAGCACAACTGACACAATATTTTTGCACTTCTATGACATGATTTTAGTAATTTCTTTTTTTTAAAATTCAGCAATTCAGCAATTGACAATTGAATATCTGTCTATACATGTAAATATATGTCTATACATAAATCACATAAATCTGAATATTGAAGTGGAGACAAAGTAAGCTTCCTCCAATAAAATAGTTTTAGAGATGGACTATGAAAGAAGCCTTATGTAAACAGGAACAAGGAAGAGAAGACTGCTGATAGAGAACTGAATCTCTGCAAAAGAACGATGATTCACTTCCACACACTGGAAATACTTAAATGGAGACTCAAGAGACACAAAAATTAAAGTAGTAAAAGTAACCAAGAAAATATAAAATGCAAGAAAAGTATACAGATCAGTGGTGTCAGAGATATTATAAAAGGCCAAGCTGAGACAGAAAAACAAACCAGGGATGCTAATACTGGAACCACAGTTAGACTGAGAGTATCAGCAGTTATGTCAAGGCAAGCAAAAAAAGACAGGGTGTGAAATTACCAGAGACTGGTGATAGATGAGGTGACTAAGGAAAAAAAAAATCAATCATTCATTGAAACGAAATTAATTTTAAGGGAGTGAAGCAGTAGATTAGTTACGTAGATTACTTAGTATCAGGAAATAAAACATTAGTATAACTATTGCGACATCAGAACACAGAAAACACCTGTACCAGGTGCCTACAATCAACATGCAAAGATGAGCCAACTGTTCCTAACAAGGATCAAGCAACTTTAGAAAAAAATTATGTATCATATACAATTATATATTTTTATATATATACATTCATTCATTATTACATATATAATATTTATACATACATATATACACACATACACACTTCTGCCCTTTTTTACAACTGCTTTCTTAAGAACCCAGACTGGGAGAAATAATTTGCCAGTTTTCTTGGAAATCCTGATTTTACCTCTACCAAAGAGCAGTACAATATTTTTGCGGCAACTGCTCTTCCTGGCTTTCTCAAGCTGTAGTCAGCTATTCCTGCATTTAATGACATAACTTCTAGGCTCTTACAGGTTAGCATTCCCACTGTTCTCACTGGTCCTGTGATGATGCAATTGCTGTACTGCAAATTCCACCAAAACCAATTGTGACCCTGCCTGTGTCTTTAAGTAATTTCTTGTTTCACTTACAGTTTCCACCCTAACTTCAGCCTCCTGAAAGCTACCAGCAAAAGCAGTTACACAATACTGAACAATTCAGTCTTTGTTCAGCTTTTTAAAATAGTCTCTTTAACTGTTTTGGACATGGACACTATACTATTAGGAGAGATGAACACAGTGGGAAGCAGTGAGACTATTTTGATTAGCACCTGAGAGCGCTCTTTCTTTATTTCTTTGTTAGACAGTCAGTCAGAGACACATAGAAATAAGAAATAAAAGAAAAATTAGCAGTAAGAAAAGGACGATCATGTGTTGGTGCCTATTTGGCTTATATTTGAATGAACAGACAAACATATGGACAAAGACAGCACATTGTTTTATTCTTGTACCCTGTCCCTTGTGATATGCTATTTTTAAAATAGTTTCCATCCTTACTTACATTCTGTCTGAAGGGCCTGTCTTCTATTTTCACCTTATCCCTTACTATTTTCACACCTTCTGAACTCTGTTGCCTCTTGCTGACACAAGGTGGCATATGAAACCATGTTCATGTCATAGCTCTACCAAACACAATTCTTAGCCATGTATCTCCTAAACAGGAGATATTTAGGTATTTACAGCTATCAGTACATTGGTATTTGGCTAAAATATTAATTCTCCAAAAGTAAAACGATCAGGAAAAATCAGAAATACCTGCACTCTGTTTCTTCTTGAGCAAGGAAGCACAAGCTGCGTTTGTTGCCATATCTAAAGCCAGTTTCTTCTCATTGTTTTTCAGATCTGTTCTTGCCCCTTCACGAAGAAAATTTTCATCATGAATCATGATCCCAGTTATTTCTCAACGAATGTCATTATAATATGAATTTCACCAATGTGGGTAGAACAGTAATGGACAAGGGAATCTGAGCTACTGACTGCTCTGAAGCATTCCAAAAGCTATGGATGTTTTTGCATAAGCTACAGTTGATTACGGAACTTGCTGGCTGCTCTTCATCTTTTAAGAAGCAGATGTAATTGCTGTTAAGTGCCTAATTTTGTCTGTAAAGCAGTTTGAAATTATCTTGAGCAGGTGAGATGTCTACCTTCCAAATAGCTGCCAGAATTTTCTGCAAGACTTTTCCTGCAAGTCAGCCAGGTGAGGTGGCTAATGACTATACCTGAATTATATGGAAACACTTAAGAAATACAAATTAAAAAACATTCAGGAATCTAGTCTGCACACAGATTGTTGAAACCTTAGTGAAGATCTTTACCCTTTTCCAGCAGCATCTCTACAATATCTGCATAACCTTTCCATGCAGCAGCATGCAAAGCTGTGTCTCCCAATTTGTTCTGTGGAGTTAGAGGGAAAAGCAACAGGATTAAAATGCAGCAAAAAACTTTCAGCTTCTACCAAGGGTGAGTAGCACCACACCTCAACTCTAAGGCTCTATTGGTTCAACCTACCTGTTGGTTTAACTCTAGGTTTGCCTGGGTAAGCAGGACATCTACTACATCTGCAGAAAACAGGGAGAGATGGTAAGAGAAGAATTTAGTGGAAAGGTATTATGCTATTTTTGCATTCATTAAGTTAAGATTCAATGAAAGACCAATCAAATCAGTTAATAAAAATCTGCAAGTCAGACTGCATTGGGAAAACAACAATTAGTCACAAAAAAATGCTTCTGCATGAAATAGCCCAAATAATACCACAGTTCTTTTTGATCTGTCCTTCTTCCACTCTGCCTTTAAGTTACACTAAATGAGCATGCCCACTTCAACAGCAACAACAAAACACACAGCACTTGATGGAGCTGAACATCCCTCCTAGCCTGATTTTTATTTTTAAAAAAGTAGAATTACATTGAAAAAACCCTGGCTTTATTATTTATGCAATTTTATCAATCAGCTTAACAAACATAGCAAGAAAACCAGAGAACAGTAATTTCAAATTAATGCTCTGATACCTTTATGGCCTCCATGGCATGCCCAATACAGAGCTGTGTTTCCAGCTTTGTCTAAGCCATTGACACCAACTCGATTATCCAAACACTCTCTCAACCAGCTCAGGTTGCCTGAAAGACAAAATCAGTTTTGATAATCTTTTTTTTTCTTTGGAAAGTTAAAAAAACCATTACAGGTAAATAGTCCTTTCTAAATGGTGTAAGTCCCCCAATGAACTTCTGAAGAGAGGAAGCAATTAGCAGCAACATTTATAATTCATTGAACAACAATCAGTCATACCAAATCATAGCAGAGTAATACTAAGTCATACCAAATACCTTTTCTTTCATTCCCAGAAGACCTTTATATCCCTATGTAGTTAAATGGATGGTACCACATTTTTTCTGTTTATAGACAGAGTGGCAATTCTACCAGGCAGTATCTCACCTTTTCAAAGCCATAAAACTTACCAGATAACTTGCTCAAGAAACAAGACAACCAAAACAGGCAGAACATCTTCATTAAAATGTATTTTTATTATCATTATAGTAGAAAACAAGCAAATAAATCATCCTTTAATATCGCACAACTAAAACACCAAACATACCTCGCTTGGCCGCTTCATGCAGTGGATTATCAATAGACTCTGCTTGCTCTGCCACTGAAATGAAAGAGTAAATTCTAACTACTTCTGAAATATGTACTTGACACCTGTGTGGAAACAAAACATATTTGATTCTAAAATGAAAAGAGATTTGTGAGTGACAGACTAGTGAGATGCACTTTAACTTCCAGTGTATGGGAAACTAATTCAGACAAAACCTTGTGAAAACTTCAAACAGCACCACATGGCACAAATGTTCCTAGTACTTTTTGTTATTAAGGTCTGCAAAACTTCTGTTCTGCTTCTACATGGAATTTTTGCAAATGTGTGGACAGAGACACCCTTCTACCCTGATCTAAAATTGAAGCTTTACAAATAATCTCAATGGAACATGAATTAATAGATTGTTTGGTTTATTTTAAATAAAACACACTTCTAGAAAAAGATTTCAATGTAGATATGCAGCATGTATAAACTAGTCTTCTTGCTTATTAACAGTGCATGACCTCTGATCACTGGCAGACATCAAGACTAGAGTCAGTTTGGAAGTCACAAACTAAAGTGAAATCAGAAACCTCAATGACTACATCACAGATAATAAGTCACTTTGGCAGCTGTGACGCAATCTGTCATGAGACCCTGCTACTCTGCCTACAATTCCTGGCAGGACTTGGAAGAATTGTGTTGTGTTGTCTGTACTCATGGCTTTAAAAAGTGATTTTAGTTGAATCTGAAAAAGCAGTTTCTATTCAGTCCAAACACATATGGGATATTTAATGTGGCGAAAACCCCAAGAAACAAATGTTTTCTGTGGCAGAATATATTCACTAAAAAACAACAAAAGGCAAACAAAACTCCATTCTTTAGACCCAGGTGTTCTTCCCCTCAAAACTGAGAGTATCTCAATATCTGTTCAGTTCATATCCAGAAACATGAACACTAAGCAAACTCAAGCTGTCCCTAGGTTATAAAACACAAGACAGCTTGTTCACTGCTGATGTACAGTGGTAAACTGACACTGCAGATGAATGTATTCTGAAATATATGGTGGAGTACTGTTAAGTATTAATATTGTGGCCTCTTTTTGAAAAGACATATTTCTGTTTAGTGATTTCCTTTGATTGTGAATGATCTTACCAAATAAAAATATTCTAGACTTTACCATAATTGCTTGGAATTAGTCCAGTTCTCCCTTTGCAAGTTCCTTTCCACCAATTTGTATCACTCTGCAGAGAAAAGGGAAAATATTTTAGGCTGTATTGCATCTCAGAAGTATTCAGTTTGTGTGGGAAGTCTTAGACTCACCATGTCTGAGATGTAAATGATATCTCCTTCTTCAAAGTACAGTTCATCTGGCTAAAAAAGGAAATAAATATATCTGAATGCATGTATGTAAGAAAAACAAATTCCTGAATAAATCAGAACACATTCACCTCCTCACTCAAAAGAATGGTAACTCAAATTCTCTGTCACCTAGACAACAGAAGCACTGTGCAAAGGAAACAGTGAAATGTATCTTATGTTAACTTCATCCCCTTTTTCGTTGGTCCCAGTTCTCCAGATCTCTCAGGTCTCAACTATCATTGCTGTCTTTCCAAGAAAAAACAAATTATTCTACGATTTCTGATCTTTGATTGCATGTAACAGAAGGAAGCACGCTTCTTTTAAACTGAATTGTTCTTACAAGAGACTGATGATTAATCAAACAGTTTTATTCACATTAAGGATGAATGACTTAATATCCTTCAACAGTTTTTGAATATCCTTACAACAAAAAATTTGTACAGTAAGTCTAATATGACAATAACAGCAGAACTGGAGAAATATTACAGACAAGGTTAAAAATAAGATTTTCAAACCACTGAAGTCTATATGTACTTACTGTTCTGGGCTCAAACGTATACAGGGCCCTGAATACTTTAACCTGCCCTAAAAAAAAAAAAAAAAAAAAAAAAAAAAAAATAAAAAAAAAAAAACAGTAACATACCTTTAAATGCAACCCTTAAATCCAAAAAAAATCCTTTCCTTTAAAATTAATGCTTTGTTGTGAAATAAACTTGTGC
>CM031878.1:58162251-58206158 GCA_018697195.1 Certhia americana
AAAAAAAAAAAAAAAAAAAAAAAAAAAAAATTAAAAAGCAAATACCAGTACCATACCTTTAAATGCAGCCCTTAAATCCAAATACATTCCTTTCCTTCAAACTTAATGCTTGTTGCTGAATGAACTTGTGCTATGCCTCTATCAAAGAAAATCATGATGTAAAAGACTCAGCAGCCTGAGTTAAAAAACCCTGCAGCATGGGTTATGAAAGGAAACTGGCCACCTAACCAGTTAAATGTAAGTAGCCTCTTCTGCACACTTAATATGGTCTTTACAGCTCACCAGGTAACAGAAGTGTTGTCATTGATTTCTGAGGAAAAGAGTAACTGCACCCATATATACCCCTCTCCCCACTCATACATACTGTACGTACTTCTATTACTAACATCAAATCTATCAAATGACAAAGAATTAAGGAAAGAAGAAAGAAACAAACCAGTGACCAATGTCACCAACATGTTCTTACACTTACTTGCAGTCATTATCAGGAAAATAATGCAGTAATACATAAAGAAAAATGACAAATGGTCACAAAGTCCCATTTAATGTACAACTTATGTCCTGTTCTATTCAGGTGCTTAAAATTAGGCATAGGGTTTGCAATTTCAGTAAGTGGTTAACAGATGTTTTAATAGGGCACTTTGGAAGAGACTGTCAGCAGCATTCAAGCCAAGAAAAAATAACCTTAATGCAGAGAGGTTAAAACTGAATTCCATAAACTGCAAAAAAAAAAAAAAAAAAAAAAAGAAAAATGTATTTTTAAAGACAAATGTACATTACCTAATTTAATTAGACAACCTGCTGGAGTCCATTGGACTTACTGGAGGAATATATTATGCAGACTGTTCTGCATTGTTTACTTTTAGGTATCTGAAGTCTTAAGCACATAGGTTTATTTACTTTTAAATGTTCTAAGCCTGCAAGTGTATGTTACACACAGGTTCTTACACTATATGTGTTTATACAGATTAACTTGTGACTGAAGCAGTGTTTGATCCATCAGGAGAACGTGTTACTTAGGTCACACTAGGTCCAGGCTATTTTGTGTACTCAGAGTAACTGATGAACTTACTACCAAAGGCTATTCTGTACAACTAAGTGTACACACCCAACGTTTTGTGTCACTTATTAAGTAGAGCTAAGACAGAGTAGGTCTCAAGAATAAGCCTTTACATTTTTAATTAAGAACCATCATCTCTAGATTTTTTTTCTCTTTTTTTTCCTGCTAGATGTAGTCCTTATTACCCCAGTATCTAAAATCCTACCCACAAAAGCGATCATTTTAGATCTTAACTTTAGAAAGTTAATTAAGGGCTTTAGAAATTACATTCTGTAGGTGAATATGCTGACCACCTTGAGAAAGAAGAATGGTACCCAACTACCACTTTGCAGCATCCCTTGGAGTGGCTCTTAAATATTATTTTCAAATGCCTCTGGATATTCCCTAGCAACAGCAATGCCAAGGCAAACTTGCCAAGGCTTAACTACTAAGCAAAACATTTCTGTAGTTCTCTATTATCAGTCTTTTTTGTGACTAAGTGTATGTAACACTACAAACATAAAATGAATCTCTGAAAACACACTGCCAAGTGCATGTAGATACTGTACTTACATTTTTCCCAATATACAATTGCTCTTCCCAGTTCCTAATTTTTAATAACAGAAATTCAATGTGGCTTTATTGGTTGGTTCTCTCTTTCATGCAGCAGCCATTTCCTAGACATAAAAAGTCCAACACTTCTCAAACCTTTGCCCCAGAAACAAAATACTTCCAACTGTGGCAACTGCTAAGAAGAATGAAACCTGAGTGAAGTTTTACCACCTACACAGAGATGATGAACAAGGACAGCACACAGTAATGCATTCTGGACCAAAGAGTTTCAGCATGAAACATGAACTGCAGTTATGGAGAAGCCAAGCAACAACAACAAAAAATAAAGAAAAAAAAAAAGAAAAGAAAAAAGAACAAGAGATGACATAACAGGATGGAAGACAGCAGTACTGACTTTTCTCCTTGGCTTTCTCACACAGAAGACACAAAAACACAAGACAGAAATGTACACTAACAATCATGGAGACTGACTGCAACTACCACGCACCAATTTTCAGTGCTTACTGTAAGTAAGAGGAGGAAATAGACAACAAAAGGGAAGATCAAGAAATATTGAAAGGGGAAATGAGAAGATGGCAGAAGACAGGGAAAAGGAGGAAATATGAATTTGTGTGTTGCATGTGTCTTTCATACGAATGCACTGCATATGTGCCAACAGATTTCCTAAAGCTATTGTACCTCCAGAGACAAAGAAGACTGGAAATACTGATGCTGATTACAGTACAGCTGATGTGTTGTTTAAACAAAAGGCAATTCACCGTTCATTTCTTTGTGGTTTTTTTTTTTTTTTAATTCTATAAACCTGAAACAGGGAGTTACTTCCCCAAACATCCAACTGTGGTGTTGCAGACAGACCAACACATGCTAAAACATTCTTCTGTGATGAAATACCAAGTACAGATCTGCATCTATAGAACTACACATCTGGTTAATGTAAATTCCATAGTACTTTATACTGAAGTCAAACACTACTCATTAATGGCATCAATCCTTTAAAAATGTCTTGATGAAGAGATACTAAGCCTATTTACTTTGCATCATTCAAGAGCTTAGAGCAGCGGGACTTTAGGATTTGTAATAGATATTTTGGTACTAAATTCTAGTGCAAGTATTCAGTCTAGAAAATTAAAATAACAAAATGTTAGCATGCAAAGGGCACATTAGACTTGAATCCCAGTTCTGCAAACACAGAGAAATTGCATTTCATTAGGCACATGGGTACCTGTAATCACTGGAGGTACTTTTATCCAGCAATATCGATCTTTAGGCATGCAGACAGAGCTTGCATTGGCAATAATTTTTGCTTTGGAAGACAGAAAAATTTAGAAAGTACCTGAGGTCTTCCTCTGCTCCCATTTAATACCATCTCTCAAGTACAAACCATGTTTCAAGATTTCTGTAGGACAGTGAACCAGTAATTAGCACCAATTTGAACTTGACTGACTGTACTACCCCACCACATACTTTTAAAGGACAAAGTAACTAGAACATATGTACTGTTTTAAAATTTAGAGACACCAGGCACACATAAATTATTTTATACTCAGCATGATTAATGAGAGGAGTTTCCCTTTCAAAAGCAAAGTACATGGAGACACCAGGCAGTGATATGTGCCACAACAAATCTTTTTCTAAGCACAGGAACAGATTTAAAGGGTTCTTCTTTTCAGTCCTGTTTTACCTGGTCTGCTCGGTGAGTTTAGGGAAAGGCTGTTTGAGTAATTTAGAGCAGTGTACAGGAGAAACAACAAAAATCTTCAATAACAAACCTTTACATACAAACTTTCAGTACATTATGGTAGAATTAGGTACTTGGCAAATTTTAAAGCAAAATCCAGACAAACTAAGGCACTTCAGAAACTTTAACTTAGCCAGCTTTAACTTAACCAGATACAGGACATTTACTAAGGCCGTGACTGGAATTTTTTTGTCTGGTTTACAAAATATTTCCAGAAGTTAGGAGAAGAAAGACAGAAATAAAGAAAGAAAGACCGGATAAGAATAGAAGGATATCACCATCCATGGACCCAGGAGATAAGACTAGCAATTTTGATGTTCCTGCGATGTCCACATCAAAGCGATAGTCACAACCTTGATCCATAGGAAAATCCCAAGAAGCACAAAGTTAAATGTATTGATATATGCCCAGGTTCAGGTGGGAATGCCCAGGTACCTTTGCGGGGGGGGGAGCAGAAACTAACACTCTCTGGTATAACAGTGGGGATTATCTGCAGTCCTCTGGTGGAAGGCCTCAGGTATTGGTCTGGGGTTGGGGTTTAGGATGGTTTTTATGGCACCTTCTAAGACAGGATAGCTGCCTTTCAAGTCTTCATAGTTGAGCTGGTTACACCCTGCGAGCAGGGATGTACACCCTCTGGCTTAGTGGGAATGTCTGATACTTCCCCACAGAAGGGAGCTTTCACACCTGGTATTTCACATCAGTTGAGTAAGGGAAGACATGAGTGAAGACTTCTTATAGGCCTCTTCCCTTATCTGGCTCAAACCCCAGCTTCCTGATAAACATGGGTTGGTTTGTTGTGGTCATGATTGCGTCATCATCTGGTGCTCACGCTCTCTCCACCTGGACTGTTATCTTCCATATCATCAGCAAAGAACACCCTGCTTTTGCAAATTTGAGACGTTTAGCAGTAATATTTCAGTCTCACAAACCCCAGACTTTAGTCATGAGACTGTCTTCTCCCTTAGGGAATTTGCATTAAACATCTGCAAAATAACTATTTGACAAGCAAAAGAGGTAACTTAGTATACATACTAAATAGATACAAGTACTCTTAGCATGCAAACTTCCTACGTCACAACTTGCCAAACCCTCCCTTCAGCAACGCACCATGGTAAAGGTGTCAAACTTACTATTCTCTGTAACTAGCAACATAAAACTAACCTCAGGTTGGGCTGAGTCCACACCATTTAATTTATTTTGAATAACTTACCTATAAACTTCTCCAGCTTTTCTGAGGAAGAAAAACATGCAACTCATAATTCTAAGACGATCCTTTCCCTGCTAAGTGCATAAAAGCAATGAAATGGAGAAACTGAACCGTAATGACAGCTTAAAAATGACAGCTTCTGATAGGTACTGAAGAGAGACACCTGCTGTGCTTCATAATGCTAAGTAATAAAAAGACCTCACAAAACCAAAACACCATTTTCTAAAAAGACTGTAAGATTTTTGGGTTTTTGTTTTCTTCTTACAGCTTTGAAGTTTATTTTTAATCACTTGCAGTATCATTAACAGATGATTGCTTCCAAAGAAGTGCTAAGTAGGGAGCACAGCAACAAGGAGTTACTGTTTCTCTCACAGTGACTTTTTTTTTTCCCACTTCCTTTCTTTTTACTCTAGCTTCTCTAAACTGCCACAGACATTAGCATTAAAATCCCCTTTACCACCAAAACATTCTCCATTCTCTCTTATTTGCTTTCAACCCCCCTAATGAAAAGCTAAAAAAGAAAAAACCCCAAAAAACTGGCCTACAACTGCATAGCATTACTTACTTAGGTATTTGTGTTAGGTTGAAATTTCTGCACCAAAGGAAAGACAATGAAATTTCATTAGCTGTCAATTAATATTACATCCTTAAACAAAAAAACATCCCAACACAGTCCTTGGTTCAAGACACACATATTTTAAACAAAATTATGATGGCAGTAAGTCAATATTCACAGGAGCTACCAAGGCTTGGCCCCACTGGACTGAGGTCAGTCTTTTGTTAGCATCTGCCATAGAGAGCCATAATCAAATCTCACTGACTCGAACGAGATGCTACTAATCAGATATTGATCTGATACAGTATCTTTTCATTAGCTATATTAAGGCTGAGTAGCTCAAGACTACTGTAAAAATCACAGTAACTAACTCAAGATGAAGCTACCCACTATGTATCACAAAGGGCTGTCAGTGCCTACAGTACAGAGGGATAATCTCTGTCCTGCAGAAAATCAGAATTGACTGTGGTAATCTACAGTTAGCTAAAAAACCACAAGTCTATCAGCCTCTTAGTTGGTTCAAGCTAATCCCGGGCTCTCATCAGCCACTTTTCTCCTTGCTGCCATAATGCTGCACAGAAACAGTTCAGAATCAGTTACTCTAGCACCAACTTGATTGAAAACAACTAATTTGAACCCCTTCCTGTAACAGATGGCCAAAAAAGAGAAAATATGCAAAGTGTTCCTATACCTGACAAATACATTCAGTGAAGAAATTTTCCTTAACATCCAACCTAAACTTCCACAGCACAACTTGAGGTATTTTCTCTTGTCCTATCACTTGTTACATGGGACAAGAAACAAGCACCCACCTGGCTAGAACCTCCCTTCAGATAGTCAAACACAGCAATAAGGTCTCCCTGAGCATCCTTTCCTCGAGATAAACACCCCCAGCTCCCTCAACAATTCCTCACACCACCTACTCTCCAGAAACTTCACCAGCTCTGCTGCCCTTCTCTGGACTCTCTCCAGCACCTCAATGCCTTTTTTTGTAGCGAGGGGCCCAGATCTGGACACAAGACTTGAGGTGCAGCCTCACCAACACCCAATACAGGGGCACAGTTACTGTCTGCTGACCACAACATTTTTCATGCAGGCCACGATGCCAGTGGCCTTCTTGGCTACCTGGGCTGGCTCATGCTCAGGCAGCTGTGGAACAGCATCTCCAGCTCCTTTTCCTCTGGGAAGCTTTGTAGCCTCTCTGCCCCAAGCCTTGTATTTGGAACTGGAAAACAAGGTGCTTTGTACACAGGCTTCCAAACAGGTACATAAGTAGTAGAAATACTTTTCAAAGGAGTGCTGTTTGTACTTTGGCATTTTGCTCACAGACATGGCAGACTTCAACATAGCATTTAAGGATTGCCACAACTGACACAGAAAAAGGAGGAGTCCCCAGTGTTTAGAGAACCATCTTCAACTTCTAAGTAATGCTTATTAGAAAGGGGAAGTGAACACAGAATACATGCTGGGGAGCGGGGGAAGGGCATATGAAAAAAAATGCCAGCAGCGCCAGGAATTTGTTTAGGAACATATTATAAAGAATGCAAAGGACAGAAAGGACAGCCTAGATGACAAACTAGGGTATTCAGGAACAATCATGGACTGCACTAATCAGTATCTGGAATGCAAGGAACAAACACCATTTTGTTACAGAAAATCAGAAGTAGCAAAAATATTCTCACAGAAGATTTAACATGATTTCACTGTGATAGTCATCATTCACTGATGCTGAAATCCTCTTATTTCTTCCCAATTTTATTTTTTATGAATACCAGCATGCCTTCACTTGCAGGAAGCTTACTGGAGGTCCCAGCAACTTGCAGTTGAGTAACTGCAAGTAAGAGGACTTGAGGTCAGAAATGAATGTTTATAATTCATACTGAAAGCAGACTGGGCACTGTTTAATGGTTTCTCTGACGTTTTTCTCCCCTCAGACCTGATAACTGCAGTGTAACTCTCCACATTCACACGCTCACATCTTCCTAGCTAACAGAAACCTTTCTTTGAGAAACACCAACCACCATCACTTACATTAAATTTAAGCCTACTGCCAAGGCCTTAGGCATGTGACTCAAATGTGGGTGTTCTGCTCCTTTGAATGCTCCTCCTTCACCTTAGAATTGAGGTGAACTTGTTTGTGATTCAAACTAAATATTTATGACAGCTCAGAATCCTGCTTTTAACTCTGATGGCAACTAGTGGGAGAAAAGTCAACTGCTTTGTGGTAGCAACCCTTTATGTTAAATCCTTATGTCCCCTCCTGCCTCCCTTTCAACTGGAGTGGTGTAAAACTCTATTTTCATTGGCACAAAGGCTAGTCTTTCTCCATAAAATATAAATGTTCTATCAACTCAAGGCCATGGAGCAACAAACCTTACTGTGAACATTAAAGTAAGATTTTTTTAGAAGTATCTAATCTCCCCAAAAGCTGTTGCTGCGCACTATATAAGGCTCTAATCAAAAAGTCATCACCAGATGGTTAGCACTCTTCAGGAAGACACTGCTTAAGTAGCAGACAACTAAGCAGAAGTCATTAAAGCTCATCAAATCCAAAGGACTAATAAGTAACTTTTGTAAACGGGATTAATATCCAACATGACATGAACTCTGCAAAGAATAATGTAGTTTGAGACATCAATAGATTTCTTAAAAGATGGAGGGGAAACCCTACTCTTGCATAATGTTGACAAAAAAGTATATTTCTGCTATTTTTAATATCCACTCCATTCTCTTTTATTTTTGATAGTGAGTCTAAATAAAAACTACAGCTAGGAAACAATAAAAAGCTACATGAGAAAAGCAAAGTACTTCTTTAAAAAAAAGCCACAAAACACTGTAAGTTAAAAGACTTTTAAAGCCTCTATAAACAATCCTGTCCCCTTACCCAAGGGCTGGCTACAGACCCAAAAGACTAGCTCAAGTGTTCACAAACACAATTGTCTAACATATGTTGATGTCAAAACCCATCTCTCTGTAACTGAAATCCTTATGTGCTATGCATGCAACAGGATTTACAGGAAAGCAATCTGTCAGAAAAAATGCTCTCATGTACTGAAGAAAATGACAGCGCCACAGCTAGTTGGTTTTCCCACTTCGTATCTCCTCTTTTTTCCCATATTTTTAAAGCCCTTTCCAACTGTAATGTCCAAAATCCCTGAGCTGAGCAGTGAAGACTCACTGTTTTAAAAAGGATCTTTATTTCACTATATATTTTCACTTCCCCACCACCGAAATACTTCCTTCCTTCTCTGTCCAATATGCAATTCTTATTTCCCAAACACAGAGGAATGGACGACAGCAACCAATGTCTTGTTTCCTCTTCTGTCCGTCCTGTACTGTAGTAATTCATCAGCAATGCAAGCAGGCTTGCTGTTTCCTGACAGAGCTTACAGACTTGATACCTAGTAACAATCAGTGAAGAAAAATCAACACAGCTTGATCAAAGGCACCAAGACATTCTAGCAAACGCAGTCAATATGCCACCAAAAGAGACAGCCTTCCACTGCTATAGAAACTATATCGCCACATATAGTTCCTATATTTATGTCTTTAAATAACATCTATCTATAACCCTAAGAAATTCAATTACAGTATCAAAGGTGTATTATCTGTATTTTGTATTACCATACAGAAGTCAGACACCCAACTACAGAGATATTTTGAAGCATGCTGGAAGGCAATCCCTTTCAGAAAATTACTTTTCAAAAAATCTGACACAATAAACACCATAAAATTTCTCTCCTCAAAAGTTAGGGATCTGGAAAAATCAATCTTATTATCCTTAATCAGCTCTGAAAGTCACTAGCAAGACAATCATATTTTCTTTGTCTTCCTTTTCCTACAGATTTCCTTCTGCTGTGTAAAGCACTCATGTTGGTAAACCAGCTCAGCAAGTTCATCAGATATAAAAATAACCTTACATAGACATAAAAATAACCTTACATAAAAAAGTTAGAGCACCACCAGCTTGTCACGCAATTAAATGGAAGGGAAAGGGATGGTGGGGGTGGGGAACCTGTCCTTTTGATGACAGTCCACATTTTATCAGATTGAGCACACCACAAACTGCACCCCACCAAACTAGGGAGAGACAGCTAGTATCAGACAGAACATGTCTGAGGGAGTCTGAGAGCTCCTGAAAGGGTAAGTTAGCCTTTAACTGCTTAAGAATTTAACTCATCTTCTAGAAAAACAGAAAACTGAGTTATCTACTTCACTGGAAAATCCCATTTTTCACACATATTCATCTGTGAAACACCACATCCTTTCAGAAGCCTGCAGATTTTCTCAATACTGATTGCATTCAGTAAGGGTCTACAACTGCAGTGCTTTAATTACTGTCTTTTTCATTTAAAGCAAGCTGTTTTCAAAGAAGCTTAGCAAACTACAGAGCAGAGGAAATTCTTCTGAGGATGAAATTACAGCCAGAGAGCTTGAGCAGATTTGCTTCTGCAGGCAGGACAAGACTGATGGTTTAAAATGTTCTAAACGGTTTCTGCACTTAGTTGACTTCAAATTAAAAACTTGGTTTATAAGCTGTCTTGTAAAAAATACTCAATTAGGCTATGCTTCTTTTTTTTTTTTTTACATTGGCATTTCAAACAGTATTCCAAGAGCAAAAAAAAAGTTGAAATTCGGATAAATTTAGGGATTAGATAATCCTGTTTTGGGAGACATCAACTATTCCTATCTATTTCATTAAAATCACAGTGTATATTTTTAATTTCTAAGTAAGAATTTAAGCTTTTACACTGATAGATGATACACAAACATGATAAATAGCCACTAAATTTTTCAAATCAATTCCTTACTTAACAAAACCCCCAAACCTTAAAGCTAATGGTTACATTATTGATAGAAGAATGCATATTTACCTGAAAAATGCCACTTCTGTTCTAAGATTTAAAACTGCACAACTTCCAATGTCTTTTCAATATATTTTTAGAAAAAGCTGCGGTTGCTATTAATCTTTTTTAAAAATTACAGCTTTGCAGTAAATTTTTCTGAAAAATATACAGGAGCAAAACCCTGTATAAACACATCGATGCATTGGAAAGGGTGATGTGCACACTGACACCTGAATTTCAAGGAGCACATTCAGAATTTGGCTGTTAGGAGTCCTAGAAGGGAAAACAGTGAATTCCACCTTTGAAGACGAAGAATGTTGCGTACGACTGTGCTACAAAACTGGTCTTACGCGTTAGTACTTCGCCCACCCCGTGCAATCACGAGGCAAGACTCACAGCATTTCAGCGCTGATTCTTAAAAGGTTTCCCGTGCATTTCGGGCTCCGCCAGCACTCCTGGAGGGCTGCTGCGGGCCGGGCACGCCAGGACTCCAAGCGCCACGGCTGTGCACGGCGGCTCCGTGCCGCACACCAGGAAGGCGGGGGCGAGCGGGCTGTGCCAACCCCGCCACACGGGGAGCCTGTTCCCGGGGCGGCGGCTCCGATTTGGGGGCACTGGCGAACCTTCTGCCGAGCTCCAGCGGGAGCGGGGCCCGGCACAGACCCGCGGGCAGCCGCCGGTGCTTTCCATCCACGCAGGGACAGCCGTCACCGAGCGGTGCCGAGCCTCATGGCGGCAGGGTGCGGTCCGGAACGGAAGAGCGGCTGTGCCCCGCTCCCACCCCGGCCCGGGCTCTGTTTGAGAGCCGACACCCAAGCCATTCACGTGTCAGCAGGCAGCGGGGCTGCGTCGCGTCCCGCTCGGGGGAGGCACGGGCCAGGCCGCTCTGTCCTTCCCTCACCTGGCTTGGCCGGTTTAGGTGGCGGCTTGGACATGGCTGGAGCCGGCCTAAGTGCGGACGAGGCGACGGCGACGGGCTGTCCGTGCGCGGCGGTGAGCGGCGGCGGTGCGAAGGCCGGCGGTGCCCGGGGTCGGCAGCAGCCCGGACGGAGGGCGGTCCCGGGCGGAGGGCGGGTCCCGGGCGGAGGGCGGGTCCCGGGCGGGTCCCGGACGGAGGGTGGGTCCCCGGCGGGTCCCTCCGCCCCCGGCGGGTCCCTCCGCCCCCGGCGGCCGCGGGCGCTGCCCCGGCTCTGGCGGCACGCCGCCAATCAGCGCGGGCTCCCCGGGCCGAGGCCCCGCCGCTTCCCGGCTCTCCAGGGCCGAGGGAACCGCCCGGGCGGCGGTGCTGGGGCCGAAGGACGGCGGTGGGGTTGGCCCTTGCGGCTGCCAGGGGGCTGCTCCCGGGGAGCCGGCTGTGCGCGGGGCCGCCCCCGCTGGGACGGCGCGGTGCCGGGAGGCAGGAGGCGGGCGGTCCGTGCTGCCGGCAGGATGTGCTCCTAGCGCCCTCACGGAGTGCTTGAGGCCGAGTGCGATCTCCGGGGGCGCTGGAGCTGCAGCGGGTTGGAGGCGCGGCCGGCAGGCTCCGGCAGCCCCGCTGTGTGTGCTCGTACCTGTGAGAGAGACGTGCCCGGCCCGGTGTCCCCGTGCGAGGGAGCTTTGCCGCGGTATGCCCTTAGGAATGGGGGACAGCAGGGATGGGCGAGCGCTGGGTTTGTGCTCTGTTCAAAGGGACCGATTGACCCAAGCCGGAGTAGTTTGGGGTTTCCGAGTTTGCAGCATTTGTGACAAGTTTGCTTTTGAAATTTGTTCTACGCATTACTCTAGGCGGCAAAAGAGTTGGTGTGGGTTTTTATGATGGTGTTTTTTGCCGTGGACTGGGATTAATTTACATATAGACAATGACATAAGTTAAAGTCCAAAGGTGAACGTGTTTCTCCTGTTTTTTTTGCATAGCGCCTTTGTGGGACAAAGGTAATCTTCTGCAACACAAACCTCACTGACGATTTTTAGAAAAGGGCTTATTTCTTAAGGATATTCAAGCCTAAATATCGCTGCTTGTTAAGAACAAGTTATGCCTTCCCTCTTTGCATTGATAGCCAGTACGATAAGAATTCAGTGCGCCACACAATTTGAAAATTATAATATTCTTAGGAAACCAATGTGTGCTAACTTAAAAGAGCTGATAAATGCCAATTACTGTAGATAAACAACACAGGTAGAAAGCAATGGCTGTCATAAGGGTGATGGCTTGCTCTAGTCGATATGTCTCTTGGTTTTGGGGTTTTTTTTAACACAATCATATCATAGACACATGAAACAGTGGAACTTACAGTCATTGCACTGAATACAAGAGAATGTTATTTCAAGCTCCACATGTGTCTAAAGCTTACTTGCACAGAAATAGTCTGGTTTTGTTTTCCTACTGATGGCCTGTAACAGTTTCTTTCTAGTACAGTACAGATACTTGTCTGTCAGAGGCAGGGAGAGTTTTACCTGCTCGGCCCTTTCAGGCCTTTTAGTTGTCATAGGCCTTACCTTCCTAAGGGTGACCTAGGAGGATCGAGCAGGTGAAAAAAGCCTGTTTTCATGTGTTTAGCTATAAATTGATGCGTGAAACTCAAAACAAATATTGTTTCCCCTCTGTCTTTGCAGAACTGTTTTTCAGCTGCAGCATTTTTCCAGGAGAACTCACTATGTGCTCTGCAAACACACATTCCAGAAGAAAGTTCAGGGGAAAGAGTTTGGGCAAGGCAGAATCCTGTCTCCTGGCAGCTCTGACTGCTGAAGGTGTTCAGGCAGTTGGAGCCTCGGAGTTGGTGGGAAATGGTGGCAGCAACAGGGTTATGGTGGACAAATTAACCTTTAGAGTTTACTCTTCGATCTTTTCAGGGGAAAATCGAGTGCTACCTAGTCTTTCTCAATGCTAAGTCAGCTAGAATGGCTTAAACTACCCTTACAATAGTTTTAATGCTTCCAAATTAATCTGTGGTGGAGCAGAGGAGGAGGATGATTTGTATGGGTTAATACCCTCAGAGAGTGGTGAATTACACAGTGAATAATTACAGTGCTGAGACCAGGTTCATAGAAGAGTTTTTGAATGCACTCTTTGTTACAAGTCTTCATGAAATTTTAAAACATATTTCTCCTCAGCATAGCATTTGTTTCTTTTTTAAGTGATTTTGTTTTGTCACAACTTCTGTTTACGTAGTCTTTCTTATATTGCTGATACTTGAGCTAGGGATTGTGCTTTTCTTTAGGAACTTGTATGATATTAATATTGTTAGTCTCCCAGAGTTCCTTTCAAATTATTAAAATACTGCCAAAAATAAAGTACATAGGAATTTATAATGAGCATATATATTGCAGGTTTTTTGTTAGTGTTAGAGCAAGCAGCTGAGATTCTGACTGTACCTTTGCAAAAAGAAGAATGATGGACAACAGGAGAGAAAATAAATCACCTGTATAATTGGTATTTCTTAATACCATAATTGCCTTCTTGTTCCTGAATTAAGATTTTTCACTGGCTATTGTTTTTGACAGTAAAAAGGAAGAACAGAGGAGAAAACGAACCATGAAAGTATTGGTTATTGGCCTTGGGGGGTAAGATACACAAAATTAAATTTCCTCTACAGCTTAAGACTAGTCTTCTCAGAATTATGTGATTATTTTTATTTCTGAATACATAGTTTTTTGAAACATATAATTGCATAGTTTTATAGCATGTAACTCTTAAGAAATTGTTCTGTGTCTGTTGAAGACCTCAGGTGCAGGTGTCTGTAGCATCTTTCTTGTCACTGATTGATTTACTGTACTGATCGTTGAAAACTGTTGGAACATGCCAGAAAATTTCTAGAAGTAGAGAGTATTTAATGTGATTAAAATTTGGGGGAAATTGTATTGTTTCTTTGCATATAATAGAAATGTGTGTGTGAGCTTGTAGATATGCTTAAAAGATTAGTTTTTTGCCTTGGTGAACTTTTTACGATGTTTTCTAACAGTGTAACAAATGGAGGGAAAACAACACTAGCAGAAAAACTTAAGAATATGCTTCCCAACTGTGATATAATCTCTCAAGATGACTTCTTTAAGGTAACAGTTTTAATGGAAAAACATGATGGGTAAAAGTAGGCTTTAGTAGATTTCAATTCTTTTTTCAGTTCCCCTATTGATGAACTTTTAAAATTGGTGCTGCCTAAAGTAATGTTAATTTCATAAGAATCATAAAATGAGCACTGGGGTAATTGAAGTTTAAGTGGCCAAACCACTGAATATACCCAGCCAAAAGAAATTTCCTGTCTTCTTTGCCACTGTTTTAAAATAAGGCATGGGTCTATGGTGGATGCATTTTTCAAGATCTTTTGTGCTAATGAGTTTAATGATACTGTCTAAAGCCTACACGCATACAACAGTAAGTAGTTCTTTGTCTCCCAAGTCAAAACAGAAAAATAGTGTGTGTTGATGTTGGGGAAGTTTGTTAAGGAGGGTGAAGGAGCTCTTACTTCTCAAATAAAGCACTAATGAACTTAAGTCATATGGTTTGGAGTGTTTGCTGTTCTAGATTATATAAAGTTTTTGTAGTGTATTTTAGCAGTTGTTCACATCAGTTTAATGTTGAAGATAAATTTAACTAATTGGATGCAAAACTGTTTAACCTTTATGTTTATAACCAGAGTATATATCTCTCAGCATGGTCATAAAAGCAACCTTGAAAAAATTAAATTTTTTTCCCCCTTCAGCCCGAATCTGAAGTAGAAACAGATGAACGTGGATTTAAGCTATATGATGGTCAGTAACTCTGATGCACTGCTTTTGAACATTGTACTGAAATTGTTGTGCTGATCTTTAACACTTCTTCCACCCCATTCCCTCGCTCTCTTCCCTTCCAAGCAAGGCAGTAAACAAGTGGTTTTTTCAGAGCAATCCTCTTAGTTTCATTCAGCTCACTGAGATACTTAAGGAAACTTGCTTAACTAGTAAATAGCCTAAGCTAATATTTGACCTTTACTTTTCACTTTTGAATCTTTTCCTCTGTTTCTTCAGTTGTATCTGGTTTAGTAGCAAATCATACTGTTCAGTTAAAAGTCTTGGCTTGCTGTAGTGACATAAGCCGCGTAATCTCATCGCTTGATAATGGCCCTTTTTTTTTCCACTTCTGCTAGTAAACTCATGGGGTATCACTATTGGATTTTCCAAGTCAGTGTAAACTTGGGTCTATCCTGACACCGTTATTTCATGTCAGCTCTCACATAAAGAGCATGTATTTTTAAGTTTGTGATTAATGCTGGCTGAATTCATTCTTAGAGTGGTCTAGATCCAGATACACTTTAGGCCAGTGTTTTGTGTCAGGTCATTTCTACTTGTAAATAGTTGATTGGTTAGTAGCTAATCTCTGTTGCTACTTTGTTATCATAAAATGTATTGATGAGAATATTGGTCAGACCCTTCAGTTGTGCCTGAAAACTGGTGATTACCAGCCATGCATTCTTTGGCTCAACTTCTGGACTTCATGTAAACGGAATGTGAGACTGGAGGGATAAAATGGACATCCTTATTCAAATATCCAGGTTTAATGCTGCTCTTAAAAGCTCTCTAAAAATGTGTTTTTTCCTGTTATGGTATCCAAAAGCTGCCTTAGTTCTACCTTTCAGTACTTCCTCAATTTATTCTTGTGTATCTAGAGGCAAGAACAGGTGTTACATTGTGCTATTTTGCTTTGTACACCATGCTCCTGTAACTCTCTCTATGCACACCTAATGAACCTTATAAAAACCCAAAGCAAAAAATGCTGAGTGTCCACTCCCCCCTCTGACAATTGACAGAAGGGTGGAAGTCTCAGGTTTAGTAAATTTTTACAAGTTTTGTGAAAGCGGAGAGCAGTCCTTGAAGTTTTGTCATGAAGTGAAAAGCTGTGAATTCAGTTCAGACAATATTAGATGTCATCAAGTACAGAGAGACTACACCCAACAGAAATATCCCAATCCTGGTGCAAGCTTTGGTTTCAGGAAATCATGAACAGCAAACACAGAAATATGAATGTAATTGTTGGGGTAATCCTGTTCCCCTTCGTTTAAATTTGTATGTAGTTTATTTGATTCTTACTGATTAACATAGGGGTACTTAAGGGCTCTTGTTTTGTTTTGTTTAGTTTTGTTTTTTCTTTTATTCCTTGTGTTTAAGGTGTGTTTCACTTTGTTTTCACCTAGTACTTGATGCCCTCTATATGGATGAAATGGTGACAAGTATTCACAATTGGATGAAAAACCCAGCAAGCTCAGGTGTTGTGACGGAAGAGCCGCAGAATACCTGTGACAATCTGAAAAATGTTTATATTTTGATTGTTGAAGGCTTTCTCCTTTACAATTATGAGTAAGCAGTAATATGTAACCTGGTAAATTAAAAGCCATCCTAAAATGGAAGAGGGAACTAAATATGTTATTATCTTAGGCCACTTAATGAATTATGGAATAGAAGATATTTTTTGACCCTTCCTTATGAAGAGTGCAAAAGGAGAAGGAGGTAAGATTATTGACTTATTGTTTAAAAAGAGTCACTGCACCCCCTGAACTGAAGTGGTCCTTTCGTACTAACTTTTCTTCAGTGCTTGCAAAATGTAAGCTATTATGATCATCTGCCCTGTGTTTGTTAGTTTGTGGTTGGTTTGGTTTTTATTTTAGAGCACATGGTTACTAAAGTATTAAGTGTTTTAAAAACACTAAAAGGAGAATTTTTTGTCCTGATAAATTAATTTCTGATTGCATATTTGAGTAAAACCATGCTTAAAATGAGAAATGGTTAAAAAAAAAGCACTCTTGGTTAAATACAGTTAATTGATTTAACTGTAACTTGATTCTTAGAGTAATGATGTTCATGTGTGGGTTTAGAGTATGGTTTTGTTTAGAATGTCCATTAATTTTACCATGGATCTAAATTAGGTCATTGAGTCAGTGTCTGTCTTGCCTCTAAATTTGGAGCCATACTGTGTGCTTGGGATAATATAAGTGCACAAAGTCAGAATCTGCTGGCTGAGTGAAGAAATCCTCTATTGAATTGGCTTTGGTTGATATCATTATCACAATTGGTTTCTCAGTAGACACACCTAAGACTTTAGTGCTCAGAACGGAAGAGTCTGGACTAAACAACTAGTCATTTAAACCTTGAGAAATCTGTCCACCTAATAGCAAGAGAAAAAGTAGCTTATTTTGGTGATAGTGTCAATACAGTTTAATTTATCTGTAATACCTTTTACAATTAAAATCCCCAAAGTTTCACCTTATCTTAAATGTGGTTTGATTGGCAGAAATAGGTAAGATAGCAAGAGATAGTAGAAGTTCATATAAGAGATTGAATTAAAACAAAGAAGCCTCCTTGGCTCCAACAAAAATACAGCCAGCCTTTCTTTTTTTTTAATTTTGGATAAAAGCTGTTATTTAACCAGCTGACACTAGGGGAAAATATGAAACTTACATGGGAATTTATATATATTTTTGTGTAGCACCAGAGTCTATCAGCCAGCAGATACACCAGGGTACTTCGATGGACATGTGTGGCCTATGTATTTGAAATATAAAAATGAATTGGAAGAGAATGCAAGTATGCAAGTTGGTATGGTATCCTTAATTTTAAACTTACAAAATGCTTAAATGTGGCACCTGTGCAGTTTTTGTTGAATTGTGGGGTTTTTTTAAATGGGATAACATTTTCTTCAAATGTTTTTGTGGCACTTAGTAGGTTTTGATGCTTCAGTTGGTTTGCATTTCAAGCCTAAATGGATTTTGGTTTTGATATTTAATAATGAATATTATTATATTCATTTATTATATTCAGTTAAAAAATAGAAATGTTCTGATCATTAATTAAGTCCACTTAACAAAATAGCTAGTTAAGATAACACATGTATGTCTAAATAGGAAGCGTCTGAGACAATAGCTGATGCACTGGCAGAGTTCTTCAGAGCAAAACAAATCCTGGTTAAGTTTTGTAATAAGCTGGAGATACTTTTGAGGTGCTGACTGTCCACACTACAGTCACCAGTTTTGCATGAGAAGTGTCAAAGCTGGGCCAGCTGTTGGGGCAGTGCCTCAAGTTTGTGTGATGTTGACGTTTACACAGCTCTTGGACTCCCTGCTTCTGGAGCGGGGAACAGAGGGAAGAAAAGGGAAGTTGGGTGGCTGCTTCAGCATTAGCACATTGCTTCTTGCTGTGCAGTAAGGATGAGAACTGCAGTACTTTTCCAGAACTTGCCCAAAGGAGGAAACTGAGTAACCTGAAATTATCTGCTGCAATGAAACTTTTTTGCCAAATTATTCCCTTGCTCCACTGTCCTCGCATAATTACCATTACACAAGAAGTTGTAAATAAATTATTAACTACTATTACTTTTCCATTATGTTGTGGTTTTCTTAACATGTGAAACAAGTTTGGGGAAGAGGAAAAGGGGAGGGCCTGTTCTTGTTTTTTTTTATATGCCTTCTGATGGCATCTGTAGGAATACTGCAAACTTTGCCAATTGCCACTACAGATATCTGGCATAGAACTCAGGAACACTTTTGTTTTCTTCCACAGATTATTTGGATGGAACAAAATCCCAAGAGGAGCTTTTATCTTATGTGTATAGTGATATAATACAGGAATTAAACAAGCTGAGGGAAGAAAGTAAGTAATGTTACTGGAAATTGAATCTATGTATCCCCCTCTGTGTTAGCAAGAAGCTAATACTTTTATTTGAAAATGCTACAAGAATTATATAGATCTATATTTTTTCATGTGCTATAGTACCATGTTTGCTCATTACTCTGAGTCAATTTAAGTTAAAACTGTGAAATGGGATGTTCTGACATCATAGTTGAATCCACTGTTACTTAATGATAAAATAATAAGAAAAAATGGGGAAGAGAAGGAATATGGGATAAAATATCAGTGAAAACAAATGTGTTGGTGGAATTACCTTCTAATGTACAGGGATGTCACTTGCAAGCACTGCAGTTTAGATATGTACTTTGTATTTATTTCAGATCAGTAGGTCACAGCGTGATAACATAGAAGGCCTGGGTTCCCTTCAGTATGAATTGAAAACACCAAGACTGTTATGCATAGCAAGCCAACCACCTGAGCAAATGTGTATGACCATAATGCTACTTCATGTAACACAAGAGATTTTTGTAAGTAATTATTAACTCTCTCTTGGGTGCGGAGACAGAGACTCCACTTAGGAGTATGAACAGTGTGTTCTTTAAAATTCCTTTAATCAGTCCTGATTTGGCTGAGCTTTAATTCTGACTGAATGTGCACATTTTAAAGAACATCAAGATTTTTTTTTTAAAACTAAACAATAAAGATGCACTTTAATATGTAGATTTGAACATGGATGATTGCAATTTGAAATGATCATACAGGAATGACAGTGATTGCCTCTAATATTTTTAGGAGCATATTATCACTGATAAACATGCTTAGAGGAATTAGTTGTGTGAATTTATGTAAGTTGTTATGTTGTTTATTCAGTAACTGATTGAATGCATCACAGCTAAACTTATTTAGACTTGCTAAATACCTCTCTGGTGTTTGCACAGTAATTTTTGTGTTGTGTATTGTTCAGAGCAGTTGGGAATAGATGTTAAGAAAATGGAAACAAACCTGAAGAGGACTCAGATTGTTGGAAAAAGATGGGGAAATAAGATGTAGAGAATGAAGATGCATCATTAACAGATGTAGTACATACATTGTGCAGAGATTGACTGGGATGGCACAGACAACTAGACAATAAATCCATGCTTCAGGGAGGAGGAAGGAAGAAATAATTATTATTAATATTTGTAACTCATGCTGAAAGCGAAATGAAACTGAAATGTTGTGAATGAAATGTTCAGAGAGCAGGAATGCTAAACAAATGTGAAACTTTGTTATAGAGTTTGTGTATATATATTTACACAAACTAAGAAATTGCGAAATTGGATCGTATTTCGTTGCTGAATAAGTATTGTCTTAATTCTTACATTTTATAGACAATGGGTTACATTTTTATCAGCCAGAATAAAAATAAAACTACAGACATGGAAAGCAAGAGATGGATTATATTACTTGATATGTGACAGCTGAACTGGTCAGTGATTGAAATGTAGTACTTTATTGTAAAAGTCCTAAATTTATGTATAAGAGAAAGATGTTATAAAATTACAGCTATTTTTAAAACAAAGTGCTTCCAAATATAAGTTTGTATTAATATTTTGCACTAAAAATACTTAATTTTGCATTTGCTTGCAAATTTGCTTATATGGTGTGGTGGACTGTCTGATTTTAAGCTGTGTTTTTGTTTTTATTCCCCTTTTGAAAGGGTACAATTGCAGGAGATTAGATAATGCATGGAATGGTTGTGGTGGGCTGACCTTGGCTACCCACCAAAACTTCTCTATTCCTTCCCCCCTCCTCAATAGGAGAGGGGAAGAATGCAATGGACTTGCATCTTGATTCATCTTCAGATAAGGAACAAATCATTAAACATCTTCCCCCACCCCTCCCTTCTTCCTGGGCTTGACTTCTCACACAAATTCTCTAACTCCCAGCAGCACAGATGCGTGGGGATTGTGTTGTTCCTTCAGAGTCTTCTGATGTTCCCACAGGGATAGTCTTCCACTTCCACCTGCTCTGTGTGGTGATTCAGAAGAGGGAATGGAATGAGCAATTGTATCACCTTTATTCTCAAGTAGTCCAACATTGGTGCTGTGGCAAGGAGCTCAGTTTTGTCAGATCCTTCTATAGGCAAAAATGGTAGATGAGCTCCAATACAGGTCTATGCATTTGTGGTGTAAATCATTATTGGAATATGCATGAACTTGTGCTTCAGCAACTTGTAATAAGAGCTCAGGGCATAAATCTTTCACAGTTCCTCTGTAACCATGCAACAGTTTGGAGCTTCATCAAATTTTATTTTCTTTTTGCTAACAAAACAGGCGGTGTTACTTGACTCCTGTGTAAGACCAGTGGACCCAGGATTTCAGAGCTGGGCAGTTCTGGTTTCTACATTTAGAGGGAGGCCGTAGTGCAGTTAAAAGAAGGGCAACAAAATGTCAAGGGAATGGAGAAGCTGCTTTGCAAGAAGAGACTGAAAATTGTAGGACAACTCATTGTGGCGATGAGAAGACCAAGAGAAAAATGGGCCATGGTTTACAACATCTTGAAAGCTGTGAGTCAAGTGGATGCAGAGCTAGTGTTCACCCAGTTTTACAAATACTAGTCTGGGGGGCTCTTCCTCATTTGAAACAGACTGAGCAATTTATTTTAAGGTGATATTTCACACGGGTAAAGGTGATACTTTATGCAGCAGATGCTGACCTGTCAGCCAAAGGTGGCAGACAGTACCAACAAGTTCAAAAGGGATACAGAAGATTTATTGACACTTCACCCATAAGGAGTAAAAGAAGTAAGTAGTGCTGTATCTTGGATGGACTGTAGAAACCGACCAGACTCACCTGGTATGCTTAAATTGTGTGTTGCTGCAGCCACTCAGCCACAAAATAATGAACTACTCTGAGACTGTTAGGTAGATAAAGTATTTCAGGTGCCATTATAAAAGCTTACAGAGCTGGCCTGTAATTTGGCATGTTGACAGAATGCTTTTGGTTTGAAGGTGGTACAGCCCGTGACAGAAAAAAATCCTTTTTTTTTCTAGTTTGCTCTTGGTGAATGCATTTTGATTGCCAGGGCTATGCTAGCTGTGAAGTGGCAGGGGAGAGCTGCATGGCAGAAGCAAAGTGGCTTTTTAGTGAAGAACAGGTAACTTTCTGGAAGTGGTGTCATCTGCTGGCAGCTTTTTCAGGATGTCGCAGGTGAAAGAAAGCTTTGCTAAGTGTCTTGTGTATATTCAGAAGTGTGGAGTGATAGAGTTGGTGGTGTTCTATAAAAGGCTAATGGCTTTTAGAAGGTGATTTTCTGATGTTAAAATAACAGAACATGACAAGTTATAAACACTGATGTAGTAGGAACAACCTTTTTGTCTCTCAGAGCTTATGGTTTTCACTCTAACCTTCAAAGTCTAAAATGAATTTCTGTTTAGACTGTGTATCATTGATTCAGATGTTGGTTTTGTCACACACAAGGTATTTTATAATTTACATACCCATTTGGGAATAATGACTCTTTTGTCCATCAAACAGAATTCAATGTCTTTAGTTTCTCTCTGGGACCACTGAACACAGTGTCCATTCACTGCCTGGTCAGTAACTAGTTACAAGAGAGCAGGAGCAGTGTGAGAGTAAAGTGAAAGTGTTTATTTTTGGAAGCTGATGCTCCTACTTCCCCAGAGAGGAAGTTAGTGTGCCAAAAACCTTTCCTGTTCCTGTTGCGTGACTTGGATTACTAAATAACTGCCCCTATTTTTAGACAGACAAGAGGTATGGTAGTTCTCCTTATCTTTTAAGACTGAGAGGACGGGTGCTTACAAATGAGGTAGTCTTGTATCAGCCACCTCTTCTCGAAGCACGGTGGAAAGGTGTATGGTGTGACTTGCCGCATAACACGCTGTCTGCAACTGGTAAAACAAGTTTTGTCAGGTGGAGGAGGATGTGCCCATAATCCAGGCCAAAGTCTGTTGTTGTGAGGGGAAATCTAGTTTTTAGTGACTCATGTATGGTTAGACACCTTGGTTTTCCCTCCTCACAGTTGGTCCTTGCCCATCCCCCAGGGCTCCGCTCCGTGTCCCTGTGCCGATGGCTCGGGAGCGCGGACGGGGCTCCGCTCCGTGTGCCGATGGCTCGGGAGCGCGCGGCAGGCCCCGCCCCCGCCTTCTCGCGAGAGCGTGGTGCGCGGGGCGGAAGGTGGGCGGTGCGCGTGCGCGGTGGCCGCGGCCGCAGGAGGGCGCGGGGGATGTCGGCCACGTGCGCCGTGTCCCGGAAAGCGGCGCTGCCAAGGCCGCGTCCGCAGGGAGAGAAGGAGCCGCCTGCCAAGGTGATGCGCAGGGGGCCGCGGCGGGGCCGCCAGGAGAAGCGGGAGCAGCTGCCGTGGCCGGGAGAGAGCGCGAGCGGCATGGGCGCGGAGGCCGGTGCGGAGCGGGCGGCGGCGCTGAACGACGAGCAGCCGAGGCGGCAGCCGCTGGGGCCCAGGGCGCTGGCGACGGCGTCGGCCAAGGCGGTGGAGGAGGAGGAACGCCTGGAGCGGCAGCATTTTCGGAGGATCATCAACGCTTTCCGATATTACGGGTAATTGAGGCGGGGCCCTGCGGTGTCCGGGCACAGCGCCGCGTTCCGTCCGGGAGACCCGCCGAGGCTCCGCCAGCTCTGTCCCTGCGGAGACGGCAAACCTGGAAAAAGGGTGTCCTAGGGTGTGCTGAAAGGCACCGCAGAGCCTTCAAAACAATAGTGTTTTCTGCTGGCAAAGAAATGCGACATGGTGTTTCGGTTACGGATGGAAGTTCTTGAAAGGCATTTTGCTTTGAGGAATAGATAGGAGCTGTTGCTAGGGATAATGGATGCCGTTTTTAATAACGTTTGTTGGGTCAGGAGAGGGTTTGCTGGCACCGTAGGAGCGGGCCAGCGGTGGTGGGGACACCTTGTTTAAGGGCTGTGTCCGTTTAGCAGACAGGGAAGCAAGCATTGCAAGGTGGTAGAGCCTGGCTGGAAAAGTCCAGTCCTCCTCAGAGTTTTGGTAAACTGTTTCCTGTTTCTAGGTTTGTAAAGCAGGTTGGTACTTCAGCTAACGAAGCCCCATCATTTGGCTCATTGCTATGTGCTGGACCCCTTTTGGTCAATGTAGCACAAGCGTAATATGTACATGATAATATGTACGTATTCCTGGTAGGAGTGGGTGATATAATTTCTTCTGTTTGGGGTTTTTCCATGTAAGTTTCATTTGTTTTCCAGGACAAGTGTTTGAGCAGGAGGTTAGTCTGAATGACTCTTCGATGTATCTTCCAAAATTAATTCTCTAATTCAGTTTGGACATACCAAAGACCTAGTTAGTTAAAAGTATTTAATACCAGTTGCTACTAATGCAATTCCGGCCTGTAATTTATTTATATTAGTGATATAATTGTACCCTCAGGCCTTAGAAGCCGGGAATATCTTTCTCAAGTCTTCTGCTGAACTGTGACTTTGGGTTGTTTTTGAATGCTTGTTTCAGTAAAAACATAACAAAACGATATGACTCAAATTTCCAGTACAGAAATTCAATGAAATTACCTCTGTCTCAAAGAAATGGAAATTTAGGTGAAAATATATATATTGGTACTTAATAAATGGAATTATTTTTTGCTCATACAGATAATTTCCAGTTAACTTGGAAGCATCTGTATGAATAAGACAGTAACACACTTTCAGATGAGTCTTGATCTTGTTATGTCTTGATCTTGTTAGGTCTTCTAGACATAAACAGAGATAACTTCGTAATTTGTAGTTTTTTTGAGTTCACTGAATTTCTTGTTCTGCTAGATGGTTTTAATTTAGCATAAAAGAGTGGAGAATTAGGTTCAGAGGGTTTTTTTTTGCTGATAAAACTTTCAGGGAGATGTTGATGAGCTAAGCTGATGTGCTGTGTGTAGAGCATCAGTTTTTTTTTTCACTTGTTTGGTTTTTTTTTTTCTGTTTCTTGTTCCTGAATGTAATTTTAAACCAGTATAGCTATTGCAGTGAACAAGCCCTTCTCAGTAACATGTGAATGAGATATTACCTGGTCAGATTTCCAGAATGAGGTTGTAACTAAAATGCCAGCAATTGCAGCTGTCTCTCATAATGGCTAGTTTTTTCAGCTTTGTGCTACTCTGCACAAGACTTGGTAAACTTCAGTATGGCTTGACCAGCTAAAATCATTTGGTGGTCAAAAGGTCAAAAGTATCTCCTACTGAATTCTCTCTCTAAAGTCATCATGACTGTGCTTACCAACTATACTTCTGTCAGTTTGGACAGAAATCAAATCTAGCAAGATCTCAGGAGAGTCACCATTTTTATGAAACTTTTGTCCTGGGGAAGTGGAAAATTATTTTTAGCTTGCATCAGTCACATGATCATTTTCACAGTACTTATGAGGAATATGCTGTTAAAAGGACGTAGCTTAGTATCTTAGTGTGACTTCCAGAACTCTGGTATGTTCTGAGACTTTTACAGTTCTCCTGAAAGCAATGTATTTTGAGGATCCAAGTTCTCCCTCCAAAACTTGTTATTTCTGTAACCAAAGCTTACAACTGCATTCAAAGTAATTCAATTTAAATTGGATTTGCGAAGCAAACTCATTACATTGTTGTTAAATTTTATGGATGCACGAGTTAAGACAGTGATCACCTGCTCTGGAAATGAGTGGCTGATTATGAAATGGTAAGGAGGAAAGAAGAGTCCTCTTAAACTGGAATGTGTTAAATAGAGTGGTAATGTAGAACTAGAACTTAAAAAATTTTGCCTAAAAAGCTGTAGAAAACTTGTTCTCTGGTAAAATACTATGAAGTCAGGTCACTTTCTGTGTATGAAAAAAAATGATTAATTGTAATTGGAACAGCTTAGAGTGAATTATTTACATGTGTGTATATTGCTTCTAAATATTTGAAACTTTTGCTTTTTAGAACGAATATGCATGAACGAGTGAACAGAACAGAGAGGCAGTTTAAGTCTCTCCCAGCTAACCAACAGAATCTTCTTCCTCAATTTCTTCCTCACCTTGACAAGATTCGGAAGTGCATTGATCATAATCAAGAAATACTACAAACCATTGTGAATGACTGTGTTCATATGTTTGAAAATAAGGAATATGGAGAAGATGTATGTTAAAATGGACTTTTTTCTTGCTCCAAAATTAAATTCTGTATGCTTTGGGATTTTCTACATTTGTTTTTAATGCCTCAAACCTCCAACTTTATTTTCTTTTGCCTTCCTTGTTTTATTGTTTCCTGTTTGCTCACACTATTCTCACTCTTTTACATTTTGCAGAGCTGATGCTTATTATAGCTGTTTGTTAGTTCCGTTAGTTACACTTACGAAAACTGAGTCTGGTAGATCATTGTAAAAAAAACCTAACTGAATCTGGCAAATAATTATTTTTACTCCAGAGTTCTAGCTTTACCCTGGTTACATTTTGAAGTTGGTTTTTTTTGGTTTCTTTTTTTTTTTTTGTTAACTGTATAGAATATAAGTGATATTGGTGTCTTACTGTACACCAATTGTGAACATTTGTTTACTAGTTTGTTTACTACTTTGTAAACTTTTTTTTACTACTTGACCTACTTTCTATCAAAAAAAAAATAAATTTTTAAGACACCAGGACTTACAGAGATGGAAACTGAAGTCGTCCTTGGATACAGGCAAGATACAGTAATGGGCAGCTCTAATGTAAGCTTCTCAGTTTTGCCTTACAGTATCTAAAAGGATCTTTTTTTTTTTTTTTTTTTTCAGGGTAAGCAGTTCAGCCTCTGCACTGGCTAAGCCCTGATCTTTTCCTGAATAAGGACTACCAATTATGCTTTGCTATGTATTGGGTTTTTTTTTTTAATGTGGAAACTGGAGTTTTGAATGCCAAAGAGAGGCCAGCAAACTCTTGTTTGTTTAGGATATTAAGGTGGATTTAAGCCTGGGTCCGAGGAGTGAAAGGGAAGTGCCTTGTCAGCTGATACTCCCAGCAGTTCTTGCAGCATGGCTTTTATTCTCGTCATAATTTGCTTCCCCCCACAAGACTCCAGATACTTGGTATGTTTTCCACTAACTGTTTTTTTTCCTCCACTTTATTCAGGGAACTGGGAAGATTACACCAGCTTCAACATTTGACATGGATAAATTAAAGTCCACATTGAAACAATTTGTGAGAGACTGGAGTGAAGAGGGAAAGTCTGAGAGGGATTCCTGCTACCAGCCAATTATTAATGAAATTATAAAGAACTTTCCAAAAGAAAGATGGTAATAGTGTCTTAAAACTTATATGTATGTGGACTTACACTGTTGCACAAATCTAAACCAGAATTTATGGAGTAATGAAAAGCTTTGTTTCAAAAGTAGAGAATTTTTTATGAACTCAGTGGAATTTATTTTTCGATCAAGAAAGTTTTTATTTCTAATACAAGATGTTGGAAAAGAGTATAATCATAAGCTTCACAAAGTAATACCAGGTAAACCAGTAATAATTTTCTGTTGGTGTTCTGCAGCTGGGTGTAACAATATATGTTAATCTTTCAAGTGAGAGACTTTAGAAAGTTAACTCAGTTGTGCTTAGTGAGGTAAGGTTTGCAGATTAGCAGATTTTTAGAGTATGTCTGCTTCAGGAGAAAGGAAGGACTCTGTGATGGTGGGAAGTAAGGCTTTGGCTCTTCATTATGGAAGGAAGGAGGAAGGCTTAACCTCTAGTGCAGTTGCACTTAATTGCACAAAGAATTTAGTCTAAAAGTAGTAAATTCTAACCTTTGTTTCAGACAGCTGTTCTAAGACAATTCTTATTTGCACGTGGGAGGGGCATTTTGTTAACAGTGCTAAAATTGATGCAGGGGTTTTAGGTAATTTAGGTAGAAGCGTACTGGTAGAGTCTCAGAAGGTTATAGTGCTATAAGAATTCCATGTTTATTGGTTCTGTCAATTAATCTTTAAAAGTGCATTTGAGTTTAAACTTAGTAGTCATACAGTGGGAAAATTTGAGAATTTTTATTCATAAAGGTAACAGGCCACTACTTAGGTTTGATATAGCAGAGTATTATGTTTTTTCTCTCTCAGTAATTGTTAATAATGCTCTTGTGCACATTTGAAAAGTCTCTTCCACTAGCCATCATTTAGTTTCATTTGTAAAGACCATTCGTGGTGGGAGAATATGGAGTGTAGATGGTTTCAATTTTGCCTTGAACTGACTTACCTAAAGATAGGTATGCCTTTAAAAATGTTTGGTCTGCAAATGAACTTGCTGCAATTTTTCTAGTGCTAATAGTGCCCTACATAAGATAAAAAATGAATTAAACACTGCTAATATAAGGTATACCTTTGATGTGTAGCTCTGTAGGAAAACTCACAGTTAGTTTTGCAAGAAATCCAAAGTAGCAATTCAGCTTTTCTCTTCTATGCTAGCTGTTAATGGATTTGGTTATGAGAGAGGTAGCTTATGTCAAATCTTGAGAGATTCATGACTGAGGTTGGAAAATCTTGGCTTTTTCATTTGTCATCTATGAATTTATTTCAAAACCTTCTGTTGATAATAGGAAGCAACATGTGGTAACAGATGGGGTGAATCTGAAGTTGACAGCTTTGTGCTTCTTTACAGGGAATTCTTATGGTTGTTGTTTTCAGACAAAACTAATGTTGCAGAGCATTGATCTCTATTAAGGTAGCTCTGAAGTACTGTTCATTTGGTCTCTGCTGATATCTCATACATCACTGTATGGATCAAACATGTCTACTACAAGTTTGAGTTTGTCAAACACAAATTCTTAATTTCTAAAATGTGTATTACTTAAATTGTCATTGTGGAGCTGTTGTAGAACTTAGGTAAAACCTCTTCTCTGTTCACATACTGTTAGCTACTACGTCTACTTAGCTACTACCATTTTTCCTGGTGACCAATGGCTCTCCTGGCTAGGTGTACTTACCTTTCTGAAGTTAGAAGCAGAGTCAGGTACTATTAAGCTTAATTGGCAGTGCCACTTCACCCTTGGTCAAGAAGTCACTTCCCTGGCAGGTTTTGCTAGCTGGTCAGTCTGCGCTTTTTATACAAATTTTATACACTTCATTCTCCAGTGACGGGACCTGAGGGAATGGCATGCAGCTGAGTCAGGGGAGGTTTAGGTTAGGTATCGCAGAAAGAATTCTTCATCTGGAGGGTGGTTGAGCACTGGAACAGGCTCTTCAGGGAGCTGATGACAGCACCAAGCATGTCTGAGTTCTGAAAGTATTTGGACCATGTTTTTAGGCACGTGGTGTGACTTGGAGTGTCCTGCATAGGACCAGGAGCTGGGCTCTATTACCCTGACAGGCTTGTTCTAGGTCAGCATATTCTATGAATCAGTGATTTGGAAGTGGAGAAGTTGTTTCAGTTTAAAGGAATTGACGGGGTCTAAACTGACCACAGTGGATTATTCTGTCGGTTGTTTACAGTGGGAGAAGACTGACCATGGATGCTAATGTGTGAAAGAAAGCAGCCTGTAGGTGAACCTCAGAATGCAACTTTGCATTGCTTTCAAGTTTCCTTTTGGAGCACTAAAGTCTCCTGGAAGGATGAAATTAAAGTGCTAGAGAAAAACTACACGGAGTGCTGAAAACAACTTTTTCTAAATGTATTTTGTGTTGAAAACAATAAGTATATTAAATTTGAAACTGTCACCTTATACTTTGTAAAAGGAATTGCAGTACTCATTAGATTTGTAATACTCAATAGAATAGTACCTTCAGTTTCTAGTTGTCATAATTTTTTATTTTATTAATTCCATGCATTGGAATAATTTCTGATATTATGCAAGTATGTTTCACTCTGTGCATGGACACCTTGTAGCATTGCAGTTTGCAAGATTGACACCTATGGGTTCAGTTGGAATGTAAACAGCAGGAAAAGCAGTGAAGTGTTACTTATGTGCTTGCTCTTTGGGAAGTAGAAGTAGTACAAGAAATGGTTGAAAGGAGCTGTAAATCAGAATAGTTGTTTAGTAGGTGTTACTTACCATGTGTTATCATGTGTTTCAGTCTAGTCTTCTGATTAGGCTGTCATCTAAAAATAAATTAAATGGCAAAAGCTGTTCCTGCCTTTTTTCTGCTTAGCACCTCAACACAGAATCTGTTAGCAGAGTCAACAAACCAGTTTTAAGTAGATCCCATGAGATCAGTCTTCCTGAAGAACTGTTAGATTTCTTGCATTGTTCCTGCTTCAAATGGAATTTATGTTTCAGCTTGCAGGTGCTTTGTAATTAAATGTCTTGAATTAGAATGAATCTAATTGCTGTAGGAGAAAATAGTGAAATATAGATAACTTTTTAGTTCTTTATCAGTGTATTTATTGAAGCATTTTTATAGGGGAGTATTAAGTTGAAAATCTAAATAAGCATACTCAATTTTTTTTGATTCCTCTTTTTTTTAGTCATCTTGGTTTCCTTTCACTTCTAGAGAAGTGTTGCTCTTCCTGTTTAGGTGAAATGGTGTGAAGATCATCGGCTTCTTGTCCAAAAGAAATCTATGAAATAATTAACTATTTTGTTAATTATCATTCCATGGCCAAACCCAATATAGTTAGGTATTTTTTCCAGTTTTCTCATAAACTAGGCCTCTGGAATGAACTATAACTTGAAATTCATCTGGTCATGCTGTCCAGCAATTAAATGTATTTTCCAAGATGCTGACAGAACAGCCCAAAAGAAATCACCAGAGCTTAGTTTTCTTTTAATATGAAAACCAGCTTATTAGTCCTGAGCCCGAGTTTGACTATTCTTGAGTGTGTTCAGTCATATTTATAGTGGAGTTGAAATTTCTGCTTTATATGAAATACATCTGTCCTTGCAGGTCTTTGTACTTAGCTTAAACTTTGCTTTAAATGTTGGATTTAAGAGCAAATACATTGTCATTAATATTGCATCACTTTAAATGAAAGTGTGTAAAACTCAGCTGCCAGGTTTGGAGAATTGCTCTTCAAATGATTGTGCTGTTTAGCATCTTTAAAAAAACAATTACTGACAATATGATTGAAGTAAAATAACAAAATAGGGGATGCTAGGAATTGGATCTTTATGATCTAAATTTATAGATCTTGTGAACACTGGTCAAGAAGTCCCACAATGTGTTCCTGTGCAGATATTTCCACTGATAAAAAGCCCATCTCAATGTGAGATAGATATTTATTACTTCATTTGATAAATTGAACTGAAGTGTTTAGTTTATAAAAATGAGGTTTGTATTTGATGAGACACTCTGATTTTTCTGTTGCTGAGCATGTTTACCCCTTCAGCGCCATTACTTTTTATTATATGAAATAAGCCTCTGTTTTTATCATGTTTCATTTCCCCCTTTTCAAAAGGACACCTTTAAAAAAAGTTAAAATCTTCATTAATATCGGTAGTTTTCTGAAAGCAGAAAATATATCACACTGAAACATGCAGTGTGAAAATGGCATGAAAGATTTGTTTCTGATACTTCTCCACTGTCTTTTTGAGAGACTTCTGCAGTTTCAGTAGTTGAGCTGATTAGTTCTTGAAGCTCTCTTCTCTGCTGCTTGGCCAGCACCTTTCCCCACACCTGTCAGTCAGATTAATAGGCTGATCCTCTTGGCCCACAGGTATTCAACAGTTCAATTCAATATTCAATATTACCTGTTGGATACTCATTTATGCTCCTAACTGCTGCTAGAAGTGTGTCATAGAAATCCTGTCCTTGATGGCCGATTAAAGGCTATTTTTTGCTGTTGATCACTTTTGGGTTATTATGTTACCACAGATGTTGGGGTGAGGTTTTTTTTGGTTAACTTTGTAACTACTGTAATCACAATACCACCAGAGAAAAGCTGTTTTTCTAGCCTCTTAAAAGACTACAGCCATTACAAAAGCCCTTTCTGTGCAATTAAAAATTTTTAGCTATTAAAGGGATTCAAAATTCTACGTAATTCATTAAGTTTGTTACAAACAGTTCCATTTTAAGTCTTGAAATAAGTGTTAGACATTTCTCTTCTAATTAGGGGCACTATCAACAGTCACTACTTGTTATGCAGTAAGTTTTCCACATACATAATTTCTCAGATTATAAATTCAAAAATATGCTCTTGGAAGGTTAATGTCAATGTTAGTGGACATTAGAGATTTGATTACATTCTACTTTATTAGCTGTGCTCAGTTGCTGAAATGAAGTTGATGGCTAAGAGCATTCTCCAGGAACTGATAGGAAGAGTAGTGATAGAAATTAAATTGCTAACAAATTTCCAGACTTTATCCCTTAATAAAGGTGCAAATGAAAGTGTAATTAAGTCTGCACAGAAAAAAGAGAGCAGAAAACTATTTTCTTAAAGAGAATTGGGAAAAGTAGTTTATAAGTGCAAAAACTTTATATTGTGAATTAAAAGAGATAAGGCAACTACTGGCAATTTTTAAAATTCAGGCTGTTGGAGGTATTGTCTTGTCGCAGGGTGCATAAAGGTGCAGATTTCAAAATGTGAATATACCTGCATATCTGTTAGCTACCAGAAAATAAGAAAGTTGCTTTAAGAAAAGACTTTTCTTCTGATCAAGGTGTTGTAATCTTCAGAGTGGTTTATGGCTTATCATCCCATTTGTTATAGAAGTGTCCACATGGGGGTTCTAAAATCAGCAAAGAGCTAGTCTAAATATTTCATAAATAAAGTGAAATTGTAAGGAAATGAAGAAATGGATTAGCTTAGAAAATCCATTTGGAATAACAGTATACCATTATGATTAAGAAAAGCTGTAAGAAGCTTTTCTAGCTTCTACCAGAAAGCACATTTTCTTCTTCCTTCTCCCGGTTCCCAATTTTCAAAAATTTCATATTGAGTATGTAGTTTCCTCCTGAAGTTTTTTTTTGTTTGTTTGGTTTTTTTTCAGTAAGACTTTCTTCTTGTTTCCCCTGTAGAAGGAAGGTAGTGAGAGCCATTGCTTCACAGGAGTGCTCTTAAGTAATAACAGCTTCCTGTTAAGTCAGAAAAGGAGACTGGACATATAATGGAATGGAAATTTATGGAATGATTTTCCATTTCAGAGATTTCACTAATTAGATAAATCAAAAGTCAAAAGGCATTGTTAAAACTGTTTTGTGTGGCCTTAAAAAAGAATAATACCTCCTTTTGGTTTTGGGTAGTAGCGTTCATAAATGTACAATTTTTAGGATTTATGCAACTCCTTTAATCATCTTCATGCTTGTGCAGCATCCTTACTCTTTTGAACTGGTTTTGGCATTCTGAATTTTTAAGTAGTCAAAGGTTTTGTGTTTTGGTGCCTTTTATCCTTTGGAACTGCTGATTGTGGCCTCCTTCATGTACTTGCATATAAATTGGTAGATGTGGTTTTTGTCTCTGAAAGTGATATGCTAAACACTGTGGGGAGGTATATGAATATTCATACTTTGGTGTATAAAATCCTGACCTCTTGAAGTCTTGTGTATGACTGAAAGCTGAAAAATTGTTTCTTTTTAGATTAAGGATCTTCAGTTTGGCATGGGAGTGGTTTCTGTTTTATGGGTGAAGGTTTGATTGCATTGTGGTGGAAGTGTATGTAAAATATGTATGTATTGCCTTTTCTGCCTCAAAGAGGAGCAAATTTTGAGGTTCCTAGTTCTGTTTGTTAGTTGCTGCACTTGGAAGAGATTTTTCTAACTATTTCAATGAACACACCGCTGGATGTTTCCTGGTTGTCTTCGACTTGAAGCCTAGTTATGGGTAAATGGTTAGAGAGCTGCAATGTACTTCAGTTTAGGAAATATGTCATTTTGAGTACTTCAGGGAAACCTATGAGCAGCAAATGAAGAACCCACCATTGCTGGAACAGTTACTGCTTTAAGGTTTTTACATTCTGAATTGTTCATTGGATTGTGGAGATGTTATATTTTCATTTCTCATGTCAAAATACTTGTTTTGGTTTTTTTTTCTTGCAATGTAACAAAAACATATTTAGAACGCTTTCTGATTATCAGTGGGGCTTAAAGAAAAATACATTTTGCTATATGATAATACCTTAAATTCACTTGAGAAATTTTTGGCTGGATAACTGTAGACCTTCTAGAGTAAAACAAATTGTGTGTAGCAGTTATGCTCTGTATTCTGAATTAGGGTTGTATATGGTGTTTTGAGTAATTTCTGTCAATTATTTTGACTGTACAATTAACCAATCTGATCGAACAGGCTCAGTTTCCATTTAAAAGTGAAGTCATACAGGAAACATTATACAGTATCTAAGTATATGGTGGGAAAACTGTTTGGCTGGACCTCTAAGTTGTGTTAAGGGGTATCAGATAAAGACTTAACCACTATTTTTGTTCTGTTGCAGGGATTTCTCCAAAGTTAATATCCTGGTACCTGGTGCTGGGCTAGGTAGATTGGCGTGGGAGATAGCTATGCTCGGTTATGCTTGCCAAGGAAATGAATGGAGCCTCTTTATGCTCTTTTCTTCTAACTTTGTACTCAACAGGTATATAGCTTATGTTTTACTTGCTGAATAAAACCTAGAGAGGCAGAATTATAAATGAGAGAAGTCTGGATATATACATCTCACAAGAACAGATTTATAAGTTGTACTACAAGGTGCACACACACACTCACTTTTTAGAATGCTTTAAGGAGAAAAGTCTTAGGGATAAATGACGAAGGAAGTATTGTATCTGAGTCATTAAAATTACAGGAAGCACGGCTTTCAAATTGTGAGATTTAAAATCTCTAAATTGTACAGATTTTCTGCAGAAGTTTGATTAGGTTTTATGATTTATTTCACATCTGTTTCTCTGAAATGGGCACCTATCTTATTGTTACTAAATATGTGTTAGTAAGTACGTCCATAGTATTTAGTGATGGTGATTATTATCAGAGGATACCTGTTAAAAAAAAAAAGTATCACATTCTACACTAAAATTTTAGGCACTGTTTTTTCAAGAAAAACAATGAAGCGTGCAGAGCAAGATGCTGAGAGTTAATAGTTCAACAGTTCTGCTCAGATAATTAATGTGAATATAGTAAATTTCATGTTACAGGTTTTACTTCAAATGATATTTCTGTATTTGGTATTCTGCCACTTGCATTAGAATTACTGTTTTCAAAATAACCTTGTTAGAGAAGAAAAAAGGCAGCACATGCAACAGTTCTAAGAAAGAGTGGGAAGACTACAGGTGGGCAACTACTGAGAGATGTCAGGAGGGTGTTTTTTTTCAGGGGGGACAGTGTGTGGTTAGTGCCTAGTTCACAGAGGCACTAACCTCTGAATTTGACAGTTGATTCATCAGTCTGAAATGATACACCTTAGCTGAAAATACCTAAACTATTGGCTTTTTTTCTGTATTACTGTGTTGTTTTGGAGTCTGTTTTATAGACTGATTGTCCACAGCACACTGATGTTCGTGCTGGTCAAACAAGGGGGAAACACAGCATAGTGGCTGCTGCATATCTGCCTATAGCAGTAGTGCCCCATGTCATGATAACAGATGTTTACTGGAGGTTCATTTGTTCTTTTTTTCCTGCATTATTCTTAAGTGACTCATTTGGTGGTGAAATTGTACATTACAGTTGATCTGACTGATGCCTTTTAGCTACTAAAAGGAAGCCATATTCCTCATATGCTTTGGAACTTCAAAGCAGCATAAAAGCATTCATTTCCCATTTTGGAACACCGGTCAGCTGTCACAGAGGTTAGTTAACTTCACCCCTACCCTCTGATGACATGCTTCCTTAATCTTTGACTATATGTGAAATTATCTTAAAGATTCATGCTTTACTAACGGTAGTAGTTTTAGCATATAATGCTCATGTAGTGTTTCCTGTTTATGTAGGATATTTTGCAAAGAGGTATATTTGCATAAAACTTGTTAACAGTATGAGATTTTGGATAGCAAAATTGTGTGTTGTGCAATTGCTGTAATCTTTGCTGGACAAGTTATCAGCTATGTTGTTAGCATAGAATGCTCCTAGCATGACTGAGCAGCAGTCAATTCAGTTGAAGTCCAAGCATTCTTTTATGACAGATGTAATTGTGGGTTTGATGGGTCTGTTTTGAAGGTTTTAGGAGCTTGAAGATGCTTTTTTAGTTCTTAAGTGGCTGTTTATTGTTAGCCTTCTGAAATGCAAATTTGCTTTTCTGAAACTGGAAGAAACAGCAATGATCAATATAAGTTGAAGATAATACCTAAAGAAGAATGGTCACAAAAAAAAGAACTTTGCAATTAGTTTTTTACTGTAGTCTCAATTTAACTTATGCTTGTTTTTACTGGATAAAAGCATGAAGATTTTGGCTCATATGTGCTTACGGTTTTACAACTTACTGGTTTACCTTCTTTCTCGGAGGGTGGTTTATATTTAGGAAGACAAAGTACCATTTTGATTGTGAAGAATTGCTACAGTAGGCTTTTAGATGTGGTACACTGCCTTAATGTTTCTGTGTGCAAAGTGGTATTTGCAGATTTTCACACATTTTAAAAAAGCTTTTCATATCTTTGGAGTTGTGAACTTTTGTTACAGTGGATAAAGCTGCGGAGTGTGTATCACTCTGTAAATATCTGAAATTATTTGGAGTTTGTTATTCTGTTGAGGAAACTCTAATTTTGAGAATAAAGTGACCCTACTAGCCTAGTTAAGCTGCAGTGGCTCCAAGTTCTTACATGGTGTGTTTTTCTTCTTTCTGGAAAGAATATAATTTTAGATAAATTTTGACACTTGGAAGAGACTACTAATTTTGTTTTATTGCATGTCTGTGAATGCCTTAGGATGAAAACAGTTAAGTTACTTTTTTTCTGGATACCAGTGGCGAGAAGTGAGATTTGACCTACCCATTTTTTTCCAAAACTGTCTTTTCAGCTGAATGTTGAACAGTGAAAAGTGAATACCACACCCCTGTGGAAAATAATAAAGTGTGTCACACTTAAATATGTTAGATTTTTATAGTAGAACATATATTTCACATCTTTTATTTTAAGAATGGAATTGCCAAGGACTGAAGTACTTGGTATTGAAGTAAAAATTGTTGAAACTGGAAATGGAGGTTTCTAAGCTTGTATATGAAAATAGATTGCTATTTTCTGTTAAATTGGAACTGTTTTAAAGTCTGTGTGAACATGAACTCCTTTCTAATAGTTTTTTTTTTATTGCTGTTATATTGGTTAGGGGGCTTTTTTGTTTGTTTTTGGGTTTGCTTTTAACCAACTGCATATGTCTGATATTTATTTATATATGAAGAAAGTCTGTATACTGCTGCTCAAGTTTTGGTTTTTAACTGATAAAATGAAATAGAGAGATGACATGGAGAAGGTAAAAAATATTTCAAACACTTTATCACAAATATATTCTAATCACCAGCCAAAAGAGTGCACTTCCTATAAGCTAATAGATCGCTTGCAGTTTACAAAATGCATGTTTATTATGTATTTTGTGGGACAGATATGTCTTCTGTTGTCTTTGAAAGAAAATGTTTTTTTCATTTTTTGGTTACAGACTAATTTTAGAGGATGGTTGGGAAAGCTTCCTGTTATAAATGCTGTGTTTTATCACTTTTTAAAATATGAGATGATTTAGTCATGTCGGCCCAGAAACTCTGTTTTTTTGTTTTGGCTTTCTGTTTTTGTTTTTTTTTAAATAGGAAGAGAGATGATCCAACAAATCTCAGCTTTATGGAATATAGCAAATCATAAATTTTCCTTTTAAATCTTAGAAAATAAATGCATATGTTTTCTTCTCAGCGGAGAAATAACTTGGTGAAAATTATAAGAAGTCATAAAAGAAAATTCTAAAACTAAAAAAGGCAGTTACTTTTTGGTAGTGATTTTGTGTCAGATTAAAATTAGTTTTTTGATCAGTTTGTTATTATGGGTGGTCCAAATCATTGTGAACTAGATTAAGTCTTCTGGCAAATGTGGAGCTGTTACAACGACTTTGACTCTTATATTCCTGGATTGTAGATAATCAATTAGTTGAAACAAATTTTGCTGGTTTTCATATTTTGCAGATGCTCTCAAATTAATTCATATAAGCTTTATCCCTGGATTCATCAATTTAGCAATAACAGAAGATCTGCTGATCAGATACGACCAATTTATTTCCCAGATGTTGATCCTCACAGTCTTCCTTCTGGTTCAAACTTCTCTATGACAGCAGGGGATTTTCAGGAAATTTATTCTGAGTGCAGTGAGTAAATGCAAAATTTTAGGCTATCCATGTAACTTTACATACTTTCAGAGTATTTGGGACAGATTATAAAGAGAATGGAAGTGTATCTACCAGTAGTGAGTAAAAGAACTAGCTGTAGCAAGATGCTCTTACTCAGAATATTTCTCCAGCTGTATCAATAGGTCTGTTTCTTACTCCAGATCAGCTTTTCTTTTCTTCCTAGTTACAGAAAATGTGGACACCTCCTTGTCAAATAGATCTTGCAGGAGCCTTCCCCACAGCTGCTTAATTTTGAAGATTCTATCTTTAAGAGTAGAACATCCAAGACTGGCATAAATTAAGACTTGTAATGTTTTTTATTTACAGGACTTAAAACTTTTGCTATTTCAAGAGTGCCTGTTTAGAGAAAAACATGCTTTAAAATGTAGACTTCAAAAATTCCTGCTTGTTGAATTGACTAGTTAAAAACAGCTGGGGAGATATTCAAATACTGGGTAAAGTGTTTCAACACTAAGTGACTTGTGAAAGTACATTTTAGTGTGCAGGCTTGTATCGTTTTAGATACTAACAAGGGAGGCCTAAACTACCTGGGGATTTTTACAGTTGTATTTTTAACAGTTGTCATAACGAAATTCATAGGACAGGTGAGTAATAGCATACTTGGGCCTTCATTTATATAAAACGTGTTGCAACATTTACATTTTACATTTTTTTATGTAATGTATGAATGGTTTTGTAAAGTCAGTAAGTAGTAAGCATATATGCAATATTGTAGTGTGTGTATGTGTACATACACACAAGAATACAGGTCAAATGTACCCAAAGTTAACAGTTTTTAAGGTAAACCAAAATACTTTATTTACTTGCAAACAAAATTATAAGCCTTCAGCTGCTGTTAGCGGAGGGTGATTCTGAGGCTACCAACAACTACCATGGTTAAATGATGAACTTTTACAGGGTTAAAAGCATTGAAACTAATCTCTGAATACTTTGCTCTTTTTGTGCAGATACGTGGGACTGCGTAGCAACCTGCTTTTTCATAGATACAGCACATAATGTTATCGATTATATTGACACTATATGGAAAATACTGAAGCCTGGAGGAATATGGATAAATGTAGGCAAGTGTGACCAGCTGCTCTTTTTGACTTATTTTTGGTAGTATACTTAAAAAGTGTCTGTGAATAATTGGGTCTTTGCAGCAAACAGTACAACTAGAAAAATACAGGGCTTGGAAATTATCTCAGAAGTGTTCAAAATGTGTTCAGATGTTTGCTAGTTACAATCAAGTCAACACTGTGATTTTTAAATAGGCAAGTAAATCTTGCCACTGGCAGGTTTTGCATTCATGCATCAAACGTTTTTATTTTCTTTCACAAATATAGTATTCTGTGTTGTTTTTTGCTATTTTTCTAGGAAAGGAGAACTTTAAAATATATCCTTGCATTTTTGATTTTTTCCAGTGTCTAATTGAAACTCTGCTTTGAAGCAGAAGTTTTGGGAGTGAGATTTGATTGGAGTCTTCCAAAGTGAGGGAATGTTAGACAAGACACAAACGTTAAACATTATGCATAGTAAAAACTGGTCAGTAAGTGGTCAATCGGTCACTCTCCCAGTCCCTGCCAGTCAGAGCTCCTAGGCAGACTTATATATTCTGTGCTATAGGGACAGCAGTGATGCTTGACTGAAGAAATTTTAAGATACAGAAAACAAAATCTAGTAGGAAATGTTGCAAATTGTTGAATAAGAGCTAAGGCAATTAGTTTTCATTTTACAATGAATGTGAAATTCATTATACGAATGATATTCAAGTAACAGCAATATGTTCTTTTGTCAGTATTTATGGAATCATAGAATGGTTTGGCTTGCAAGACATCTTAAATATGATCTAGTTCCAACCCTCCTGCCCTGGGCAGGGAACTCTCCATGTTTTTGAGTATGTGAATCTGGATGTGTTTGTTGCACTATCAGTATGTATTTTTGATTTTTGATTGCCATTTGATTTTTGGTAGCCATTTTTGTTGTATCTTTGTACTTTAGGCCCTCTCCTTTACCATTTTGAGAACTTGGGAAATGAACTTTCCATAGAATTAAGCTACGAGGATATCAAAAATGTTATCCTGCAATATGGATTCCATATAGAGGTAAGAAGATGCCGTAGTTTGCAATAAGCAGTATTGTTATGAATCAGACAAATGGCTTTGAATAAACCACCATAAATTTCATTCAATATAATGGCATATGTTAATTACTTCTAGGAGTAATTATGGAGGATTATGTATCTTACAAATTACCTGCCTTTCTCATTTTATAAGTGTATAGATGAGCCTCATAATCTAATGACCATATAGCATTTTCTTGTATAGTTCCGGTACAGAAGCTGTCTTGAAAACTGCTGTTTTGTTTTCAGGTGGAGAAAGAATCTGTGCTGTCAACTTACACTGTGAATGAACTCTCCATGATGAAATACTACTATGAATGTGTGTTGTTTGTGGTGAGAAAACCAGAATAGTAGTGGTCTGAATAGGTTAATGAGAAAATAATATTGGCTTGAACGCTAGAAGTGAGAATAAAATCATCTGATTTTATGGTGATGTATGGACACAACCTCAAATCAGTGGTGCCTTCTTGTTCCTAAGAGGATATAGATAGTGTCTATTTTCTTAATATCTCTATTGCTATTCAGACATATACTCTGCCATGCATATTCATGATACACTTGTGAAAGAGTAAATGTCCACATGCACTGTCTTTGTGCTTTGGAATGCATTAAATATAACAGCGAAAGTGTTTTCTTGAGAAAAAAAATCTAATATTTGCCATGACTAGGCTAATTCTCTGCTAATGTTGCCTCATTTTTCATAGATTTATAGTGCTCTTTTTTTCTACTTGATGATATTAGAAATGCATGGAGGTGCTTACTGTACTAGCTGTGTCACTCTTAGAGAAGTATTAGTAAATGTTAAATTATGAAGTCTGAAATGGTTGGGAATTGGTAAAATTATTCTTGACAGATAAAATAGTCATCAGAACTGTTAGAGCATTTTCTGTGGAACTGGAGTGAAATAGGGTATTACACAAAATCTAATCTTTGCCTGTAACACTGTTAAAGGTTTAAAAAAAAAAAAAAAAAAAAAAAAAAAAAAGGAACCTGTAGGAAATTTAAAATATTATGTGAAAGCTGAATACTGAGTGAAGAAAAAGCAGAATATTACAGAGAAGCAGTATGTTAACCTCAGTTCAGGAAAACACTGGTCCTGATTGATCTTACTGTTGGAACTGAAATGTGTTGCACATTTTAGGAGATGGTTTCTCCTCTTGAAATACACTGATTTTGAGTCATCTTCTTATTGTTTAAGCCAGAACTTTTAAAGTTGATAAACACAGCTGAGTTATCCATGCCACTTGTTGGTAGTACAACATAAAAATACCTGTTGGAGCAGTGAAGTTACATGTAAATATGTGCTATAACCTAATTATTTTCCAGCTGAGCCAGGATATGCAGGCCAAAGGGTAGACAACTTCCTTGTAACTTCAGACACTTTACCCTTGTGACTTCTTGGTTCCTCCTAGTAATGTGTTCTTTTTTTCCTAACAGATGTGGGTTAGGTGAATGTTTAATATACAAATCATGATACCACACGAGAGGCTGTCATGTCTCATACAATCTCCTGTCACTTTGAAGTTATGTGTATGAGAAAAAACCTTAATTAACAGTTACTAGTCTGAGATGAGGCGTCATATTACATATTTTGTTTTCGTAATACATTGATTACCTTAAGTGCCATTTGGATGCATTTTCAAAAGTACATTTAAAATATAAAACCATTATGATGAGGGCTGATTTTTTTTTTTTTTTTTTTTAATATTTGGCTATAAGGATGGTGGTCAGTTGCTTGTTTGTTTCCAGTTATTTTTTGTACCTTATTTCATGGTGATGTCGCAGTCACATTTCTTTAATAGTTCTGTTACTGGCTTTTTGATTTTTCTAATCAAGGCCAGAAAGTTGTGCCTTTATTCATAAATTGAAAATCTGCAAGGAGGAAAAACAAATGTTTTCTTAAAATATATTTTCAACACATTCTATCTTTTATATGTTTCAGTATTGTGCCCCCTTCTGCTCAGAATCCTGATTGAGAACAGAGGCCTCTGGTCTACAGAAGTTTTTATGTTTGGCTTAAACTACTCTTTTTTGAACTCTCTTATTTCTAAAAGTACATGAACTGTCAAAGTTCTACCCTGTTCCAAGGGAGATGTGTTTCAAGATTAAACACTGCTATTCAACAAATAATACAAAAAGTAAAGTCCTTGTGTGGGTAAAAGTAAAAACACACATGTTTTAATTTCTATATTGTATAATTTAATTTTTGATGAAATTTGAGATTCTTTGCTTTCAATCTGCTTTTCTTCTCTTAGGTTGAATATCTATTGGATCTACTTGATTTCCAAGCTTTTTTAAATAGAACAGAGGTTAGCTGAATGTCAATTAAGCTGATGCCAAGTAACATATCTATCTGTAATACTACCCAGTTGCTGCCCCTTACAGTCTGCAACTTGAAATGTGGTGTTCTGTTTTTCAGAAATAAGTAATGGAACTCTTTTATTTAGGGTTGAGTGTCAATACCCTGTGTTCTGGTGGTTTTTTTTCCTTTCCACTCCATGTTGTCGCAGGTGCCATTTTTTTTGTTCTCTGAAAATATTTTTACATATGGTATAATACAGTGATGTGCTTTTGTTTCTGATTTAGAAAACACTGGGTTTTTGTCCAGAGCATTTTGCTTTTAAATTGCAACAGTCACATTCAGAGTTGGAAGCAAAATAATCTTGTGACTGAGCTGTTAGTAGTGTTTCACCTGCAGTCCCATTTATTGGGTACTTAGAATTCGCCACTTGTACTGTAATGCACAGGGATAATTGTGTATTATAGAATTTGATCATTGTTTTGTTTAGTTTTATATGCAGGGGGAAATGCTCAACATATTTGCCAGCTGCGACTGTTTAATTTAGGTCACTTTTAAACTGTACATGGTAACAGATGTAAAATGAAATGCTGCATAATCTTCAGCGTAAAACTTCTTTGTATGGAGTTTGATAAATGTAAAACGTCCTGTATTTTTTTTTTTTTTTGTGTTATATTCTGAAATTGGTTGCAAAGATGGTAGGAATGGGAAGTTTCATGTCTCTGTGTGCACTTCCCAGAGTTTTTAGTGTGTGTAATCGACTGGGGTTTTTGGATATTAAAGCTTGCTGTAAAGCTTGATGTCTCGCGTGTTTGGCTCCATCCTTCATGGTCGGGTACGGGTTTGGCTGTGCGGGCTCTTCCAGTGCTGAGGCCGGACGGAGGGAAGCAAGACACCAATATGATGTACAAAAGCTTTGCTTTATTCGGTTACAGGTGTTGCTTATATCTAAAAATCACTTCCTTAACATGCAGTCATAAGCTAATCACGCAATAAATGATTGGATCCTCCGCTTTGTCCACGTGCCGTACACAAGCATCTTAGGCGTTGTTAATTGGTTATTCTGATTGAGGGAGTGCTTTCAACAGTTCTTTTTCCACATCCTGTTTTCTTGCTGATGTGGCTTATTTGGCAAAATTCTTATCTTACAATTTTTTTATATGCATTTTCCAAGAAGTTCAAGTTCAGGTTTCCCACATTCCAGCTCCTCCCTTCACGGCTGGCTGAAGGTTTGTCTGTGCGGCTGTCTCAGCCCCTCCCTTCACGGCCGGATCCAGGTTTGTCTTTGCGGCTCTCTCAGCCCCTCCCTTCACGGGGGGATCCAGGTTTGTCTGTGCGGCTCTCTCAGCCCCTCCCTTCACGGCCGGATCCAGGTTTGTCTGTGCGGCTGTCTCAGCCCCTCCCTTCACGGCCGGATCAAGGTTTGTCTGTGCAGCTCTCTCAGCCCCTCCCTTCACGGCCGGATCAAGGTTTGTCTGTGCGGCTCTCTCAGCTCCTCCCTTCACGGGGGGATCCAGGTTTGTCTGTGCGGGCTCTCTCAGCTCCTCCCTTCACGGCCGGATCAAGGTTTGTCTGTGCGGCTCTCTCAGCCCCTCCCTTCCCCGCGGAGGCGCTTGCCGCCCGCCCCTCCCGTCAGGCAGTGCGGCGGGCAATCCCGCCCTTCTGACGGCGGTGCCGAGCGCCTGGGGCGCATGCGCCGCCGGGGCTGAGGAGGCGCGCGGAGCCGCCGGCGCGCGGCCCCCCCCGCCCGCCAATGGCCAAGCGTCGCGCGGAGCCGCTGCTGTGTCACGTGCCGGTGAAGCGCGGCGTGCTGCGCGAGCCGGC
>CM031878.1:58206258-58365415 GCA_018697195.1 Certhia americana
GCGAGCCGGCGCTGCCCCGCGCGGGCGAGCGGCGCCCCCGGTCCGGTGCGGGCCCCGCCGGACACAAGCGCCCGCTGGAGGAGGAGCCGGAGGCACCGCCGGGAAAGCGGAGCGGGCACGGCCCACACCGTGCGCACACCGGGGACGCGGGAGAAGGGCGGCGCGGAGGGACCGCGGCGCCCCAGGAGGCGGCGGCGGCGGCGGCGGGAGGCGCGGGCGGCCGGAGCAAAGAGCGGGCCGGCGGCGGCGCGGAGGTAACGGAGCCGGACGGGCCCGGCTGGCCGCTCCGCCGGGAGGGCGGTGCCGGCGGTGGCTGAAGCGTGTGTGCAGGACGGGGGTGCTGGCGGGCTGTCTTAGTGCCGCCAGCCCCGCCTGGCCGCTTAAAGCGCCTGTGGGTTTGTCTCCCTCGAGGCAGGAGAAGGACCGTCCAGCTTCACCTCCCCCGCTCCGCGCCACGGAGTGGGAGGGAAACAGCCTGCCCACCTTCCCTGAGGTCATGCTCGGCTTCATCCCCATCCAGCAGTGCGGTGGAAGCTTGTAGAGGTCATTCTGGTGTCGCCTCTGTTGAGGGAGGGTTAGGTGCACTGCAGCGTCAGCTTCCCGAACTCTGTGACATTTAATAGCAATGCCAGAGATGTCTTTTAACCAAAACGTTGAGCAGGGTCAGTCGTCTGAGGAAGGGCATCATTGTCGTAATGATTAGAGTGCATTGAAACGACTCTCCGGGTTAGCTTTGAACAATATATGTTTTTCTTCCTGGCCTTGACTGCATTTTTACACAACGGGTCAGAAAACAAAATGCGTTGCCTACAAAGAAAATTATAATTGAAAAAACTACAAAAAACGCCACATAAGCAAAGCAAATTGTGACCACATATGACACGTTTCAAACATAGATGTTTGGTGCATGTTGTCTGCCTTTTTTTCCCACCTGGATCTTGTAAGACCACAGTATTAGATTGTGTGATACTGAAGTGGCAGAAAGTCTAATCAGCTTAGATGGGCTTTGGACAGCAGTTGTAGACTCTAATTTTGAGAATGTGATGCTTTTCACAGTACAACACCCACTTATGATCTTACAAGAAAGCAATGGCTTTTCCTTTTCAAGCTCTGGCTTTTTGTGTTTCCTTGGTTGAATGATTTGTTAGTGGGTTTTATTGACGATAGATGGTAAAATTAAGGCAGGAGGAAAATCAAGAAAATTCCACATCCTGTGAATACTGTACAGCCATTTTAAATGCAAGCATAATTTCATTTTTGAAGAGAAAACACGTATTCATATCTTTAGTAATTAAACAGATTGAACAAACCTCTACAGAACAGTTTGACTCTCATCACAGGTATAACGCTAAACTCGCTCTTGGCGTTATTTGGCATAATTTTGTAAGCTTTAGCAGTGATCCAAAGACCACAAGCCCCTTGAATTTCCACACAGTAAAGATTAGTTTTCTACATAAAATATTTTTCTAGGAGTGTATTTTTAACAGGTTGTTTCTCAAAGTGCAGTATTGTATAAAAAATGTTTTAGTTTTAAAATGAAGCTTGGTTAACAACTCAGGCTGGAGATACTTCTTCCAGTTTTTGTGTGTCCTGCCTGAATATTTTAAATCTCTTACAATGGTATTTCTGATTTTTACACTTTTCTGAAAATACAATCCCTAGGCTGGAGTGACTCTTTGCTGTTTATTGCTTCTGTGTTTCATTACATTAGTAAGTATGGTCAGGACCCTGTTAATTTCACAGTGTTTTTGTTAAAGTTTAAAGCATTATATTACAGATGGCCGGAGAAGAAAGATTATTTTAATTTTATTTCAGAGTACACTTTCGCAACTAGAGTTGGAAAACTGACTCCTTAAATATTATGCAGCTTAGTCTATAGAAACTGAACCTTTGCATCTCTGAGCTTGCAATGTTTTGTCGTCTACCTCATTAGAATTCCTACTCAAAACCTGTGTGGAAACTTACTTAGTAGATGGTGAATATGTGGTGGTTAATTTTGCCTTCTAGGTATCAGTGTTTAGCGCTTGTGCCTTTCTTTTGTACTTGTTGGTTTTTTTCATTTTCACACTGAAATATTGCTGATCTGTAGACCTGAAAGCACTTGAGATTAATTATGCATGTAATCTTAGTCCAAAATTGAGTATGTGTTGATGAATTTTTTCTTAAGACTAAAAATTTTGAAATGAGGGTGCTGTCATTCACTTCATGCACACAAAGCATCAGGGTTCTGATTTTAACTACATAGCTCTCACCGTGAGCAAAAACTTACTAAAATTTCAGGAGAGTTCAAATTATGCAGGGGAGAATTTGTGAAAGTAGTTTACAGTTTCTGAAACTGCTCTGCCTGAGATTTTTTCGAAGAATTTGTTAGCACCTGCCCTGCACAGTTCTGTGTGAGTGATGCTGTCTAGGCTGAAATACAGACTGGAAAATCATCCCTTCCACACTTGTCAATTGTTGTTAATGCTGTGCAGTACTAAACTTCCCGTTCACAAGAATGGGCTGCTACTTTTAGTTTGGCTTTCTTCCAGTTTCAGTATAATCAATCCTTTTGTTCCTATGTCACGGTGTCATTTAATTGGTTTTGGTCTCAGTTAATGGGAACTTTTGTTCTTTAATATTTTCTGAAGACAGGCTTTCCCAGTGAGGAAATTCATATTAGTAATATTCTACAGGCAAGGAGCCATCTTACTGCTATGAAATGTCTGCACCTTTCATCCTCTCTTAATTGTTACAGGTTTTGAATCCTGCAGGGGTTTTGCCGCAGAAAAATGTTGCACAGTGCAACAGATTGTAGTTCAGGAGAGGTCTGTGTGGTAACAAATAGACAAATGTATTCTTTAAATGAAAAGTATGGTGATTTTATGTACTTCTCTCTTTTGGTAAGTGGGGAAGGCATACTTTTTCAGTATTTGAGAAGGTGTAGGGATGATACTCACTACTGTTTTTTTTTAATTCTGTTGCAAACCCAATGGACATGTCATTAATTTTTTCAAGAGCCACACTGTAGAGGCCTGCTGAAGTTGACTTAGTCACAGTGTGGATTGTGATGGTGCTCTCACCCCCCACAGGCTGCACTTTGGTAACTGAGGAATACCAAAACAATTATACTAGTTTATTTGTTTAAAATACTTCTGTTCAGCACCTATTACAGCTGAGACAGCGAAGTAGAATACTTAAAAATTCAGATTGTATGTTAGGAAAAATGCAAACCTAATATAATATGAAAATGCATTATTTTAGGTTTGTTTCAGCATTCACTGTATTTATATACCAGAAGAAAATACATGCTCATGACCTAAGGAATTACTTAGGTCATTCCTTTTCCTAGGTGTATCATCTCCATAGGAACATGCACAGCTTGGCCACTGTTGATAACTATGTTTATAAACAGGCAGTCGTTTTCACACAGACATTTTTTTAAACATTAAAGTTGTGATGCTACATTAAATTAGTTGATGAGGAGGTGTTTCTCCAAGGTTCTTTGACATACTATCTAGTTAGATAGGGTGGAGCATTTTGCTCATAACACCAAGGTTGTGGGTTTGTTCCCCATTTGGGCCATTCATTTAAGAGCTGCACTTGCTGATCCCTGTGGGTCCCTTCCAGCTCAAAATATTTTGTGATTCTTAAGCTTTCCTCTCTTGAATACAAAATTTGGGTACAGAAAAGAAGAAATAGAATGCGTTTTAAACCGTATAAAATGCTTTGTTTATCCTGCATGTGTCATCCCTCTGAGTTGCCTGTTAAGTGGTTGCATAAATTCTTTTGAATACCAGTTTCTAAATGTGCATGAAAATTGTATATTATTATGAAAAGAAAAAGCAGTGAGCTGTTCTTGCTTGCAAAGTTCAATAATTGCACAAGTTTTACACCTTTTTTTCTATGCAAAAGTCGTAAGTTGAAGAAATTTATAGAATTATGAAAGCTGTTACATAATTCTTTGCAAGAATATTAAAAGAGGCAGAAGTAGATCATGATCTGGAAGTAGATCATGATCTAGTTAAAAATCATAACATTAAAATAATTGTTAATATGTAATATCTGAGTAACTTCCTAGTTTCAATTTCTCATATAAAAAGTTTTTTTCTATAATTTTCTGCTTCTGATATGCACATTAATGTTTTGTTAACTTGTTGTTTATTTGTCTCTTTTCAAAGCAAGAGGAAGAATTCTGTCAATATAACTCATTCCTGTACTGGAGAGCACCACTGCCTGCTATTGATTTGTCTGATATTCAGAACCTAGATGAAGACACTCCATCGGGCGCTAAAACTGCTGCAAGGACTGATGCCACAGAGACTGAAATGGAAACCTGATCAGTTGTTTCACAGTTGTGCAGCTGTTCCCAGGAAACTTTTTTCCATTGAGAATCAGGTTTTGTTCCTTGGGTGAATGATAAGCATGTTTATGCCATCTTGGAAAAACTGCTGTGGCAGTCCTTGAAAGCAAATCTGAGTTGCCTTAGTTGGATGGGATAAATGGTGTTGGGTTCCTAACAGTAAGCTGTCTGAAGGTGTGCAGTAAGGATGAACCTACAGTGTCTAACAAGAATACTTGAAAACATGGAGGCAGACTAAAAGAAGAATTCAGAAAATTAGAACTTAGGGGATACAATTAAAAGAAATGGGGATATGTTACATGTTGAAAGGAAATGCAAAATCATTTTGTTTGTCCTGAACAAAAAAACATGTGGTACCTGAAAGTGAAATATTTACCATGTGAATTTATCATAAAGCACACAAATGCTAGTGATTTCTAATGTGGTTTTTTTGTTCTGTATAATAGCTAAACCAAAAAATAAAGAGTCCATTAAAATTGGATAAAACATTCCCTTTTCTATGCAAACCAAAAACCAAGCATGGCAGAGAAGGGGAAGGAAAAGGGGCTACTTTCTGCTGAGAGCTGTTGCTGTTCTGAAAGGTTTCACATTCTCATTGTGAAATTTTTTTTCATCTTTTTCACATTACGCACAGTAGTGGATGCCCAGTTTCTTAAGTTTTTAGTTAGTTCTGAAGTTACTGCTATTAGTCTTTGTGATGTTGCTCTGAACCAGTTGGTAGCATCTGAATGACAGGTTTGGGCAGTTGTATCAAGAAAAGTTAGTGCAATATAAAATGACCACACACACTCTTTCAAACTTTACTGAATGAGGTGTAGTTTTGCAGAGACTGTGAATCTTGCAGAAAGTTTTTTCAGAAGTTCATTCAAATAGTGTATTTTTTTTTGCTGTGAAATATGAACTTTATGTTTGTGATTTATTTACAAATTGAAGTACAATTAGAAAGACATGTCTTTAATAATAGACTGAAGTTGTATGGGAGGACATAGATTTTGCAAATATGATTTGTCTTTTGAGTATAGAAAACATTGTATTTTAACTGTAATCATTATGAAAAAAAGCAACTTCTGAACTTTATTTTTTTTTTCTAATAATGTGTTTGCCAAAGGACAATAAAGTTTTGCCTGTGTGTATGTGAAAACTTTGGCACTATTACTGTGTGATGTTCTTGACTTTAGTTCATAAGATTGCTTCTTCTGTATCTTTGTTGATTTATTAGGTCTTTTTGCTTAAAATAGTGAGCTTGTCAGCTTTCTTACTAAACACTTGTAAACTTTTTTTTGTATTTGTGCTGCATAGGTATCTGTATTTATCTTGTTAAGGTCTCTGAATACCTTCTGAAGAAAGGAGGTAGCTTAGTGACTTAAGCAGTTGACCATGCTCTGTGGATATCCTACCTTCTGTCAGATTGGCTGGATACATATTTGGACAATATGTATTTTTCTCAGACAGCTTTAACATTTTTTTTAAGTCCAAATACACCAGCTTGTCTTAGGAGGTACTTTGAAATTTTTTTTAAAAACAGTCTCCTTTTCTGGCAAGAAGGCTATATAACTGCTATTTCATGTTTACGACAAAATAAATTAGTGAAAAAAAAAAATCTAATAATTTGTTGAGGTGTTTGAATTGGTTGTATGATCTAGGGTGTTTTGACCCTAGATAATACATGTGTTCCTATATTTGTGAGTTTTATAATATTTCACATCATCCAGAGTTCTCAGGATCCAGTATTATGCATTATTAGCTAGTATTTTGCAGCACACTCTGCTCAGATTTAAAATCTGCTTGGTGCTTCACTCACAGTAGTTACATCCTAGCAATAGCCTGCATTTTAATAAAACCTGTCATTCCACTCTATTCATGGGTATGTTTTATTATTATTATAGATGTGTTATTATTGTCTTTCAAATGTATGTTTGATTTATCGCATAACAAGATAAATAAGTCCTTTGCAACAAATTAAGCTTGGAGTGTGCTGTAAGCAATATGTTTACTTCATTTGCAATTGTGCTGTAGGCAAGCACTTTCCTCTTAGTTTGTTCCAGTTGTGGATTCTGTTACAGGCTGGAATGTTATGGCTACTTTTAGAGCATTTCCCGAGCTGATTAATTTTTTCCATTCATCTCTTTGCAAATAGAGGTAAATTTAAAAGCCTTGGAAAACTACTTGAAATTACTCTAGAGAGTCTGGGTTATACAAAAGGCTGGGCCAGTAAGGGGGATTGATGGTAGATTACACAAATTTTGCATTAGAGCTGAAAAAAGGTATGATAAGAAATTGTGTTTCTCAGTGTCTGGTATCTCCAGATGCTACGTGACACTGAACTACCTAACTGCTGATCTTGACTTTTTACTCCATTTTTCTGGAAACCTGTCATTCAAAAGCTGCTTATAAACTTAAGATTAAACTTAAGATGTTTGAATTTGCATGTGCATTAATGTCTAGTGAGAATAAATGCCATCACGCATCTTGAGACCATTCGGTAGCTGCATATTGACTGACAGTTTTAATTTGATATGCTTTCAGATTTCAGAGGGAAAAAGAAATAATTTCTATAGTTAACTTTGAGTTTGGTGTTCTCTAAAATACTTCTCTCTAAAAGGAAAAGCTAGTGTCACAAGCTTAAGAACTTGTAAGAGTAACCACATCTAGATACCACCCTGGATGATCAGGTGCTGCATCAGCAAGTTTCCCAGTAAGGGTACAGGCGTAATAGTAAGTCAGACATTTGAGTGAAGTATATTTCAAAGCATATTTGAAAATATGCATACAGCATAGTAGCATCACCAACATTACTTAGTAAAGTTTTTGCATTATTCTAAACTAAAGGTCTGTTTTACATTGTCTGATTTGTGTTTATTGAAGGCCTGCATTATGTTTATGGCTCCCAAGATAGATAAGCCTCCAGGAGGAGATTAAACCTCAGTCCAGATCAGGAAAGTGAGGAACTACTGTGAAAAACAGGCTGCATGAGTTAGTGTGTATTGGGTAAGTAGACTGTGGTAGAAAGAGAGGGGAAAAAAAAGAGGGGAAAAACAGGCTGCATGAGTGAGTGTGTGTTGGGTAAGTAGACTGTGGTAGAAAGAGAGGGGAAAAAAAAGTAGGGGATGGAAGGTGTAGGTGATCATGAACTCACTCAGCCTGTGAGTGGTGGTATAGTTGGCCAACAGATGAATGATAAGAATATTTTCATCATTAGCTCCATCTTCAGCACAGCAATGTTGCAGTAATTTGAATACAGATATCAAATAAATTAATAGGTTTCTCACTGTTTTGACAGTTACTGGTTGATTTTTTTCCTGTTGGTGAAGAATTTAGTGGATCTTAAAAAAGCATGCTTGTATATAGGTACTTGGAAAATATTTTGGGTCCTTCATGTAGAAGATAAAAGCGTGGAAATGTATATGTTACCAGGTGAAACCAAGGATAATTACTATCCAGCATCTGCCAGCGTGATCTAACCAGAGCACTAGATTAATTTGGGGAAATTCATGCATTCTTTTGTAAAAGCATCTGACCATGGTAAGAGGTGTTGGACTGCACAGACTCACTGTTCTCTGCAGCAAAACTTGTCCTCAAAGAAGCAGTTCATAATATGAAATAATATTCCTGGCCTGGCTTAATTACTTGCATGCCTACAGTTATAACTTTGACACTCTAGGTGGCAATACACATTCACAGTAAGTTACACGAATCTGGAAAATGTTTTGGGTATGCTTTTGTTAGAGACTGCCACTGAAAATTCAAGCAGTGACATCATGAATGCTAATCATTTCCTTACTCTGATTCATAAATAAGGGCAGGTCAACTCAAGTTCCTGGTCATAAGGTGACACAAGGTTTTCAGCGTAACTAGAGTAAAAGCATGTCCAGGAGTTCTAATTAAACTTTTAATTCTCTCCAAATCCTCTCGTTCCCCAAAGAAAAAACAAACCAAAAAGCAGCCAACCAAACCCAATTATCAATTTAATACATGGGATTTTGTTGTCACTGCTTTGTATCACTGTTTCCTTTAGTTAGAACTGGGGAACAAGCTTTATTGGATTGTGTGTTGGATGGAAACCGCAGCTGGTGGCTGAAGTCAAAGTGTCTAATGATAATATGAGGAAGAAAAAGGTAAGTGGTAATTCATAAGAAACTAACTCTCAAAAAAGTATTTAAATGTTTTTATATAGGTAACTGTTTGCGGTGTGTGACTAAAACTAGAGAAAGGAGAAGTTACTTTGCTATTTCCTGATTAAAATTCCTACTTCATGCTCTTTGCATTAGAGAGTTTGATGGTGACATGTAGTATATTTTGACAGTATATTTTAATTACTATTGCATTTGTAAGTAGTAGTTGTAGTCAGTAGTAGTTTATGTTTATAATGTTCTTGGTGAAGTATTCTTGTATTCATGACTTAAGTCACTTCTAAGGACTTAACATTTTCTTTCTTCTCTTAAAGCCATACAGATAATAACTTCTTCCCTTACTGAAGGAAAAAATAGTTTTCTTATTGTTTCTATATGTTACTATTCCCAGGGGAAAAAATGTGAAAGCTGGATAGAGGCAAAGTAAATTTTTGTTTGTATGTTTACTTTCTTTTTAAAAGTACTGTGGTGGATGATTGTTTTCCTGCTTTTGTTTTGTCTTATTTAAAAATAATGAACTTTTGAAAGAAGGGATATGGACTAGCTAAGCATTACATTTTTTTTAAACTTTTTTTATATGAATGCTTGCAGTTTGTATTTGGATTGGAATATGATTAATTAAGTGGTTTACCAAGTATGAGATAGGGAAAGTAAAACAAAATAGCATTATACTGTCTGCAGTGAAGTTTAAGCTAAGAAAAGCCTTTCATGCAGAGCTATGAATGGAAATGAGCCATTCATTGTTCTCTTGCACAGGTGAATTTTGTAACATCCTTCATTTGAGTGGTAGTATACAAATGCTCTTCTGTCGAAATTGAAACACAATAATTAATTATGTCGGATCTACGAAGTGTCAAATACCTCTCGAAGCCTGATGCTACATGCTGGTATTTTCTTTTGATGCTTCAACTTGTAGAGTATGAAAATTGCTTTCAGTTTCTTTTAATTCCTGAAATTAATTAAAAAAAAAAAACACAGCAAAACAAACACCTTATTTTGTTTCTGATTACATAATTATTATGTAAGAACTCCTTTGACATAAAGTAAGCTACTAAAATCCTTTGGTTTCATGAACATCAGTTGGAAACTACAATTTTTTTTTTAATCAGATAATTGCAAAAGGTTGCATCTGTGTATACTATAATAGTTTTTCTTCTTTTACCTTTATGAAATTGGAGAAACTTATGATTGAAAAGAGAAAAATCTACTTCAGACAAACCTCTGTATTTCCAAATCTGTAGTGTGCAAATACAGAGACACCAAAGACAGCTTTTAATAGTGGAAATAACTCATAAAAATAATTCTAAAGTATGATTGTGAAATACATTATGAAAATAAAAATCAGTTGCACTACTTTGATGTGATTTTCCCAAGCATGGAACTAAACTCATCTCCTCTCCCAGGCTACTCGGTTTTTCCTCAGAAAAGAAAAATACTTAAGATGTTTTCATATGAGGAAGAAATTTAAGAAAATACTACTTAAAATATTGCCTATGCAGATTCCTGTGATAATAAAAACAATTTTAAAAACACACTATAGCAATTAGCAAACACATTGGTATAAAAATTATGTAATAACTTACGCACTGGGTTGTAAGAGAAGAATGTTGTTTTAGAAATGAGTGATTGCTGCAAGGAAAGAATAAACTTCTTAATTTCTTGATTAGAAGTAAGCTTAAATTTACTTTGCTTTCCTTTTAGAAATCTAGGTACCTAAAAGTTAAATCAGAGCAGCAGCAACAAAAAGCCAAGTTTATCAGTTTGACTGTTCATGTTATAGTATATTTCTGTTACTTAGTATGGGACAGCTACTCAAAACACTATTCAAAGCAGTAGTTGTCTGCTTGTTGACTAGTTGACTCCAGCATCTGCTGCTTTCAGCCGAGGGTACTCAAAGCCATGCCCTGCAGGCCAGGTACAGCTTACAGGGTGAATCCAAATGGATCCCTGCCTTTTCTGCCTTGGCTTGGCCATCAGGCTGTACCTGGTGGGGAGCCCTTGCCCAGACCCCACAATTGCTACGGTAGCCTATGAAAACCAACAGTCAAGTTTTCATTCCTTGCCTGCAGAGCAGTCAGCAGTTATTAAACATGCATGTCACGTGAACATGGATGTGTCATCAGCCTTTGGAAGACTGGCACAGGCATTAGACAGTATTACTCACCAGGAAACTGCCAGTCTTCTTGCACTGTATAATCTGGCATTGCTTTAGGTAGAGTGTTCCTCTCTGAGAATGGGTGTGCTCTGTCTTCACAGACTTCCTAGCAAATCCAGGTTTCCCTCTTGCCTCCAGCCATAGGTCACTAAAGAACAGACTTCCTTCTTCCTTAGTGAAACATGCTGATCCATGTACATTCATTATTGTTTAAGCCTTAATTTTCAGGTATTGGACTTTCAGGTAATTTAATTTTTTTTTTTTTTTTTGTGAATAGTTGATTTTTAGGTAAATAATTTTCAGTTAGTTGGAATTAGAGAGATCAGTCATGTGGATAAGGCTTTTTTTACAGTCTTAAGCACAAAGATGTTTGTCTCCTCTAAAGCTCAAAGCATTTGCTTTGGTATATCTTTGAATATGAATATCAGCACAAACCTCCATATTCCCAATTCTAACTTCTGTTTAGTCCCTGTGAGAAATACACCATAAAAACTTAGAATGTTAAGAGTTTGGAAGGGCCCTAAAATAATTTTGAAGAGGTTTAAAATCTAGTCCAATCCCTGCTGCCATGGAAAAGGATACCTCCCACTGGGCCAGGTTGCTCAAGGCCTTATTCAACATGGCCTAGAACACTGCCAGGGCTGGGACATCTCCAGCTTTCCTGCAGGCCCCTTTCAGATACTGGAAGGTTGTTACGAGGTCTCTTCTCCAGGCTGCACAGTCCCAACTTTCTCAGCCTCTCTCTGTAGTGGACATGTTCCAGTCCTCTTACCAACCTCATGGCCCTCTGGATTTGCTCCCAGTTTCATCTTATGTTGGCGATACCAAAACTGTAAACAGGATGGGTGGCTCCAGGTGGGTCTCAAAGGAGCAGAGCAGAGGGGCACTCCTTTAACATGCTGGCCACACTCCTTTGGATGTAGCCTGGAATGCATTTGGCTTTCTGGGCTGCAAGTGTACATTGCTGGCCCATGTTGAGTCTTTCATCAACTATCAACCCCAAATCTTTGTCCATGGGGCTGCTCTCAGTTAATTTGCTGCCCCACCTGTGGGTGTGTCTGGGATTACCCTGAGCCAGGTGTAGGACCTTGCACTTAGGTTTGTTGAATTTTATGAGGTTTGCATTGGCTCACCTCTCAAGCCTGTCAAGGTGCCTCTGGATGGCATCCTTCCCTCCAGCATGTTTGACTACACCACTCAGTTTGGTGTCATCGGCAAACATGCTGAGGGTGTTCTTGCTCCCAATGTCTGTGTCACCACTAAAGATGTTGAAGATGATCAGCCCCGTACCAGCCCCAACTTGTGCCTACTAGGAAAAAACAGGTGGGAAAGCAAAATACGGATTTTGAAAATTGTTTTGAAATGAGGATTTGAGAGGTCTGGGGTAATGTCTGGAGGAAAAGTCATTAAAGAATCTATATACCTGTTGTTTGACACAGTCCAGGAAGCTAAGTCAGAATTCTTACCTTCTAGGAGTACTCTGAAAGGTGATTCTTTTGAAAAATCTGTTGACCACTCTGAGGGATACAAGGAATGAGAGAAAAAACAGATGAGAGGCAAGAAGAGAGCCCCTAAGGGCTATTATACAAAATCTTCAAGATTGCTTATTCTTAGAAGTAGAAATCGTGTTACTGGTCAATAAAGGCTCCCCAGAAACTTGGAAAATTTAAAAAGTGATACTTTTTAGCTACACATGCCATCTGAGGAGTCATTGAATGTTGAGTAAAAACCACAGTTATCCTTGGAACCTGCATCTTCCTTGTATTTGTCTTCACTACCTGAAGGGAAGTTGTAATGAGGCAGATGTTGGGGTTCTGTTTGAAGTAGCAAGAGAGGACAAGGAAATAGCCTCAAATTGTGCCAGAGAGGCATAGATTGAATATTAGGGTAACTTTCTTCACTGGAAGGGTTGCCAAGCATTAGGACAGGCTGCTCAGAGAAGTGATAGAATCTCCATCCCTGAAGGTTTTTAAAGATGTGTAGATATGGCACTTAATGACACTGTTTAATGGTGGAGTTGGCAGTGCTAGGTTAATGGTTAGTTGATCTTAGAGGTCTTTTCCAATTTAAATGATTCTATGGATCTATAATTGTTGCCCTGCAAAAGTACATTGTGGTTCTCTATAACTAAAGCATTTATCCACATGCGATGGAGGTTACTATACCTTAAAGCTGCCAAGCAGACTTCTACACCAAGTCCTCTTAGAATGCCTCCATTAATAGTTCTACTAATTTTCTGTTAAGAAAATTTAGTAACAGAGACTAAAGACACTGTGTGAAGTACTGTTTCTCCATTCTGGACTGTGATGTTCTGTAGGAAGCATTACGCTGGTTCCATGGGACCATCACTGCAAGCACAGAAACTATTTGTGGTTGTAACAATATTAAACCGTCCTATCACACTTTGTTGTTTGGGTCTATACCAAGGATATTTCAGAATGCTTTCCTGGAGAATTATAGTTGCTTATTTGTGATTGTGACCATCAAGTTGAGAGAACTTACCCCACTACATTCCTGACAACTTAGAAACTCTGAAGTTACAAAACAAATTTTTCTCATAGAGTAAGTTCTGCAGACTATCCAATTGACTTCAAATAATTCTTCATACATTCTAATACCATATCAGAACTGTGTTGAGGGATTTTGAGCTGTACTCAGATATCAGAAACTACTTGTTGCATGGGTGACATGCCTAAAGAAGAAGACATCCTGTCTATGTAATTCAATATTCAAAATTCTCTTCCTTTTGTCTCCCGTTGAAGCACATTTATCACGTGAATAGGTAGATGATTGGCATTTATATGCGTGTCTGGGTTCTGACATCTTTTAATTAAAAATAATTTTATTCATGATGAGGGAAGTAATGTTCTCCTTTGTTGGCAGATCAGTTTCTGATATCAGTGTGCATTGGGCAGGAGAGAAGATTGCTATGATCAGATCTGGAACAATCAGTGCATTTATGCATATGTGAAGTAAGCAATAAAGCATGATTTAAGCTCACTCCAGGAAGTTGCCTTCACATACTGTACGTTGAAGGTGAAGACCAAAGCAGAAGATTCCTTTCTGTTGTAGTTCAGAGTCTGCATGGTAAGGCAGTATTTATGTTTTGTGCTATAATGAACAGAACTCTGCCACAGTGCCTTTCCACAGCATGCTAAAGCAGAGGCTGAAACTGTCATCTGATGAGTCTGTTCAATGTATCTGCATTTGGTTCTTGGATTGACTTACGCTACTTCTTTAGTTTTGTTAGATAAGGGTGAATAAGCCTGAAGGCAAGCTGATTTATTGATAATTATATGAATGGAGAGAAATCTGGAAGCAGTCTACGTATTTTGTTCCTTGCTTCTCTCCTTGCTGCATCATCAGTTCTTGAAGGTCTGCTAGGGCACTAAGGCAAAGGTAAAGGTGTGTATATGGTCTTATGAAATGTGGTATCTTCAGTGTGCTTGGACATGATGAAACAATGAAACTGGGAGTTCCCTCTAAAAGAGATTAGTGCATGAGATGTAAATTAGTTTGGGCCTTTTCATTCTAAAGTCTGTATGAACATCTAGTAGATTCTGCCTGATTAAACAAGATGGATGGAAAAAAAAAAGAAAAACATTTCAGTGTGCTTTGCTGGATATGAAGTTGGATATAACAAATCTTAGAGAACAGAGTAGGTATGTGGATGTTTATTCCTTTGCAGGCATGGAAACTACAGAAACAAACCCATTCGTCTTTGGTTAGTGTTTCTATTAAGCATATTATCCTCCTTTGAGATTGCTTTTTGGTACACTTGGAAACAATGCAAGGTGATTCGTGAATTAATGCAGTCATACTTTGACAAGTATGCATTTAGCTTAGGACATGAAGAGCAGATGTGATGCACTGGTCCTACTGAGTGTCCAAGAACTGAGCTGTCTGCACTGCTGTTGAGGTGACAGCTTAGACTCTGGAAATAAAGGACTAACAAAAAAGAAGTTTAAAGGATGGACAAGCAAGATAGCACTGGTTCTAACATAAGTCTGTAGAAATAAGATTGATAAGGAGGAAACTTCTCAGCAGTTCTGATTTCCAGAGAAAACAGGAGAGGTACGTGAGAGTTATGTGGACTTCGAACTACTAAAGTGGCTGTTATAAAACATATCACATGTGTTTTGATATCAGGGAAGTGCTGAGGAATTGGGTGTGGGAATTTGCAGCATAAGTTGGCTTATGTGGCTTTTCACAGCACATTTTTAGGTCTTTGTACTAGGTAAGAAATGGCAAGACCTGATTTCAGGGAAGATTAAGAATTTCTTTTGTCTAAAAGACTCTTCACACTTAGAAAGAAATGGCAGAAACTTGGAATTAAGAAAATATTTGCATCAGTGCAATATGTAGATGTAGCTGTGACCCAGAAAGTCCAATGTACCTGCATATGCTGGGATACTTATGTCTCAAGTTCCTTGTGGAGTTCAGATTCATATGAAGAGTGGGTACAGTAACAGTTACTGATATATCCTATTAAAACATTTATTTTCTTCATTTATAAGCATTGATGAGACCTGCAAATTGGGCCAAAACCTTCAGGATGACTTAATTGAGAAAAAGTAATTGACAATAATGTAATACTTCTTTAAAGAGGGGGTAGCTAGGTAAAGAATGAACAGGAGGTTCAACACCTGCTAAAATTTCTGGAAGTCCATCCTGTTATTAGAAGCTGTAATACTTTCTAAAGGCCTACCATGTGGGAAATGCAATAATAAAAATCTAAAGATAAAATAGAAAAAAATACAAGAAACAGAAAACCATGTTTGACAGGGGGCTGGAAACAGTTTTATTATCATCTCTGTCTTTGAAATAATAGTTTATTTCAAAAAAAACCCCACTGCTAAGTTTGACAGAGCCAGTATTTCAAAAGGCCCTGAGTCATGCTCAAGGACCAAGCAGATTTTGTTCTTTGAGTGCTGCTGAGGTTATGAGTATGAACTATCTTCTCCCTGGTGATCACAGGGGCTCTACTCAGGCTCCTGCAATGGAACAGCGTGGTCTGAAGGCAAGACTTCTTTAGGGAGGAGGAGGAGGAGGAGGGAGAGCTGAGCACAGCAGAGAAAGACAAGACTTGGCTGAGAATGAAAATTAGAAATTGAGAGACCAGAAAATGGGAGAAACATCTAGAAAGAACAAGTGGATAGGAAATATAGATAACATCCAGAATCAGATGGACATTGGAGCTAACAGTCAATGCAGTGGCCAGAAAACAACAAAATAAACAGTAGGCAAGAAGCGGATGAGAGAGCAGAGCTGGGAAACCAGAGAACTGGAGCCTGGGATTTATTATAGGAAGAGGTAAGTCTAAGATAAGAGGAAATGGAGATTGACTGAAAAGTAAGGTTTGAGAAGTTGAAGAAAACAAAGACTGGAAACAAATTCAGGCTAAGGAAGAATGCTATGTTCTGGTAGTTTACACTAGGTATAACCAGTTATGCTTATTGCAGTGACTTTGGTTTGCTGGCTATTGCTTGGGACATTCAAGGGCTCCAGTCCTGCAGGGGACAGTGGTAACTGCTGAGGGGCTGTTGAGGTTCCTTCTTTAAGTTTTGTTAGAATGGAAGAAGTTATACAGAAGGTATGTGAAGATGACTAGGAAGATCAAGAATCTAAGTGCTCAAAAATTTGGGTTTATGTCCAAATTTTATCACTTTATGAAGATTGTAATTATTACACTGGCCACATACTGTTTTCTTATTCATTGGTTGTGTTCATTGCCATGAGCTGTAATACTGCTACTCTTCCTTTTTTACCTTTTGCTTTCAATAATGTCTTGATTACCTGTGACTTAAGTCTTCTTATTTCATAATTCAAGAGAATTGCTAATTTCCTCTTGGACCTTCTTGTTACTTTTATGTAACAACTTATACCATGAATTTACTTTTACAGCCTCTTGAAAAAATGACTTAGGTGTTGGGGGACTAAGATGCAAGCAAACCAGAGTCAAAAAGCATGTGCTGAGTTCGGGGTACCTGTGGTCCGCTCTCCCGATGCGAGAAAGAATTTGGCAGAGTGGAAGAGGAGCGCGGCTGGGCCCGGGAGGGGAAGCGTGGGAGCGGAGATCTGCTCGGTGTGGCCGTCGAGGCTCTCCGGGCAGCCAAGGCAGAGCGGGTGCTCGCCCGCCCCGCATGGGGAAGCGTGGCCCTGGCAGCAGGGTGCACTTCCAAGGGCTGGGGGCAGACAGCACCTGGCTGGCCGAGGTCGGGGGTAAAGGACGGCGCCCCGCCCGCCCCGCGCTGCCGCCGTGGGACAGGGATCGCTGTCCCGGGGCATGGCGGCGTGGCGGGACCTGCTGCTGCCGCCGCTGGGCTCCGTGTGCCGCGGGCACGGCCGGGGACACGGCTGGCAGCCTCCGCACCGCCAGCGCGGGGACCCGCAGGTGAGGCCGGCGCGGACGGCGGGGTCCCACCCTGGTGTCCCCCAGCACGGCCGGCGCCGTGTCCCGCCGTGTCCCGCCGTGTGAGCCGCGGCGGCGGTGGGCGCTGCTCCCCGTGCTCCCCGGGGGCGGCGGGCGGCTCGGCCGGAGCGCTCGGCCGTGCCCGGCAGCGCTCGCCGGGATGTGCGGGGCGTCCGAGCCAACCCGCAAATGGCATCGGGCTCCGACTGAAGGTCCGGGCGGCTTGGGGGGACCAGATCAGTGTTGACTGACGGCAAAGAGAAACCCCATGGCTTCTGGGGGCTGTTGTAGTAGGGATTTGGTGTTCTGGGGCCGGTGCTGTTCAGCTCCGTGTGTTTCTGCAGGCGAGGACTTGAGTGGTTTCATACAAACGCACATAGCTCTGATTATATTCCACTAGCCGTGAAAGGCTTTTGGCAAAAAAAAAAGACTGCCCACGCTACGGGCAGGACATAGCATGACAGTTTTGTGTTAGTGCTATTCCAAATAGCCATGAGGTTAGGTGTAACATGTCAGAGAAATGCCTCCGGCTTTAGTAAATTGTCACTTATTACTACTGTGATGCTGACTGAATGCTCTTGTTTGTTTCTTTGTGGTTTTGGAGGATTTTTTTTCTGTTTGTTTTTTCTTTAAATTCAAAGATAGAATTTTGTGATTCAGATGTTTGGGGTTTAAAAAGAGAGCTGTACATAATATTACAAACTTGGATGATATTTGACACAGATCATGCTGTAGCAACATTGCTGTAGCAAAGTATCTTCTGTATCTTTTGTGGATATACTTGCTGATAAAAGAAACATGTTTATAGTGGAATATTCTTTATATGTCTCTTTATGAACATAATTTTCAAAATACTCAATATCTGCTTGTAAACTAAGAAAAAAGTGAGCTAGTGTTTTGAGTTGTGGACACCACAAAATTTTGTTACCAAAACATTGGAGTAGCCAGTTTTTAGAAAGTCACGTCTTCTGGACCTGCCAGGGGAATTGTTGTGTTACCTGTAAAAATCAGTGGATACTGACATGAGTCTAAAATGAATTTAAGGAAACATCATCATAGTTTTCTTTTCTTGCTCTCTGAAGCATGCTCTGAAGTTGCGAAATCAATTTACAGATTTTTCACTAAATCTATCTTATACCATAACAACCTTATTTAAAGTAGTAGCAGGTTTATATAGTAGCATTAAAAACCACAATCAGCAGCAAATATGGTGTTGTGTTTGAACCAGGTTTCTTAATTGTTTTATGGCTTGATAAGGAAAAAATGAAGATTTCACGACTGTTACAAGGTCAGGGCACAGTGGCCACCCAGTAGTGAATATGCTGAAGTATATTGTTTCTAGTAGTTACCAGAATCAGGAAGAAAACATAAGAATCATGCAGAGCTATACCAGAAAAAGACATTCAAAAGAGCTTTTGAAGCTCTTTGAGCTTTACCGTCATGTTTTTTTGATTTAACATTATAGGATCAGGGAGCAGATAATTGTTACTAGTTACTGCTTTCCCCCCTCTGCCCCCTTTTGAACCCCTAGTCAAAGGCAAAACACCATGTAGTAGCTTTAAAAAAGCAAAGATAGGTGTGCTCTGTGCTCTTCAGGGGGGTGTTAAGTTCAAGCAGGGTAATCCAGCTTTTTGAGAGTTACACTAATAACATTTGAGACTCAGATGGTACACAGCACAACAAGAAGCTGAGGTGGCCGCAGTTCAGCAAATTTTGATCTTCCCTCTGTGTTCCTTTCAGACAGGCTCAAATCAATGCTGCGTAAACCTTCTTTGATTCTTGTAGTATATAAACTTATTACTATGTAACATACATTCTAGGTGAAACCTTGTCATCCACTCTGTATGACTTGAATTACCAGTTCTTTTGCTTTACGTTCTCATATCTAACACTTTCCCTCAGTTTTTGAGGTGGTCATACTTGTGCCTCCCAGCTGAAAGAATAGAGTGACCCCCTTTCAGGGGCCACAGCTGTTTAAGCCTCAAAAAAGGCAGGTAGCATTAAGCACTTTTCTTCATCCTTTCCTTAGGATTGCTATTTCTTTCCATCTCTGCCATAGTGCAAATGCTAGTACACGCTGTTCTAAGTTGTACAGTACTCTCTTATAGTACAGTACCCATTATTAGGGACAGAATGAGGCATCTAAAAACAGTTTCTGAGGTTTCTTGGTATTCTTTTTTTCAGTACAGAAGCTGGGTACTGTCTTGATGTACTTTGATAAATGCTAGTCAGAGAAAGTTTTTTAAAATCCGTTGGTGATGTGACATACTGTTGTCTCGGTTTCCACATCACAAATCCTTTGCTTGCTAATAAAATTGGTGCTTTTGCTTTTTTGTAATTATTAAGTCTTAGAGATGAGAGTGGAGGTCAACCCTCTTCAGTATTATGAGCAATGGAAAGGTCTGCAGAGGAATTGTGTTGGGGCAGATGCTTGCCTCCCAGCCTTCAGTGGTTTCAAGTATAGTGGTCAGAAACTCAGTAAGCACCATAGCTGCACCTTGGTGTCCACCCTGTGATGTGAGAAGATTAATGTTTTCAGTATGGAAGTGTTTTCCTAGTGAGCATGTGGTGTTAAGAGATTGCACATTGGTGACTGGGACTCGGTTGTATCTCAGAAGTGTTGCCAGCCTTTTGTGTCTGTAGTGTCACTTTAAGCTGCATTGCTGAGGTCAGGCTGTGGAAATAAATTTTTTACCAGCCTGGCTGGGGTGGGATGATCCCAGGTGTGATCAGTCCTAGTCCTATCAGTCCTATAAACCAGGGCATTTGGTTATCTTGTATTGGTGCAATTTAACCCCCAAAGAGTCATAGCAGGGTTTCTACTAGTACATCCCAAATGTATGAAATACATCTACCTCTCTGCCTGCTGGCCAGCCAGTGTTTCAGACAGGCTGGGTGGCAGTGCTGGGCAACCTCAGCCCCCACAGTGAGCTCATCCTGTCCATTCTTACAGCACCCTCCTTGCCCCTGCTCTGGCCCTTCTCTTACCACTTGTGCCACCACAGCTTATGGGACCATCTGAACTCACATGCAGGCATTCTGGTGAGCAGAGAGTGCTGCCAGAAGGCTGGGTGGTATTTGGAGCTGCCACTCAAGGGAACACAGTTGTCATCAGGATGGAGCAGACAGGAGAGCATGCCTTGGAACATAGCCCGCCTGCTGAGAGCCTGGAGCCACAGCCCAGCTTTGTGCCAGGAGGGCAGTGCTGATGGCTGCCAAGTCATTCTGTGCAGCCTGGCTTGAACTGCAGTCACAACTGCTCCTTTCTGTCCAGGGTAAACCCAAGCATTTGAGAGTCACTTTGGCCACTGTTGAAAACCCCAGTGAATAAACAAGGGGATAAATCTGGTGAGGTGGAATATGTCTTGAACGTGAGGCTGAAGGTGCAGAAAGACCTGGAGGAGAGCTCAAGGGTGTGTCCAGGTGGTCTCTGGGGCAAAGAGGCACAAGGATGTCCCTGCAGTCCCCAGTGGCTGCTCCCAGGCCATGGCTGCCTCTTCCTCCAGCTAGTTTGTGGGTCTGCAATGTTTGATGGGTTGATGATGTGACTTATGTTTACCTGTGAGCCGGCATGGAAAAAGAATGCTTTTTTTTTTTTTGAAGGTGGTATGGAGGGCAGAGCCAAGGAGAGAGGTAAGACATGTCCAGGTGAGAAATGCAGAAGTGTGACTGACCATACCTTCAGCCTCTTTAGAAATCAGTAAAATGTTCTTTCTTTGGAAAATGCAATTTCAGTTCTGTGACCTGTCTTGTAGTGTGTGCAAGGTCCACTGTATGCGGCTGTCAAGTCCAAGAAGATTTTGCTACTATGTGAGACAAAGAATGGAGCAAAATGAATTCTGATAGAAATGACAGTGAACAGTCATATGTCTCCAGAGATGAGCTGTGTGGATTGCTTGCATCATGGAATCATAGAAGCACAGAATGATTTGGTTTGGAAATGACCTTAAATATCATCTTGTTGCAACCTATCTGCCACCTTCCTCTAGACCAGATTGTTAATGAAATGTGACTTCCTGGGGCCCTTTGTGCTTCCTCTAGCTGAATTTTGCAACCTGCTTTTCACATCAGATACTTTCAATATATCTGACCTTTAAAGAGTCATCTCTCTAGTCAACATTAAACCCTGTGTTGGGAAAACATAAAACAAGCAAAAGATAGCTCTGATATTTACTATCAGATATTTTTTTCTCTTCCTCCTCCTGGTTTCAACTAGGAAGACCTTTGTGCTCTTTGATTTTGAATCCTTTGATGAAGGAATGCATTTGTCACAGCAATGTTGGTTGACCTCTGTGATTGCTCAGTGCTAGGTAGGTGAGACCTGATTTTAAAAGAGCAAGCTGATTAGCTCTTTGCTAAGATCAAGTGACAAGAACTGCCTTCCTATGACTGACTTTCAAAGTGGAAATCTAAATGAAACTTGAAGCATTGCATTCAACCTCTGAATAATACATTTGAAACATCATTTTCTTGTGGCTTCTTGGATTTTTACTTTAAAATTACTTACAAGACCATTTCATATGGGATGTGTAACTTGTTTGAAATATTTATAATTTTCTTATTATATTGTATTAATTAATAACAAAAAGCCACCAAATGCCTTACTTTCTTTGGGACTGACTTCCAAAGTACTGTTAGTAAGAACAGGTAGGAGTGTCCATTGAAAAAATTGTGAAAATTTTGTCTCCAAAAGAGACACAGTAAAATAAGGCATGGTTATATTTAAAGATTTATAGTAATTTTCGAATATAGTTTGGATTAATTTGCCATTGCTTCCTCTGTTACTGGTGTCTGCTCTTTTTCCTGCAAGTTTTAGGCATTTCCTATAATTTATTCTGCAATTTGGACTATTTTCCATCAATTAAAATCTTTAGAAGATGTATTTCTCTATCTTTATGTTTGATTAGCTTGTTCAATAATCTATATTTTATGCTGCTTATTGAACTGGTTTTATAAGAGATGATACACAGTATTATACTGTACACAGTGCCAGAGTAAACCAAATGTCAGCTTTCAGCAAGGTGGCTGCCACCACCCACAAGCACAGATTTTTTTATTGTGTGTATGGGCCACAGTTACAAATTAGACAGGTCCAAATTTCATCAACAATCACCATGCTTCTAGAACAGTGGGTTTTGGAGTGGCCTGCTTTAGGTGTAAGGCTGAATTACATGCCACGTCACAGAGACTTTTTGCATTTCCAGTTGGGGATACCTGTTTTTCAGTAACTCACTGATATCTCCTGCCAGTATGAGATTTCTAGCAATGTTTTTGAGACCTGTTTCAAGGATGGAGCTAAAGAATATAAATTGTGATTTGAGATTTTTTATGGGGTATTTTTTTGCAAAATCCTGGGGTGCTGGCAGCAGTGTTAAGATGAGGTTTGTGTATCCTTCCCCTCCCAGTCCAGTGCCATGGGCTCTGCAGAGGGACAGGAATGCTCAGCCCCTCCATCTGCAAACCAGCAGTTCCTCCACAAGCACTTGCATTCTGAGCTGCGTGTGCTCTTGCAGCGCTCTTTGATGTGTTTTTCTAAAATATTGCATGTTAAGGGACAGCAGAAATACTTACCTGATTAGTTAATAAACTTAAAAAGTAGAAAGTAATGAACTAATTAAAGGTCTAATATTCCAGACTAAGCTAAGATTTCCTTTAGCTAAGGTTCCCTGTAACCCAAGAGTTGAGCTGGAACTTTTTTCATGAGGAGGGTTTTGGTTTTAGTATTTCATTCATTTTGTTGTCATTTGGTAGACATGTTGGTACTTGTGTTGTGTGGTCTACTCTGGATCAGAAGCACCACATCGGAAAGCCCATTAAAGTCAAAGGGTTTTTGTGGTTTTGGCTAAGCTTGGGTTCAAAATAATGGAAACAGTTTTATGAGCCTTTGATGCAAGACCCTAATCCAGAAAATCACTTAAGAATATCTACTTAGCTTTTAAGTATAGTTGATTAACTGTGAAAGAAAATGCTATAGCACTCTGTGAAGTGAAGATTGAATTCATGTATTTTTGACAAGCTAACACATTACTTTTTGTTCTGGGGGGAAAACTCCTTAAAATCTCTCTTCAGAATGATTGACAAGTTATAAGAAGTTCTGTTGTCCTTCTCTGACTTGCATTTATCTTGCAAGCACAGGTATTTTCTGTTAGTGTTTGTGCTGTGTTTGTGAACACCTAAGAATATGTTCCCATTGGATGAGTTTGAATTGGTTACTAGGAAATAGTCACAATAATTCTGCTGTGATCTGAAATTATATACAGTCTTTAAAAGGGGAAAATATAAAAACTTCTCAGTGTTACTGAATCTGCAGTCTGCCTGCAAAGGCAGTTTAAGATTAGCTGGTAGTTGTTTTATGTTTATTTGCCATGGTGGAGCTGTGGAAGTATTCAAATGAAATTATTTGCGCAATATTTTTCAAATCTTGGTGAATGTTAGTGATGAAAATTTTCTGGTGAATTCAATGGCTGGTAACTGTGTATTTCCACATATAAGCAGAATCTTGTACACTGGAGCAAAGAAGTAGGTAAGAAAGACTGGAAAAGCAAAAGCTGCCAGTTAGTAAAAGATGTGCTGATGTACTATAGTGATGGAGAGCAGAGGAACCATAGCACGTCTGTGTTACAGAGCTAGGTGGTTGGCCTATGACAGAATAGCCTGAACACAAGGAAACTCCAGAAGACCTGAGAGGCCATTGAAAATCTCTCATGAGTTCATATTTTGCTGCATGTAAACCTGGAGTTTTGCAATGTTCTTCTGCCCTATGTGGATCCAGAGTGGCGTTCTTTGTTTAACATTTGTTATATTACTTCATACCATAAGCATGCATGGAGGGGATGCTGAACCACAAAGTTCCTGCTCTGAAAAGCTTTTGTGACACAGCCAGCCTGTTAAGTTGGAAATCTCTTTAATGCTGGCAGTAATTTAACCTGTTGGTAATGAAGCCATGTAGAGTTTCCAGGGGTAAGGAAGGGTTCAAGAGACACCAGTGTGCTTAAGCCCCAAGCTCTTGTGAAATAGTCTTGAGTACTAGCTTAAAGGAACTCTGGCTGCATTTCAGGTATCTGAATATATATATAATGTTGCTGCAAGTGACTTGCTGTATGTGAAGTTAATTTTGAAAAGGTTTAAGGTATTTTAGGACATTTTGCTTACAGTGGATTCTTGCAATACCTGTAATAAGGGGAGGTTCTTTCCCTCCTCTGTGTTTGAATAAAGGTTGGTCAAAGACTGCACCACGCTGACTTCTCACAGACACCTGAAAATAGACACCCCCACCTTCACAGGCACTAAAAGTCAGTGTGGATCTTTCAGGTATTTCTGATTATTGATGTCATCAGTAAGGTTCTTTACAGGTATTGTATGCTTGAGTACTGAGGCAATTCTATTAGCCCCATGATCATCTGTTGCTTTTTTAAAGTGTTTGCTTTTGTGTAATAATTTTGAGGGTAAGAAAAGGTTGTATAAAAGTTGTATATGATGCATAACATTTTTTTTTTAGTAGAATTTTCACAAACCTGCCTAAAAGATGTAAAAAGGCTTTTTAGAAAACCCCAGTTCTTTGGAAGTGTGTACTGGTTTCACTAAACACAAGGGTGTATGCAGATCTGAGATTATGATGCTTGACAGAACTTTTCAGCTCTTGAAGTACTGTTTTGGCTAAGACACTGCGTTTCTCTGCTATCAGTACAAATTTGTTGCAGTTTCAGTAAGCTACTTACAACTTGATTGTTCTGCCTAGTTTCCAGCACAAGTGTACTTTGCCAAAATGAACTAACCTGTTATGTAAACTGACTAGTCATTGTGTGATTTCTAATTATCTGCACCTGTCTGGAAATACAATGTGTCATTAAAAACAATTGCTGTTGTTTTGTCCAAAAATTGATTGTGTTTCAATAATGGATGAAATTATTCTGCCACAGAGGTGTGTGCCTTTAAATTTTATTTAGCAGGGAATTGAACAGTGTCCAGAGCAGAATGGTGTTTCATTAGAAAATATGTGAATCTGTGCCTTTCACCCTAAAGCAGGCGTAAGTACAGCTAAGGGTACTAAAAGATTGTTGTTTTGTATTGACAGGGCAACCTAGTTTTCCTGAGTTTGGTAATTGAGCAGTGAACAGTGCTTATTGTCTTGAAGGAGCTGAATGTTTCTTGCAGCTCGAGGTTTAGTAAAGCCAATTTCAGAGCAGGAAGAGTGTACATTAACCCCCTGCTTGGCTTTTATTTGTCACAATGCATCTTACAGGCTTTGGCTTCAGCCAGCCCTTGCAGGGCTGGATGGATGTGAGGGCTGAGGACGAAGAAAGAAGAAGTAATAATTGAAGGATTCATGTGTTTTTGCTGGATGGGTGGATGGTGAAGTCAATGAGGGGGGTCACAGCGCTGTGTTGCCCTGGAGGCTGGTGAGCCAAACTCTGTGCACCTGCCCAGCTATCCCAGTGAGAAGGGGACACAGACACTCTACTTGCTGATAACACTCCTGCAGTTGGAAGGATTTCATTTTGTGTTTTTAGTCTTTGTCTTCTTTCTCTTCTCAATTTGAAAGAAAAGGGTGGTGCATATGTTTCCTTATATTTTACACTTGGATCGCTTCCTTTACTTCTGGACACTTTAATTTTTGAACATTTTGACCTGAAAATGTCCCTTTAATACCATATTATGCAAGGATCTCAGACATTAAAGATATTGGAAAAGTGATTAAAAGCAATTTTCTAAAAACTACTCATGTGCCTTAAATTTCAGAGCCAAACTCTTGCCACTCCATTGACTAAATCAGTCTAGAAATCTCCAAAGCCTCCTCTGCTGCAGGGAATTATAGGCAGCAATCCTAATCCTCAGACTGGTGAGAAAAGAGAAGCCAAAACTCCCAAACAAAGGTCTCAGGACTTCCTTAGAGGAAAGTCTGGAGGAAAGCTGCAATATAGACTTGGCTTCAGGTCTTTTGGTATATCAGAGCAGAAATTTGCTGGTCAGAAGGAATATGCAATTGTATTTTTGTCTCCTTTAGAATTTGGTGGAGAAAAGGATACATGTTGATAATGGCTGAGGTATATGTACCTCACTGTAGTGACAAGAAACATTTTAATTTTTTGTTGAAATTTAATTAAATTACAACAGTTTCAAAGCATTAGTCAGAGTTTCGTGAAAGGAGATGTACATGCTGCAGAAGTCTTTTTCAAAACCAGGAATCAAGGATCAAGGGCTAGAAAAGACTAGAAAAGGCTAGAAAAGTCTGCAGTTCAGAAGTCTCCTCTTTTCATTTTTACTTGCCCAGCCCTGAAGTTGTAGATAACTGTAAAAAAGCATGACGTTTCAACCCCCTTTTCCTGATGGTGCAATCAGTCTAAAAACCTAAGTAATGCCTTAGATTAAGAAACTAATGGAAAGGTTCTGCTGTAAATTTTACATACTACGTGAAGATTTTACTTATAAAAATAAAGAATAATGACATAACTAAGTCCCAGAGATTTCAAAATTCAGCATCCAACAGTTACTGTTCCTTTCAGGGAATTTGATCCTGATAGACCTGAAGAGAAAGGTTCAAAGATTTCCAGTGAGATTCTTTGAAAAAACACAAGCCACTGTGTGCCTCAGTGGTTGTTCAGTTGCTGAGCTGTAACAGGTATCACTGACACAGCATATCAGGAGGCAGTGGAGAAAGCCCACCTGTCATGCATCCTGAGTTCTAGGTATAGGTCCCTCCTTTTATATTTCACTCTATACCTAGTTCAACAAAATATAACCAAAATGCATCTGTTCTTGACTCTGTGAAGAATAATTAAAGGACTCAACCATCTCTTTCAGATAAAATGAAAATCTCATTTGACACAGCTTTAGTAAGACTGCAGTTTGCTAGTCTTCTGGCAGAAGGAGAGTGCAATTCCTAAAGCAGTTTTGATTAATCCTTGCCATTTTCTCTAGTGGACATGTGTTTGACAGAACATCTAAATAGTTTTCACAGTGGTGATAAATTTATATATTGATTTTCTTGGGAAATTCTGTAAAGCTTGGAGGTGAAGGACTGTTCAGAGATGTGGCTTCAGCTTATAGTCTTACACCTAACAGTCTAACATGATGGGAATAGTTCTGAGTGTCGGAGTCTGGAATTCTGAGAAGTATTTCTCTGCAAGTTTTAAGGGATCCAAACCTTCTGGAAAACACTGTTTTTAACCTTTGTCCATGGAAAAGGCTTTCTAGGCTCTGGGATGAAGCAGAACTTTCAAGAATGTGGATTAGATATTAGCATAATATGTAGAGCATTACAGGGTGAGAATTTTAGATTTCTGGGTTTGTTAGAATGGCAAGTAGGTGAAGGCAAATGGAGGATCCCTGTGGTTTTCAAGCCTCTTCCTTCTTCTTCATCTGCCCCATTTTCTACAGTGTTGGATTCACAGAACTATTGGTCAGAATTTGACGCAGTGTAGTGTTATGTGAATAGAAATACCGTTAGTACTGGAAGACAAAGAGAAATAATGTATGTTCTTGGTGATAATTGCGTAAATTATCTTTAAAAGAGCTTGATCCCATGTGTTATGGGGAAATGTTAAAGGTTTTCTCCTGTGTGCCAGGCTGGTGCTAAGCCTGGTGTGCTGAAACTCAAGATAAAAAAATAATAAACAACCTAAAGACCGAAAGAAAAGTCAAGAGTCTGGTTTGCTTCCTTCTTAATGAGGACTTTCTGAAAACCCTCCCTTCTCAGGGAGAGACTTGTGGGAGAGGATACTCCCACACTGAGTTACCTATATGCAGACATTTTGTTGTTATAGTTCAATTTTTTTACATGATGTTCCAAAGTTCAGGGAAGTATTAATATTTAAATGTGAATTTTTTTAGCCCCCCAAATCTTGGATCGAAGAGGTCTTCAGCAAAAGAGAATGTGCATACATTATTCCCAGCTCAAAAGACCCACACAGGTAAAACAAGGAATTTCTCTTTTTTGTTCTCTTACATTTAAAAAGAATCAGAATAATTTTTATGGGCATTGTGTTTAGTTTGGATGGTGTTTTTTAGTGTCTCAGTCAATGATTGCTGGCCTATGGGTTTTCATGGATCCCATCACCAGCCTGTTTTAAATGAAACTGTTCTTTTGAGTTAGAAGTTGGTTGCGATTAACCTTACAATGCTTCTTAGATTTGTTGCTCTCAGTCTGATAACCAGAACAGGTATGGTATCCAATTAAGAGATTGAGTTACATGGAATTACTGCTGCACCATTTTTACCCTTCTTCAGAACAATTACTGCTGCTGTTCAAAGTCTTCTGATACAGAAATTTCTGATCATACTGGTGTAGATAGAGCAGGAAAAGAGTAAGGAAGAGATGAAATCCTCAACCTGTGGTTTAGGACCTTAGGAAGAAAACAACTTGGCATTCTGTGCTATATATCTAGTGGATGGTGTGGCCTAGATAAATTTGAAGAGATGGTGTTCTGAGAATGTAAACTTGTAATTTTGATCATATGGTTTTGAACACATGGATAGTGTAGCATACGTAAGATAGACGACTCATCTAAGAAATGCAGATCTGACATACAGTCTGAGTTGTGAAATGCTAAACAAATCACTAAAATTACCCAGTACATTTCCCAGGGGTTAGCAGTGGAGATGACAGCCTGTTTTGTTATTGATGAGTGTTCTTTCACTGTTGAATTGATACTGTAAAGAATAGTGTTAAAGCTGTCTTATTTTACACAAGCATATATTAATTATCTGCCTTTTATGACAGATGTCCGGCAGGATGCCAGGTGTGCCAGAATTTAATCAGGTAAGAGTGCATAAATATATATGTACTATTTTATCATGACCTAGCAATAGGCAATCCTAGCTGAGGAAGCAAGAGTAGAAATCAGGAGGAAGAGAAATATCCTTCTTGTTTTATAGTTGAAGCAGCATTTCTAGGGATGTGCTGGAGAATGCTTAGCGTAAATATGAGTGGAATAAATTGTGTGATAACCTTTGATTTATTTGCAATAGAAAATTCTACCCAAATACCTTGTGTGCATGATTTTATTTTAATCTCCTCCTGAGGAATGAAAGGCAGAAATGTGTCTTTAAATGAGAGTCAATTCCAGCTATAACCCAAATTATATGAAGGAGAGTCTATAGCAATAGAGAATAGTGAGAATTACAGAAAGAAAAAGAAAATGAAGGGAGAAGAAAAAAGGTAAAAGAAAAATCCCTGATAATAGGCTTTTTGAAGATTTTTCATCCTCTCTGCAGTGGGGATTCTGAGTCCCTGCTTTTGGGAAGGCAAACAACAAAAATTTAATTGCTTTGGTGCTCTTAAATTGTGGTTTTTTTCAGGGAAATTGTATTTTATATTAATTACTTGTTTTCAATCCAATATTTGTCATTCAGATGGCATTACCAAACACCTTTTGGTCCTGTATATTTATGATAGTACATTATCAGTTTTTGGAACAAAAAGTTCAACTCTCATTTGTTTTGTGTTAAAGGCATCTGATGACTGAAGCAATAACTGGTGACTAGCAAGCTGGAGTCAAGTAGTTCCATAATCTGTGTAGACACAATTATCTGCTTTTTCATTAGGCTTCACATTTCATTTTGCTTCCAAGATTTGCAAGAGTCATGTTTTACAAAGAGTAAATAAATTACTCCTGAAATCAGATCACTATAAAAGGGCTGATATCCAGAATTGTGCTGGAATTTTAAGGCAACAGATTTGTGTTTCAGTTCAGAAAGCATGAGCTCCTTCTAAGAGAATGGTTTCCTGTATATCTTGCTTTAGAGAAGAAGAATAAGTATTCAAAGATTTTTGCAGGTCTTCTGAAAGAAGAAATGCAGGGGGCATTTATTGCTTCCTGATAACCTGCAGGTACTCGTTGTACTTCAAAATGTAGCAGTTTAATTTCATCTCAGTCAAGACTACAGCAGTTCTCTGGTTCTTCCCCTCTCCACCCTCAGAGTGACCCTGTTGTTAATCGGTCTGGGAAGATTAGTAGGACAAAAGTTAACCCCCGGAAGTGTAAAAGCAAACCAAGATTAGCTTTCACCAAATCATCTTCCTAGTCAAACACAGTTTGGCTGCATAAACCTGAATATAACACTAGGAGAGGGAGGAAAAGAAACATGAAATGTGAACTCCAGTGGATGAATTTGGTTTTTTGTTTCACCTTTCCCTGTCCAGACATCCTGTATCTTTGTGTGCCTTTTATCCTGTATTTGTTTCTTTCAGTTTTTGCTGCACATTTTCATGCTGTTTAGATTAATATGAATCCAGTTTGTTGGTCTGTGTTTGCTGAATGTGTGTGGGTATCTAATGTACATTTCAGTCAGCCCTTATCTTGCGAGTGTACAGAGATCTTTGTTCTAGGAAAATTTTCTGTTCCTAACAAAGAGAAATGATTTCCATATGATTGTTATGACTGTTTCTGTTATATTCATTAGATCAGCAATGAAATGGATTTTAGGCCTCCTGAATTCTGTAGTTTCCTACAACAGTCAAAAAATCATGTGGATATACTTGATGCCTACTATAATTTGACCTAATATTGTAGACAAATAAAATCTCTTAATGATTTCTTTTGTTGAGAACCTCCAAGGTTTGTAAGCAGTTTGTGAATGGAAACAGTTTGTGAATGGGTTATGCAACTAATTTGCTAATTCTAAGTAGAATTACTCCATTTAGAAGTTGCTAATCAAATTTGAATAACTTACCAGCACTTTTATCCATGCTCCCCTGGTGAGCTGAAATGGGTCTCTATCTACTCTTCTGTACAGTACTCACAAAAACATCCCAGACAGCAGTTAGAATGGGCTCACTATATGAGCATCCAGAAGTGAGGTTTCATTTTCCTGTATCCTTATATGTCAGAGACGTTCTTGCAACTTGTCTATATATTCTCACCTTTAAGGCAAAAGTTTTGGACACAGCTTCTAAATTGCTGCCTGTTCAGGCACTGGATAATGTTGTCTGACTCCTGCACTTACGTTTACTGCAATGTCAACCCTCTGGGTTTTTCCTTGTTGCTCAAAGTGTGACCTTATCAATAGCCTGCTTTTATGTTACTGGTGGTGTTTCCACCGTCTCTCCAGGAGCTTGGTGAGCTTTTGAGGAAAAAAAGGCAAAATCATTGCAAAGATGCTTTGTATCAATGCATATCCATATATCCGTAGGACCACAGAGTAACTAACTCAGCCTGTCAGGGACATGGTCTCCAGTATGATCTGCCAGGGGGGTCAGATGAGGAAGCTTCAGTTGTGTGAAAGCTGGCTAGTGCCACCCTACCTTGAGCCCTGTCTCCAAGAGTGTAGGAGGCTTCGTTCTCCAGTTTACTTCTGCAGAGCATTGAATCAACCAAATGTAATTTGCCTGGGTTGAAAAAAATGGACTGCAGACCTAATTTCATGGCTTCTGGGTATCAAGAAGTGCCTTACTAAAACAGCTTGCCTCCTGCATTTCTTTCACATGGTGTTGGGGTTTGGTTTTGGTTGATTGGTTAGCTGGCTGGTTTTTAAAAATCTATTTCTTTGTCACCAATTAGATTCTCTTTCATCTCCACTGAAAATTCTCTCTTTCAGAATGCACATCTTCAGAGTCTTGCAGATGTTTGCATCCTAACCTGCCCCAAAAAGGACGAGTAGTACAGCTGAGGCCTGAGGCAGTCATTGTGTTTGAGTTGTTGAAGCATGTTTGGTTTGTTAAAAGAGGAAAAGTGAAGAATTTATCTCTGTTTCCTAGGGTCTATTAACTTCTGAAATGTCCAAAGGAGAACTGGACTGTCAGCTGTCACTATAAATTACACTGAAGTTAATCCTGTAGAAGGGACTGATGCCTGTTGAAGCCTGTGTGAAAGTAATGATTGAATTTGGAATCTGGGTTATTATTCCAGATGCAAAGCTATAATACTAACTGAGTGTCTGGTATCTTTCTGTCCTGTTTCTGGCTAGGACAGGGTGAATTCTTTGTGGAAGCCAACCAGGGGTCTGGCTAGGCCCCAGAGATTGTTCTCTACCTTGTCAGGTCATTGCCAAGGCTTGAGGGAAAGGGAATCTCTTCTGGGAAGGAGGGGTCCCTTCTGGGTCAAGGTAGTGTGACCTTGTCTGTTGTCAGGAGCTATCCTGTGAATCATTCATTTTTTGTGCCCTTTGTCATCAGTTTGCTGTTACTGTTCATTTCCTTATCTCGTTGCTAATTCCAGCAGCCTGTTCTTATCTCAACCCATCATCTTTACCTTTAGTGCCTCCAGTTCTCCTCTCCAGCCCCACCTTGGGGAAGGACAGCAGGAGGAGGAGTGAGTGAATGGTGTATGGTTTGACAGGTTTCAGTGGGAATATTAAACTGGGGAATCACTTGGGTGGAAGAGACCTTCAAGATCATTGAGTCCAACCCATGCCCTAACACCTCAACTAGACCATGACACTGACTGCCACATCCAATCTATTTTCAAAGGCAATCAGGGATGGTGACTCCACCACCTCTCCAGGCAGACAATTCCAGTATTTTGTTACCCTTTCAGTAAAAAACCTTTTCTTAACTTCTAGCCTATATTTCCCTTGGCACAGCTTCAGCCTGTGTCCTCTTCTTCTGTCATTTGCTGCCTGGAGAAAGAGACTGCCCCACCCCTGGCTACAGCCACCTTTCAGGGAGTTGTAGGGAGTGATAAGGTCACCCCTGAGTCTCCTTTTCTCCAGGCTATACATCCCCAGCTCCCTCAACCCTTCCTCACAGGGTTTGTGTTCCCAGCCCCTCTCCAGCCTCATTGCCTCCTCTGGATGCGCTCCAGCGTCTCAACGTCCTTCCCAAACCATGGAATACCACTCCTTAAACACAACAGCCTCATGTGGCACCTAACATAGGGCAAAGAAGGAAGAGTGGAGGTAGCAACTGATCAGGCAAGAGCTGGTTGGAAACAAATTTGATCTTGGTATTTGTTGCAGTAGGTATGGAGGTCACAAGATTACTAGGTCTGTTCCTGCGGCTGTGGAACCCAATGCTGTACATGTTGTTGTGTGTGCCCCTTGCAAGACTCTTTCTCTAAGCAGGGAGAAGAATCAGGATTGCTTTGTTGCTGTACTGTGTGATATCCACTTATGGCATCATAGCATCAAGGGCAATGGAGGTCATTTGTGATGTGTGTTCAGTGTTGCTCTCCTAACCTCATCTTGGGTGCTACCTTTGGCAGTCCATTAATAATCCTGTCAAGTCCATGGGGAGAACAGGGTTGGATGGTTTTCTCCAGCTTTTCATCCCCCTTTTCTCCTTCAGGCCTGTTACAACAACTTCAGAGAATTTTGAATTTCTTTTGGATGTTGAGGAAACCATGTTCTTGTTGCTAAGTTTGCCAGATCCCCCAGTCTGGTTCACACCATGGTTAGAGTCAAGAGGGAAATTTCTGGGAGGTTTGTTTAGAGTTCTGCCCCAAGGGTGGACAGTCATGAGTGGAAAGCAATGTGGAAGGGCATGGGCCAGTATTTGGAAGATTTCTCCAGTGATTTGGAAGCTCACCCCTTAACAAGTACAGGATCCTGTTAAAATGATAAACTATATCGTGGAAAAATGCTGTGTCTGATCCAGAGAGGTACAAAGTAATGTGCTGGGCTCTGGCTGCTCTCTATGGAACACTACTCAATATTAGAAAGTGCCCTTGGGGGGAGGACAAGGAAAGCAAAGCAAGAGGCACTGTGGCGACTCAACTGCAGCCAAACCAGCTGCAGCTGGTGCCAGTAGTGGCTGCTCCTACAAACAAAGAAATCCAAGTCCAAATCAGTTCACTTAGTAAAGGTTCAAGAGGAAGTAGGGCCTTCATGGCAGGATGAAGAGGGTGCACCAGATTCCCTGATCCTTATCCCTGGGTGAGCTGTGAGATATGGGAAAAGATTTCAGCTGCCAGTCTGACCTGGCTGCTCCAACGCTGCAATATCACAGCCCATGAGATGAAACTAGATGGCAATGAGACCAAGCAGCTGGGATCCCTGTGCCAGGGCATTGACAAGGGCACTGGGAAGAGGACAGAAGCTCTCAGGCTTTGGAGATGACTCTTGTCAAGTGTGAGACAAAGGTACTCTCCCAAGGATGATCTAGTAGTGCACCCAGGCAAGTGGGATACCGTGGGGAAAGGTACCCAGCAGCTGAGAGGACTGGCTGTGCTGGAGGTAATCTCTAGGGATTCAAATAATGAGCAGAGCCCTGTGGATCCAGATGAGGTGCAGTGTGCACAATCCACGTGGCAGAAATTTGTATGGAGCACATGATCATGGTGCACCAATTCATTGGCACTGATGTCCATGAAAGGAGGAGAGCAAGCAGTGCTTCAGGTAACTACTGGATTCCAGCACTGCCAAGATGATTTTTTTGTTTCCCTACTGACTTGCACCTTGGCTGCAGAAAGATTGCCCAGGACTGCAAACAGATTCCAAAAGCTCAAGTAAGGTTGAGAAGCAATGTCCCACACACCACCAGTACGGAGACTGGAGTCTCTGCTATTGGCACCAAGTGGCCCCCTGCAAGAGAGAGGGTACACATGATGTGGTGACCATGGAGAGGACATGTGGAAGCGAGATGGAAAATTCTACTGAATACTGCTTTTACCATAAACCAAAGTAAGGTCAAGGGACCTTACTGCCCAGGAAATTCACTTTTTAGGATTAAAATGACAGGATGGATGTCTTCAGATTCCAATGGATGTGGCCAACACACTAGTAGCTGTGATCCCAGCCAACCAGCAAGAAAGAAACATAGGTTTTCCTAGGCATTGTGGGTTTTTGAAGAATGTGTGTTTAGGATTACAGATTAAAAGTTCTCTTAATCAAGTGACCTGGAAGAAGAATGATTTAAGTGGCATACTGAACAACAGGCTTTGGAACAAATCAAACTGGATGCTGATCATGCAATAGCCCCATGGCCAGTCATGACAGGAAAAGATGTGAAAAATGTGGTCTACATTGCAAATGGGAAGAATGGTCCTTTTGGGAATCTCTGGCAAAATATACCTGGGGAGGCTCAAGGATGAACCCTGGAGTTCTGGAGTCAGGGACATCTTGGTTGAGTAATGGTACTCCCCAGTTCAGTCCCACCACCAAGATTCTTTAAAACCACATGCCTCTCTTTCCCACTCCATCTTTCCTTCCCTGTTTCCACTGCAGTGAAGTGAAGATGAGAATTGGAGACACAAAAGGCAAAAGATCATGTTTTAGAGATAAGAACAATTTACTGAAAACAGGAATTTGATAAGAAAAAACCAAACAGTAACAGCAATGATGTTAATAAAAAAGGTGTAAAAAAAAAAAAAAAAGAAGAGTGATCATGCAAAAATGCTTGCTGTGAAGCTCGTGACCCAAGCAGGGCCAGCCTCACTGCCCTGTCCTTCTTGGGACTGGCACTACCTGGCTTGAAACCAGCTCTCTCCACTACACTTACTCAACCAGAAATTATCCCTTTTCCCAAGGAGAGAGAGACATCTCTGCCCCCAGCAATGATGTGAGGTGGGAAAGAGTAACATCTGGGCCCTAGCCATGCCCCATCCCAGCTAGTGCAAGAAGCTAACCCTGTCCTGGACAGGACAAAATCAGGACCTGTTTACAAAGTATCTGAGGCCTGCTCCACCTCAACTGAAAAGGAGATCCTGGCAGTTTATGAAGGGGTTTGAGCTGCTTCAGAAGTGACAGGCACCAAAGCACAGTTCTGTGCACAACTGCCATTGCTGGGCTGGATTGTCAAGGGAAAATCCCTGCTACACATCATGCCACTGATACTTTCTAGAGTAAGTGGAGTGTGTTGATAACACAGCAAGCTTGTGCAGGAAACCTGATTACCCAGGAATCAGGAACTGGCCCAAAGACAAAAAGTATGGGTTTTTCTCAGAAAAGGACAAAGAGGATATGACATGTCTTGAGGAGGTCCCACCATATATTCAGCTACCAGAAAATGAAAAGTGATACACTCCACTGAGGCTTCCTGCTGTGTTGGAGGGACACATCAAAAATGGGAACCTGCTATATGGAGTCCCACACGGCAAATCCCAGAAGCTATGGATAGACAAGGGAGATCAAGTCTGGTTGCAGAGCTGAAAGCCATCCAGCTGGCTTTGGATATCACTGAACAAGAGATGTGGCCATTGCTCTACCTCTATATTGATTCATGAATGGTAGCAAATGCTCTGTAGGGGTGGCCTGAGTGGTGAAGAAAGTTAAATAGACACTGCAGAGATAAACCCATCTGTGCTGCTGACCTGTGAGAAGACATCACTGCCTGTGTAGAGAAACTGGCTGTAAAAGCATGTCATGTAGATCTACACATACTCAGGAATTGAAGAACATCACCAGTGGATGGGCTGGTAAGATTAAAGTGTCTTGGGTGGAACCTGGACTAGCAGCACAAAGGTGGATTATTTCTGGCCCATTGGGCCCATGACACCTCAGGTCATCAGGGAAGAGATGCAACAATATAGATGGGCTCATGACAGAGGGGTGTTCTTAACCAAGGACACTATTTCCCAAGTGATCCATAGCTGTGAAACATGCACTGTGATCAAGCAGGCCAAGTGGGTAAAGCCTCTGTGGTATGGAAGAGGATGGTTAACTATAAATATGGAGAGGTCTGGCAGATTGATTCCATTGACACCTGGTCCACAGAGCATGGTATTGAGTGGGTATTGTATTCCCTGTCATGTACCAGCCTCTGGGAAAACTGAATGGGACAATGGACTGTTAAAAACCACATTGAAGGCAATGGGTGGTTGGGTGGTTCTCCTCCTCTCCCCCCTCAGAGTGACCATGAGTGAGTACCCTTCATACCTGGGATGTGCATTTAAGAAGGTCATCTGATTGGCTAATACCAGAGACTCTGCCAACTGAGCTTGCCCTGCCCAATCAAAACCTTCAAGTACTGTAGAAGGGGAGAAAAGGATAAAGTCCCATATGGTGCATATGAGGAATATGTGTGGGAAGTCAGTTTGGGTTAGTCCTGTCTCAAGCAAAGGCAAACCCACCCATTGGAATGTTTTTGTTTAGTGACCTGGGTAAGCTTGGTGGATAGCACAGAGGGACTGTGAAGCACAATGTGTACCTGGAAGGGGATTTGCTTTTTGAGTGGCAACAGTCTGTAATGTCAAACTGTGTATGTAATGTTGGTTGCTGAATGACACTGGCACTGTGTGCCATAACTGCCATGGGCAGTGAGTATGGACTGCTCCAGACACACCGGTCATGAGCTCGTGATGCAGCTTGGAGCCACCTGACAGCACACCAGCCCTGCTGCCCTGGAAGACATCTAGGACAGACAGAACAGCCAGGGACTCAATGAACTTGACAGGCATCTGAGAGGGGTGGCCACTGACTGTGATACCTAAGCTTTTGTGTGTGCGTATGTATACACATGTATGTATGTATGTACGTATATATGTATGTATGTATGTATATAATTGGAAGGTGTATGATTTTGTCATGAGGTAGATGATATAGAATAAGGGGTGAAAAATGTCCTCATTCCAGCCAGGATAGGGTTATTTTTTGCAGTAGCCAGGAGGGGACATGGCTAAGACGTAGGGGTTATTCTCTACCACCTCACATCACTGCTGGGAGTGAGGGAAAGGGAATCCCTTCCAAGGAGAATCACAGAATGTGCTGAGCTGGAAGGGATCCAGAGCGAGCATTGAGTCCAACACCTGACCCTGACAGGACTATTCCCAAGAGTCATACCAAGTGCTGAAAGGATCCCTTCTGGGCTGGCACGGACTGATTGAGGATAGTGGTTAGGTACTGTCTATTTTTGAGGGGTTTCTGTGTGACATGTTCATTTCTTGTGCCGTCTGTTATTAGTATTGTTGCTGTTACTGCTTGTTCTCTTAGCTCGTTGTTGTTTCCAGTAAATTGTTCTTATCTCATTCTCTGCTCTTTACCTTTTGTGCCTTCAGTTCTTCTCTCCAGTGCACTGCAGGGAGAAGGGAAGGGACATACACAAACCATGACAATATCTCTCAATACTGCACTACACTCTATGTATTTGGTGCATGCTCTTTGCTGGCTTCCAAGGGCTAACATAAATATCACCCTGAAATTCTCCTCCTGATTGTTGAGGGTAACTCCTAGATCTTTCTTTAGTACTCAGAATAACTCGTGGTAATACTCATAGCAAACCTCAGTGTCCTACAGCATTCCTCTGAATTGGAATGTAAGACCAATAATAATTGGAATTGAATGATGGGAATATAAGACCTGTAAAGCCAAGCTGCATTGCTCAGATCAGAATTTCTGTATGGGACTCTCAAACTGTTACAGAATCACACAGAATCATGTCTTGGGTTGGAAGGGGCTTTTGAAGAATATCTAGTCCACCCCCCCCCCCCCCCCCCCCCCCCCCACTGTTATTAGTGTTCCTCAGGCAGAGAGCAAATTCTATACCAAACTGAACATAATTATGATATAACTCAAGGTTATTTTATTATTGCAATTTTTTTCAACATGGTTAATTTTTACTGCATTCCATGTGAGACAACTGCAGTGTTTTTCTTTGCAGGAAGTTATTTGGGCTGTTCACACGTAGATCCTAAAGTTGTATGCAAGTGAGTGTGATATAAAATAATTTCTGTGTTTTTAATATGAGGTGTTGCTGTGGCCGGCTGATTGGAGAGCACCCAGGAATAGAATGCAGCTGGCCTGTTTATCAGTCTGGTTCACAGAGTGGTGGTGGAGAATGGTCTGTGAAAAAACACACGAAGATGAGTCCAACAGATGCATTTGGGACAATCAATTTTCAAGACGGAGACCACACTTACCATGCCAAGGTGATTGGTGCTGTGTTTATATGTCTTACTTATTTTTATAATTGCACCATAAGAAAGGCAAGAATTGGATTGGGTGAATATCAGATATTCTTAATTGGGGAGTGGAATCTTAAAGTAACGCAGGTTAAAATGTGTGTATATTTTGGTGTTTGCCTTCACTGTGATTAGGGATATGCTGTCTGTATTGCTCACGTGCATTTTTTTGCTATCATGTTAGGGTAGCATGACAGCTTTAATCATTCCCAAGATCTGCAGGGCTTTAATGCTTAGAACTTTGTAATGTGTTGCATTTTCTTCTCCTGAAGTATTTAAAAGATGCTTATTTTACCCATTATTTTCCTTTCCAGTATATTAGACTTTCTTATGATAGCAATTTGGATCAGTTGTTGCAGCTGATGCTGAAAGAATGGCAGATGGAATTGCCAAAGCTAGTGATCTCTGTTCATGGAGGCATCCAAAATTTCAAGCTTCCCTCAAAGGTCAAGCAAGTTTTCAGCAAAGGGCTGGTGAAGGCAGCGGAGTCTACAGGAGCATGGATAATTACAGAAGGCATCAACAGTGGTAGTGTAATTATTTTTCTTTGTTTCACTTTTCACTTTTCCTTTTGGTGTTTTATCCCATGCATAACAGTACATTTAGGTCAAATAGAGGCAAATTGTTTGAAAATTGGTGATACGTTAATACAAAATGAAGCCATTTTTATATAAGAAACAGTGCATAATTCAACGTGTGATCATGTTCATTTACTGTTGACAGGAATTCTGAATATTTTAATTAAAAAGCAGAGTATTGCGCATGTAATAAGAAACACTGCATATAGCCAGAACTTTTTTGCAGTAAATTTATCTGCTTCATTAACATATTTAAGTTCCGTGGACTATGACTAGTATTTTTTATGCAATTTTCAAAGCTCAATTTAACTTGTGTTTTATAATTGATAAAGTTTTGAATCAGGATAATCCACTAATTAGCCTATAAGTAGCTGAAAATGCCTTTAGACTACTCTCAAAAACTCAGAGGGGTCAGTAATCTGTGGAACTGAAAGTTTTACTTCTTTAGCTGTTATTCAGTCTGGTGATCTTACAGAAAAACTGTCCTGGGAATTTATGTAACTCATGGAGTTTTATGGATGTGAAAAGCACTGTTAGCAACATGTAAGAGTATTATTATATAGAAATATGTGCTGAGTTTGAAGTAGTGATTTATTACACCTGAGCTGTGAAGTGTGCATCAAATACACAAGTTGGTTACAATGTTTTGGTTTTGATTTAAACATAACTATCTATAAATTAAGTGTTGCGAAACATTTCTTGGTGTCCTGTAGCAGGTCTCTGAAATAGAAGAAAATTTTTCTTTTGATTATCTGTTTAGGAGTGTCCAGGCATGTGGGAGATGCGCTGAAAGGCCGTGCCTCACCACACCTGAGAAAGATCTGTGCTATTGGGATTCCTCCATGGGGTATCATTGAGAATCAAAGGGATCTCATTGGAAAAGATGTGAGTTGGTTACGTTTTAATAATAAAACCCTTCATGTTCATGGGGTGCTAGAGTTTTCTTGCATACCTGATTTTCTTCTAGATTAACTTCACCTGTTACTTTTTTTCTCTATAGTAGAGGCTTAGATTTTACTGAGCAACAGAATTTTGTGGCACGTTGAGGCACTGTATTTTGCTTTTTGTGTATAAATGAATAGCTTTAAAATACTTTTCTTCTTACAGGAAATTGCGATTACTTTCTAAAATTTTGTAATTTTAAACTCTCTTGTGGTTTTAAATTATGGTTTTCTGTATATAGATTCTATGCTAAGATTCAGAATGAACAGTCAGGTTAGTAGAGTACACAAATAAACTATTAGTATGTGTATTATTTTATTCACAGTCTATTTTATATTCACAGCCTCACAGGCTTTATGTGAGGGCATAATCTACTCAAGTGCCTAAAAGCACTGAAGTAATAAGGTGAAATAATTCCTGGTAGATGTTAGCTCACAAATTTTTAATGGGAATACAATCCAGGGAAACGATGCCATGGTGTTCCAACTGTTGCAAAGAATGTCAGGCAGTGACTTTAAGGATTGAAAACCTAATCAGAAGTGTTTTCTGAGGCATTAATTATGTGTGTAAAGAATCAAATGCTAAGAATCAAATGTTTGAGTAGCTCAAAAAAGCATGATGGAGAATTTTGAACAGCTACATTGTGATGAAGAATTGCATACAAGTGAGGGGACATAAATGGTGGTATTTTGTTGGTTTCTTTGAGGACATTTTTATTTTGGTTTTCTCAGGTAGTTTGCCTGTACCAGACTCTTGGTAACCCACTCAGCAAGCTGAGTACGCTCAACAGCATGCATTCTCATTTTCTAATGGCAGATGATGGGACAGTAGGCAAGTATGGGAATGAAATGATGCTTAGGAGGAATTTGGAGAAGTACATATCACTTCAAAAAATACACACAAGTGAGTATTGCTGTGGCCAGCTTTGTGACAGAAAAACCTATCCCAAATGATGGGGAGGCACTTAACATTTCTTCTTACACATTGTACATCTTGATTTGCCATAGCTTTCAGTGAGGTCAAATGTTATTAATTGTTTGTGTCTTGAACTCAAAAAGTCAGGAAAATGAAGAGGGCAGCATTTTTATAAAGCATTGTGCATTTGGATGAACTCACATATGGATTTCTCAGTTGTAGAGACATCTAAATTACTCAGATTATTTAGTAAATATTGAGCATTTGCTCACTTCACAGCTTTGTGTGGTTGCTATTTCACGACTAGATACTTCCCCAGCAGGGCAGAGAGATGGAAAGATTATTTCATTCAGTGGAATTCAAATCCTTTTTACCATGTTACCTGCTTTTCCCCTCATCACTCTTCTCTATTGCAAGCCTGTGACCTCTTCAAGTACAGCAACAGAGTGGTTGCAAAAGTAAAACCAATGTTTTAAACATATAGCCAATGTTTGACAGATTGCATAACTGTCACCATTTATTTATAGAGTAAATGAGTTATAGTAAGGAAAGAGTTAAATAAATATTTATTACATGGACAATTACTTCTTTTTATGCACTAGACTGTACAAATTATTTGTGGAAGTCCACTCTTACATAGTCATTCTTGAGATATGTTAAAAAGGCATTATTATTATGATGTTGATGTTGCTTCCTTTATCTGCTCACATTATAGAATTGACAGACTTGGAGACCAAGCCAATTTTTAACATGTTCATGTATAGAGCCTCTCATTCTGACTCTTATATTTTCTTAGTATGAGCTTTTGCCAGTCAGGCTTTCATTTTCATTTCTATTGCATTGTACTTGAAATTAATTTCTGGGTTTTTTTAAAAAAAAGCCCTGCCCTGCTGCTGTAACACTTGAAAGAGTCTCTGAAAAAATGCCTGATTGCTTTTCTATGTGTGCAGCTAAATATGTGGATGTTGAAATGTCCTTGCATGTGGCAGGTATTATAAAGGGAAGAGGGATATTTTGAAGGACGTTTTTTCTTCCCGAGGCTTACAGTTTTTTCAGTGGTTTTTCATGGTCTTTTTTGATCTAGTTGAAAAGTTTTCTAAAAGTCTTAAAAGATGTAAGTCCAATCACAGATATTGAAAGAATTATTTCCTCTCTGTTGAAAAGTTTATTTCCCAGATGTTTTGATTTTTGCGTGTGTGACTGAGACCCTTTTGTAACAGGTCAGGTGTGTTTTGAAACAGGAATGGGCCACGGTGTTCCCACAGTTGGGTTGGTGCTGGAAGGAGGCCCCAGTGTGATCCTGGTGGTGTGGGAGTACGTGAGGGCCAGCCCAGCTGTCCCAGTGGTGGTCTACGAGGGCACTGGCAGAGCTGCAGATATCCTGGCATTTACCCACAAGCACACGGGTGACACGGGGTGAGTGGTGTCATCGTGCTCCTCTTCCTTGGTCAGTCATGCTGGCAGGCACCTGCAAACCCCTGTCTCAAAACTCTAATTGCTTCCAGTGACAACACCACTCTGGTCTTTTGCCAGCTTTAACTTCTGTGATGGAAGAAAGGAGCTTTTACATTTCCTGCCTCGAACTAGTACTGAAATAATTATCCTGCCAAATTTACTATGGCTTTTTTGAAGAGGGAAAACTGCCTGTAGCTACTCTAAAATTTCTCAGCTTTGGTGAGACACACTCATAGATGACCCCCAGAGTATTTGCTGTTGTTCCAGCTCAGCCATATCTCCAGCTATCAATATTCTGTATGTGGGCTTGGATTTGGATTTTATAAAACTTTTGAGTGTATAGCTGGGGTTCACTGCTGTAGGAGCCTCAGGCTGCAGTAGAAGGAAGACTAAGTTTCCTCATCTTTGGCTTTGGATCACTCAGTGGTAGCCCAGATTTGACATCCTTGTCAAGGTGTCTACGTCACCACCAGTACAATCTCAGCTGGAGGCTCCATTGAACCTACTCTGATGAAAATTTTGCATCCAAACTGGACATAAAAATAAATATTTGTATAGCAAATTAATATTATATGTGAAAGCTTTTCAAAGTCAAAGAGATTTTTAGATAAAAAATCGAATTTTAAAGAGGTACTCTGGGTTCACACTCATTTAAGATAATGAACTATTTAAAAAATTTATATCCTAATTGTTTACTTATTGTCTTTTCTGAATATACTTTTGGATATGTGGTATTTGCCCATAGTGTGTTGTTTGAGAGCTTTTTCTTCACTTGTTTTTTTCCCTATATTTATGATATTTAAAAAAAGAAATCCTTCCATTAAAAAAAGAAGTAAAATATGAACTGAAAGGTTAACAGGAAGACAAAAAAGAGAAAAAAATGGGACAGATATGAAGCCTAATGAATAAAGAGTAAGGAATTTAATTTTATGCTTATTTTTTTCTTTATTGAAAGAAACATCACTTCCATTGATTTTTTTTCTCTATGTGCACAGAAAATCCTTTGAAAATTGTTAACTTACTCATGTGTTGTATTTTCAATAGTAAATATGTACATCATAACAAATGCATAAGTGAATAATAATTTATGTTATGGGATAACTTTGCTTTGTGTTGAAAGAAGGATTAAATCAACAGAGAAGTAAGAAAAAAATTGTTTTTCATCTTTTCTGAAGTGTCATTTGGGTGGGTAAGAAGTATGTAAAGTATAATTGTCATTGATTATATGTCTGCTTTCCAGGGATCTGTGCCCTCAGGTGAAGGAGGAGATATTAACGATGATTCAGAACACATTTAGTTTGGAACAGAAACAGTCCAGCCATCTATTTCATGTTTTGATGGAATGCATGAAACACAGAGAGTCTGTGAGTAGGGTTCATGTGCTGAAATTAGGAAGTCTTCATTTCCTGTTACCTTTTTCACCCTTTCCTTGGTGGGTTGGCGGGTGCACAGGTGTGGTATCTAATATAAAAGTAACACAAATGTGTCTGTGCCAATTTCAATATTGAGTAGCTCTACAGAGTCTGTTTAGTTAGCTTCTCAAGTTTCAGTTTCAGCCATTGTTTATGAAATGAGAGCCTTTCTGATTTTAGTGAAAGACCAAATATCTTTGTTTTCATGGGAACGATCAAGTAACTCCTATATTTTTTTTTCTCTAGTAGAGTCTTATTAATAATTTTTAGAGGTTTGCTTCCATTCTTCTACTTACAAAAGAACTATACTAGAACTTGTCTCTGAAACACTGCTAGTAACTGGAAATCCCCTCCCTCCCTCCAGCTGCTGGCCATGCACTTGAGTAAGCCACACTGGCTGTCACCAATCACCTTTTTGTTTTCCATGTGCCTTACTGGAGTTTCCAGGGGTATCTGCTCCATGATTTCACTGAAACTGATTGGCCTGTAGTTTTCCAGGTCTTTCTTTTTAGCCTTTTAAAAAATGTTTCACCTTATCTAGTTACTTTGCCAGTCTGTCACAACTTCTCGAATACAATGGTGTTCCCAGCATATTGGCAAGTAATGATAATTGCACTAATAATCACTAAAATGGAAAGTACCCTATACATTTTTAGTGATTTTTTTGTTTTACTTTATTTGAGTGTCTGTTTTCTAGTTGAAAACTGGATGAATATCAACAATGTTGCATTTTTACATTTCTCAGGTTTAAAGGTTAATCAAAAGGAAACAGACTCAGGTAGACTCATGCAGTAGGTTATTCCAGTTTTCCTGGTGTGCCAGGAAAAAAAATGGTGCACTTTCTGTCTGAAACAAAGGAAATTTGTGTCTGGACCCTTGCCATTGTTTGTGTTGAAATGTGTATGATTTAATCTACCACAGCCCATACAAAGAAGAAATAACTACAGACTTCTCTGCCTCACCTCAAATAGTGTACTTCTGCAATTCTAACAGATAACCGTATTTGATGCGGAGTCAGAAGATGAGCAGGACATTGACTTGGCAATTCTGACAGCACTCTTGAAAGGTATTGAAAAATACCACCTGTTTTTATCTGGCATAAGTCAGTCTTACTGACTTATCTTTTCAAAATAAAGTAGTAACATAAATGTGTGAAAACTGATGGATCCCTTTCCTGCCTCCTAGGTACAAATATGTCTGCTTCAGATCAGCTAGATTTGGCATTGGCCTGGAACCAGCTGGATATTGCCAAGAAATGCATACTTGTTTATGGACAACACTGGAAGGTACCTGCTCCTTCTCACTGTGTCTTCACACTTAGTTTTGATGATTAATTTTTCATGATTTGCATTTGTCAAGGTTTAATTAAGGATTAGTTTGATGATTGGACTCAGTCTTCTGTAATCTGATTTGATTCTGGAGGGGCATTATCCTTAAAATAGTGAAGTATTCAGGTACAGAGTGCATCAGATCACATCTGTTTTTCCAGAGAAGAGATGATACATAAAATTCCTGTTGGTTTTGCTGTGAGTTTTCCAAATAATTTTAGTAATACTTCTGGATATGTAATTTTCAAACCTGTGCTGGCAATCAGTGGTGGTTAGGCATATTTCATTGTAGCTTAGAATACTCTTTTCTCCAAAGATATAAACCCCAAAGGGGTGTTGCATCTGTTTTCCTAGCTCTAGACAGAAATCCAGAAATCCCAGTGTAAATCACCAGGTTAAAAAAAAAAAGTAATGCCATTTTTTAAAGATATTGTTTCATAGGAATAGCTTAATGAGGGAGTTATGATGTGATTATAAGAGATGTCTCTGCTCAACTTAAAGTGTAAAAGAGACCATATGTGAAATCAATATTAGAGAATTTTTTAACAGCAAATATGAGAAGGGAGGAGAGAAAGAGAGTGAGAGTGAGAGAGAGATGTTGAACAAAAGATACCACCATGTGGATTCCTGCAGTGTCCTGTTGGTTCTTCTTCACCCTGGCTTTCAGAGGTGAGGTCCCTGAGTTTTTCTTCTGGAGGTACCACTCTTATACAGTCTAAGTCCTGGGTACTCACTGGATGTGCTGCTCCCATATGGGAAATTCCATTCCTATAACTTGAGCTGGCAAGTGGATAAGCACTTGCTTCCTTTCTCACGGTTTGCCACAGTGGGAATTTTTTGTCCAGATGCTAACCAAATCTTTACCTCCATTAGGCCTGGAATTAGCTCTTTCTTGCTGTGCCATCTATGCTTATCTCAGGTTCTGCTGTGGTGGCTTATCTTACGAGGACAGTGTTTTGGGACAGCTAAGGGCATTCTTTAGGCCCTTACAGAAGGCAAGCCATGATTTAGACCTGCATTTAATTACATGGGCGTGAAAGAACATACAGCAGCAATTAAATCAATTAATTAAATCAGTTAATTAAATTTAAGTGGTGTCTTTCAAGTTTTTGTAGGTAATCCAGTATCTAAGTATAATCCTCCATGAGTTTTTTGTGTGCATATGAAGATTTTTGCAGACGACAAATATAAAACTCCAAAATCCAATACATTTTTCCCTTTTGTTACATGCATTAATATTTTCTTCAAGAAATAAAATGGTCCAAGAAGTACTTCCCATAAGTACTCTTTAATTCCCTTCCAAGAACTACAAGGCTATTTTTTCTTCAGTCCTGACTCTGTTTTCTTCTTTAAAATATAAATTTTGAAAAATGGGCAGTTGTATATATATTTGAGTGGCCTATATATAGCTGGTTGTTTGCCACAATGAGAGACCTGATTTTTTATTCACCAGCCCATATTTTCTGTGGTGCATAAGGCTGAATATATGGAGGACTATGTCTGGGGTGTCTACAATTGAACATCCATGAATTAAAGATTGGTTATTGGGAAAACTTTATTTATGAGAAGCTTTATCAACTGTTGGAACAGGCTTCTCAGGAAAGTGCCAAGTAATCAACCACAGAACTACATAAAAGAAACTTAGGGATGTGGCACTTAGGGACAGGGTTTAGTGGTCGTCTTGTCAGTGTTAGCTCTGCTGATTGACTTGATGATTTAAAGATCTTTTCCCAGCTAAGTGATTCTATGGGTCTGTGTCCGGGGGAAATAATAACGTTTTTCTGATCCCCAGCTCTTCAACATAGAAGGGTTTAGGGAACTATTGAGCAGGTCAGCCTCTTTACTCCTGGCTTTTCCAAGGTGAATATCTATTCAGTTTTTCCATATTTTGGCAATATTTCCTGCTCTTCTGTGTACTTGAATTTTCAGATGTATAAGTCATCTTTTGGGATAGGTAGATCAGTACTCAATACTCCCATTTAGATATTAAGTGAGAAGCTATTATTTTACTATATTAACCTAAGGATAAATTCTAATAAGCTGTATGCATTTTTTACATGTTTCTAACTTATATCCAGTTTATGTTTATGGTTGCAGAAGTAGGTCCATTAAAACTTTTCTCTGACTGTCACTGCTGAAATTCTGGTAGAGTTCTGATTTCAGTCTACCAAGTAACTACCTTGCTTCCACTTATTCTGCTGTATTTTTTCATGTTGTTATTATTATTATTATTATAATATTATTGTATATTGTATAACAGAAGTATTGTTATGCCTCTGTTATATTTTTCCTTACAAAGTTCTAACTGTATTGATATGCCATACTTTGACAATTTGTTTTTTTAAACAATTTGCATATTTCTTATCTACTGTCCATAATGCTGATGTTAAAGGGGCTGATTTCAGCTGTACTTCATTTCTCTGGAAATTCTTGGGAGAATACCAAAGGGTCCTGACAATTTACCACTTCCACTTTATGGATGCTTTCTATACTGATTTTCTACTGATACTTCAATTTGACACAGTTCTTCAGATTTTTCTGCCATAAAGAACAGCTTTGATACAGGACTTTCCCAGACTGCTCAGCAGTAAGCAGTAAGGCAACAAATTACTTTGCTATATCTACAATAGCCTTAAGTGTTTCTTTTATACCTGGTCATCCTCTGTCCTTGTAGATCCACTGGCAGCTCCCCTACTCCCACTCCTCAGCTTCTGATGTATTTGAAAAAAATTGATGTGTCTGTTCATATCTATTTCAGTACAATCTTCTGCACTGTTTTGAATGACAAGCCATTATCAAATAAGAACTGTGTTCTCCCCTTCAAGTTAGATTTAATTAAACAATAAACAAGCCTCATGTCTCTTGCTGCTTCTACAAGCAAAAATTAGGATGACATATACTCCTGAATGTTTTTCTTTTCTAAGCAGGGGGAAAAAAACCAAACTTTTTTTTTTTGTGCACTAGAAAGAAAAAAAAAAAGAAGAAAATCTTCAAGGATGGGTTTAAAGCTTACCTTCAACTTAGTTGCTTTCTTAATTAAAATAAAACAACCCTCTGACTGTCAGGTACTGCCAGACCTGCAATTGTCAGGGGCTACGGCTTCTGCAGTGTTATTGTGGTTGTGTGTTCAAATTTCGAGTTGCATATTCAAGGAGCAGTTTTTAGGTGATTTCTTGTGGGCTCTTTAGGTGATTTCTGTCTATTCAAGTGTTTCAAGGAAACATGTGCAATTATACAGGTACCATGACCATTTCTTTTTAGAACTCTAGTCTTCGAAGTTTAGAAGATAAAGCTTATATAACCAGCTGTGGCTGTGTTTCTATTTTAATGTCAACTTTAGTTCAAATACCAAAGAATACCATTCGAATAGTTACCAAAGGGCTGCTGACCTCTTCAGACACACAGCTCAAGGGCTGTTAGAAGGAATTTAATGAAAGAATGGCCACTCTTCCAGCCACTCTCAGACATTTCTGGAGGACAGCCCAATAATTCAGGATCAGAGCAAAAGTGTGCTTTTTACATGTAAGAATTCTGTAGCATTTATTGGTCATCTTTTAGCATAATTTCTGTAAAACTTCACTATAGTCACAGAATGTATTGCTTTTAAGTTAGTGCTAGCACCTGCCCCATTAATGTTCCAGCCTCTTCATTCTGCTCACTCCACTGCAATTCCTGTGTTCTGCAGAAAAACTTTATATGGATTTATATGAACCTCATGTGTCTAACTCCTTTGCCTTTTTGCATGTATGATCCCTGCTGAGCTCTGTCCAAACGCCATGAATAGAGTGTTCCCACCCTTTGGACACTGCTTCTAGGTAGATCTCTACTTCATGCTTCCTTTGAGGGAGTTTATTCTAAAACACATTCTCTCTCATATTTGAAAAAAAATAAGTTTGCTTTAAAGAACTTGCAGTTTTATAGAAACTTCTGTATTGTACTTTGAAATAGCTTTTTTCATGTGTCAAAAAAAAAAAAAAAAAAAAAAAGAGGCTTCCTTCCATGCCCTATATTATCATACTTTATCTTCTGAAGTGAATTATGGAGTAGAGAATGTATTATTGAGCCCAGTTGTAAAGTTACATTTGTAGAAGTCTCTACTTGATGTTGGGTTTATGGAAACTGTTTTCCTTCCCCCATGTCGGCCTTTTACACAGATGCTTCTTCCAGCATATTTTTCTTTTGTACTTTCACTTGAAATATACATAGAGACAAGTCATTCTGGTGGAGAGATTACTAGCTCCAGGAATGTTTTATTTATTTCCAAAAGTGATTTTCTAATATTTTCCTTCAACTCTGCCTGTTTGGAGGTTGGTGCCTTGGAACAGGCAATGCTGGATGCTTTAGTCATGGATCGTGTGGATTTTGTTAAACTATTAATAGAATATGGAGTGAACATGCACCGTTTTCTTACCATATCTCGTTTGGAAGAACTCTACAATACAGTGAGTATTTGAAATCCCAGCGAGAAATATGAACCCGGTCTACATATGCAAGCCTGAAAACAATAGTGTTTTGCTTAAGGGGTATGATGTTTTTATGAAGGATTTTTGGGGAAAATAAAAAAAAAAAGAAGAAGTTAAAAAAAAAAGCAAAATTCATGGGGTTTGGTTATTTTTGATCGTGATGTGGGGGTTTGGGTGTGGTGTACCAGGTTGTTTTTTTTTGATTTGCTGTCATGAACTAGATTGAGTACTCACTGGAAGCTGATGAGAATTATGTTCAGATTTTAATCTGACACGTAACACATGATTACCTTGTTGAAAATTAAATGTTGTTTAGACCAAAGCTATATCACCTTCTTTCTAGAGTAAGTCAAGATTTAAGATAGTAGAGGTGTTGCAGGTTGGTGTTGACATATTTTTGCAAGTACTTGTGGGTAAAGGGGGCAGAGTTTCAATCACAGTAACTTATTCTGTAGATTTTTAAAGCTGTTTTCTAATACTGTATTGATTTTCTAATGTAGAATGACATGTTTGTTTAATATCTTCTCTGTTCACACCACAGAAACAAGGACCATCAAATCTACTTTTACACCATCTAGTTCGGGATGTGAAACAGGTAATGGAAATAGGAAAGGCTGGGAACAAAAATGCTAGATTAATACTTCAGTGTCCTGGCAAGCTGCTATTAGATAATGCAGGGGAATTTTGGTAACAGAAGTGACAACTTCTTTACTACAGTTCTATATGTGCTAAACGGTTCCATCTTAATTCCACTGACCTCCTGAGCAATTAACCAACATACTCCTGCTGAGGCTCCCAAGGGTCCTGTACCTTAATTTCAAAGCCAAGCAGTTCATCTAGATCACTCTCCCATTACTAAATTGGCGTTTTGAAGTGATTCTACAAAAGACTTAGTGAATTAGTGCAATAGTTATGCTCATTGCTTTAAGGTTTTATATTTTCCCCCCCAAAGTTAAACAAGTCTTTCTTTGTTAGAGCAGTAATGAAAAGATACTGTGACAAGAGATAGTATTTGGATGTGCTGCATTGCCTAGGAGAACAGAAGGTGGCAGTGGATGACTACTGCTTGGAGCACTGGTTCCATTAGGTTTAGTAGCAGCCTTGTTATTTAGATACATCATTAATGTATTTCACAGTTGTGTTATATCTTGTACCTCACAGCACTGCTTAGCCAGGAAGGGATGAGCTGTTCCTTATGCACCTAGACTTCAACACAGGAGATTCCTAGATCCATATCTAGACTAATTGGCTAATTCTTTCCAGGGTGTGATTGCTAAGATAAAATGAAATGGTAAGTCTGACTGTTTACAGAGTTCTGTTGGATTTGTGGTATAATTTTGTTATTGTGGGTAACTTTCATGTCAATTCCATTTATGGCTCTTTAGATAGATGTAGGGTATGCTTGTCTCCATAACAAACTTTTTTCTGTGTTTTGCCATACTGATGAACATATTCAGGATCTAATTTATGCTATAAATCTGGAACAACTCTATGTTGAAAGGTCTAAGTCTTGAAAAAACACTTTTCCAGGCTGAGAAAACTCTCTTCCTCACTGAAGTGATCGATATGATCGCTTCCCTAAAATCCATATATATGTATATATTTGTATTCTTATAGCTCAGGATACTTAGGGAAATCCAGTGCGTGATCTAAAGAAAAGCTTTTGGCACTTGATATACAATAATGGAATTAATGTAAAAAATGTCTTCACAATTTCAAAACTTTCTCTGCCTTTGTGTAAGCTAAACTTGGGATCTGCAAACAGGTCTAAATGCTAAAAAGTCTTTTTCACATGAGCTTCTGTAAGTTCACATAAGTGCTCTGTCAATGGGTAATGCAGTTGCAGTCTGATTAAATATGGTGATACTATTGGTTGGGATAGTCAACAGAGTAATATGACCCTGGATTTCAGAATATTTTCTCTGTTACTGTGACCAGCTTTGATACTGCTGTGTTTGACGGAAGGCACATTGCAGTCTGCTCTGATGGTAGAAAAGATGGGGATTAGTGCAGAGAGAAATATCTACAAGCCTAGGTAGTTAAAAATACTTGCCTAACTCTCAGTGACCTGGGGCTGAATGGCCTTAGCTTAGTGTACAGAGGCTTGCTACTGAAGTCTATTGAAAAAACACCCTCAGTCCAATAAAGAAAAAGACTTCACAATCTGAAAGTCACACACAGCTAGAAATGCATAACGTCTCTGATCCCATTTATATACTGGCCCATTTTTCACTTCCAAGAGTTACAGTTCAAGGTTTTACCAACAGTTTTTAAAATCTGCATGGAAGAGAATTTATTCTTTAGAGAATTTGTCACAAACCTTGGATTTTGGAAGTGTTGGAACCCAGAACGCAGTGAATATTTCTCTGTATGTTTTAAAGGATCCAAACCCTGTGACAAATACTACTTTTAACTTTTTGTCCATAGAAAAGGCTTCCTAGGGTCTGGGATGAAATAGAACTTTCAAGAATGTAAATTAGATAGTAGCATAATATGTAATTTATCAAAGGGTGAGAAATATAGATTTTTGGGTTTGTTAGTATGGTAAGTAGATGAAGACAAGATGGAGGATCCTTGTGATTTTTAGGTTTCTTCCTCCTTCTTCATCTCCTCCGTATTCTGCAGTGTTGGGGACACAGGATGACTGGTCAGAATTTGTCACAGTGTAGTGTTATGTGAATAATATAGAGATTTAGTTAAGGGTAAAATTAAGGGTAGAAAAATAGAAATAATGTATGTTCTTGGTGATAATTGGGTGAATTATCTTTAAGAGAACATTGATTCTGTATGTTTGAGACCTTTTGGTGCCTTTTCTCCCACATGCTAAGCTAGTGTAAATCCTGGTGTGCTGAAATTGCTGGTAAGAAAATAATAAACAACCTGGAGAATGAGAACTATCAAGAGTCCCATTTGCCTTTCTGCTTAGCAGGCACTTCTGAAAAGGCCTTCTCTATCAGGGGAGAGACATGTGGGAATGAAGAATTCTGACAGAAGGACAGTGGAAGTAAAATGGGCAATGGTGCTTTAAGCAGAAGAGGTGACATACTCAAAAAGTAGAGCTAGTGCATGTACTGCTGTTGTCCTAGTCAAGATAGTCTTGAGCCTCAACAAGGTATTTCCAGCCTCTAGGAATTATTCTGCTTCATCTTAAATATGTGCTCCAGCTATTTCTTCAGTTTTAGTTAATGAAAGTGCTTAATTATACTATGCTAGTTTTCTTTTGTCATGGGAAGGTTTTTATCTCCGCTGTTGGTGCTTGTCATGAAGAACAGTTACCCTCACTGCTGGATGCAGCTGATCTTGTGACCATAGCAAAATATGCAATGTGGTTACAGTGAACTGCAGGCATCACATTTTCCTTGATTTTCTAGAAGAGCTCCATATGTGTAATGAATGCGAATAATTTCCTGACAGATGCACATTTTTCTAGATTTTCCCTTACAACAGGAGGGCTATGACAGGGGTGGTTGTTGCATATAACAGCATCCTGAAATGTTTATGACATTTGGTGTTTCAGAATAGCGTTCCCTTGGATTACAAGATATCACTGATTGACATTGGACTAGTGATAGAGTACCTCCTTGGTGAAGCTTATCAGAGCAGCTACACAAGGAAGCATTTCCGAATTCTCTACAATGATCTCTACAGAAAAACCAAGGTAGCTTCTTCCAAAACACTGGTCACCAAGAAACCCCAAAATGTGTCACCTGAAAATAGCTCAGGTTTTCATCCTGGTTTGTCTGAAGAGCATCATTTAAATGTAGGCCATGCTTATCTGTTTGAGAACTGTGGAGAGGCTGCAAATAAAAGAGACAAATCCCCAAGACTATTGGTGGTTGTTAAATTATATATTAGTGCAGTAAATTTACCCTTGTGTCCAGTATTTGGGTTGTGTTTTGCCTATCCTCCATCAATATGGAATGACAAGATTGTTCCATTTCCATTTTCCCTTTTTTGAAACAGTAACAGATTTCCTTCTTGCAGCTTGAATCACCTCACGGAAATATTAAATTCCGTGTGCCTTGAAGTAGGCTTAGGGCCAGTCAGTATTTTCCCTATTGGTTTCCCAAAATCAATAACTTATAAAAAGCTGAACTTCTCAATAAATAAGCTGAAAGTCATTCCCAATACTGCAGAAGGAGCATATTTACTGCATAAAAATGATCCCCAGTTTTTGGCGTAGAACTGGACTTTTAAGTACTTCCATATGTTAAAAAACTAACAACAAAACCCTCTCTTCCCCATGAAATATTTCCATGACTAAGAAAAGAACCTCATAATGACCACAGAAAATAAGAAGAAATAATGAAACCTATAACTTGGAATGAATAGAAACAGAGAGACTGAGCTTTCTGTGTGTCACTAGTTTTTAATACAATGCTTAAAAATGATGGGGACAGTTCTAGCACTTTTTGCTCTTTCCTAATGAAATATGACCTTAACAGGAATAGGTGAAACCACATAATCATGTAACTTGGAATTATTGGGAAGAGCAATAGGGATTCAGCTGTTAACATTTTTCCCTCTTAGCCACTGTACAAAATTTATGGAGATGCTGGATGTGCCATCCTTCAGAGGAAATTATCAGCAAAAAGTTCAGAGAGTTCTGTCTCTCAAATGTCTTATGACACATTTTATAATGGTCAGCACTCTGAAGAGCTTACAGACCTGGTGATCCCATCTGTTGCAACCCTGCTTGTTGCAGGGTTGAAGATGCTAAGTGTGGAAAATCATTATTTTGAATTCAGAGACTCAGAAAAACATGTATTTGTTAACTGAGATGTGAAACAGGCCATTTTTCTTCTTTGATGGTATTAACTTCAGTGGTAGTTATGGTATTTTTTTGTCTCACTAGTTTTTTGATAACATCAGTTTCTGCATGCACTGTTGCAGTCAGCAAGTATCCGCTAACTTTATTTCTATTTTGCATTCCTCTCCTCATGTTTTATGGTTTGCCTTCGGATCTAGAGAGCAGTCTCCAGCTTGCCTCAAAGCCTGTCTCATTCCTTTCATCAGAGTAATCAGATGGATAGTGGAATGGGATCTACTGAAAGTACTTTGCATTCTCAGTTCTTCAGAACGGCACAACCTTACAAATACAAGGTAATATAATTGCTTATTCTAGACCTTGCTCATGATATATCAGGCTGATAATAATTTTATTGACAAATTTTAGACATGTTGGTAAGGCTCTTAGTTTTTATAATTCTACTTAAATTGCAGTGGAAACAATGTTTTAGTGCTCATTGCTCATGAAGTACAAGTCTTGCAATTTTATTGGTGAAATCAAGCTCAGACTCCATGGTAGTTTTTTAACATACATCCTTTAATTGCTAAGGGCTTTAATTCACTGAAATGTAGTATCACCAAATTTCTGAGTATCAAGCATGTGTGAAAACTCTTCTGAATTTGGAAGAAATATTGGAGTTCTCTGACTTTCCTAATGCTTTCTCATGCCTGCTTATTAAAGTGCTAGGGTAAGACTGTTAAAAAGAGTGTTGTGGTTTGAATGACAGGTGTCTACTAAGGGAGGCAGGAGCCTCCCTTGGAATGGAGAATTTAACCCCCCTCCCTCTGATTATTCTAACTTTGAATTTAAGGGGCTCTCAGGCAAAGATGTGGGAATAGGAATAACAGTTCTTTATTAGGGGAATTAAAATAAACAATAAAACTAAAACACATGCAGTATTACAAAGAAGAATAACTAAATAAATAAATAAAGAAAGAAAGAAACAAACAAATCCACTGACAGAGATAGGATCCAACCTGACACCTTGTGGATCAGCTCTTCACTGAAGGTCCAGTGGTGATAGATGGGCCTGGTCTTCCTCTGAGAATCCAGGGGTAAAGGCTGCTTGGTGTTCCAACACCCAGATTTTTATCCCGGTAGGAATACTTGGCTCCTCCCCTTGGATGGAGCATTTCCCACTGGGATGATGTAGTTCTATCAGTGAGACTCACTGGCCCATTAGCAGAAGATCTCTCCCTGGAGGGAGGCTGTATTGTGGAAGAGATAAGAAAACTGCCCCAGCAGGTTTCTTGACAGTTGGCCATGGACAGACAATTACACCCCCACACCCCAGATACATCAGATGGTGATACAACACAGAGTTTTGGTTACATTTTTGCACTGCAACCCATAACAAAGAGGTACATTCGGAGAAAGAATGAAAGAAGAGCAGATATCTATCTATCTATCTGACAAAACATAAAGTAGAGAATTTAAATGTCTATGTTGGAATTAGTCAGAGCCAAAACGAACCCATGATAGCACTGAGGCATCCTCACTTATATCAATAACACATTTTTTTCTGTACCTTTCACCAAGAAATACCCAGACACAAATGTATTGCAAGTTTACATTACAAGTGTGACAGACAGCAAAAATAATCTTTAAGTATCTAAGGTGTTTATTTCACTCTAATGTTTACTTTTCCATCTATCATGGCACATAAAATGAGACTTAGGGTGTCATGGGGTTTGAAGAGTGCCCAACACTATGGAAAGGGAAGTTAGGAAAGACATGGATACAGAGCAAAGTGTATTTTTCCTTCATTAATGTTACCAGCTTCTTGGCATTGGTAGTCTGAACATGGTCCTAGCTGTGGTTTATGGCTTAAATACATAGCTATCAAGTAGTTTGCTATTTGCAATTCAGATTTCCATGCAGTTTTATTTTCATGATTCTGAACCTCAACTATTCACTCATTCATGGGAACCTCAACCATTCATGGGATTTTTTTTTTTTTTTTTTAACGAATTTGCAGGAAAGATCCAGCCCTTTCCCTAAGTATAAGAAGAAATCAAAAGAGGATATAAGGAATTATGAGTCAACTGGCTTCATCTACCCCTATAATGACCTCCTGGTTTGGGCAGTATTAATGAAAAGACAGAAGATGGCTATGTTCTTCTGGCAGCATGGAGAGGAAGCCATGGTCAAAGCTGTTGTTGCTTGTAAACTCTACAGAGCAATGGCACGTGAAGCAAAACAGAGCAACATGGTGGATGACACTTCAGAAGAACTCAAGAAGTATTCTAAGTATGAGTTCTCCCTTTATTTCAGTCAAAGCTCTCTGGTGCTGAGAATGGTTAGATACTGCCCTAACCTGCTAAGAGTATGCAAAGTTAGTGATGCTATGGATTATGGAGTATAAAAACAGTACTTTCAGATACTCACTATTGATACTGTATAATGGATCTGGTCTGTGGTGTGGCGGAGAGTTAAAGGAAAGCTATCTGCATATTACCTAGGTGCATATTTGAAAATATAGGTGAGTAATGTATAGCTCATTTTCTGCTAAATGGTCAAGTGAAAGGCTGAAATTTCCCTTTTCTTTCTATTTATATTTGTTAAAAAGCCATATGCCACATAGATGTTGGACTGTTCAAATCAATAGCAAGTAGTAATGAGCAAACCAAAATCAGTGCTCAAATCCTGCTCTAAGACTAAATGGAAAGTGAACTACCTGATTGAATGAAAAAGGAACTAGACCAAGAATTTTCTTTGAGTTTGTAATTTCCATTTAGTGTTTCCTGATAGTTTCTCTTGTTAGTAATATATTTTCTGCTTTGTAGATTTCATACTTAAGATTCAGGTGCAATAAAATGTACTTTGTTGTTTTGTATGCAGCTTCAAATCTTAATCTGAAGTAGGGTATGTATCTTCCTTTAGCAGTCTTCTGTGCAGAGGTGTTTAAAGTCAGTCCAAAAGTGGTGACTTTTGCAGTTGGCTGCAATGCTTGCCCACAGTGGTGATGAATCTGTTGATTGAAGCAATTACAAAGTACTTTGGAACATCCATTTTGGTCACAGAGTGGGATCAAGAACAAGACAAATAAAAAATGACAAAACAGTATGGCCCTCAACTTTGTGATTAGGACTAGTTACGTTTCTGCCCCAAATTGCTTTTCACTAGGTATATTGATAAGGCAGTGAGAAAAATGGGAGAATGCATGCTTACTGAGATTGATAGCTGAACTTTAGTTACCAGAGCATTCACAGCAACCTCTTTTCAGCAGTAACTCTGAGTTTGGATGATCCCTGTTATATTGACTGTTAATTCCTTTCTGCTTTAGGGAATTTGGGCAGCTTGCGTTAGATGTTCTGGACAAAGCATTCAAACAAAATGAGCAGATGGCCATGAAGTTGCTGACCTATGAACTGAAAAACTGGAGCAACTCAACTTGCCTGAAGCTGGCTGTGTCTGTGGGCCTGCGGCCTTTTGTGTCCCACACGTGCACACAGATGCTGCTGACCGACATGTGGATGGGACGCCTGAAGATGCGGAAGAACTCCTGGTTTAAGGTGGCATTGCTCTGCTTTTTTTCTGAGCATTTAGGTGCTCTTTAAATGCTTAATAATTTTTTTTTTGGTTGGGTTTTTTTTGTTGGTTTTTTTTTTTTTGTTGTTTTTTTTTTTTTTTTTTTTTTTTTTTTTTTTTTTTTTTTTTGTTATGAGCATGGCTAATGAAGCTTTAGACAGCTGTGCTTAAGCCTATGTTGGAATGTCAATATCTGGGAAACAACTCCAAGGGAGGGAGGGAAAACAGTACTTGCTTCTGTCTTGCTTCTTTGCAAAAGCATGTGTGGGATGACATTAGGAGGAAGGATTTTTTTGTTTCTCTTCCCATTCTTTCAGCACTTTTCAGTCCTTCCTTACCTGCTCTTGCTTCCCCACATTACCTGTTCCCTGGCAGAGCTGCTGGTGGGAAGGATGCTTTGCAGACACAGGGTGGGACAGCACTGAAAGCATCCCCAGATATAATGACACTCTTCAAAGCCACAAATCAGCCAAGAGCAACACAAATCTTCACAGGCTGTCAGACTGTGACACAGATTTCCAGCACCAGTGACTCCTTCCCCAGCCAGTGGAAATGCATTGGGTTTGTGCTGGCACCAGGCACAGCTGACTGTGGCCTCAGGTTTATGCTATCACTGCTTAATTAATCTTGTGTCTCTCTTTTAGGTCATTATGAGTATTCTCCTGCCTCCCACCATCCTGATGCTGGAGTTTAAAAGCAAGGCAGAAATGTCTCATGTGCCTCAGTCTCAAGACTTCCACCAGTTATGGTATCATGGGGAACAGAGCCCAGTCAGCTCTAAAGACACTTTGGTTAGTCTGTGAGGATCAGTTATTTGTGTGACAGAGTCTGTTTTCCATAAAGCAGTTCTGAGGAGTGAGAAGATGCTCATCAGGTGGAATGAAATGTCTGGAGGCCAGTTCTCTCTCCAGAAGTGTGGGTTAGGTTTCTAGTTTGGATATGGACTTAAGTGAAGTTGGTACAAGTTACTTCATCTGTCCTGGATGTCACTTCTGTACTGACCATAATGAGAAAGTCCTTCCCAACCTCACACCTTATTGCTAGTGCAGGAAGGGAGCAGCCCTACCTGAGACAGCTAAGGAAAGTGCTCACACATGTTCTGCTTAATGTAAACTTTTGATTTTATCTATTAGTCTTTAACAAAACTCCAGGCTACTGATATTCCTTAAATACTATCATACAAAATATTATAAAAAATATACAGACAGTGTAGCTGTGCTAAACAGAGCATCTTTCACACAGTTCATGTTGATTATTGCAAATGAGATGGTTGTAACTGGACAAAACCAAGCTACAGTAATGGTTGTACTCAGAACAAAGTTGAGGTATTTGTGTCTGTCATCCCTCTGAAACAATACTACATTTACAATTGTAGACCATTGTTTCTCACTTTAAAAATGCTGTTTTCTTTCAAAGAAGGGTTATGATGTGGAAAAGGCTGTTCAGAAGTCTGACGAAAACCAAGTAGATGGTGGACAGGGCAACCTGCCTGGAACTAGAAAAATCTATGAATTCTACAATGCACCAATTGTCAAGTTCTGGTTTCACACGGTTAGTCATCATTATAGAACTTGGATTGAAAAACCCCTCCTTTGGTCCTTCAAATGCCACTTATTCCTACTTTTACGTTTTCTGGCATGGATTTGCTGTTGCTTAGTGGTGGGTGTAGATGGGAAGTTATTTGAATGTTTCTCTGACAATTAAGTGTAAAGATTGTCTGCTAAAATCATGCAACTGAACTAAAAAAACACCACCAAACCCAACCACCCCAAAAAACATTTATAGGGAACTAAAGAAAAACTCAAGCACAGATTTTTACAGCAGTCAGTTGCAAAGGTTGAGGTATATTTGAAGGTGGCCTTCTGTACCTCTGTACCTCTAATGTACCTTCTGTACCTCTAATGCTTCAGTGCATTTGTTAAATCAGTTTCAGTAACCCTATGTCAGTAGAGCTCATGATGTTTAAGATCAGACTGTTCATTAGGACAGATCACCATGCACATAAAATTTTATTCTTTTAACTAGGTGTGTTTAAGTGGTTTCTCAGTTGTAATCTATTATATTAGGTACACTTACAGCATGTTCTTGTACATCTAAAATATGTGTTTTCCACCTGGCATTGTTCTTGTGTTTTGGAAGGCACTGATTAACCAGTGACTTATATAACTTTGAGAATTTTTACTTGTCCCTAGAGAAGGCTGGGTTAAAAGCATGACTGCCCTTGCATTGAAGGAATGGTGTGCAGATCACAGAATAGAATCACAGAATAGTTAGTGTTGGAAGGGACCTCAGGAGACAATCCAGTCCAACATCCAAGATAAAATAGTCTGTCTCTTTTATGGAGATGAACATATGCTTACTGTTTTTTATCTCTACTCCTACCTATTTTTTCAGCACTAAAGTACCAATTTCCGATGATGTTTAAGGACATTCCCATAAAAACAAAACAAAACAAAATTTTTGAGAAATGGAATGAAGATTCTGGGCTCAAAAATGTGGTAGTGTCTGAGTAGTCTGATTACCTACAGTGAGGCCAATCAGCTGTTATATTTGCAGAAATTTGTCTGAGGTTTTTGTGTGTATGGATTGTACACTGTGTGTTTTGCAGATGTCATACTTGGCATTCCTCATGCTCTTTACTTACACTGTGTTGGTGAAGATGGAACCAAGACCAAGTGTGCAGGAGTGGCTTGTTATCACTTATATTTTTACTACTGCTATTGAAAAAGTCAGGGAGGTAAGTTTTTCCATGCACATTTCTCATCTCTATTATAAAGCAGGGAATACCTCTCTGAAGAATGTTAAACCTGCATTATTTTTATAGAGAATTATACAGGGAGCTTATTTATTAGAAGTCTTTTATTAGAAGACCAGTTCTTTGGCCTTGAAAATGCATCTTAAATTTTGGCCTTAATTCTCTACTTTTCTGTGTATAACTGGTAGGTCATGTGTAGGTGACTGCTGAATTGAGATTTGGGACCTTGATGTAGGCACCTGGTCCTTAATTTTCTTGAATGGACCATTAGACTTCTGGTAGTAAAATTTATCTTTAGGTATTTAATCTGAGAGACAACCTGTTATGAATTAACACATATTTTGCATTGAACAATCTATGTCTCTCCCTCAGATCTAACCAGCCTTCTGTAAATGCACTTGGAAAAAAAAAAACCCTGCAATCAGCTTTTAATGCTAGATTTATTGAGCACAAAAAAATTATATTCCAATCAAAATTATTGCAAATATTTGCAATATTTTGTTGATTAGACCCAAGCTTCTGAACACAATTTGCACTCCAAACCTGAGCTGGGGGACAAATGCAGATGTGTATTTCCTCAATTATTTTATCTGCTTTGACATGCCTTCATTGTAGAATCAGCACACAGTAAATAGTATTAATGTGAATTGTCTTTTGTATGACTTTTAAAATGCTGCATTTTCAGAGGAATAAAGCTAGCCATAAAGGGCCAGCTACAGTCCTGAGCAGAGGATGCTGCAAATACAGACCACTCAGAAGACTGTGAAATCAGTATGAGAGAGGTGAAGGATTTCAAGGGACAGTAAAAATACTGAGAGTACATCAAAGCTTGGATGGATTTGCAAATTCTGTGACAGCATGAGATAGGACTGAAAAAATCTACACCAGGATTTTCTAACTGAGGAAAATGTTAAACGTAAAATAGCAAGTAATTTTGAAATCACAGTTGTGCTCTTGCACCATCCCACCTTGATGGTGGGACAGCAGAAACAACAGCTCTGCTTTCTAGCATCACTGGTTGGACACTGTGAAATTGATGCCTTTACTTGATTTTCTTTATCCGTGTTCTAGTTCTGGTCTGTAGACAAAGACTTTGTAGGACACTCTCTTTTAGGCATGCTGTTGCTTAACTGCTGAGGCCCTTGTTATATATAGCTGCAAACCTCTGCTTCTCTAGATTGTATCAAATAATTGTTAAAGCCTTAGGCCCTGCAACCAGGTACTCACGTGAGTTAGTCTAGATCATTTGTTTACAATAATGTGTTCATGTGCATAAATTCTTGCCAGGTCAGGGCATAATGTTTCAAAGTCTCTCCTTTGCTTGGTACTTATCACTGTGATCTCACATAGTACTGCATAATTGGCCTCACTTGTGGTAATGTGCAAACGTTTTATTTGCTCCTCCCAAGGATTCCACTTCACATGCTTGCTCAGTGAAGCCTAAAATCCCTTTGGGGCACCTTACAGTTCAAGGAGTGAACATTTCATTATTTACCTTGCTAGTTGCCAGCACTCATTTCTTTTTTTAATGTGTCCTTGGCAGAATACAAGGATCTTTCTTTATATTTTTGGTCTGAAATTAGAGACATTAGTTATTTTCCCAGTAGCAAGGTTAGGCTGGTACTTTCCATGACTTAGGAATTAATGAAAAGGCTATTGGAGGTCATCCCTCTAGAAAATGCTTGTTAATTTCTGATAATATATGTACATAACAATTCTTTACTGGCTGCTCTCCTCCGCTGGAGTATGGGCCAATTAGTGAATGGATTCAGGTTCAGGATCTATTTTTTTTTTTTTTTGTCAGGAAGAGCTATCCCATTTTAATATGGCATACTTGAGCAATATAACAGTATAGATTAAGTAAAAACCTCAATTGATGGTGAATGGCAATATGCAGTAAATGGGTCTAGGACAAAAGAAAAAAAAATAGAAGGGGAGGAAATGATACATTCCCAAATAATTCAGACAGAAAAGGTTAATAACATGTATGTGATTTTAACGGTATTTTATGGTGTTTTCTTCCCCTCCCTGCCCCATTCTACCCAGGTATTTATCTCAGAACCTGGAAAATTCTGCCAAAAGGTGAAGGTGTGGATTTATGAATACTGGAATTTTACTGATTCTGTAGCTATCATCCTGTTTGTGATTGGTTTTGGTTTGCGCTGGTCCAGCCCCCCTGTTCAAACTGCAGGGAGGGTCCTTTACTGCTTGGATATCATATTTTGGTATACTCGGCTCCTTGATCTTTTTGCTGTGAATCAGCATGCTGGCCCATACCTGACAATGATTGGGAAAATGGTAAGTGCTGTGCTTGGGAGCAATATTTCTGTAGTTTAGGCATCAACCTTCAGGAACATGTAGAGCTCAGAACTGACAGAATAGGAGAATTTGTCCAATAATTTACAGTGAATGTATTATTGAAAACACCATGGTACTTTCCTGTTTGTGAATTGACCATAATCAGATTACATTTAAAAAAAAATTATTAATTACATGAATTTATTCACAAAAGCCATTTTTACATTATTCCTTAGAGAAGGGTTGCATTTGAGTTAGTTTGCTGATCTAGCTTGGTCACAGGAGAAAGAAAAGTCACTGCCTCTTGGAGATGGGCTCACTGTGACAGGTTATTCCCCTAACTCTTGGAAACTGTTTCATTATTATTTTACTTTCTGATTCAAATAATTATATCTCAGTTTATCTAGCAAAATGTCTGTGAAATCAAAATTAATTTTGTTTCTCTTTTGCTGTAAGAGCTGCTGCTGAACTAGTCTTGGGGGATATGTGAAGATTCCTACTGTAATTTGCCTCGGTTATTGTGAAATCCCTTTTTAATATTTTATATATTCTGTCTTTCATGGTAATTGTTTAGAAGGAAAAATAATTTTTGCAGCTGTTCCTTGCTCTCAATTTGAAAGAAGCACCACTGAGCAAAATCACCATTTTAAGGTCTCATCATTTGTTATATCTTGCTTAAGGTCTAAGCGGGATATGTGAAGAAAGTAGGGCTTGTGGCTTTTTTGGTCTAGGATGATTTTAACATCTATAAAATGCTCATGTAGTCTAGGTCACAGAAATAAAATACTTTTATTTCCTCCAGCATATTGGATTACTACCCCCGGTTTTACATTCTGATTTGCAAAGACAGTGACTGGTAATCTTCCCTAAAATGAATGTCTCTTTTCCATGTAATTAACACAACTAATTATTTTACACAAACATGTATTCCAGACAGGAAACATGTTCTATATTGTGATCATGATGGCCATAGTCCTGCTGAGTTTTGGGGTGTCACGAAAGGCAATTCTTTCACCAGAGGAGCCTCCTTCTTGGACACTGGCACGAGATATTGTATTTCAGCCCTACTGGATGATGTTTGGTGAGGTCTATGCTGGAGAAATAGATGGTAGGTAATTTTCAGAATATAGCTCAGCAGCTTAAATTAAATATGTAGAAGCATGTTTTGGTCTCTTGAGTTTTGACTACCTGCTGAGTCTGTTCTTTCTTAAACAATTCTGATTCCAGTATATGTATGTCCATAATGAGTAATACTGTATGTCTGTAATGAGTAATAGTTGAAAATATGAGTTTCTTTGTTAAAAAAAAAGATTAAACTCTAAACTCTTCAAATTTAGTGTTTCAGATTAAATACACTGCAAATATCAGGGCAAAGAACATAGGAACTAATACTAAGCTACTTCCTGGTCAGGGGATATGCCAGTGAAACAAATTTCCAATTAATTGAATCCAAAGTTGCTGGTCTCTTCGAGAAAGGACTATAAAGCTGCCTTTAAGAATGAAAGAATAAAGGAGAAAAAGAAAGGGAGAAATAAGTTACCTGGCACAATTCTTAAACAGATAAACCATGTGCACACAGGGGAAATAGAACCAATCACTGGAAATAGGAAAAATTGTCTATCTTGATTATGGCTTTGACCTTGTTTCAGTAAGAGAGAGGAACCAGGCACTCCAGAGGTATTTAAGCATTACAGAGGTAAAGAAAATCTCATACCACAGACTGAAGGTATAAATGAAACAGTCCCTAAAATAGAAAAGTAGGGATCCAAATAAAAGTATTTATTTAACATATACATAGTTCAGTTCATAGACCCAATTCATCAAAATAATCTACTGTGTTGCATCCATTATTATTGCTAAAACATGTATTTTTATTATATAAATCAAAATTCTTTATTGAAAGCGTACTGTTAAGTTTCCCAGTTTAATCCATTTAATCACTTAATAATTCTAAACCTTTAGAAATTTGACACTTCCCAAATAAATGATTTCTCTAGTGACTCTTTATCCTGCAGACTGTGTCCTGAATTTAGCACTGGTGCTGTAAAAGTAGGTTTCAAAATTTCTTCAAAAGAGTTAAGTTTGATTAGAAATTAAAAAATTGGAAAGTATTTATTTTGGCAATTTAAAAACATCAAAAGAGATCCTGTCATTTCCACTACTTGTTGCTTTATGTCACAAATGTCATAGCCACATGTCCTTTTGTACATGAGTTAAAATGTGCTTTTAAGTTGTGTGAGAAGCTCTGTACTCCAGTACTAATAAAGCAGCCTTTGAGCTGTATCCTTTTCACAGCAGAGGTCCTGACTTAAGGATCAAAGATTTGTATTTCAGCTTACTAGGGTAAAAGCCATCCCCCAAATACATTTCAGCTGCATCATATTTCCCCTTAACAAAAATTGGAATGACTGGCATAAGAACTGATGTGTATGAAGTGGAGTCTGCATCTTCTGAATGATGGTAACCAGGGTGGTAGTAGTACAAAGAGGTCTCAGTTGTCCTTTAGGTGGAGGTTGACTGTTAATTTGTCAATTTAGTGATGTATCTCTGAAATCAATGGAGAGTGTTTCTTGCTGGGATAAATGAGAAACATTGCTGCGCTCTGCTCTGTTTTTCGTGCTACCCATGTATGTCCTTCATTTCCAGTTTGTGAAACCAATGAAGACTGTCCTCCTGGCTCCTTTCTCACACCATTCCTGCAAGCTGTCTACCTCTTTGTGCAGTACATCATCATGGTCAACTTGCTCATTGCATTCTTTAAGTAGGTACTTTGCTATATTGCTGCAAAGGGAACTAATGCACGTTCTGCCAGCACTTAAAAGATTTTCACCAGAAATGCCCCAACAAGGGCATGCTGATGGTGGTGGTTGTACCCCATCTGCCATGGGGATAAGTCAAATAAAGGAAAGAATGGTGCTAGCAAGATGGTGCAAAGAAAGGGATAGTGAGAAGACACATAAACTCTTTTGCCACTTAAAAAGAATCTGACTCTGGGAGAGCAGACCATTGCAGTTGGCAAAAAACCCAACATTCACTCACCTCTGAAGTAATTTCAAAAAATTGAAGTAACTTCCTAAAAGTTGTATTTTTTTGTGCCAAAAGCCTATATAACATTCATCATAGGGTAGGCCAAGTTTTAAACTGGCAGATAAATGGAAGGTGTTCAGGCAAAGAGGATGACTGTAGGAGTACGCTTTTCCTTTAGGAAATAATTTGAAAATTCTTACTTAATGCAATTTCAAATGTTCTAGACTGAAATCTAACCATAGTGTTTCCAACAATTTGCCTTTTAATGTGTGCTCCCACAGTAGAAAGGGTCTTTAGCAATTCTTTAGCAATTCTATAATAATTCATAGTAACCCTATAGTAATTTATCAGTGTCTATATAGTAATTCTAACCCTTTGTGTTTTAACATGGACCTCTTGTAGTGGATCAAGTTCTGTAAAATAATAGTAAAGAGCAGCCTAACCAAAGCAGTTATTTATTTTTTCCGATAGTTCTAGCATTTCTAGGGAAGGAAAAGATCAGCTATAGGTCAAAAAACCTCAAATTACAAACTCATTCTATTTCTGCTTCCAATAAGAAATCCCTTTCTTGAAACTGTGTCAAGGTATCAAGCTACTATTTTATACACTATGTATTATTTTACATATATGAAATTGTTATTTGAACTATTTTTGTATTTGATTCTTTAGTTATGACGATATGGTAAATCTTTATATAGTGATTTGATTGTTCCAGAAGTGGGAACAAAAATGGGTGGGTATGAGAAATACATTTAAATTATGCTCTTAGAAGGAAAGTTGATGTTTTTGGTCATATATGCTAAGTGTGTAGAATGACAGTGCACCTGAAATGACAGTGCTAGGAGCCACAACATTTCTTTCCTGTGCTTGGGTCTATGTTAGTAGATACAGAAAATTATTCAGTGCAACCATCTTTATTCATTTCACAGCTCCAATTAGTATTTTGAAGAATGGCTTTTGTAGCTGCATCTAATATAATTTTAAGGGGAGTGCACAAAACTGCTTTGTTACAGACTACCCTTAGCCTGGCCCCTATATTTAATCCAGTCCAAAGAGGCAAGCAATGCTGAATTCTCAGTTAGGTATATATTAAAAGTTAAATAGTATGACTGGGATTTCAAAGCCACATTGGTGACATCTTTTGCCCAGCTCCCATTACTGTGAATGGGAATTGGCTCTCCAAATCTGTTAAGCAGCTTGGAAGATCTCACTCTCAGTGCACTAGCTGCAGGCACATGCTGCTGCTTTGTTAAATGAGACTTGCTAAGCTGATTTACCTCACTGGAGGAATGGGACCAGTGTCAGATTAGATCTGTAGATAAGTGTCTTGCACTGTGTTGGGAGCATTCCTTACATGAGTGTTTTACCCTCCTTCCCTCTCCCTATGTGGCTCTCTCCTCAGTAATGTTTATTTTGATTTGAAATCCATATCGAACAAGCTCTGGAAGTACAACCGTTACCGCTACATCATGACCTACCATGAGAAGCCATGGCTGCCTCCACCCTTCATCCTCCTGAGTCACATTGGGCTTCTGATAAAATGCCTCTTCCACCACCAGCCCCCAAATGAGCTGGACCAAGAGGAAGGCGACGTTGGACTAAGTAAGCTGGGAAACAAAAGGAATAGTTGATCATTACTCCCATCACTATGGAGTTTAGTTACAAAAAAACCAACCAACCAACCAACCAACCAAAAAAAAAAAAAAAAAAAGGGGGAATGCTTTGCCTTGTATTTAGTATGTTGCTGTGCTACATCCTGTGAATCAGTCAAGATACTTCACAACTCTAAACTGAAATAAAGTGACAGCAACTTACTTTGTAGGAGCTAAATTGTTTCTTATTTTAAAAGAAATTAAGCAGTCCAAAAGGTATACATTTCTGTATTCCTTTATCATTACCTGGGGAAAGTAGCTGCAGAGCCCAAGAGTAGAGGAGATCCAGTGATGGCAGATGCAGAGAGAGAACATAGGGGCTTCCCACCTCCTTGCTGCTTCTATCCCTTTGTGCACTGGCTTACCACTGCACCTTACCTTCCTCACTTTTCCCAGTCTGGACTTCTTCATGCCAGGTCTTTCCTAATGCCTCCTTAAGGTGATGCCGGTTCCTTGTCCCACAGTCACCAGCTCTGTCAGGAGTAGTTTGAACCGGGAAGGTGACCTCAAGATGTTGGGATGGAAATGAATACCCAGTAGTGGGGATTGGTGGTGGGTGTGAGGCAGGGAAATGGGGAAGAGGTGACTGTAACCATATCTAAAAGACATTAGGAAGCATTGCTATACAGTATTGTACACCCTCATCCTTTTTGATGCAATGTACACCCTTGATGCCTTACAATAGAGGTGGGTAGACCCTGTATGGGTTATGTATCACTTAGAATTTTCTCTGCTGAACATCAATCCCTGAAGATATCTGGCATGCTCACTAGTAGTTACATAGCTCAAAAATGCTGAACTGCTGTACTGCTGCTCCCTGGTTCAGCCCCCCCATCATGATTGGACACACCAGCCTGCCTTTGAAGTGCCATTGTTTATTTTATGTGCAAGCACATTGTTAAGTCAGTGCCATAGCATAGAGGGTGTCTTATAAGGAGCATTAGGCTGAAGAAAAACTGAAACCCTGCTTAGCACATCTAAAAATCCTTGCATAGAAGAGGGCTCATGCCTTCCTTACATTTCTCTCAGGAGAATTTTTTTTTCTGTTTAGGCACCTCTGGTTGCCTTTTCTATGCAGTTATGCTTGATAGCTTTCTCTTACTTTAGTTTTCGTGTTTTGACATTTAACTGGTTTTCACAGCAAATACCCAGGCCCATCCTGTGGAAAATCAGTACCAAGATACAGACTAAAATTTTGGAGGGAAGAACACAGGTGAAATAGGGGATAAAAGTGCCTGGAAGGTGATCAAGTCTCATTTGGAGTGAGCTGAGCTGTGTTGCAGCTGAGTTACTACATCCTTGTAGCAAACACCTTCTTGTTGCTTGGAAGAGACACCTCTCTAGCAAGTACAGTGAGGAATTTGGTACATAAAAAAGGACAGAAGATAGGAGCTTGGAAAATATGGAGTTTGAACGAGAGAAGCAGCTTTCCACCACATGCATTTCTTTGTACTGCCTCATAATGGAGCTGTTCTCTCAGAAGTCCAGGTGTGCTAGAAGAATGGCACTGCGAGCAGCCCAAGTTATGGAGTTTTAAACTTCTGATTGCTTTCTTCCCCCCTGTAATCTTGGGGTGAAAAATATTAATGTTAATATGAACTTTTATTAATGATATCTGAATGTTTTATATATATGAACACATTAACCAATTAGGTGAAAAAAAACCTCCAAAATTTTGAGCACCTGAATGGACTGTAATTATTGTAGGTGACTAGCTCTAAATGAGTGCCTGGGCCAAACTGGAGTGAAATTTTTGTAAAGTTTACACATTCATGTCTAAGTCTTGTGAGTGACACAAGTATAACAAAATAAAGGAAAAAAATATGTGAGAAAATGCGTCTTTGTGAGCAGAAATTTAGATATGTATTTTTGAGCCTTTAAAGGGGAGTGTACTGTAACTTTTGTCAGTATGGTTTTGTTTCCTATGTGAGCAAAGATAAAATCCCACATTTTCATGTATTTGAGTCTTTATACTCAAGCTCAAATTCATTCAGGCCTGATTCATTCTTGTCAAGGGAGGGCGTGTAAACAAGTTTTTTGACAGATGTAGTTTTTCTTTTTTTCCCTCATGAATACTTATAAATGATTGCAATTATTAGCATTCTTCGTACTGATTCCTACCTCCTTTTTTCAGAGCTCTACCTGAGTGATGAGGAGTTAAAGAAACTCCATGACTTTGAGGAACAGTGTGTAGAAGAATATTTTCATGAAAAGAATGAAAACCTGAGTTCCAGTGGCAGTGAAAGGATCCGTTTAACCACAGAAAGGTATGTTTTGATGCACATTTATGTTCTCTGTATAAATCTGTCATATAAAAAGACTTTGATAAGCTGATGCTTTTGAAGCAGGGTATGGCCACTGTGAACATGCATAGGCCTTGTTAATGTGATGGACACAGGTCTGTTTCTGTACCTGCATCTGTTTGTGGTGTATGTCAGACCTGTCTGGGAAGCCTTGCTGACAGAATTGCATCCCCAGATGTGGGCAGTGTGTACATGGTTGAAGGGCTACAGTGAGGTGTTGCTCAGTTTCGCTTGTGCAGATCAGGTAGCACTACAAAAGCAAGCCAGAGAACAGCACAGTATGTAATTTTATTTAAAACCTCACAGGTACACTGTAAGAGTATTACTTGTGATCGAATGTAATTGCTGTTTACAGAAACAACCAGAAAACCATTGTAGCATTATTTGCAATATAGTATCTTAGTTTACACATTGTCAGTACACAACTACCAACAGTAGTTGATCTAATTTAGCTTTCTATTGAAGTCAATGGCAAGTCTGCCATTAAGCTTAATGGGAAGAGTTAAAAAAACCAACACTATAAAAAGTCTTACTGAATGCAACACTGACTTCATTTAACAAATTTGTTTTGCCTAGAGAAAACATAATCTTCTTTTCTACATGTTAATTAATATTAAACACAGAAGCAAAATAAACATCCCCACTAAAAGAAATTGATTAAGTAGCTTTGTTCAGAAACTGCAGAATTGATTACTTCAAGAAGGTTTCATTTACTGGTTATATATAGATCTGGAAAGAAGTTTTTTTTCTGTGTGCAAATGAAACACTCTTCACAGCATTGCATGACATCAATGCAAGAAATTAAATTAGATGAATAAAATGTTCTGGAACATTGATCCTTGATTTTATTCAGAAATGGCTTAATACTACATATTTAAGTTACTCTGTGGCAAAGGAAAGAAATAACTACTGTATATTGCCTGCAGCTAGCTTATCATTGTGATAAAGTACCGGAGAGTATCTTCAAGAAATATGGAGATAATGATTTGGTGAAAATGAGGTAATTCCAGGCCAAGAAGTTCCTGCACTGGGGATTTGAGGGTAATAAAATAGACTTCGGGTTTTTTTGGGCAGTTGAACTTTACCTGAAGATAACCAATGGCCTAGGATGCATGGAATCTGTTTCTGGAGACCAAATATGTCCTAGGGAAGACCTGTTTCTCAGCAGTCTCCAGTATCTCAAAAATGCAGGATTAAAGAGTATCTGGTGGTTTGTGTGAGCCTTATCCTTCTCATGGTTTCACAAGAAAAGTAAAATGCAGGACGTCTAGCTGACAGGAATTATTGCAGCCATAGCTGCAATAATATAATAATTGTAATAAATATAATCTGTCATCAATGGTTTAGTAGTTCTATGACAATGAATAGGTAGGAAAATTAGTAGGAAAACAACAACTTTTAAAATACATACTCCTTGAGCAAAACGTCTGTTTCCTTAAGAGTCCCACTGGCAGTTTTGTTGGGTTTTGTCAAATACAGATATTAATGTGAATGAAAGGCACCATTAAAAAAACCCCAGCTGTTTAAAACACTGACTTTTTGAAATATGTCAATGGTTTCTTTCATCATCTCACAAACAGATGTAAAAATCTATGTTTTGATATTTTAGTTATGTTTTCTCTTTCTACTTAGAGTGGAAGAGGTGTTTCAACATCTTAAAGAAGTGCATGAGAAGGTATTTTTTATCAAGGAGTCCTTATTCTCCCTGGACAGCCAGCTAGGACATTTGCAAGACCTGTCTGCCCTGACAGTGGACATCCTGAAAGTGCTTTCAGCTGTAGACACCTTGAAGGTGGAAGAAGCCTTACTGGCAGACACAAAACATCAAACCTGTAGGAAGCTGCCCCATAGCTGGAGCAATGCACTCTATTCCAAGACCTTGAGCAGCCTGGAGGGCTTGTATGACAAGAAATACCACTATTACAGCATGCCACCCTCCCTCTTACGGAGCTTGGTAAGGACTCAGTCTTCATCAGAGTTCAAACTCTTGAAGTCTGGGAGTGACAAGGTGGTAGAAGAGAGCTCTCAAAAAGTAGAAATAGAAACAGACACACTCACTTCAGGAGTATCCTCTGAGGCTAAGTCGACTCCTAGGTATGGGCAGTTTTTGCTGGTGCCCCCTGACCATCAGGGAGGGTCTTTTTCTGAGGATGTCACCTTAAATTTGTCCTTTTTGAATGTTGCTGCCAAGTACAAGGATGAAGCATTCAGAGAGGACTTGCAAAGTAGCATTGTGGCTCAGCAAAACTTACCGGGTATCAGTTTCCTTGGAAAAGAGAGAGAAGGTTATCAATGGAGCCAGAGAGACTTTGTTACTGATTTGCCATCAGAAAAGACTAATCCTGTAGAAGCTGCTCATCCTCTTGATCTTCAGCTGCCTCTGGATATTGAGGAAAGAACAGCATCCCCCTGCAATGATAGGGAAGAAACTGAAGGTGGTTATGTGAACTGGGGATTCTCTGAAGGTGATGAAAAAGGAGTTTTCATCTCAGATTCAAAGAAGAAAGCCCTGTACCTACATTCCTCCTATGACAGGGGCAACAATTGCCAGAATAATCCCACCAGGCATGTCCAGTTGAGTGATTCGAAGTCCTCCTACAACTCTGTCAAGTCACGTCACAGCAGCAACATCTCTCAGAACAGGCTGAAGCGAAGCATCTCCTTCTGGATCAGCCCTGTCTGGAGGGACTGGAGTTCCTGCAGAAGCAACAGCTTACCATACCCTAAGAAAGAGAGACCAGAGAAAATCTGCAAGGCTGTAGGCGGTAATGACATATCATTAAACCTGTACAGTATCTTTTACCGGAGAGCCCAAGGCACTACAAAATGTTTCATTTGCACCAAGAAGGTATCAGATGCAGTGGAGGATAGTAGCAGAGAGTCAAGAGTTACTCTTTCTTTTTTTTGTGTGTGGGTCTGGCTGATGGGAATATCTGAAGTGTGCTTGCTATCCAAGCTGTGACACACCTGTGTGTCAGCCACCCTCATCTACCCCATCTCATGGAATCTCCATGTCTGGCTCCACAGCCAGGTGGCAGAAGGATTGTGCTCACTCTGGGGAAGTCTCTTGCTCTGGGGATGCAAAGACAGTTGCAGGAACCAATATATATTACATGATCCTGCAGAGATACATTAGCAGTGTCAGACTTGGGTGCATGGAGAATGAAAAGGAATACATTTCTGTAGTCAGTTTAAATACCTCCCTGTCCACCACAAAGTCTTCTTACCAAGCACTAAAACACATCAAATTCCAGTTTTAATTATGAATAGTATGAGATGATGGATAACATTAGTTGTTTTATGTCTTTTGATGGTGCACATCTTTGCATGGAACTACTGCGTTTGAATGTTACAATTCTGTCTCAGATTGCTTTAGACATATGCCAATTCTCAGTCCTATCAGATTTTCCCTTAGTAAACAGAAACTCTGTAGCTTAAATGTGTTTTTTTGCTCTTTCCTGCAGAATCTTTAGGATCCTGTGAGCTACACCACAGTGAGGCAACAAAAGCAAAACAGCAAAACAGAAACAGAAAGTCTGGGAGAGGAAAGAGGAATCAAAAACCTCTTCAGGTGCCGGTATGGGCAGATGCAAAAGAATCATCTATGTCAACACTGTCTTTTTCCTTAAGAGCAGTTCTGCAGTGTGGTTTAATTGAAAATGTATACATTTAAATGCTGCACACAAACTGCAGCATCTCCTGTGTGTGTCTAGCTTTGGTTCAATTTTACTTTTTTTGGGATGTGTGTGATTTCTGTTTTGAACTTGCTGACATCCAGGGACTTTGATATATTTTGGGGATACTGATTTTGTGGGGATTCACAAGCACAAAGCAGTCCTTGCATTTCAGCTGTCAGGAGAATTTGTGGGGGCTTCATGTGGTCTAGGATAGAAGCAGTGACCATATCCAGGGGGTATACAACTAGGCTCAAGCAAGTTAGACCTCATAATATTTTCTCCTTCCTGCAAGAGTCCTATAGACTTTTCTTGAATCCATCAAACATTTAGCACATTGCAGAAAGTATATTGATTGTGTATATATATGGGGCAACTTTAGCAATTGTCACTGTGTGTTCATACATAAAACTCTATTTCTAGAGCTACAAAGAAATATCTAGGGTCTTCATTATCTGGAAAGAATTATCATGGTTTAACAAGATGAATACTGAAGACTGGTTTGTTTACATAAGATACCAAGTCAGCAAAGGATCTTGGACTTGAACTTTGAAATCTCTGTCTCTCTGAAGGTCTCAAAGTTCAAATACCTTCAGATAGTGTGAGACCTTTCATCCATAGTACCTGCTAGACCAAAGAAATGTCTTCTGCAGTTTGTAACAAAACAGGGAGAATCTGCTTCTCAGTTGGGAGTGCATTCATTCATTGGCATTTCAGAGGTGCTCCGAAAGGCCACATCATATGCTGTCAGAGGAACTGTGGAGATGCTAGTCATCCTGGAAATTCAGTATTGTTTTGTCTGTGTCTTGGCAGGTGATTAGAGTGGATGATTGTCCCCAGAACCCTCAAGCGAACTCAGAGCCAGCAGAGATCAATGTCTGGGATGAGCAAGAGAAACACAGCAAAAACTGTCTCACCGTATCTAATTTCAGTCAGCTAAGTATGTTACATGTTGCAAACAGTGCATTTCAGAACAGCTTTTAAAAAGAAGCAGTAAATAAAATTCAGAAAAAATCAAAGTGTTATCCACCATTTTTACCTCACGGCATAATTCTTATAGAATTAGACTTAGTTTGTCTTGGTTATTTGATGCAACATTGAAGAGGCAAAAGAGTCATAGGTTTCATGGAACACCAGGTGAATCTTTTTGGAACTGCTGCCTGTCTTCCATGGGAGATAGTTGAGTGCTAATCCTCAGGCATAAGTAGCAAGCAAGGAGAATGATGTCTTTATTTCCTCTCCTGAAGTGTCTTCTAAAGTGACATCTTCTGGAGTGACATCCGGTCTAATTGCAATTGCAAAAATTTTTTTTGCTAATTGCAAAAAATAAACTCATGATTTTCAGGACATTTACCCTCACGGGCAGTGCTGTGATACTGTATTTGTTGGCAGATCCTCTGCCTGCATTATTCATTTCTAATTGCTCAGAAACACATCCTCCAAAGGGAAGAAACGAATTCTGTATTGTCTCTTTTGGAGTGAAAAGTAATTACATTCTTACTCTTCTTTTAGTAATTCTCCATCTCTTTCACTCTTAGAAATTCTGTGCGTTATTCATCTATTCTTTCAACTTTGCTGTGATGTGGCTCACTGGTTTTGTCCTGCAAGCTGCTGGGACAAACAGTGCTGTGACTCAGTACCACGAAGTCTGTGGGGGACTATACTCCAACATCTGCTGAAAAAAGTGGAAATAGTCTGTTTAACCCATTAGACATTTATTGGGACAATATGATATACAAGTGTTTATGCTATAGATACTTTGTTTATAGTGATAGAGCTATTCATTTACCCTCTAGAAACAGCTGAAAACATCTCTTTTAACTAGGTTTGGAACGTCTCCATTACAAGCACCAGAAAATTAAAAATCCAGACATCAGTAGGCATACCATACCATTCTGTGATTACCTGAGGCATTCTCGAGAGGTAAGATCTAGGATTACACATCCTAGTCCATAATTTTGGCTGGGATGAGCCCAGAGCAGCTCTACAGTCATTCCTGGATTTGCCAATAGTTTCTTTGTCATGACATACCTCTGAGAGATGAGAAACTGTTGTTTGCTTGCGCAGTATATGTGTGGAAGTAAAAGAATAATTTAACAGCTGCTAACACTCTACTAAGATTATTGAAGTAGGACATTATATTATTGAATCTTAGAGTGGTTCTGAATATGAGCTTAGTCACAAATGACATGTGTTGATGTTTCATCAGGTAATGAGTGAGCACACAACTTGTTCCTGAACTTCTGGGCAGAATGGACTAGAAAAAAATTTCGGAAACTTAGCTATATAGCACTCACTTCATCACATAATTATTTCTAGCAAAGGGGTAGATAAATATTGGCAATAATTGCAAACCATGGATTTTTTTAACCATTGTCTTATAAACATCTTATTATTTGCCAGAATTAATCTGCAGCTCTGTAATCTAAAGGTCCTCTTCCTGTGTGAACTAATAGAGGCTCCTTGGATTTGATGGAACTAGACCAATTTATATTTCCTGAAGAACTGAGCAGGAATCTGGATTGTGGAAACTACTATATGTTTTAAAATTGTGGAAACTACTATCTGTTTTAAAATTATGTAGCTAATAGAAGAAATGGAATAGCTAATAGAAGAAAATGTGCCATTCATGAAATTTTATAGAGGTATCTCAGAGATATGAAAGGAAATGAGCAAAGAATAAACTAAGAAAAGGAAATGTGAGAGAATCCTTTCCTATTTTCAAGAACACCAAAGCACACTTCCTCGTTGATTTTACTTAAAGGACGTTTGGTTATTAAAATGGAGATCTTTGAAAGACTAGCTTATTTTGTACTGGAAATGTTACAATTTTTCTTTTTTTTTTTTTTAGGAATAAAAAATGAACCAGGTAATTTCAGTTATGCTGTACTGAGTGCTGTAGAACTTGAATCCCAAATACCAGGGACAAGAGCTTTAATGTTTTAATTTAAAAAATAGTGGGGTTTTGCATGACAAAGTGATGAGAGAGAGAAATAGAAATAAATTTACTGGCTTTTTTTTCTGTAAAACTGAAACTTGCACTCTAAATCAATAAATCTTTGAAATGTGAATCACAGGATCAGCCAGGCAAAATAAAGGTAAAGTAGGAAAATTGTGTGAGGTAACGAGGTAAGCTGCTGTTTATCTTCAGATGTAGTCAGATAAAACTCAAGTGTGATATTTTTTAAATTACAAAAAAACCCTATTCAGCTGATTAATAGCAGTATTGGAGTTATGCTGAAACCAGTTGTTTCTGAAACACCAATTCAAATTATTTACTCTTCCAAGATACAGTCTGCAGTATCCACTGAATTGTTGTGCCTCTCTCTGAACTATCAAAGCTTATATTTATCACTGAGATGCAACAAAGTTGCTGCATCCAAATGTTCCACTTGGAGAGTGATAAATTTTAAAGATATATATCTTTCCAAAAGTGAAGCTTCTCACTCAGGGCATACCAGGGAAATCCAGAAATCCCTCTTGAGAGTAGCAGGGTGCAAAGCAAGGGGGTGTGTAGGAAGATTTGTTAAAGATTTTTTTCATCTTCAAAGCAAGCTACAAGTTCAAAATATGAGAGAAAATATTTAAAAAAATATTTAAGTTTCAGGTTAAATTAAAAGTTGAATTTTAGTTGATTCATCTTTAAATTTAGTTGTCCTTGAACTTTTTGTATGTGTGTCTGTGTGTATGTTTTGAGGATTGAAATTGGTCTGACTACTATTTAAAAGAAAAATTCCATTTCTTAATACTGCATTAGGAGGACCTGGCTGTCCCATTTCCTAATATGGCTTGAAGTTTACAAGATTGTTTGAATATTTCTTTAAATATAAGACCTGGAAAACATGTGATCTAAATATCCCTGGAAAGCTGCTCAGTGTGTTAAGTTCTTCTGGGCTTTGAGTGAATTTATTTTTGACAACTGTAAAGGTTATACCTACACTGGGATTTTCCAACATAAATCAAGTTCTCTAATACTGTGCTTACTAGAAGACCTCTAACAAGCTTGAGTGTATTGAGATATAGGTGCTCGCCTGCCTGTTTAATTCAAATGCCTGGAGACAACATGGAAAACAGCAATGTGAGCAAATCAGTTCCATTTGAGTGTAGTTGTGGCAGTACTATGACTCACCTGCCTGTCAGGGTCATTATTCATGTCAACAACTAACATCTCAACAACTGTTCTCAAGATTGTACCTTCTTGAGCTGTGCAATGTGTATATGATAAAGACGTGCATATTTTGCCAGTAAAAGTGTCTCTCTTTTTTTAGGATTTCAGTAATAGCGTATTTGGAAACTCCAAGAAAAGTAATCTGAACAGCAACTCCTCGTATGTATTATTAGTATGTTAAGATAACGCATCACAGATTTTCAGAAAGATGTCCTTAGTGTCTTCAGCTTTCCGTTTCAGTTCTGCAATATACTTAGGATGACAAATTCCTGAGAAATGGAGAGTTAAGGCCATTCAATTTGTTTAAGTTTCTTTCAAGGAAATCATATTAATGGAGATAAAGGAGATCCATTTTAAAAAGTGTATGATTTTAGGTGGAATAGATCCCTTTCTGTTTCTAACAATAATTGAATTTTCTAATTCAGACACTAAAATGACAGTTGGACTTGATGATTTACAAGGTCTTTTCTGACCTCAATAATTCTATGATTCTGTGGTGATTCCGTGGTTCTATGACCATAGCATCTTTAATTAGCTATTTTTCCAATCTAGCCAGTACGAAATCTAGCCAGTTGTATCTGCTTTTGCTGTGCAATTAAATGTTATATTTTTCAATAATTACAACGCTAGCATCTCCTGAAAACTTCTGTCCTTGACTGATGCATCTCTTTTGTACATTTACTTAATATTGAGCTCAGTTTTCATCATGCGTTTTCAGAAGTTATTAAGCTTTGATTACATTCAGTGAAAGTATACTGGTTTCACAAGTAATTTCCATTTTCTTGTGAGGTTTTTAATTTTTTTTCCCAGATTGATTAATCATTATCATAATATTAGTAGTATTTTTGCTACATGCAGTGCTGTCTTTATGTTCCTTTGCCTTTTCTTTCCTATTTTCATCAATTTCCTCTAGATCTCTCTTTTTTCCCCCTTTTTTCTTTTTTTCAACACTACTCAGGTAATAAGTAGAAGGTACTAGAAAGCTGTCACATAGCATGTGATTTCACCATGGGGAGAGGAGGAAAAAAGTTTTGGGGAGTTTTATACATACTCTGTGTGAATGTGGGGTGGCTGGGTGCTCTGCTTTGTTGTTGTGGGTTTGGGGTTTTTAGGGTATCTTCTTTTTTTCTTTTTTTTACACGCCATCATTTATAGTAGGCAGTAGGCAAACTACTTACCAGCAGGATGTAGGGGCTGTTGAGTGGCCTGAATCTGTCACTTAGCCTGTTGTCTTCAGTGGGGTATCTCTGGTCTACGAGGTGAATCATATCTTACTGTGTTCTGTAGCAAACACTGCTTTAATGTAGTAGTCTTTCTGCAACCAGACTTCTTAATCCAAAGAATCACCAATTTAAAAAGTATGTTTTTGTACAAGTGATGGCAATGACACAAGTAACTGTTGATACATCTCAGCGTTGACTAAAAAATGAATCGTTGTGTATGTGATTAAAAGTTCTGTAACTGATACTGTTATTGCAGTGTAAAAGATGTGAATAGCATTGCAGACTCAAGATCAGTTCAACATAGAGCAGAGAAGGAAACATGTAAAAAAATGTGTAATTTCTTCAGCACCTGAAGGTTATTTGCTGATGGTTGTGTTGAACAAAATTGCACTGAGGGTTATTTTGCTTTATGATTGCTGAGTCACATCTCTTATATGGGATCCATGTGTACCAGTGTTAGCTTAATGACAGAAATGTTGGATTAAAATATCAAATATTTGCTTTTAAACAGATTGAGAACTCCAGAGGAAACTGACAGTAAGTTTTTCATTGCTTCTCACTCTTTTAAGTTCCCATCTGCAATTCTCATGCTGACAATTCTGAAGCACAAAATTCAAAGAGAAATTAATTTACTGTAGTTGAGGACTACAACACAGATATTGTTTCATGTGTTAGTAACTAATTTGTACTTTAAAGATTTTTTTTATGAGAAACATGTTTTTCTCATAACAACTGCGCAATCTGAAAAGAATTTTGTCCTTAGTCTTCCCAAGAATGTTGTCCTTTCAGCAGGAAGAAACTCTTTAAGATGCTGCTGCTTTGATCCCTGACAGTCTAAGTGATCTCCTGGGTTAAACCAGGCTATATGTCTGAAGATAGATTACAAAATAAGATTTTTAAAGTACATTTGATTTTTCAAATTGCAAGTATGTGTAATTCTCTGTTTGTGTTGTTCACCTGGAATTCTGAAATCTGTGAAGGAATGAATTTATTATGAAATGTCCAATGGAGCAATTCAAGGTTTTAGTGAAGAATCACTTTGTTCCTCAAAAACAGATTGTTAGTAAACTTCACTGTTATTTGTGGAGTTTTTTGTCCATCTCCCAGTTTTCCTGACATAACTATTAGCTATACGAGGCTGAGTAGCTGGGCACCTATCTCTTTTTGAGATTAGCTGTGGTACAGGAATGAGTTGCTCCTGGTCTTATCTCCATTTCAAGCACTGCTCTGTGCAGGTGCATCCGTGCACAAAACACTGCGGTGCTGAAGCATTCTGCTGCAAGCAGAGTGTAAGGCTGATCCCTAGAGCACACCATCACTTTGATTAAAACCCAGTTTTCCCATTCTCAAGAGGCCTCTTCTCATATTCTGTTTTTTTGCAACATACAAAATGCTGCAAAAGTAGATGGGTCCAGCAAGAAAAAAATCACAAGGGACTTCCAATCACTAAGGGGAGTGAAAAATGCTGATCCTTCCCCCAAAATACGTAGGTGCTTTCATGTAAGATCTCTTTCACTAGATATGGGACTAAAAGCAAATAGAATACACCAAGAAGAAAAGTGTAAAGTTTAAAAAATTTTGGTGAATCTTGTTTTGATTGTGTCGTTTTTTGAAAATTAATAGTACAGTATATATATCTATATACTGAATCTGACATTTTTAAAGGTGGTTCTCCAGGAGAAAAAAATTATTTCATCTAGTTAATGAAAATGTGTTCATTACTCTTGGTTATATTAAAAAGAATTTTTAATAAAACAAAGATTTTTGGACCAAATTTGATCTGTCTGAGCCTGTTAAATATGTGATCACTGAAAGAAGTTTGTCATCTTCTAACAGCACTTTGGATGCTGTGGGTTAATGGGACAGTATTATTATAATTTTGGTGCAAAAGTACGGTTAAGGAAATGCTTAATGGCTGAGGATGGATTTGCAAAACTCATGTGTTTGGGAGCCCATGAAACATGGTGTATGGCAAAGTGGTTTTGATATTCCATTCTACCTGGCTTAATATGTACTTGAGGCTAATGTCTCATTTTCCCCACCATTTCCCCACCACAATAAATAGTCATCTGGCTATATTATACTGATGACTGAAATTTGCCAATATACAGTACATAATAATGTAGTCAAAGTCCATAAGTAATTCTGGTCTTTAGAATGCTGAACCAGCAATTCTGATTAATCTGTTTTGTGACAAACTCTGGGATGGAAAGAATTAAAAAATCATGCATTTGTGTCTGCTATCATAATTGATACAACAACCCTTTAAACATTATTTCAGATATCTTCTCCTGCTTGAAAACATCTCAAGATTTGCATCTTCACTACTCAGGTAAGCAGGAGTCACAAGAATGACAGGTGAGGAATTTAAGAAATTAAAACCAACATTTGTTCTGCCTTTGTTATCCATTGTGATTTTCATTTTGAGGACTTACACAATTGCCCCCTGCTAAGCAGGTTCTGTGTTAATTCATGTCCAACACTTCAATGTATATGAATTACAATGAATTATACATTTTTTTTTCCTAATGATTGCTTCATTCTGGGTATTTATGACAAATCCAGAGCAGAATGTAGATAATCACTTAAAAAAATATCAGTGGAAATCATGAATACAGGAGGTCAGATTTCTGAGGGGGCAGACAAGGTACTCATTTGTTTATAGCTGTTGCTCCCCTCACACCTCCCAAACCTTCCTTTGTCCTTTCTGGAATTCTTTTCTTCAGTTAATTGGTCCTGTACTACTTTATCTGTGATTTTATATCTACGATCTCCTGAAAATCTGGCAGGGAATAGATCCTTTGGATGTTAATTTCCTGCAGTTCTGCCTTTCCCTGAGCTGAGTGTGCACAGATTTTCCCACAAGACCTGGATGTCGGTTTTTCCAGGAGGAGAACTGCCAGTAGATGTCACCATTGCCCACAGGACTTGGCCTCCGTTACAGGCAGGGCTGGAATAAACTGCAACTATTAGCAGAAATCTTAAATTCAAAATCTACACAGTTTTCACTGAGAATAACACCTCCTGGCTTGCAATCAACTGTACAGATGTAATTTCTCTGGCATGGTGGCGTTGTTTCAGTTATTGATTTGTTGCTTGTCAGGCATGCTATTTGAGACGATGCTGGACTTTTTAGCACAGATGGAAGTGGTTTCCCTTATGAGTTGAGAAATGTCTTCAGAGGTTTTCAGTGTATGTTTTCTTTACTCAGGAAGAATTTAGGACAGAATTTACCCTACTAAGCCCAAAAATACTGCACTAGAATTCTGTACTGTATATGCCACTTTGTGTTATTCTTGAGCTCTTGTGTTATACTATCAATTTGAGCAAGCAAATATAATCCTGCCTCTCTGCATACCCAAAAGAACTAGATCTTTGTCCCAAATTTGACAGCTGCTGCAAGTCCATGTCACATGGCTTCTCAAAGTCCTAGAGTGACTGCTGGCAGGGTCTGATGGTCTGTCAGATGGCATAGATTTTAGCAGCTCCTCTGTTCACATCCTTCTTCCTTCTATGTACTGATTTCACTATCAGTGTGCTCTTAGTGCAGCACCAAAGGAAGATCTTGTTTTTCAGTCCATACTCCAACACTGTCCAGACATAGTAACCAACTCCTGTTGAATTTGGTATATGCAAACAAACTTGAACTGGAGTATGAAGTGAAAATCTTCTCAGACGAGGGCCTTGGTTCATGGTATGTGTCATGGGTACCCTTTGCTCTGCCCTTCTCGATTCATTAATCTCCAATCAAATTTTGCTCAAAGAAGTAATCTTAGACGGATAGATGATGCCCAAACTCTGTAAGTTTCGTAAGTTCCAGGGTTTCCTGCCATGGCTTTTTTGCTACTCTGCAGAGAAACACAGCTCTGGTGTGGTTGACTCTCTGCCTTGGTTCTCTCTTTTGTTTTGGATGATGGTTTTGCCTTTTTCCATTGAATAAGGAAATTAGACTGTCAGAACTGTAGCATCCAAGTTGCCTTCTAGTTCTAGAATGACTTACTTTACATCTCTCTCCCCCTTCCTGACAACTTAGTTCATTGTGGAGACAGATCCATAAATATTTGGTTGACTCTCTGAAGTTTTGAAGGTGTTTGTCTGAGAAATAAGCTGCCAGTTAGGGAGATATATAATAATGTTACTGATGTTTTTTGGCAAGAAGCCTGGATGAAGAAACAGTACTCTGTGCAGGGGAAATTTTGCTTTTCCTTGCTAAATCTCCAGGTGCTTCTAACTCTGACAAGACAGACTCTGAAGGCAGTTGGGGTGAAGGCATCTTATCAGCATGGTGTGAGTATTACTGCACTGGAGTTGGCAGGAGCAGGAAGCAGAAGCAACCCTTTGTGAAAGGAGGAGGATGAGGAGATAGCCGAACTCCTTCTAGGCAGGGTACAAGGGGCTTTTTCTTTGGAAGAACAGTGTGAGATATGATGGTTTGGCATCCTGGTTCCACACAGTAGAGGACATGGCTAGGGCCTGAAGGTTATTCTGTAGCAATTCACATCATTTTCTGGTGATGGAGAATGTGTTCCTTCCATATTGAAGTAGTGGAATATTGTTGCTGGTTTCCAAATAGTGAGTAATCACCTGTGAATTGTTTGCCTCTCTTGTACCATCCATTATTAATACTACTGCTGTTACTTTAATTTTTCTATTTCATTGCTGTTTCCAGTAAATTGGTCTTACATAAACTCATGGTCTTTATCTGTTGCATCTCCAATCCTCTCCATTCTGCAGCTGTGAGAAGAGAAAGGGTGAGGGGGGAAGTGAACAAGCAGTGCATGGTCTGGAATGTTTCAGTGAGAACACTGAACTGGGGAACACCATTCCTAAACCACAACAACCTTATTTGGTGTTCCATGTGAAACAGGAAGAGCTGAGATAACAACAGATCTGGTAAGACTGGGTGGGAAACAAGTGTTTGTTGTATGAGGCATGTCACAATGTTGTAACCTAACCCTGTATGTTCTAGTATAGGCACTCTCTGTCCACTGAGGTGCTCCTTTCCAGAGCAGGCAGAGGATTGCTTTGTTGCTGAACTGTGTGATATCACCTTACGAAATAATAGCCTCAAGGGCTTTGAGGGTCATTTATGATGTGTATTTTGTGTTGATCTTCTACCCTTACCTCAGGCACTGGCTTTGGGAAACCATTAACCATGTCCTGGGCTGTATCGGGCACAGCATTTCCAGTGTCCAAGGGACATGATTGTCCTGCTCTTCTCTGCACTGGTGTGGTCTCACTGTGAGTACTGTGTGCAGTTTGGGCACCACAACATAAAACATTCATGAAGTGATTACAGAGCATCCAAAAGAGGGCTGTGACCTTTGGAGTAGAAGCCTGATCAGCAGCTGCTGAGGTCCCTTGGTCTGTTCAGTCTGGAGGAGACTGAGGGGAGATGTCACTGCAGTCTTCAACATCCTCATGAGGGCTAGCAGAGGGGCAGGCACTGATCTCTACACTCTTGTGACCAGGATTTGAGGAAATGGCATGAAGTTGAGTCAGAGGTTAGTTAGTCAGGTTTGGACCTCAGCTAAAGGTTTTTCACCTGGGGAATGTTTGGAACAGGCTCCTCAGGGAAGCATTCATAGCACGAAGACTGACATGAGTTCACAAAGCATTTGGGTGGTGCTCTTAGGCACACAGTGTGACTCTCAGGCATGGGGCCAGGAGTTGGACTTGATGATCCTGATGGGTCTGCTTTCTGATGGGTCTCTCAGCATATTCTATGATTCTGTGTTTCTGTAATAATTGTACACAGCCTGCGAGCAGAACAGGGAAGGATTATTTTCCCCAGCTTTTCACTCCATTTTTCCTCCTTGAGGCCTGTTGAGCCTTGAAGCTGTGGAGGATTTTGCATTCCCTGTAGATATTAAGGAAAGCATGCTTTTGTTGCTAAGGTCTCTGCCAGGTCTCTTCAGTGCAGTCTTGCAGCCTGCTTAGAAAGAGGGATTCTTAGGAGGGTCTTTCAGAGATCTACCCTGAGGGTGGATAGTCATGATTGGCCTGTAATGCAGGAGAAAATGGGCCAGTTTTTGAAGGATTGTTCTGCTCCAATGGCTTGGAAGTTCACCCCTGAACAACTGCAGGACCCTGTTAAAGTGGCAGAATATTTGAAAGAAAAATATTGTGGCAGCTCCAGAGTAACACAAAGTGCAATATGCAGGGCCCTGGTTACTATTTATTTACACTGTTCACAATACTAGACAGCACCTTCTGGGGCAAGAGGAGGAAAGCAGAACAACAGGCAATGGGGCCACTTGAACTGCAGCTGAACCACAGGAACAACCCGTGCTGGTAGCAGTTGCTCCTATACAGAAGAAGAAATTCAAGCCCAAACCAGTTTGCATACTGGAGAGGAACAGGACCCTCAGAATGGAAAGCAGGACCAGAGAAAATCAGCCCCTAGGTGAGCTGCAAGGTATGTGAAAAATTTTTGGCCACCAGTCAGAAGAGTCCCTGCTGACCTAGGAGCTCTGATGTTTGGGATATCATAGCCCATGATATGGAACTATGTGGCAGTGCAACCAAGCAACTGGGATCCCTGTCCCAGGATGTGGGCATTGACGAAGGGATTGAGAAAAGAATGGAAACTCTCAGAGGTGACTCCTGTCAAGTATGAGGGAATGGTGACTACACAACTCTGACAATATAAAGATCACCTGTTTTCCTTCCCTACTGGCCTGCACCTTGACTGTGGAAAGGTCTTTCTGCAGGGCCTTCTTGCCTTTGAGGGAGTCAACAGCTCCTTCCAGTTTTGTATCATCTGTGAACATGCTTAGTGTCCCATCAAGCAAGCTAAAGAGGAGATTTGCCATGCCAGAACAGAGTCTCTGCTATTGGGAGCAAGTACCCCCCTGCTCATGTGTACCTCAGGGGTACACACCAAGAGGTAACCTGTTCTTTTTCTGTGTGTGACCATGGAGAGGACATGAGGAAGTAGGATGGAAAACCCACCCCTGTCCTTCAAGCAGAGCTGAATTGAGAGGAAGAAGAACCACCAAATGCCACTCCAGTTTCCAATGAGCAAGTCCTCAGACAGAATAGGAGGGCTAATGTTACTTCCAATCTGCTTGAAAGAACCTTCAGCTTGTATTTACAAGAAGTGAACGCTGACCAGAATTAGGGGGGTCCTTCCTCTAGCCAAGTCCTTTCTCCTCCAGGGGAAAGGGAAAATCAGATCTATTGGACTGTGTGGATCCAATGGCTTGGCACATCAGACCCACAAGAGCCCAACTCTTTAGTTGACACAGGTGCAAAGTCTACCCTGATGCCATCAAGATATGTAGGGGCAGAATGCATCTCTGTTGCTGAGGTGACAGGGGGAGATGGACAGCTGACTGTGCTGGAAGCTGAAATTACTCTGACTGAGAAAAAGTGGCAAAACCTCCCCATTGTGACTGGCCCAGAGGCCCTGTGCATTCTGAACATAGGTTACCTCATTAAGAGGGTATTTCAAGGATCTGGAAGGGAATTGCTGGGCTTTTGGGAGACCTTCAGAGACAGAGGAAATTAGGCAGCTGAATACCTTGCCTGGTCCCTCAGAGGACCCCTCTACTGAGGGAGGGCAGAGGATTGAAGAATAACAGGTACTGATGGCTACCACAACAGTGTAGTATTGTTAATATCAAACCAGCCAGGACTCTGTGAGCCCCATCCATGTGGTGATTCCTGACCTGCAGAGTCAGGGAGTGGCCAGCAAGACTTGCTCACTCTTTAATGGCCCTATGTGGCCAGAGTGTTAGTCCAGTGGAGAGTGGAGACTGACAGTAGACTGTCAGTGGTATGAAGGAAGTCACACCACTGCTGAGTGCTGCTGTGCCAGGAATGCTGGAACTTCAGTATGAACTGGAGTCCAGGGCAGCAGAGTCGTGCCATCATCATTATGTTTTTCTGTATTCCTTTAGCACCAGAGTGCAGGCCACAGTTTGCTTTCACTTGGAAGGGCATCCAATACACCTGGAACCAGCTGCCAAGAGGTGGAAATACAGCCTCAGTATTTGCATTGGACTGATTCAGACTGCTCTGGAAAAGAGAGAGGCTCCAGAACATTTGAAATACATTTATGACATCAACTTGTGAGACAACACAACAGAGGAAGCTCTTGACAAAGGGGAGAACATAATCCAAATTGTCCTAAAGGCCAGTCCTGCCATAAAGCAAAGTAATGTTTACAGACCTGTCCTGGAAATTCAGTTTTCAGAAGTAAAATGGCAGGATGGACATTATCAGATTCCAATGGTCATGGTCAGCAAAATAGTAGCTATGTCCTGACCAACCAGCAGCAATGACACACAGGCTATTTTATACACTGTGAGTTTTTGGAGAATGCATAGTTCAGATTAAAGTCAGATCGTGAGTTCTCTCTGTCTTGTGAAGAAGAATGATTTTAAGTGGGATCCTGAACAACAGCAAGCTTTTGAACAAATTAAACAGGAGATTAAATACATGCAGCAGTATGTCCCCATGGCAAGTTAGGACTAGACGAGAAAACTGTGCTCTACACTGCAGGTGGGGAGAATGGTTCTTCCTGGAGTCTCTGACTCCATGGAGACTCGAGGATGATCCCTGTGGTTCTGAGTCAGGAATACAAAGGACACAAGGCCTGCTACACCCCAACTGAAAAAGATCCTGGCAGCTAATGAAGGGGTTTGAGCTGCTTCAGAAGTGATGGGCACCAAAGCACAGTTCCTCCTGACACCCCAACTGCTGGTGCTGGACTGGATGTGTCAAGGGAAAGTCCCTGCCACACATCATGCCACTGCTGACACATGGAGTAAGTGGGCCATTAAGACACACAACAAGCTTCAACAGGAAGTCCCAGTCACCCAGAGACCTTGGAAGTCACCACAAACTGGATCAAAGGTGAAAATTTTGGAATATCATTGGAAGAATAGGAGGGAAATGTAACTTGTGCTGAGGGGGTCCCACCATATATTCAGCTACCAGAAAATGAAAAGTGATACACTCCACTGAGGCTTCCTGCTGTGTTGGAGGGACACATCAAAAATGGGAACCTGCTTTATGGAGACCCACACGGCAAATCCCAGAAGCTATGGATGGACAAGGGAGATCAAGTCTGGTTGCAGAGCTGAAAGCCATCCAGCTGGCTTTGGATATCACTGAACAAGAGATGTGGCCATTGCTCTACCTCTATATTGATTCATGAATGGTAGCAAATGCTCTGTAGGGGTGGCCTGAGTGGTGAAGAAAGATAAATAGACACTGCAGAGATAAACCCATCTGTGCTGCTGACCTGTGAGAAGACATCACTGCCTGTGTAGAGAAACTGGCTGTAAAAGCATGTCAGTAGATCTACACATACTCAGGAATTGAAGAACATCACCAGTGGATGGGCTGGTAAGATTAAAGTGTCTTGGGTGGAACCTGGACTAGCAGCACAAAGGTGGATTATTTCTGGCCCATTGGGCCCATGACACCTCAGGTCATCAGGGAAGAGATGCAACAATATAGATGGGCTCACGATAGAGGGGTGTTCTTAACCAAGGACACTGTTTATAACTGTGAAATGTGCAAAAATGAAAAGAGGGGAAAGCCTCTGTGGTTTGGGGGATGATTGTTAAAATATACATATGGGGAGACCTGGCAGATTGATTATATTGCAAATGTGCTGAGGCAAGATCTATGTATGTACAATGAAAAAAACACTGGATGAATGGAGTTGTACCCTGGGCCTCACTCCACTGCCCAGAACACTGTCTTGGGCCTTGAAAAACAAGTGCTGTGGTGATGTGGTCCCCAGAAAGAGGCCAGTCAGACAACAGGACTCATTAAAAAAACAGCTTCATAGAACCGTGGGTCACAGAGCACAGTATTGAAGTGGATATCGTGTTCCCTGTCACGTACCAGCCTCTAGGAATGTTGGACAATAAAATGGATTGCTAAAACCCACATTTTTGGACTTTCAAATTTTGGGATCTACATTTAGCAAAAGCCATCTAGTTAAATAACACTAGAGGCTCCACCAACTGAGCTCAGTCAAAACTCCCACATACTGTAGAAGGGGATGAAGTTCCTTTGGAATATTAGGAAAGTGTTAGGGGAGACAGTTTGGATCAAGCAAAGGCAAATCCATCTGTGGGACTGTTTTTGCTGAAAGACCTGGCTGCACTTAGTGTCTAATGCAGTTGGATAGGGAAACATGATGTGTTCTAGAAGGGGATTTGATTTCCAGGTGAGAGCAGTCTGTAATGTTTTGTTGTATAATATCAGTAGCTGAATGCCATAACTGCCATGGGCAGTGAGTATGGACTGCTCCAGACACACTGGTCATGAGCTCGTGATGCAGCTTGGAGCCACCTGACAGCACACCAGCCCTGCTGCCCTGGAAGACATCTAGGACAGACAGAACAGCCAGGGACTCAATGAACTCGACAGGCGTCTTAGAGGGGTGGCTTTTGATGATGTAAATGACACCTGTGCTTATGTACATCTATATCTATATCTATCTATATCTACGTATGTAGTTGGAAGGTGCATGACTTGGGCTTGAAGGACATTGTACAAAATAAGGGGGTGTCTGACTTCTTTTTGGCAAGTGTATCAAGTTCTGTGAATTCCTATTTGTCTCAGCTAGGGAAAAGGTAAAGATGTTATAGATTAGGTAATCTGTATTGAATTATTTTGACAATAATTTGGGAACTTTTGGTTGCCCCTAGTGCTCTCTGAGTTTTAGCTAACCATCATCGTGCATGTGACAGCAGAACTGAAGTCTTTTCTACAGTGTCACTCTGCCAAAACTCTTTAATTCTCCACTGACTAAAATAGTTTCATTATTTGCTCCCCAAGAGTGTAGGAGGCTTCGTTCTCCAGTTTGCTTCTGCAGAGCATTGAATCAACCAAATGTAATTTGCCTAGGTTGAAAAAATGGACTGCAGACCTAATTTCATGGCTTCTGGGTATCAAGAAGTGCCTTACTAAAAGCAGCTTGCCTCCTGCATTTCTTTCACATGGTTTTGAGGATGGTTTTGAGGTTTGGTTTTGGTTGATTGGCTAGCTGGCTGGTTTTTAAAAATCTATTTCTTTGTCACCAATTAGTTCTCTCTCATCTCCACTGAAAATTCTCACTTTCAGATTGTACATCTCCAGAGTCTTGCAGATGTTTGCATCCTAACCTGCCCCAAAAAGGACAAGTAGTACAGCTGAGGCCTGAGGCAGTCATTGTGCTTGAGTTGTTGAAGCATGTTTGGTTTGTTAAAAGAGGAAAAGTGAAGAATTTATCTCTGTTTCCTAGGGTCTATTAACTTCTGAAATGTCCAAAGGAGAACTGGACTGTCAGCTGTCACTATAAATTACACTGAAGTTAATCCTGTAGAAGGGACTGATGCCTGTTGAAGCCTGTGTGAGAGTAATGATTGAATTTGGAATCTGGGTTATTATTCCAGATGCAAAGCTCTAATACTAACTGAGTGTCTGGTATCTTTCTGTCCTGTTTCTGGCTAGGACAGGGTGAATTCTTTGTGGAAGCCAACCAGGGGCCTGGCTACGCCCCAGAGATTGTTCTCTACCTTGTCAGGTCATTGCCAAAGCTTGAGGGAAAGGGAATCTCTTCTGGGAAGGAGGGGTCCCTTCTGGGTCAAGGTAGTGTGGCCTTGTCTGTTGTCAGGAGCTATCCTGTGAATCATTCATTTTTTGTGCCCTTTGTCATCAGTTTGCTGTTACTGTTCATTTCCTTATCTTGTTGCTGTTTCCAGCAGCCTGTTCTTATCTCAACCCATCATCTTTACCTTTTGTGCCTCCAGTTCTCCTCTCCAGCCCCACCAGGGGGAAGGACAGCAGGAGGAGGAGTGAACTAAGGGCGTGTGGTTTGACAGGTTTCAATGGGAACACCAAATGGGGGAATATAATTCCTGAAACACAACAACTTGCAAAGGGGAGTTGCTGTCTGTGTAAAACAAGTGATCAGATGTGACACAGTATCACACTGCTGCTTCTTCCTTGGCTTTGTACAATAAAGTGCAGCCAAGTGTTTGTGAAACTTAGACAGCTTGTTTATTCAATCAAGCAGTGAAATCTGTGTTCTTTGCAGCTGTTGAAAGGAACAACTTAATGAGACTTGCTCAAACCATACCATTTACACCAGTCCATCTCTTTGGTGAGTACCAGCTTCTTGCTTTATAAATACATGGCACATTATCTTTTAAAAACGGTGTTTGAGAAATTTAAAAACTGTGTTTGATTTATTTCAACAATTCTTATTTTCTGAAAGAGACAAAATAAGATAGAATTGTAGTAGTGTGGTAGTTTAGGGACTTTTCTAAAGTCACCTTGTCCAACTCCTTCTGTGGTCAATTCAGTTCAGATTGCTGAGGCACTGTCAAATTTCTTTTTAGTTATGTCTATAAAGGGAGACTCCTCGTTTCCATTGGGCAACATATTCCAGTGTTTGATAGACCTAATCTAGTGTTTTTCCCTGTATTTGTTGGGGTTTCCCTTGCTGTAGCTTGTATCTGTTAAGTATTCCTGTGATTGTTGTAAACCTCAGAGATGAGTCTAACTCCATCTTCTACATTTCCATCCTTAGGATAGTTGAAGACAGCCAGAAGTTTCCCCTTAACCTTGACAACTTCATTCTTTCTGTTCCTGTTTCACACACACAGACACACAGACAAACATGTAAATCAATGTATAGGATATGCCATCAAGAAGAAAACCAGGGACTGATTTGAAGAGCACTATTCCTCTATGTGGCACAGGAAACTTTTACTGTCTTTAGTGCCAAGAAATAAAAATCTTTGCTGTAACTTAAGAGCAGTAGAGCATAATCCTTAAATTTTGGGAAGAGTTCTGTAAATAGTGTGCAGTATTGTCTTATAGCAGCAGAAGCTCTACCTCTAGATTCTTGATATCTACATGCTGCCTTCCCAATGGGTAAATATTTTGTCTCACAGCAACTAATTGCTGACACTTGCAGCACCATAGGATTTCTTGTGACCTGTTTGCTGTTGGTAATTAATATAGCTATGGCCACATTGAGCATTCTAATCTTTGAAGCTCCTAGGATATACCTTTCTAGGTATTAAACTGTCAAAAGATAATAAAATAAAGATTAAATTTGAGATTAAAAAAATGTGTCTAGTATGTAAGGTACTGACTTTTCCAGTTGCTATATTTTAAATTAAAATGTACGTAAATTTCTGGATTCGACAGCATCTGCTTTTGTGTTAATTGGTGAAAGACAAGCTCAAGAGTGGGGAGGAAATCTACTAGTCAGAATCCAGATTGCTTATTGTGATATGTCTTTGCCATTTTGGCAATTTAGTTACCTTGTCACACTTGCCAGCAAAAACCAGGTTCTTATTAATTAACATTAGAAGTAATGTGAGTTGAAGAAAGGAAAGTCAGAAATAAAAAAAATAACTCCACTTTGCTGTTAGTTTGCAAATGGTGGCTTCAAAAAAGTGTTGTTGAGTCTGCTGCAAGAGAGGACTGCCACTAGAACTCTCCAGGGGGAAACAGACTGCAACTGAGTTAAAGCTCACTAGGTCCTGCTTGCAGAAAAATATGTTACCAGCAGGAGCAGAACATCTTAAACATTTCATGATTGGAAATAACTTTGGAATTTCTAGGAAAAACCCAAGCATTAGTTTAAAATACCAAAACTGAAGCTTCCTGATAATTTGCTTTAGCTTGTTCTCCTGGAAATGTAATTTTCAATCTAATTTCCCTGGCTCATCACATCATGGCCAAGTCACCACTTTTGAAACAACTCAGCTGTCTACAGCAAAATGTGGCATTCTAGACTACAGCCAATATTGTATCAACTACAACATTAAATTCCTTCAGTCTTCAATACTCAATAACTGTTACAAACTGTTTGCCTTGTTGTCATGATTTTTTCTCTAGTTTTATTTTAAACTATTATTTTAAACTATTATTTTAAATGTTTTTTAGACTAAGATTTTAATTCAGATGTTCTGCTCCTGCAGGTTTGTCTGGGTGTTTGTAGTTTTTTTTTGGGTTTACTTAGTGAAACACAAAGTTAAAAGAAAAATACAGGGAGTTCTACAGATTATGATTAACTTAAATTTTACTAAAAATTCACCTTCCACATAAGTGTATAAAGAGAGGGATTTGCACATAGGATATTTAGAGTTCATACACTGAAGGTAAAAAGGGTGACCCTTTAAAAATATACTATTTTAAATAACAGCTATAGACTAGAGCTTGATAGATACTATAGAGTATCAGTGAGCTTTGTTTGTGCGAAAGAATCAGGAGGTCTTGAATTTGTCTTCGTTTAGAGGCTTAAACAAGCTCTTTTGACCACCTGTTATCATAGTAGAAGAATGAATGTACTAAACTGTAAACTAACTTACTAAATGTAAGTTTAGGCTGGAGAAGTTTTCAGATAGATGAACAGTTACGATAAAAACGTTCTCTTTTTAAAAAGTGTGTCTTAGAAAGATGCGTAAAGTGGTATGATATTAAAGACACCAAATGAAAATCCTGTTTCTCTCCTGTTTCTGCAAATGATTTTTGCTAACAGAACTTTTTTTTTAAGCTGGAGAGGAAGTGACAGTCTATCAGCTAGAAGAAAGTTCACCTATGAATCTTGATAAAAGCATGTCTTCCTGGTCCCAGTGTGGCACAACTGCAATGATCCAAGTCCTGTCACGGGAGGAGATGGATGGGGGTCTGCGGAGGGCCATGAAGGTCATTTGTACTTGGTCTGAGAGTGATGCATTAAAGCTGGGACAAGTATTTATTGTGAAGTCTTTCCTGCCAGAGGTGGTTCAAACTTGGCAAAAGATCTTTCACCAAGGCACAGTATTACATCTCTGCCTGAAGGTGAGTTCAGACTAGAAGGAGCACTGACTGGCCTAGCCTGGTGTTAGACTGCTTACTTATCAATGTCTTCAACAAGGCTGACATGTGTTTTGATGTTACCTTTTGGAAAGAAAAAAGGTTTTGAGGAAGATGCATCTCCCATTTGTAAAATGTAGATAATCAGAGTACATGTGTGTTTGTTCAGTTTTTTTTGACAAATTCATGACACCTTTCTTCATGGAAATGAAGTGGGTTTTATAACATCTTTTTTTCAGGAGATTCAACAGCAAAGGGCTGCCCAGAAATTAATCCATACCTTCAACCAAATGAAGCCTCAGTCTATTCCCTATACTCCAAGGTAAATTCAATATAAGTACTATGTAAAAGAGGTTTTTCTTTTCGGCCTCCTTTTCTGTTGTGGGTTGCAATGATAATGCAGTCATAATGATAATGTCTAAGGGTAGCTAATGAACTTCTAAGAGGAAAGATAGGCAGCTTTCAAGCTTGTCTGTATAGCTACATGTAGTGGCAAAATAAACATTCTGTTCCTTAGACTTAAGCAAGAATTGCCTTTTCTATAATTCACTAAAGCAATTTGATGTAGCTCATTTACAGTGGACTAGGGTAAATCAGATTATGTTGTTTGTTCATAAACTATACTTTCTGATCAGGTCCTTTTTTTTTTGAGAGTTGCCACACCAAGAAAGCCTTTGTTCTCTCTACCCTTTGGTACCTACTGCTGTTGAGGATGCTTCAGCCAAAGAAGGCCTGTCCTCCTTTTTGGTATACTTGCTCTGCATCTTGCCGGTTGCCGACTGTGAGGATGCTTATACTTGCCAGCTGCTCACAGACAGTATTTATATCTACAGGTTCCTGGAAGTCTTCCTCATCTACTGCCATTCAGCAAACCAGTGGCTGACCATCGAGAAGTACATGACTGGTGAATTTCGGAAATACAACAACAACAACGGAGATGAAATTACTCCCATCAGCTTGCTGGAAGAGCTGATGCTGGCCTTCTCTCACTGGACCTATGTCTACACCCGTGGGGAGCTCCTTGTCCTGGACTTGCAAGGTGACTGCTAGCACAGAAAACCAGATGAAAAGTAATCACCTCAAAAAGAGAACCTAGTACTGAAAGGAATGGGCCAAATTCTCACTTAGATGAGAAAATGCAAAACTCAAATGACCTCTGGATATCTGCTGCGTGGTGCCGATAAATGGGAATCAACAGAAACAGTCTAGGTTAATGTAGGTGTAATGGGAAAATAATATTGCTTCAAATGCCTCCAGACCAAAAGAGCAGTTAGATAAACTGCAGGAACATTTCATCCAGTTCCAAAAAAGCCACTCCACAGTTAAGGTATTTTTATTTTTTATAGGATACATAAATAATACAGAGATTCAAATGTACTCATGTATATATGCACACTTAATGTGTATGTAAATCTGTCAAAAATGTGTGATCTGCATTTTTTTATTGTTCATATTAATAAATCTGTATGCAGTTTAAATAAGCTGTAAGCCTGAATGCTATTCACAAAATCTAGTGACTCCTTCAAAGAGCATGTGATCATTTCACTGTACATATGTAAGTGGGAAGATAGCATATTTCGAGGAGATAAAACAGTTTGACAATGTTCAGATGAATATCACCCATCAAACTGTATAAACACTATTGCTTTTCATTTTTGTCAAGGAAAAATTCTATGGGTAGCCAGAATCTTAACATATTTTTATTTTACAGCATCCAGAAGCTGTAAGTCACAAAAAGACATACTTATTATGCAAAATAAGCCTATAATTCCATCTTTGCTTGATTTGCTTTAGCTGTACTTTAAAAAAAAAAAGGGGTACAGAAAGAATAAGTGTGTCTTTGCCATAGCCTATGAGAATTTGTATGAAATTTGCTCATATAACAAATATATTTGTTTATTATGTAACTCTCAGTTCCAGAGCAACTGTGTTGGCTCAAAAATGGAGAATATAAACATCTATGCAAATCTCAGTTTTCATCTCAAACAAACTGAGATCTACTTTTGGCCTCGTGCTTAATTCTCAAATCTGAAACTGAGGAAGAGTGCAAGGCCTGCTCTTCTTGGAGTTCTACTAGGATGAATCTAGGACAATTTCCTGTTTAGTAACAGGGCCATCTCCACACACACACACAGACACACACACACACACACACACACACACACACACACACACACACACAGAGTTTGCTTAATTTGCATTAACCTAAATGGCCTACATTGCCAAATCTGGGGGTATTTCAGTCACATTATGCTGTCTCCAGAGTCTTTATTTTTGTTGCAGAACATAAATTTACCATGTTGAAATAAAAATATTTGCATATCACATATGACCATATAATTGCATATATCATATGATTTTTCATTAGCGTAAAAGCACAGTGATTTTGTCCGATATAAGAAAAGATGATTTCATAAAGTTAGTATAGTTTAATCAGTTTGGGGAAAACTGCAATGTAGGTATCAGTATTCAGGTGTCATAATGTAATTATTTCTTCAATATGCTTCCTTGGCCACCCAAATGGAGAAAGGAATAACAGATCCAAACATTTGCCCATCATGGAGTTGTGGCTTTTTGTGTTTGTTGCCTTGAAGAGAATTTGTGTCTGAAAGTAGCTCTACTGATATTAGTAAGATCCATATGCGATTAGTCCCTTTACTCCAAGTAAAATAACAGTACTTTGGTTGGTCGTATTTTAATTAGTTGAGCTTCAATATAATATTTATTATATTATACTATTTATAATATCTATATTAATAAAATATTTGTATAATTTATTATATATTATTTATAATATTTATTGCATACACTTTTAATCTGCATATAAATTAACCTCGAAGTGGCTGAAGTCAGAATTATAATAAGAACTATATTACCAGTACTTTACAGATTTTTATATTCATAGCATTTTCATTCTAGCTCATGACCACTCTAACTATGATACTTTATGATGTACCAAGAAAATGCTTAATTGCATCGTGACTACCTTCCTTTGTAACATACACTACATTTATTTGTTGTAGGTGTTGGGGAAAACCTTACAGATCCATCTGTGATTAAACCTGAAGACAAAAAGTAGGTTTCTTTCTGTTGAAATTGTCATTCATTTCAGACATTCTGCCAACAGTCTGTATATTTAGAATGGTTTTCTGTATTTTGTGGGGGAGGTTTTAATTTTTTTTATCACATGGTGTTTGGGTTAAACATCAGTATGATGCCAAGGGAGAGACTACATCTTCTCCCTTGCTTTGGAGGACTCAACATGTGGTAAGAGGTGGGAAAAATGGGTGGGAAAAATGAAAGGTGGGAGAGACTGTGTTACTGTGCTGGGAGTAGTCTCTTCACAGATTTGTGCAAAGGATATGAATGTGGCAGTCCAGTTTGCCCTGACTTTTTCATGGAGTGTATGGGGCCACAATGGCTTAAGGGGATGAAGAGAGGGCCCCTGGCTCTTTAACCTCTCTGATAGATTTTAGTGCTGCATTAAAGCATGCAGCATGATTTCAGAGTCATGATATGAAAATGGTAAGCCATGAGTGGAAGCCTACAAAAACTGGGTAGACTAGACACAGAGAAACAGCAGTCTGCCTTTGTGAATGAAATTTCAGAATCAGAACCATAGCTGCTGTCCCATTCTGTGACCTTGCTCTTCAATGGTATTTCCTGTAGTAAGAGCAGAAGCAGGGGTGTTGATGGCTGCTCTCCTATAGCTCCCCTACTCTTCCTAAACCCACACACCTCTCCAGATCTGCCCTGTCATCCCTGCCCCTCCCCTATCTGATGCTCATCTTGACTGCCCCTTGCTCAGCTGGTGCTGTTTGATTGAAGGGAAGTGTCATGTTTGGAAGGTAGGAAGATGCAAATGTAAATAGTCTAATGTAATAAAACCAGCAATTAATTATAGAAATATCAGATGACTTGTCTATAACTTGAATATCCAAGTTAATTTTGTAAGCAAGTTCCTAGTTCTGGGACCATAATTAATTATAGAAAAAGATGAGTAATAAATGACTGCTTTAATGTTTAATTATGACTGTACATGTACTGTACATATAATATTTATTTTGGAAACAATAAAGATATGAGAGCAAAGATATGCTGAACATTTCTCAATGACAAAGTCTTGCCTTAAGCAGGCCAGAGGTTCATGACAGGAGCCCATAGAAAGCTCAAGTTAGAGATGCAGAGAGGTCAATCTTGTAGTTGTTATCTAGATTTTATCAAATGCTTTTGAGGTATTACTACAGATGTATGAAATTCTGATTTGCTACTGTTCAGGTAGATTTTTTTTATATCAGTGGTCACATACAGTAACAGTTATTGCTGTAAACAGTAGAGAGGCGCTGACCGAAGGAGGTCACAAGGCAAGTGAGCTTATCCTATTTTAAAGAAGGACAATATTTATCTACTTTATTACCATAAAGTTTATTTTTATTAGTGTCCATCTCTATTTTTTTTGCTATTATACAGGTTTTTTTTCAGTTAATGATTAAAATTTGATCATACTGATCTTATTTTTAGAACTATTTGTTGTCTATCATCTACAAAATAGTTATTCCTAGTTAGAGATCAAGTGTTGATTAATTTATCAAACTCAGCCTAATTTTTTGATACTCAGGGAAATCTTCAGATCAGCAACTAGCAAAACTATATTGTTTGCTTTAGGGTTCTAAAGGAATAAGGCAGTGAAACTGGTGTTTTCTGTAAGCAGACACCCAGCTCTAAGAAACACTTTCAAAAAGAGTAATAATAATGACAATATAAAAGCACTGTCTTTGCTCTAACCTTCATTTGCTCATAGGAGAAACATTTCTGACAGAGGCAAGATGTGTTTTAAGTTTTCTTCTGTAGGTAAGATACTTAGATAAGATCAAAAACTGTTTCAAAAGATACTTTGAGCTCAGGTTCTCTTGGAAACCTAGGAAAGAATAGATAGCACCTGACTGATGGGGCTGATTGAAATTTCAGCTTTACTTACAGTTAAATTATTTATGCTTTTTTTAAAAATTTTTTTATTCCATGAGTTTATTGGCTCATGTCATTATCCTGTCATGTGTCATGTAAGTCTTTTATTTCATGCATCCCACGTTATGTTTTGGAAAGGACTTTGCCACAGCAAAGTGTGGCCTCCAGTTCTGTGATAATGCTTCATGTCTTGGTTTTATATCCAGATCAAGACAAATATACTAGATCTGTTTGGAAAATATGCCTAATGCTGTGACATTAGATCCCGAGCTGATGCAAACTGGTCTAAGATCTGACCACATGCACTGCATAGAACGAATGAAGTGATAAAATGGAACAGGTATGGCATTCACAAGAAGATTTCCTTTAAAACAGATGTAATTGAGGCACAGCAGCAGAGTTTTATCACTTTTGTCTTGCCCACACATTGATAAGAATTGGATCAAAAGCAATACTCTGGGTGCTTTTTGTAACATGTACTACAAAGTTAATGATGGTAAAGTTTTCAGGGATATTAGGTCCAAATTCAGAGATAGGCAAACAAATGTTTTGAGTTTCAGACTGAAAAGAACTGATACAATTCACAGAGCATCTGTTTCCAATAGTTTGGTATTATCATCGCCTGAAAGATTTTTCCAGGTGTTTTTTTTCCTTTTTTAATTGAAATGTTTCTTTCTGGTGCTGCCTACCAACAAAACGGAGAAAAAAACCTCAACAGTCTTCTCCTTCAATCTTTTTTTCATGTTAAACTACCTCCTAATCCTTACATGTTATGGTTACATGTTTACGTGTTATGGTTCTAGGCTGATGATCATTTCCAATTTATCCCCAGATTTCTTGAAATAGTTTTCCAAATTTAAATGCAGTATTCATCTTGAACCATTGCCACTGGGTAGAGAGGAAAGGTTATTTCATTTATATTACAGAGAGTATACCTTTTCATCTCAAAACAGCATGAGAAAATATTCTATCTTCTTTGCTTTGCCTCACACAGAGCAATGGTTAGATCACAGGAAGTATTGGAGTAGTTGTGTGGCCCTGAAATTAGCAAAGTCTTCCTAATTTCCTATACCTACTCAAGCAAATACTTAGGTACATTCTATTTCTATAGCATTTGATCAGATTCCAGCAAAAGATAAAAATGACTATATTGCATCATGTTATTTGAAGTGTATATATGGCCCTTGATTGATAATTCACTTCTTCCTGTGTTCGATGTAATGATTCGCCTTAAAAGATGACTAGATGAATCCTTCACAGGATGCAGGAGACAAATAATCTCCAGGATCTGAAAGAAATTGGAAAGATATTAAATTTTGTATAGTAGTTTTGTCTAATCACTGTTGTCTTGTGTGAAAGGGAAGAGTTTCATATTTGAACTGCTTTCCTTAGAGAGAATATAGTTTTGTTAGTGTGAGTTACAGAGATCTGAGGGAATGAAAATATTTTTCTATAGCTTCTCAGAGCTGTAATGGATTTCAGATTTTAAAATGTGCTGTTTCCATTCGGCATATCGTTAAAATAAAATAAAGTTTGTAAAGTTTCTTTGGAAGTGTTTTTTCTGTGCTGTGTTCCATAGTGTCTAGACTGTCAAATTCTTCAGAGTTAAGGTGCAGCTATACTGAAATTAATGAGCACTGAGCTTTCAGACTACCTTAAGAGTTTTTTGTAATGAAGTGGTACTTCTAATACATGCGTGGATATAGGTGGTTTCTGTTTGTAATTGTGGCAGTTTCTTTCAGAATATGCAATACACTTCCACAAATGGATCCCCTAGTAGCACTGATGAATTGGTCAGAGAATAGACACACGGAAATGAGCACAAGACAAATACAATATATTTTAAAATCTTGCTTGTCAACAGCATACTCTGGGTTTTGGGGTTTTAATTTTTTTTCCTCATTTTTCTATGCTGCAGGTTTTTGTGACTGGGGTTCTGCTAGACTTTGCCTTTCTGGTTTTAATTGAAGAGAAAATAAGTCCTTCTTAGCTCTGTTTTGTTCTCACATGCCCACCATCAAAACTGGAATCAAACTACTTGCTTGGTAGGATTGATTCTGCAGCAGAATCACACGGATTATGGCAAATGTCACTAAAATATCAGTGTGCCCAAATTTCCTTCTTAGTAGGGACTGATGGGTCCATCTTATCTGCCTTTAGAGAAAAAGTAGTGTGGGATATATGCAGGCTAACATTTTTACTGTTTTTATATTTTTGGTATATATTTACATATTTTATATTTTTAAAATATTTACTATTATTTTACTGGAACTGAAAGTTTTCTCATATCTAAGAAACTTGTAATATGTATTAAGCTTTGATTATCTTATAAAAAGGGCTAACTGATTTAAAAAATTTAAAAATGGCATAATATCCCTCCCCTATAATTGCTTCATTTTAGATTCATTGATTTTTTAAGAATATTTTTTTTAGGTCTGGAAAGATGGTATTTGGACCAGCAAACCTAGGAGAAGATGCAATAAGAAACTTCATTGCAAAGCATCGCTGTAATTCTTGCTGCAGAAAGCTGAAACTTCCTGGTATGCAAAGTAAAGATTAATTTTTTATCTATGCATAACATTATAAGTGCAACACAGTGAAGGACTTGATGTGCTATAAAGACAAGAACTGGAATTCTATAGAGCTGAAAGACTCTGGTAGATAGTCTTCTTGTGCAAAGGCATGTATGAGAATACTGCCCTTTTGATTTTAAAGACTGAAAGCCAAAATAGATTGCTTTCTGGATGACTTTTCAGCCACCAGGGTTGTTTTTTTTTTTCTGTAGAGAAAGTGCCTTCTCTTCATTGCCTACATGGAGTAAAAACTGTTGTTTGATTCTGAAACATAAACTGCAGTGTTATTGGTTTGATTATTTTTGTCTATGTCATCTGGAGATAATAGAGGGGAAAATGAGCTGAATGAATACAGTCAGGGAAGGTTCATTCATTTGGGCTCACACCATTGAGTTCCTCAGAGCTCTCAACCCCCTGGTTCTTATTTTCCTTGCTTCAGATTTTCTTTCTCCTGGAAACATCAAACAAACTGCCATCAGTTATTGGCCTGAACATTGCTTGAGATGTTTGTGCTTTTCAAACATTTACTTGGCTGCATCACTGAATTTGTTTTCTTGCCATAGATTTGAGAAGAAGTGACTACACATTGGAAACTGCTGGTCCAGCCTTTGGAATAGAAATGGAAACAAGCACCAAAGAAGCTGATGATGCAGATGAGCCTTCTGAGTATGACACACGGCTGTGAAGAAGAGAGCCATGTGTTTGTGTGCTTCAAAACCTTTCCCTTATCACTGTTTGTCCAAAATCACAAAATACAGGTGACAGAGTGCAGCATCTGTCTGCCCTGGCTAGACAATACAGACAATGAATGAAAAATATTAGCTTTATTTACCCCCCTTCCATGCTCTTGTGCTGGCCTTTCTTGTACAGATTAATGAATTGCCAGAAGTGGGTCACCCCTTACCTGGATGAATTGTCCCATCAGTACCTTTATTTTAATAATGTAGATCATGGTTTCAAACTGCACTTTCTTAGGAAAATGCATGTGACAAGTTTATTTCCAAGTGACAGTAATTTTTGTTTCTCTTTCTGCTCTTTAGTAAGTCAATGAATGTATACTCGTGCAAATCATTCATTTTCAGTCAGCCCCGTGCTCACTCTTATTGAGCATAAAAGGCTCTCCAGGAAATTGCAGAAATACTGCTTTCTCTTTATTATTGATTTTAATGCAGAGAAAACCCAAGAATATATGCGTAATGAATTTTTGGTTTAAACAGTAGCCATGACAGACTTAAAAATTTTGTAGGAACTTTGTCTTCAATTCTTTTCACATACCAAGGAAAAGTTGCACAATAAAGCAGCAGATTATTGGACCCACAAGCATTGATTTTTCTCATTTTGAGTCGATGAAGTGGAATATTCTGTGGTCTTTAATACAAGAATACAAACATCTTGAATGTCATTTGACTTTTAGGACTTGCCTGTCTTTATAGTATTTTAACTTCTGAATGTTTTAAAGTTGAAATTGGAAGACAGATTTTAGAAGTCACAAAGAGCAAGTGTTCCATTTGGTATTTAATTTCTCAGTGCCAGGCTGAATCTAGGACTGTTGTCTAACAGTGGTGCAATTATATTAGGCAGCATCCACATTTGCTTCTCTTGATATCCTCTGATTACAGATGAAGTTCAGAAAACAGAAAAATCAATCAGTGCAATATGATTTTTGTAAAGACTCAAAAAAAGTTTTCAATAGAAGTATTTCTAACACAACTGGTGTTCTAATACAGGTCACACCATTAAAGCAGCTTTGTACTTTGGTGTTGAGTAAAAAACCCTAATGTTCAAATGTGACTAGAAAACTTCATAATTGACTTAAAAAAAAAATAATAAACACCCCCCCCCCCCCCCCCCCCCCCCGTATTTTTTCTACAGCTGAAAGTAAATTTTAAAGTGTAAGGGGGATTTTTATTGTGATCTGTGATTTATTTGGTATATTTAGTAAGTGTCTACATATACATAGGATTAAGAAGTCACATGTTCCCAGTTTTTATATTGATTATGTTATTGATGCTGAAGTAATCAGCACTCTAAACAGTCATTGAAGTAATCATCTACACAATGTTTAGCTGAGATGCTTTTGGTTTCTGAGAATATTTAGAAGAGGTTCTTATTTTTTTTTTCTTTTTAACATAATTTGATAGAACCTCTCCCTATTTTTCCCCATCATATTATTCTTCTCATTTTGCTAAATACGTAGTTTCCTCTGGCTCTTTTTTTTGGAAGTGAGTCAATTTTCCAGAAAACTTAGCTGGTCTGTGGAAGAGGTAGTCTGATTGCAACTGTGCAGACTGAGGGTGACTTTTGGCCCATATGCCAGTAAGATAGAAATTCTGCTTCCTGTGGTTATCATTTTAAAATCTGACTTTAGGGACATTTGTGCTTCCATGAATACGTATATTCTTTAAGAAAGATCTCTCTCTCAAGGACCTCTAACTATTTGTATGCCTTTAAATTCAGTTAAGTTAAATAACACATAAATAAGTTCTTGAAGTAAGAGAGTGTAACACCAGCCCTGATAGTGTTGTTTTCCTCAAATGTTGCCATAAATTCAGAACACATATTAAAAAAAAATAAACTCTAGACCAGGCTGGGCCTGAGCACTTTTTATTTCCTTACAAGTTTTGAAATCATTCTTCAGATGATCGTTTCTTGACAATGCTCCTGCATTTTTGTTGCTGCATTTTGCATTTTGTTGCTGCAAATTATTGCCATAATTTGTTGCCTGCAAAAGTGGGTGGCTCCTGCATTCAAAGAAACACTTGTGAGAATTATTATGATGTAGAGCTAGCTACAGTGTAGATTGATTTTATTACTTCTTGTCAGTATCTGTCAAGGTAAATACTATATTACAGTATGAAATTGGGGATCCTTGTATGATACTAATCTGTGTTAAAATGTAGTATATTTAATTCTGTAGCTATTTAACTTTGTTCAGTGTGAAATATTAAGTGGATGAAACAAGAAAATGAGGCATTTCAAATTGTTCTACTGTATGTTGTTACCCTTGCACTAATTTTTCTGTGCTTGGAGACATTAAGTTGAATAAGTCCAGTAATTCTGCTGGCTAATAAATTATGCCTCATCTTTCTTTTTGCATTTTTTGGGGGTGCTGATTCACATTTCACTAAACTGTAAATGTAAGTGTTTGATTAAAGACCTTCCTCCTCTCCCTTTTCATTGTTCTGCAATAAATTATATTGAAAATAATTTTAAAAAAAATTTCTTTGGAGATCTTGGTGTCTTTCTTGCTACAAATTCTGTAAATTCTTTAAATTGTCTTTTGATTTCTAAATACTGACCTTGGATTGCAGCACATGCCTACTGAACACATGAAAAAACCCCAACAGCATTTAACAGGGACAGCAGTAAGCCCCTCTCACACTAAAATTTGAATTCACGTGAAATGAAATACGTGGAAGTGGAAGAGGAAATCATGTGTGCCAAACTGAACCATAGGGGTTTCTGATTGTTATCTTCAATATTTGTTTATGCGGAAAAGAACATACAGGGATTTCTTTTATAATTCTTGTGGGTTCAGGGAGAAAAAAAGCCCTGTTTGCTTTGCTCAAATAAGTCAGGCAGTAAAGTTTTGAATGAACAAAACAAAACAAAAAATCCACCAGAGTATTTATAAGCTCACTTTTTAATATGAGCTTAAAAGAAGCTTATTTAGGAATTCAGTTGGGATTATCCACAGCAAAATGGTTTTTTAGCATCTGCTGCATTGGAGATGTAGCTTGAACATATGAAAAATATTCAGAAATTGAAAATCTCATACTGAGGAAGGCTTTTTTTTTTCTTTTATTCATAGTTGTGGTGTACTTGGGGATATTAATTTATTGTTAGTGCAATAAAATCAAAAGGGATATTACACATGTATTTTCTATAAATGGATTTGTATTTGTTGTAGTTTTGTCAGCCTATTTCATATTATTTTTAAAGAATAAAAGAGCACTTCCACAATGTTTCTGTTCTTGATAGGTGTAAAATGAAATAATGTTTCTGAGCACTAAAGGAAACAGGTGAAAGTAACATACAGAGAATAATGCAATTATTTTTATTTTTAATCTCAAAGTAATAAACATCTATTCTATAGTTACCATGTGGTTTCCAGCTCTTCTTTTGTTTTAGTTCTGCAGTAGCATTAATTTCTATTCTTGTAGTCAATATACTTACAGCAAGAGTATTTCTACATGTGTCTCATAAGCCAAAATTTAATTTTACAGAAGAAGAAAGTATATATTTTAATTTACTTATTAGTTGTTCAGTAAACTCTGGATTTTTTTTTTTTAGTTGAAATGTGTACTCAATTCTTAGAAAACTTGGTAAATCAAATCACTGCTGCAGGTTTTAGAAAAAATAGATATCATTGCTTTAATATGACAGTTTTATTTGTTACTATAATTTGAGTTCTCTGATGTGAAAAGCCTATATAGCCACAAGTGCAAAAAGGAGCTGACATAAATGAATAGCACTCAATTATCAAATCTGCTACATTTTGTATCTGTTTTCTGTTCTTAGGATGCTGATGCCAGTCACTTTGTGCTGAAAAATTGTTCCCAGAGATAAAGAAAAACCCATCTGGACTGACCTGGGCCTCCCCATCCCCTGAGGTCACACCAGAGCAGTTAGTGCTTACCTTATTGCTAGAACATCTGCAAGATCTGTTATGCTTTTCAGCTTTTCTTTGCTGTCTTTGTCATATCTTAATTTATCCTGGAAGACAGTTTGATCTCCCAGTTCATGGTAACTACTCCTGGGGAAGAAAAATTTCAAACTAAAACTAGGCAAAAACTATTTTCAATATTGAAGTGGGTGTAAACAGTTGTAGTGCTCTGTCTATTTGCCTCCACAGCATTGGTTCTGTTTTCAGGACAGAAAACAAACCAGTGTTTTAAAATACCCTGGGTACATTTAGATGTTAATACAATTGTGATGAAGTGCTTAATGTTCAAGATGAAAAATCAGAGGAAAGTTCTGGGGAAAAGAAGTAACTTTGTTGCCTAAAGGAATTCTATCCGTGTTCTTCATGTCAAAGATTTAGGTAAATGGCTAAAACCTTCCATTTCTCAGGTTGCCATTAAAAATAATACAACTTAAATTTTACACTTTGCAGGTAGCCCAACCTATGCGTGGTTGGCAGAAGGGAGGAGGAGATGAAAGAAGAGAAAGAGATGAGTAAGAGGAGGGGAGGCTGAGGCACAGGGAGTAGGAAGCTCAGGAAGCTGATTTCTGAGCCTTTTTCCTGCTGTTTTTCCTGACTGCACTCTCGTCCCACAGAGATACTGCCAACGTCATCGTGTTTCTGTGGTCTGTAGCATGAGGCAGTAACATGTACCAAAACACATTTACACATTGTACTCAGGCCTCGCTTCAACATCTGATGATGGAAAAAGAGATGCTTCTCAGACGATCCCTGCTATGACGTTTGGAGTGTTAATGTGCCCTCTGAGAATGTCTGAGCAGGAAACAGTCAGGTCAGCAACAGATCAAGGAGAGCAAGAGAGGTCCAGGGTGGTCAGCTAGGAATGGCCACAAATGCCTCCTGTTCTACTGAATGGATAAAAGGTTGGCCTCAAGTGACCACAAGGAAATGTGGTCTGGATTAATTTCAGGTCACCTCTGCACATCAAAGGAGCCCAGGCCTCAACGATTATTTGGTGTAGATAATTGGAATTAAGGTTGATATCAGATGACACATCTGAAAGTTAATTTGTTCTGAATAGGACTCCAAATAACTTGTTGAATGAAAACGAGGACCAGAGTGACCCCAGGCAATTTACTGTGTGTAAAGCTGACCCCAGGCTTTGACCTTAGATGACCCCAAGCAGATCACCAGCATGGTCCCAAAGTGACCTCTTTTTATCTAATTTGCTAGCATCCTGACCTCAGATGAGCTCAAAATGAAGCCAATTGGTCCTTACAGTGATTACCATAGGTTATTCAAACCCGTGTTTACTTGAATTGACCTGTACCATGACTGTGAGAGTTGACCTTAGATGACCCTGCAGTGAGAGTTGCATCTTCAATTGAAATCAGATGACCTCAGATAGGAGTCAAGGACTGTGACTGACTTATTGGCATCAAATGAGTGGTAGGTTGATGTCAAATGACAAAACAAACAATTGGATCTGAGGCTTAGCTTGAATGACTTCTGGGCACTGAACAAATGCTGCAGTGACCTCACATGAACTCTAACAGGCTCTCTGGTTGACCTCAAATGAATCCTGACTGCTTAATTGGATACAAACAGACTATAAATACTTGCCCTTCCTCCAAAGGAGAAGAGTGGTGACTTCAAAGGACCACTGTGAAGGTCAAGTGTATGTCAAGTCTGTTAAGATCTCTGTATGTCAGACTGACCTCAGATGATCCTAGGCCCCAAACAAGAGCCTAGCTGACCTCAAACAGCACCTTGCCCAGGTCTCATGATGGTGCCAGATAAGCCCTATTTGACAGGTTAACTGAGCCCTCTGGTTCAGCTCAGATGACCCTACAGAAGTTATTTAGCTCACAAATTGATCTCAAATTACCTTCCTGAGAAGAGGGCAGTTAATTGATTCTCATTTCTCCTCTATTGACCCCAAGCAGTCACTTGGATCTCATGTTCATCTTAAATGATATTTGAAGCCTCTAACTGAACTACGTTGACATCCAATGACCTCTTAGGTGGAAATGAGGCCGATAATTTGCCTAAGCGACATCCTCATGGGAGTTAAAGAGCACAGTTACCTATCTCAAACACTGTCAAGGCCACAGAAAGAAGGAATTTGTGACAGAAAGGTGCTACTTCCAGGCCCAGCAGTAGCAGATCCTGATAAATGTATCCAAATTATCCTCACAGCGACAGACTGTGTGAAAAAAAACAACTGCTCATACCTGATCATGTCACTGATGAAAGAAAGATCATCTTTGGGACAGATGCCATCTGCAACCACCAACAAAGCTCCCCAGATATGCCTCTATGGATCCTGGAACTCGGGCTGTGTAAAGGAGGCACTGTTTTCTTGGTGTTAGGTCCTAGGGGGGAGGTCAACAAAGCTTGAGAAGAAGGATGTATCACTGACAGTGGATACAAAAATCACAGCATTAATGGGTCACAAGACATTTGTTAGAACTCCCAAGATAAGGAAGAAACTAATAAAGCCAACTCAGCAACTGTGATGAATTAGCTCCAGCTGGGTAAAAAGGTAATTCCTGCAGGGGGATCTGCAACCACTGGCTCACAGACCACCAACCCAAGAAACCCACTGACTCAAAAGAGGAGAAAAACTGAGCATGTGGTCTAAAAAGCATAAGAAACAAGGGAATAATTTAATCAATAGAAGCTAGAATACTATTTAATACAAGAAGTGTGTAGCTTGCAGTCAAGAAGGATTAATTCCTTTGTTTGCTAAAATGTATAAATAGTGAAAAGATTTGACAATCCTTGGCAGACCTTGTATACCCAGCATCCCTTCCTGCACAGAATGCACCAACAGAACAATCTGGGTCCCCTGCTCCACCACTGTGAAGCTGAGGGTGAAGTTGGACTAAAGGGGAACTGCTGGATCCATAGGCGGAGGCTATACTCTGCTTGAACCATCTCTCTCCTTCCCTCTCTCTCTCTTTCACTCTTTCCCCTATTCACTCTAATATTACAAAATAAAGTTGGTGTTGTTAAAACAGCATTTGGCCTAGTTTTCACCTTAATTTGAGCAAAGTCTTCTCTCATTGGATCATAACACCTCCAAATAGTGGCTCTCGTGTTGATGTAAATTTGCCTCAGGTTGCAAAAGCCTGAATTACCTCTAGTGATCTGAATGGATCTCAGGTTCACTTCAACTGACTCCTGTGCACTACACAAGGATTCTGTTAACTTCAAATGATCCCCTTGTCCACTGTTTGTATAACAAATTAATGTCAAATGACCCTGGAGAAAATATGTGGGATATTTTCATGTTGAATTGATAATTGGGTGGACCTCAGACTGCCCCAGTGAAATTCACTTCATTGACTAGATTTTAGATGCTAGGCAAAAAATAGGGATTGTGATTGACCTGACCTGAATTTGACCTGAGAAGACCCCTGGTGAGGCACTGGGAATGAGCTGACCTTCAATGACCTTCATGCTACTAATTACATTTCTCATTGACCCCAGATGGTCCTTGTAGGGCAAATGACACCCAGGACTATTCTTGGTATTTGACTGAAAAAGTAGAATCACAGATCCTTTCTTTCACTAAAAACATCAGGTCATTTCCTGCAAAGCTGCTTCTAATCCAGCTGGCCTCCAGCCTGTACAGCTGTACGGAGTTAAGTCCATCCATCCCATGTGCAGGACTTTGCTTGACTTGTCTTAGAAATGCCCGTGTCTGTCAGATAGCTGACGCATCATCTGCTTATCCTAATTTGCTATCCGTCATTAACTGGGTAAGAGCACACTTTCGCCCAACCATGATTGTTGTCTATCTCTAATTTAACTTTATTTTTGACACAGTTGCTAGCAGCTCTAGATCCCAATTTACATACTTTCCCAGTGATGTGAGCTGAGGCCATGTGGCTGGTCTGGGACCTACGGATCTGAAGCAAACTGGAGCTACAGCTGAATTCAAACAACCCCTGGGGAAGAAAAAAAGGAGAGTGGTTTTCTGCAAAGGCCTACAGTGTGTCAAACTGAGGAGAGTAGTTTACTTTGAGCCAACGAAACATAGGCAGCACTTAAACTGAGAGAACCTCTGACTGGTAAATTGCTGTAGTATTCTTTCCTATATTGTATATGAGAAGAAAGTAGAAAGAGAGCACTCTTGCTGGGCATATGTGCTGATTTTAGCCCAATTTAGCCCAATTTTCTTCAGAGTGGCTAATATGGGGTTTTGTTTTGGATATGTGCTGAACACAGTGTTGATAATATGGAGATGTTTTTGTCATTGCTAGGCAGGGCTTATGCAGAGCCTTTCCTACTCCTTGTTCTGTCATACTGGCTAGAGAGGTGCATGGGAAAGTTGGGATGAGACCCAGCTGGGACAGGTGACCCCTATTGACCACAGGGATGTTCCATTCCATATGACATTACACTCAGTATGCAAAATGGAGGGGGAAAAAAAGAGGGCACGAATGTTTGGAGCTATGACCTTTGTCTTCCCAAGTCACTCTTACCTGTGATGGAGTCCTGCTTTCCTGAGTGTGACCTGCCAGCTCATGAGAAGTAGCAAATTAACTCCTTGTTTTGCTTTGTTTAAATGTGTGGCTTATCCTTTCCCTTTTAAACTGTCTCTATTTCAAGCCATGAATTTTCAAATTTACTCTTCTGATTCTCTCCCTTGTTGCATTGGTGGGGTAATGGTGGGCATTGGTGGGGTAATGAGTAAGTGATTCTGTGGGGCTCAGTTGTTGGTATAGACCATTGCAGCATGAATCTTGCCGCCAAATCTGGCAGAATAAACTCTCTTACCAGTTTGTTAGGTAAGAAAGTTGACCTTATTCAAAGTTGGGGTACACGGGAATCACTCCACAAAACATGTACATCAGTTATCAAAACATTTTGCTATTTATACATTATAGCAAATAAAGAAATTGGTGTTCATTGGCTTACAGGTTATGTAGTTTTCTTCGTTATTTAGTATTCTATCTTCTATTGCTTATTGATTTCTCACTTTTCATGACCATTACTCCATCTCTTCAGTCTTCTTATTATCTTTTTCTTGGATAGGGAGAGTCTCAGTAACTGTTGGTTTCTTCTTCATCTCTGGTTTTTGTAATATGTCTTTGTAGTTTGTAAATTTGGTATTCTTGGTGTCCAGGTCTCAACAGGAGCAGGCAGCATGATTTCCTTTGTCTCTCCTGAGCTTTCCCTTGAAATTTTTCTCAGCTGTTTCACTGGGATTGCCATTTTCCCTTCAATACCTGCCAAAAATGCTGTAACTCCCATTATAACAAGATTATTACTGTTTTCTTGACCAAACTAAACCCAAACTCTCTTGCAGGGGCAGTGGCAGAAGGACCCATTGGCAACTGTAAAACAGAGAATCATCTACTATAGCAAAGAAAATCCCTCTATTAAATGTTCCAACTGTCACCAAAATACTAAACAACACACAAATGAATGCTTTGCTTAGGCAAATATCAGATATTCTCTCTTTCCTTTATGGAATGGGGTACCTCAAACAGAATCCTTACCCCTGGTAGGCCTGCCCATGTGACCTTCTTTTTCTTTTTGTCAAACCCTGGCTACAGAAAAAAGGGGGAGAATCTTCTAGCACTGTCTGTTCAATACCACCCACATCATTCTTGTGTGGTTTTGGCAGGACAAACACAGGGCCGGGAACTGAAAATTTGTCATTTTTCCTGGGTCACCCTGGAGAGCGTGGGTCCAGGGTCGGAGCACCAGGGACACTCGGCACCAGGAGAAAGCCCTGCTGCACCAGGAGTATCCTGTGCCAGCCCTGGAGAGCCCCAGGCACTGCTGCTCCTAACTACAGAGAACTGCTAGGAGAGCATGGACTGCCCTCAGCATTGGGAGAGAGCCACCACACCAGGGGAGCCCCAGAGGAGCCCAAAAATACATCTGGAGCAGAAGCAGCTGAGAGGACACTGCTGAACACAGCTGAGCACAGCGGGCTAGAGAAAACAGTGGGCAGATAATCTATGATCTCGAGGGGTAGTTTTGTCCTAATTATTAGATTTTTTTTTAATTTATTTTTTTTTCAAATGGGTAGATGGGGAAAAAAGTTTGGTGGTGAACACGCTTTTGAGGACAAAACAGCCTCTCTCTTTTGTATATGGTTGTTGGTTTTTTTTCTGCTATTAGTACTGCTGTGGGTATTGTGATTTTCAGTAAATTGGGGTTTCAGTTTATAATCTGTCCTAGTGTTCCTTCTTCATCAGAAGGGACAAGGGAAAGGGAACAGCTTGAGTGGGGTTTAATCTTCCAGATGGGTTTAAAACCACTCCAGACCACTTAAATCTAATAAGAGCAGCACACACATTTCCTTCCAGAGCATGAGGGTAACCTTCACTCTTCAGGGAACCTGATTTAATTATTAAACAAACACCCCAGCAATAAACAGCCCATCCTGCAATCATTTCATGAACCTCCCACATGCTTGTTTGCTACATCTCATTCAATTGAGGAAAAGACCAAAAAAAAAAAAAAAAGGAAATATTAAGAAAGCAAAGTGTGTGGGAAGGAGAAAGGTGAAAAGCTTTTCTTTCCAACCCTGCAACATTAGGAAGCACGGCTAACTCCACCTGAACCCAAATCCTTATCCTGTATGTCTGCTTCATAAAGGGACATGCTGAACTAAGTCATGATGTGGTGACAAAACTGTGATGGCTTAAGGAATCAAGTATTTGTATTTTCAGATTATTGCAGCAGCCTTCAAATGGGGCTAGATGTGTGGCTTTTTTTGAGCAGTTGAAGTTTATTGCTTGTCTAGTGAGCTCTGGAAAGAGATATATAATACACAAAATAAATGCCCTTTAAAGAGAAGCTGGTAGGTGTGATAAGTCTATTTTCTCTTCTTTTTCAGAACTACATCTATTACTAGAGCATGTCTGAAGCTGATGATTCAGACCCAATAGTTAAGGCAAGTTTAGATGCCCTGTGAGGACATTCCTGCAGTTTGAACCCAGCCTAAGGTCTCAGAAGAACTGAGATTTTGACAGCCTTCTTGATTTTGGTAGTACCCTCCAGGACCCCTGACTGCCACAGCTTAGCAACTACCTCTTAGTAATTCTTGATGTTTGGAATTATTACACCCCTTTCCTCTCTTTGGGAGATCAGGATTTCCCTACACATTGCAAAATGGCTTATGGAACTGCATGAAGCCTGTACTAAATATTTTCAGTTTCTTCAAATTTCCAAGCGCAAGCCTATACAAGAATGTTTCCTATGCATGATGCTCTTTGAATCCATGTGATGAGAAGTCTAGATGATCACTCCTTGTTATAAATATACACCATTTATTAGATACTGTATTCTATTTATTTTCTATCTTGAATTTGCAGTTTCACGCTCTCTGCTTTATTACCTAGTATGAAGTCCAAAAATGCAGAAACTAACTAGTTATTTCCAGCACTAGGCAAAAGGAAAAATATACTTCCATCTCTTGTTCTATGCCATGCTGAATTGGAACATCCCATGAAAGAGACTCTTTTCTTTATCTCAGTCCTGAATTCCAGTCCCCACCTATATGTTGAAGACAGGTTAGTAAAAGTGTTATGGCACTGAGCTCCCATGCTGACTCGATGATAGCTTTTCTTTGAATTTCTCCATTATCTGAACAGCTCTGTTTACCAAGCCTATTATCCTTCCCCCTTGGTTTTCAAGCTGAGAAAGCAAAAGCAACTTCTTTAATGGCTCACAGATTGATAATTAACAATTTACACGTCCCTTGTAAGGCTGGTAAGGAAAATAACTGCTTTTGGACAGTGAAAACAGTGGAGAGAAGAAAGTGGGAGTAACTTATGTGGTTAAGTTGTACTGCTTCATTAATCACAATCTATCCTTTATCACATTGCTCAAAGTCAAATCCATTCGGTTTCTTGGGAATGAGTCAGATTAAAATCAAGTGCTCTTAATGCATCTTTGACATCTGGCCTAGCAGCTGGCTATCACTAATATTGCTCTTTAGAAGTGTCAGGAGCCACATTTACTGTGACCATTCTAGCCCTTCTGATTTAAACTACTGTAGAGGGCAATGAATTACCTTAAAGGAGCTCCTCTGGAAAGTCCTAAGTTTTATGCTGGATCCCCTGCCAGCCTCACCAGTTCATGAGTAGGAACAATCATACAATTGAAGTGATTTGACTTTGCTGCTCCTGGAGTTTCATTGCCTTTAGCCTTGGGATGTAATGATGGTAATGCCATGCTAAATGCCTCTCCTACCTGGGTTTGTCTGCTCAAGTAGGGCACCCATTCTTGTTAGCTGAAAACCGCACTGATTTGCAGTGAGAGAGGAAATAGATTGAGCATGATTAATACCACTATGAATGCAACCTATTTTCTTGCAAGGCTTTTGAAGGTAGTAGTCATCCAGACATATTTATTTCTTTATTAATTGTAAGCTTATGCCTAAAAAAGGCTGGGATTTCATACCCCCTCCCCTAAAGCCCCTACTCCCTCCTTTCTCCAGGCAGACTTGAATATGGACTGCATTAAATTTGGAGGCAATTATTCCTCTCTAATGAAGGTGCAGTGGGAGGAGAGTTTTCTCTTCCTAGCAGTGAAAGGCAAAGAAATTAGAGCTGCAGCAAAACTGACACAACTCCCAGTTGTTTCCATCCCACAACTGGGAGGAAAAATTAGGAGGCCTCAGCTTTCCAGACACTGTGTTGTCTACCTTATTTTCTAGCTGTTTTCCAGTGCCCTCATGTTATTTACTTCTCTGACTTGGAAAGAATCTCGGAAATATGATAAATTGGAAGCAGAATAGCAGTTTCAGAGTCTTTATTATAACTTGGCCATTCTCAGACTGAAGGCTTTTAACAGAGGCATTGACTTCCTCCACAGATGTTGTGGTTTGAAAAGGCCATTGTTTGGACCCACAGGAACCAGTTATTATGCCCTGGTTTTCAGCAGAACTTACTGCTCCTTGGCTTATTGGGGCATCTGCAAAGACATTAGACACTCTAGGACGGGCCTCTCTTGACACAGTGCAGCCTAAAAGCTGGTCTTTCCTAAAAAATCTCAGTGTGAGAGATGATCAGGGCTTTATTTGTCAGCCCGTGAACCATAGGTTAAGATCCAGGTGTTAAAATTATTAGAAAGACGTCTCTGCCTGAATTGAAGTGCAAGTGAGACCATATGCCAAGGTCAATAGGATTTATAATTAGCAATAAAAGTGAGGTAAGACAGGGAGACATGGAAAGAAAAAGAGAGAGCAGGGGTAGAGAAGCAGAGTAAGTCACCACTCCATGGATCCTGATGGTCACAGTCTTGATCCATCGGGGTTGGGGGAAGCCTAAGAAACACAGAGTCCACCAGGCTTACATTTGTTCACAGTCAGGTGGAAAAAGTCCAGGTACCTCCCCTGGGGCAGGGAGTTTTACACTAGATGACCTTAATACTTTGGATCATGGGACACTTCAGGAACCTTTGATGGTTCATGACATCTTCAAAGATGTTACAGCTGCCTCTTGCACCAGCAAAGCTGAGTTTATTGTAGCTCATTATCAGGGGTCAATACCTTCAGGCTACATGTGAATGCTGGAAAACCACAATTTGTCATGGAATAGAATGCATCTGTTCAATGTGAAGCACTCCTACCTCCACTGTTTTGCTGGATACAGGATTAAATACACATTTTCACTATGAGTTGAAAGTCACATGTCAGCAACCTTCTGTTACAATACTTTATGTTGAAAGGAACAGCAGCTCAGAGATCCCAGTTGAACTCTAGGATCTGGAAACAGAGTCTCTTGATAAACAGCCTCAAAAAATACTGGCAAAAGCTTTTAATGCCCCAAACTCAGCTAACAGAGACAAGTCATTAGTTCAAGTGGTTCAACTATGTAAATCGAAAACAGAATCAGAGTTACTGTCTGTGCTTTGGAGCAGGCACTTGATGGGCACATTTGGATTCACACTGAGTAGTAAATAACGAGTGGTACACAGTCATCAAATGATTGAAGAAGTTTAAACAGAAATTCTATTTGTCTTCTGTGATGTGTGCCGATTCCTTCCATAAAAGACATATTGTTTTCTTTTAAATTTAACAAAATAATGCACCATATTGATTTAATTTTCTTTTACTTTCCACTATTCCTCATAGGAAAACTGTGGCCATAGACTTTTGAACACTAGATCCATTACTAATTGCTTTTTTTTCACTCTTTTGACTGTATACACTTTTACTAGCTTCAGTCATAAACGCTCTCAGGAGCTTTTTGGTATATAATGTCTAGCTTCGGGGTCTTAAGGTTCAACACCTCTAAAAGTGCAAAACACATTTCTATTGAACTCACCAAATTAAAAGAAAATTTAGAAATTTAGATTTCCTATTTCACATGGTGATTTTTATATCTGTTGATTTGGTTCACTTGTATGCAAAAGACATGATATCTCTGCTTTGCTAGCATTTGGAGAAGGTGTCAGTGGTGCATGTTTTAGAACAGCTGGGCAGCAGGCAGCACTAAAGTTTAGGAGTGAGGACTTGAAATCCTGATTTGTGGAAGAGCCACAGCTTCTTAGTATATTGTTTCAGTGAAATCACGGGATTGCTGAATTTTCCCTTAATGATGTAAAGGTTGTTACAGCTCTGACTAACCTGCACAAAGCAAGTCACTCTGAGACACTGGGACAATCACTGTCCTCAGAGAGAAGAGTGGATTTCATTAATAATCCAGATGGAACCAAGAGAATGAGGTAGTAATTGCCAAGACAACAGATCTTTAGGTGATAATGTCTGAAAACCTTAAAAAAAAAAAGAAGAAATCAGTGCTTATTCCTCGAAGTTGACAAGAAAAAGCTAAACATATATACAGATGTCAAATTATCTGTTTGCCTAGAAATAAGTAATCCATGATCAGAGTCAGCATCCCTAAAATACAGAGTTTAAACTTGGTGGTGTTGTCATTTCATAGTAGGCCTCTCAATTATCTCTAGAAAGGTATTTTAATTTAGTTTTTGGACACAAAATACAGATTCCTTAAGGCAGCATTTTTCCACACAACTTTTGGCTGCTAAAATGTTCTGCACTTGACAGAGATTACTTAAGGACACATCTTTGTTTTCACAGAGGAGGTAGTGATTTCTTTTTGTATGGTATGAGGTTAAAAAGCACACACAAGCTAATACCACTGACTTTCCAGGACATCATTTGATGGCCTTCCATTTGATGTAACAATGCTCCTAAATGCATTGCTGCAAGAAAAATTGGGAGAGGGGTGGAAATTACAAGCCCAGTAAATGACTGACCTAGCTTCTAAGGCAACAGTAAATTTTTATTGGTAAGAGAGGAATACCAGCACGTATTAGTTAAAATTTTAGAGTGTTAAATGTATGACATGCTGTCACAAAGCAGCAAAGGATATACTAAATCTTGCCTGTGTCAATCACTGAGCCATTTAGAGGAATCACACAATGCTGATGAACTACAACTGCAGTTTTAGTGATGCTGTCTTTATAACTGAATGCATTTTTGAATGCCAAAATACAACAAAGCCACCAGGACAGAGGACTACATTTTTAAAGCCCTCTTATAAGGCTCCTTTTATTAGTCTGAGGAAGCTGCAGACTAATTCAGCATTTGCTCAAATCTGCTATTGATTAATTAGTGAAACTGGAAACATGTTACATGAAACTTTATTAGGATTGGGCTGAATCTACTGATTATGGAAGTGCTCCCTGAAGCTCTGTAATTAGTTACTGTTGTGAGGATTTTGAAGGCAAATCACAGCAATTATTTCTAAATCACTGATAGTGTCCAGTCTGTTTACTTTCATACACCCAAAATTCCAGGCATTTATATTAAATACGGATGTTGCACACCTAAACTTTCCATGGACTGCGCACAGCACACAGCTACACTGGAGTTGCCATAGGTTGCTCTGAATGTCCATGTACTGGAGAAAGTTTTGAGGAGCAGCAGGAAAAGGTCATGAAGAGCAACGCAAAATTACAGGGCACCATTTTTGGGGAATATTAATGAACCTTATAGATCCAGAGACGGGACTTCTGAGTTGCTTTAGATGATGTGATTTATTTTTTCTTACCTTCTTACCTCCTGCTTAGACAGGAAGGCTGAGTTCAGCTCACATCTCTATCGCATGGTTCAGAAAGTCACAACACTTCTAGTAACAAGACCTTTTAAAGATTTATTAACCAATAAAATACTGCCATAAAGTTTGTTTTGTTTTTAACCCAACAGTCAGTTATTATGCTTTACACATTCTGCTGCAATGTGGATTTTCTTAGCCATCAGAAAGCCACACATAGACTTACAATACTACACTCAAAAATTTCTTATTACCTTTATAACTACTTCTATTTTTTTCAATATTTTAAACCCTAAACTCTGAACTTTCCTCCACTTAATTTAGCATGTTTCTACTTAAATTACAGACCTACATTTTTGCTTTTATTATCTAAATCTGGAAGCCTTTTCTAAGGTCTCAAATTAAACCCTGTATTTAATTTTAAGCGTTGGCCTGCAGGCCCAATATTCTGAGAGCTCTCTGCTTTTTTAGGTTCCAACAGGACCAATGCACCTCTCTGGCCACCTGGATAGAGCCCTTACAGGTAGAATGTGCAGGTGAAGGACTTGCCAAGATCACAGCATTCTTTTAGTGCACATATGTAGGGGGAAGTTATATTTTCATTAGACTGTCCACTATAATTGGAATAGAAGCTTTCTGGGATCAGTCCCTTCATTGGGACTAACTGAAGCTCTTAGGTCTCCTGCAAATTTCACTTCTCTCATATATGCAGACCATTTAAACCACAATTAAACTCCTGCATGCACAGGAAGGTAGACACATTTTCCAGAAACAGAAGCATGGCCTTTAACACCAACATTACAGCAAGTAAGTTTGTCCTCTAAAGCAATTTGCAATCCAAAGGACTTTTTCAAGATTTACTGGGTAAAGGATGGGAAGTGAGATGAACAAAAAAGGAGTAAGAAGGAAGAGGGGCAGGAAAGAATTGTTTAGCCAGATTTTGATTTACTGAATACAAATGCTGCACTGTTTTTTGGATGTTGATCGTGTTTCCTGAGACAGTTTCTGTTACAAAGATGTTGCCTGAAGTGCATGGTAAGTCATGATTGAATTCATCTATGATACATCATGATCCAGAAGGCTGCATTTGCTTGAATTTGTAACTAATTGAACACCTGTAAGTATGTAATTTGTCCAGGACTGACAACTATAATTATTTAACGTTGTTTTGTGTAACACATTTCATCACAGTCTTTCTAGAAGGACTATATTCATCCATCTACCTTCAAGAACATGCCATGTGAAAAATGTATACAATAGTTCATTCTTGTAGGAGGAGATCTGTTGTGGGCCTGCACACACTGAAATATTAAATGACATTTAACCTGCACAATAGTGTAAGTTATGCCCTGTAAGACTTTTATATAACTTTTGTCTCAAAATAATATGTAAATGCAGCACTCCATTTATTTCATATGGCTAGTAAACTCTGCAGCTTCATCATATCTGAAATATAAATGTTTATATATGGACTTCCCGTTACACTTGTCTGAAATTTTTTTCAAACTGATTTTTTTCAAGCCTCCAAATGAGCCTTAAATATCTGGGACTTGAAAATCTAATCAAGCTAAGATGCACTTACAGCATCTCAAAACCCAAACTGGCTTACCTGTGTAGTGATGCTCTCAAGTGGGGAGGTTTACGCCGACTCTCAGTACCTCAGTGCCCAGGAAAGCCTGTGCCCCAGTGCCTGACCAGTCTGTCAGCAGCCAGTTTGGGGGCCCTTCACTGAGCAGCTCAGAGGGTGGTTCAGGGTCACTGCCCCTCCTGCCCCTCCACAGCTGTCCCCCCTGCTGGCTGTCACACCCTCAGGGAGGGCTGTGGTTGTACCCTGAGGACTGGTATCTCAGCACGGCACCCAACACAATGTCACCACAGGGACCTGTGCCGGTGACCTTCCTCACCACTGCTGCTCCATGAGCAGCACATCTCCCTCTCTCTCTTGGTTTTAAGCTGCTGGGAGGGTTTTCAGCTGGAAAGGACACTGAGTTCTCTCTTCTCAAGGTTTTAACACTGCCTGGCCGTGGTGTCTCCACTCCACCCTCCATTTAGACCCCATGGATTGTGTTGTGTCTGGGAGGTCAGGTATGCTGACTGAATTCCACCCAGGAGATAACAGTACAGAAATTATGGGGGAAAATACAGTTTCACACCCCCCCCCCCCCCCCCAATAATTTCTGTACTGTTATATCTATACTCTCAGTTGTTTTCCCACAGATGTGAAAAACATTTAAGCATACTTTCTTTAAGTGTAAGTACTGCTTTAAGCCTGCTGAGGTTAGTAAACACCAGTAAACATGCACCTAACTGTTTTCAAAATGAGAGCTTCTGATAGTGGTGTTTTTAAATTTACTTCTGATTTAAATTTAGGCTCCTAAATATTTAAAGTCAGTATCATTAAAAGGTACTGCTTAGAACCTTGACAGCTAGACATACACAGACTTTAAAAATACTTTACATATTTACCATTTTAAATACAGTATCCTCTTTTAAATAAACCTTCTGTTACACTGTTGTGCAGTTTGCTGTCACACAATTGTTTCCATGTTGTTTTGCATTTCTACTAGCTGAAACTTTCCCCCAAATAAACAGAGAAATAGATTAGTAAGTATAGTGATTTCCATATTCAAAATTCACAGGTGTAACTTAAAATGCAAAACAAAGCCACTGTTACTATCAATTGATGTCACAACATGCTATATAAGTAATTCTATTGGTTATTTAACCCCCTGAAATTACGTACAGGTACCTGATCATAGAATCTTAGAATGGTTATGGCTGGAAGGAGATCTCGAAGTCGATCTAGTTAAAAGTCCCCTGCTGTGGGTAGGGACACGATGTTAAGGATTATTTTCACTTTTGAAAATGCACACACTACCTTTTCCTAACAGATAGAGGTAAATTAAATGTACAGGAAAAAAAAAAAGCCCAAACCAAAACCCACAACAGAATTTATTTTCTTATAGCTTTTTTTTTTTTTTTTTTTAATTTTGCATTAAAGAAAGGAACTTCATAAACATTGATTGTCATTTACAGAAAACATTCAAAAATCATGTGTGCATTATTATGAAATGCTAACAGTGTTTAACTAATAATTTACAGGTCATAAAATAAGACAAAGATCAATTACATTCTAAAGTAATATAGAACCTTTTCATTTGACAAGGATGCTGGTCCTACAAGATTCATGATTAAAAAAACCCCAATGGTTACTTTCTAAATGAATCAGGCTGTCTTTTTACTTACATACACATAAATTAGGTCAATTATATTAAACAAGGGAGAAAGATCAGAAGAGAATTGCAGATGTAAAAATGCTGGATGAACTCCTGACACTGTTGAAATCAGTGAAGGGCTTGCTACTGGTTTCAATGGAGCCAGATTTTTACCCAGTATGTTATGATTCATTTGCAGTTCTGCTTTTTGCATCTACAAGCCAGTTAAGATACATCACAGTTATTACACAATTAAGCTTATTTAAAAAAAAAAAGAAAAAAATCACTGTTGACTCTATGAGACATTTGATTTTAGAAAGGAACTTTTATTTGTCTTTTGAGAGTGATTAATTTTGAGTGTTACTCATTATTTTATTAGATTGTTTATTATCATACTTTTTGACAGGCAATGCAACTCTTGTGTGTTACCAACAGTGGTAAACATGCTTACCAAATATAAAACAACACACCTCTAAAACTCAAATTAAATTGATTTACAACAATATAACTACAGCCAAGCACCAAATAGCTCAGGGCTTGGATCCTGGGTCTTAACATCTCATTTCACTCTAACAAAATGAACTGGAAATAGGATAAAAACATTAGATATTTGAAAGTGGGAAGTATATGAAAAATCATTTCTTCTCATAATCCTAAAAGCATTTTCAGGGATATTTCAAAAATATTAGAAAGCTTCATTTAAATCTAAATATCTATCTTAATTATGTTTTTATTTTTTTTATAAATTGGTAATCACAAAATACTAGCCATTAAAGTCACATTTGGATGCCAGAAAAGCATCTAAATACTTTGCTCATTATTTATGCTCCTGCCTGTATTACATTACAGCTGTTGATAAACTGGACATAGTTTCTTTTTTCCATTATGATCTTTAAAATGTGCATTTGGTGAAGATCAGTTATGGCTTCAGATTACAGCTAACGAGTGACCTGACCTCAAATCTGAATAAGAAATTAAAGGCATACAAAAATATTTTGCTCATTGGAAAGAGAGAAATGTTTCTATTAATATAAGTCACGTCAGAAGGATTCATAAAAGCCATATGCTATAAGGAAGCATTATTTGCTTGAACAACTTTTCTTCAAATCAGTCAAATGCAGTCCACAGGAATTATTCTAGTACTTACTGTACAGACTTGCTGGGATCACGTTTCACTGACAATCCCACATTTTTTTCCCAATTATGAACAGAAGCATACACTAAATATCAACGGCTGGTCAAAAGGCTTTATCTATTACAATCAGTTTCCATAAAAACTGAAGAGTACATTACACTTACAGAAAGCAAGTACATAATTTGCTCTTTGATGTTTTTCCCTCTTTAAAAAAAAAATCAAACCATTACAAAGTCTTATGTTTAAACAGAGACATAGAAAAAATCAGTGTATTCACTGTCCCAAGTTATTTACAGCAAAAATTACAGAGACAGCATACATAGTATTGGACCTTCCACAAGCATATATTAAAAGTAATTACATATGAAAAAATATTTTATTTGTCTTCTACATTTCTACAATACATACTCAGGTTTCTTTCTTCTTGTTTTGTTTGTTTAGTTTTTAAGCAACTTCTTTAGTGTTAATCAAATGAGGCAGAGTGCAGCTGTAAAATAAGGGATTTTGTTGCTATTATGATTCCTGTATTCTTTATATCATCCATTCATTACAACTGAAGTAATTAGTTTTACATGGGAATTATCTCATAGTGATTAGCATAAATCTCAAAACACCCAATGTATTTGATTTAGCTGAGTGTTGGTAACAGCTTAGAGTTCAGTTGTGCTTCATTTGTTGCCACAAGTACAATCACAGAGCCGCTCCCCAAAGTGTACTAGAGGTCACATGGCAGTCACACAAGAGGCAAAGACTATCATGGCTAGTTCACTGGCTATGCTACTCAGTGGCTTTTAAAAATAAGTGCACGAATAAATCCCCATATACTGCACGAGAATGTGTGGTCCACACTCCGTAGGGTTAAATGATTATTAGCTTTTTTTACTAACAACAAAACAACTTTTTTGCCTGATTCTGACATTGAAGTGACACATTAAAAAAACCACAAATGTAGTGCATCTGAATCTGAATCCCCAAAGTCAACAGCCTAATGTAGTTACTTTGACTTATTAAGCTGCGTGTCTAATCAAGACAAGTATAAGTGCTTTTTTTTTTTCTTTTTTTTCTTTTTTCTTTTTTTAAATAAGCTGGTTTTATCCGAAGCAGTTGTCAAGGTAAAGCCTGTTCTTTCCTGTTCTTGGTGGTTAACCATCTGCTCCTGCTTGTGTTTCAATGCAGTTGCATTCCTGTTGCCCAAACAAGGGGCCAATGTGTTCCTAATATTAAAAACTAGGAGACACTTCTTTTAATTCTCTCCAGAGTCTTATATTGAACATACTTTACTGCTGTCAATGTATAATCATAAACAAGGACCTCAGAATTTTCTTGAAGCACAAAAAAAATCTTCTCAACAGCAGTATCTTCATTCATAAATTAGCAGCTATATCCAACAAATCAAAAAAATATGCAAAATCACTGTGATATCTACATTAGTTGAATTTTTTTTCTTTATGTTATTGTACAGAAGACCACGTGCAAAGCAAACAATTTCTGCGAGTACAGTTACAAAGAAACACAATTTACTTATTGCTGCTATATCCAATGCTGTTTTCATTCACTTTCCCTAGGTGCTGTGCTTGAATGGTGAGGATGATGAAATTATGCAAATGTAGTATATCATGTCACTGAACTCACTGTGAGCAATATTATCCTCGCTGCCTGCTGTAACACCCAGGAAATACTTCTCCTTTCCCAGAGCATTTTGTTCATTGCCTTATCCTCTCAAGAGACATGCAACGCAAGGGTCATTTGGAGGACACGGACACAGCCCCACTGGACATTCAGCCTGCCTCTTTTTTAGGAGAGTTACTGATCTGTGAGCTACCACTGGAAGTTTTAGACCCCTTCCTTTCACAATGACTCTTGTCTGCAGACTGTATACACAAGTGGCTTTTAGAGCTGCAAACAGCTCCTGGGATGGTAATTTGCTGGGGTGCTGGGCTCATTGTCACACAGTCGTGCAGGGACAATACATGCAGGGACAATGCATGCAGGAGCAACACAGCTAAGTGAGACCAAGAGGACGGAGCTTGCTTCCTACCATCTGGGTGGAGCCTCCCGTGCAGGTTGCAAGTACAGACCAACTTTGAGAAAGAAAGAAGGTAAGTCATTTACCACTCCCAAATCTCATTCACTAGGAGCTAGGAGTAAAAGGAAAAGGAAAGAGAGACAAGGTTCTCTGACCATAAGGCTGAACCTTTTAATGGTAAACTATCATGCTAACAAGAACTTCAGTCACTTGGACATGGTTCCTAGCAACCTGAAGGATTAAAATAAAAATTGCAATGAGACTGCTGGCAAAGAATAAGATGGTGAAAATCCTGATGCATAGGGATGCTTGCCTCTCCACCTCCTCAACCTGTCCATCAGTCTTCCAGGTGGAGGGAGTTCAGGGGATGGAGAGAAAAAAAAACCCCACACATACTCCCTGTATGTATGTATGTAACAGGAGCAACAATCATACTCAGAGCTGAGGAAAACATCTTGGTTGAAGACATGGAATTACCTTAATGACTAGCAATACAATACACCACAATTAATCCTTCTGTGTGCATTCTTTTAATGACAGAAAATCTGTGGTGCAAAGCTAGAGATAAGCACATTTCAAAACTCTAGGAAGGGGGAATATTTTTCACTAGCACTGTAAAAAATGGAGTAGTGTTTTCTTGGTGTGAGAAAGGGACTAATCATACCATGGAGAAGTATTGCTACAGAGTCGTGGTCTAGCTATGATTTTGTGCATCCCTGAGAGAAAATGGTAGCTGTTAGCCACTTGCTCATGTCTACTTGTTCTTCAAAGACACTTCTCCATGTCCTAGCTTGGAGCTCTTATCATTGCTGGCACACCATTGCTTATTCCATGTCTTAACCTTTCCTCTTACATGCCTGCAGCAAGTCTGAATATGAGCTCACATTAATGGTACATAAACTGAGTACTTTGAAACTTTGTCAGTTGTCTAAATTCAGCAATTCATACAAAGCTTGCTTGCTTTTTGTTCCTAAAAGGACCTTAGCTTATCATGGGCTGATGGTCAGTAGGACTCTGCTGACTGTGAAACAACAGGCAAAGTCTGACAGATCAAGCTGAGGAAATGCTGACAGTGAATTCAGTTTATACCAATGTTACTTCTAATCATTGGCTTGAAAGCCTTGTCTGGGTCATGTTCACTCGGGCAGCTCAACCCATGCCCTTCAAAGCCTCTAACATTCTCTTCTGTATTATCACTGTTATATTCATAGAGTTATTTTTAGTAATGAAACATCCCTGAGCAGCATAGAGTGCAACGTTTGCATCAAGCAGTGATTGTCATTTACGAAGTGTGAAACTTAAGGAGTAAAGAAGAGGACGGGGCCTCCAGCACACTGTTCCTAATGGATATCAGAGATAGGATTTAGTTTCTAGAGTGGAGGCAGGTGTTGGGACAGGCTGGTAAATACACTACAATTTTATGGCCAGGGAAAAGCAAGCTGTTCTGTCTTAGGGTTCCATTTCATACATCCTTAGATAAAATGAACCAGACAAAAGCAACCCAAAACAAAACCTTCTGTATTTCAATTTGATCTTATGTGCTATATTCCTGGGATGTCCAAAAGATAGTGACTGAAAATAGGAACCATCTTCCAGGCTGGACCTTAGGTGTTCTGGGAACAGCACAATCAATGCAGAGTCAGGAGGGAGTAGGAGTGGGGGAGCCTGAACATCTTCCAAATGATGTTTGAAGCACAGCGTCATAGGGGTGGAAAAGTCAGCAGGGAAAGGAGCCAACAGCTGCATATCTCCTAACTAAGCTGCCTGAAGGATTTGCCTGAGACTGCTGCAATCTTGGAGGAGCTCATACAACCTGGTGGTGGGAGGCCAAGAGGCTAATACACAGGAGCAGCTTTGCATTCTCTGCGTGGAAGTTGTTGCAACAGAAATTCTGCAAACAGTCCCAAAGGGAAACTCACTCCTGTGCAAGCTGCCACTGTGAAACTGAACAAAGAAACTCACGTAACAAAGCCCATCCTCATGGGCAGTTCTGGTAGCTGCTCCTCCTCAGCACCAAAACCTGGCACAGGTATTGAAACAACACTGGTGTCCAAGGTGCAAAAGGAGAATTAAATGACCCCTGTGAAACTGGACTGAAATGAAAAACAAGGAGCCTGAAGTCAAAGCATTTATGAGAGTAACATCAGCTTTCTGCTCAACAAAGCTCAAGAGGGACCTCTTAATGCCAAGGGTCTCCAGTCCTGTGACAGGTTGAGCACCTTCTCTGCTGAAATACCTCAATTTTTAGTGACCCTGGTTAGAGCTAATTGTCTGATAACTTGTAGAATCAATTCCGTAATGCTGTCTATTGCAAGCCAATAAAAACCATATGTTGATTTTGGAAACAAGTTTCCTCAACTGAGGTGCCTTCTACTATCATGGTTCTTTTCTAGTAATTTCCATTAGAAGGAAACACAAATCTTGGAATTAATTCTTTATAAAAATAGCAGGCAAGAGTGATATTTACAGCAAAATAAAGTTTTTGTGGTAGTATAATGAACACAGTACATCCGTTTCCTCAATGCGAAGGGTAATTTAGCATCATATGTTTGAATTACTTGAGAGCAATGCTAGAAGTAGTAGATTTAACATATGCTTTAAATATATGCTTTAAATATCCTTTTGTTACAGGTCTCAGGTTAATCACTCATTTAAAAAGTGTCTCATTTGAAGAACTTGTCACTAAAATAATCAACAAACATATCCAGTTACTACAGAAAGAAGATGAGACGAATTTTAGTTTTAGACACTTGAAAAGCTCCAGGTTGTACCATGGACTACTGAAAGCCAAAACAAACTAAAATGAAGAAATAATATTGTGGATTATAAAGTTATTTGCTAAAATTCATGCTATTTTATCCTTAAAAGTCCATGGAAAACTTCAATATGTGAAATCCAATATGAAGAATTTGAGTGTGAGTGACCATGTCAGCAAAACCAGTCACAAAAACCCAGCCTCTGTGGCGTGTGATCATCATGTGTTGTTCTACACTCAGCCAGTGAAGGGCAAAAGAGGTACCATACTGATGTGGCCAAACCCAAATGACAGAAAATTAAATAAAATCTAATTGAAGTTACTGCAGCACAGTCCCATAAATAATGTTTGAAAATTAATTTTCATTTTCCAAATAAACAGCAATGCTATTTGCTCAAATCCTGTACTAAAAGTAACAAAATTTGTTTGTCAATATTTGAAATTTTTGGTAGAGGTTACTGCCTATCAATGACGATGAAGATCTTGTATGCCAGAGTATTAGAAGTTTTAGTACAAAAGCCAAGAATCCACTTTTATTTCTAAATAGGATATTTCCACTGTTTTGGTCTCTGACAAGTCAATTAACCTTTTTTTCTTTCATTTCCACATCTTTAAAATGTGATCATAATCATTACTGATTGGAAAGGTCATGACAGTGTAGTGATATAAGAATGGTGCTCTAAGGATTAAAGGCCCTGCAGATAAGTGATTAGTGCCATTTTCACTAGTGACCTCCATTTTGAGAAGTAACTCAAAAATCCCAAGGAGTGATTAGCTTATTTGAGAAGAAAACAACGTTTTCAAGATGTAACACACAATTGTGAAGGACTATTTATAAACATGACAAACTTCTTTATTAAGCAGCACTACGAACAGTAGTATTTATCACTTATTCTGTATTTCTATGGGTTGGATAAATATATACTTTTGATATACTGAAAATGAATTTATAAAATATCTCAAACTGTATGTGTGTGTTCTTGTGTTGGAAAATCAAGGAAAACATGAATCCCCTGCAATTAAAACTGAGCACTTCCAGAGTTCAGTATGACTTGATTTTTTCCCCGACAGACCTACACAAACAGTACAAAGTAGACATTAAGTTTTGATAAACGCATAAGAAAAATTTGGGATCATTTTCTTGGATTTGCCATACAAGAAGGGCTGCAGACAGGTGAATCACCTTGTAAAGGAATGTCAGTCTTACAGTTAGAGTGGCATAAAGAAGCATCAAGAGCAATGCTTTATTATGTTGATTGAAGACATGTTAAGGTAATCACTAGAGAAATGTGCTCTGAATTTGGAGTAAAAAAGGTAACTTTAGTAACTGCTGTTCTGTAGGACTAAGAAATTTTTAAGAGTATGTCACATTTGCAACAAAATTCTTACAACTAAATTTGCTGGACAGAATTTTTTCTTTTTTTTTTCTAAGCTGTAATGGACCTGCACAGAAACATTTATTAGGTGAGAGTTTGTAACTACTGTACCTGTTCTGGCATTGCTGAAATAGAACAAACAAATTGTGATATTCTCTAGACTCGATTCTGCCACAAAATAAATATGCAAACTGACTGATGGAAGGCAAGTGAGAGCTCCATGAGGTACCTGAAATAGCCTGTGAATTATCTGCTCATGCAGAAAAGAGAAGCTTGAGACCAGAGCTGCACAAGGCAATAAGTTATCACTACAGCAGACCGATTTTTTTCACCCACCCTAGGGCCCACCTGAGTCCCTGTAGACTCCCTGTGACACTGCCCCTCCATGAGCCTGACAAATGGGTAGGTCCTTTGTGCTTCCCCTTGCCTTGCCTCAGATTGAACTGGCTTCTGTGTGGTTTGAAATAAAGAAACACATCTGCTTGTGATCCTGCCTTCACTTTCTTTCTTCTCTACTGCCTGCTTCTTCTTATTTCTGCTCTATGCCCTCCACTGGCATCCCAGGAGGAGACTGCTCTGAAAGAGTTCACAATGGGTAAAAGTGGTGGTAAAGAGAGATGTAGCAGAAACTGAGTCCCTCTTTCACAGCTAAAACATCTGTGTTTTGTACTACTGGCAAATGCAGATCCATTAATAATGACTGCTGATTAAAGTTAATTAATCCAGAAGATTAAGTCCATGGCAGCCTTCCACTCCCCTCTGTGTTTGCCTTTGGTTTTGCAAGCAAATGCATGTACAGTCAATTCAGAGACAGACAAAAAGAAAGCTCCAATCCTTTGCTCCACTCCTGAAATGCATCTAAAATAAATCCTATATATGGATATATATATACAGTTATATACATACAGATATATACATACATATATGCATGTGTTTAAAACATACACAGATGTATGAGTGTAATGGAAACCATCAGTCCCATCTAGACGATGACTGTCAGAAACAGTGACAATTGTTCTGACTTTTGTAACCATGGGCTTCACTCACTTTTCACTTTCCTCCTCCTTCCCTCCTTCCCTTCCTCTTCAGATATACATTTCAGGCTTGCTATGGTTTTCATTGAGCTTACTACCTATCTTACTAATGAATTCAGCAAAAAACAAACCAAGACTTGAAGCTACTTTTCAAAGCAGTATATATAAAACAAAATCATGTGTGAAATCAGAAAAATGTACATATGGGATTGTCTACATTTTTACTCCATGTTTCAGATACTTTACTGAGATCAGGTCCTACTATGTTCGCTTTTATATATGTTCTATCCCTGTTACAGTGAGAAAATCAGAAAAAAATCAATCCTATTCCTCTTTTCACTACAACCATCCAGACAAGGCTTTTGCACCATTGATATATTCCTGATGTTTGATTTACACACAGCACACATGCACTACATTACACACATCTTAGAAGTGATCCTGTCATTACACATTGGCAGCTGACAATTTAGCTCTGGCAAAGCAAATCTTGATTGCCCAAAGTAAATCTAATACATTACTTGGAGAGTAAGAAATAACATGACAGCTGGGTTGAGCATCCTTTAAATGTAGGCATGTGATTTTAAGTTACAGCATGTATGCATATAATGCATACATACATATATACATACATACATACATACAAACATATATATGTATATATATATGTGAGTGTGTGTGTCTTCCATATATGCACCATAATTTCCAAGACAGCTACAAATTTCCACATGCATTAAACTATCTAAAAACATAGAACTAGGCAGTCTAATAAGTGGAATTTTCTTAAATTATATTTGAACAATAAACAGCAAGAGTAATACTGCAAAGTACTGCTCTATTATCATGTATATCTACAATAAAATTCTAGGAACAGTTGTCTCCCAAAACATCCCCCAATAAAAGTAAAAAAGAAAAAAAAAAAAGGAAACACCCAGTGTCTTATATTTGTATATTCATTATCAGTTCAAAAATGGAAAAAAAAAAAAAAAAAAAAAAAAAGAGTAAACAAAAGAGAAAAAAGACATCCCCACTCAGAGTTGCATATTTACATTCTTCAAACTGTAGCGGTGAAAAATAATTCTATTAAGTGCAGGACATTCCTAGTGTTGCAGTAGTGACATTTTTAATAATTTCTTCATGAAAACATTTCTTTTTGTCTTACTAGTGATGCATTCCATGACTACGTGAAAATTCTATTATCCCCTTCACTTGCAGCCAGTGGTTGAGTCTGGATTGAAAAGCTCCTTGTATAATGGAGGAAACAGTGTGTTCACTATGTCTGGATGAGATTGCTTAAATACCTGCAGTTTCTCTCCATGCAAGTTGCAAAGTGCAGTAATTGTTGGAATCTTGGCTATTAACTGTAAGACATTGAAACAAACAAACAAAAAAAAAAACAAAACAAAAAAAGGAAGAAGGTGGAAGCATATTTTGTACAAATTACACTTTCCAAAACAAACTATGTTAGTGTCTTGCTGAGTAACTGAAAGTGATACTCTAAGGTCCATCAAAACCCATCCAAAGAACTAAATATTGCTCTTACTGTAAGAGCCTAGAAACAGCTGCCCCCAAAGTTTTAGCCAAGGGCCCAAAATGTATTTAGCAAGGTACAGCCTCAATGAGCATTTTTGTAAGACAATTATAGGGTTTGAACTAAAACTATTGGTATATTGAACAAAAAATGGAGTAAGAGGCAACAGGGGCAAGAGTCAAAAAAGTCTAGCCCTCTGCATGGCAAGCACTTAGTGCATTTATTTTAGGTTACATTAATGTGGTGACACACAGAGGAATGGCTGTAAGAGTCATGCTTGAGGACTGCTTGGCATTTTATTTGAAGAACTTACCTTTGTCAATGTCTCCTCGTCGAGGTGGTTCTTCTGAATAACATGTTGAAGTGCAAAGTAAATCTTTTCCTGAAGCTTCTGGACCTTCCTTGGCTCTATTAACCAGGCTCGATCTGAGAAAAAGGAAAACAGAAGTTAAAGAATGCACAGATGTGGGGCATCCTGATGGTGCACACAGGGTACTGTGCAGGCAACTGTCCACAGGAATCATAAATCTCATAAGGAAGTATTGCATGGTAATTAAAGACATGGTTTCAGAGGCAAAGTGTCTTAACCCATTAAAGGATCACCTGAGCACTTAATTAACACATACAAAACATACAACACAATGTTGGCTCTGCATTTCTTTCTTTAAAACAGGATGCTAGGCATAAAGATGAAACATGGCTCAATGTATTGTTATTCTCTGTTGGTACTATCAGTGTTCTAATTTCATATTGGGTAGGTGATAAACATGTCATTTCATCTCAGTGTCTTAATACATAAATAATAAACTTACTGATCAAAGCAGTTCTTTGAAAATAAAAGAATATTAAAACATTAATATGACTCATTATTTACTAGGCTAACGTTTTGAGAAAAAAAAATTCTAAATAAAAAGAAATGGCTTTCTTCAAGAGAATTTCTTCAATAATTCAAAGGAATTGCAAAATGCAAGTTTCTCATTATTTAAAATAATAATGTTTTCTTTTTAAACAACACAAAATACAAGATTATCTGGAAGAATAACAGCAATGCAGTTGTTTTAAAACCTATATGGCATCTACGGGATTCAAACCCCAGGTGCAGGTGGTTGTCCTTCCAATCTTTATTTTCACAAGTCATAGGTTCTGGAGACAAACACCCAGAAAGAGAAGAAGCAGACCCCAAGACAACCCAAACCCAGTAATGCAATGTGCTTGCAGCATTGAACTTTCTGTTTTCCCACACTGCAAACTGGGTTTTTTTCCTGAATCTAGACCAATTCTTGGGTATAGATTTTAGCTTTCATATGGGAAATAAGAAAACTTCTCTTATCACACGCATAAGTCCTCATCTACAAATTGAAAAAATTCAGGAAAAAAACACCTTTCACTTTTTTTTCACTCATTCCCCATCACTAAAATAAGTGATCACAGAAATGATTTAAGTTAACCAACTTCAACGAGCATGCATGACACAAAGGCTGGAACAGAGAAACATTTCATCACAGGAGTAGCACAATTCTGCCATTTGTCTGACTGTCTGTGGGGAGAGGTGTATGAAAAGAGTTGATTGTCAAGTACTGTGAAAAGAGACAAAAACAAATTTCAGCTACTTAACTGATGATCAGGAAAAGAAAACAGCATTTTGTAAATGTTAGAGAACTGTGTTCCCTGAAGGTAAGCCAATGGATCCTGTGTTATCAGTGGCCATAGAAACAGAATTAGCTGAGAACCCATGCACTTTCTAAACACTTCACAGGTTAGGCGCCAAACTTTATGCTATTGCAAAACTAGGTCTTTAAACAGGGTTAAGTTAATGCCTATTGTGGCAGACTGGAGCTAGTAAGATTTATCACAGAGACCAATCCCTTAAGGTTTGCCTTTCTGTCACAAGAATAAGCTTAAAAATAGACTGAGGCAGTTAAAGGACAGGTTCATCACTCACCTGTCATGAAGCATGCTGTATGTTACACAAGAGCTCTGAAATTCATGACAAGAGCTGGGTAAACCTTTTTAATGGATGCTGTTTGTCTCCCAAAATGTGGTTTCTGCTACTTCAACACCATTTGTAAATTTGGCTGGAATTTCAAAGGTAACTCTAGCTATATTCACAGTAGTGCAGGAAGAAGTCAATAGATCAGTAACAACCTTCAAAGGACATAAGAAACACTGGTTCACTAGTGTACTTTTCCTCTTGGGTTTTGAAATTGTCCATCTTCCAAGAATACACCGTCCACTAAGCTAGAGAATAGTGCAGGAGAGAAGACGAGAAGGAAACGAGATCTGCTTTTGCCAAAAAGATGGAAAGAAGGAATACGGCAAGTCAAAATTTCAGGAGAGGGACTGGCACAAGGGAGCAGCCATGCTCCTGGTGTTAACCATGTGCCTCTTTTGTTTGCAGGTGGAGATGCCTCTGCAGCCTTTACTGGATTTGTACATTTCAGCTTTTTGAAATCACAAATCAAGCTAGAGAAGCACCTTCAAGCAGTGTGGTTGTGTCCATCAAGAAATGGAAAATCCAGATTTGTGCTCTGAATTAGATGGAAAATGGATGTGACACTGGCCTTTGCAACCTTTGCAAAACTACTGATGGATGTTACTCATGCATGTTCTCAGGTCCCCTTACTCCAGTGGACTGTTCTGGTTTCTGTAAGCTGCCTAAACACTGAGGCTGCAAGAATCGCCTTTCAGGTGGTGACTTCTGCAGAAAACAAACCTGAATATGGGTACCTCCTATATGAAATCTTTGTAAGCTTATATAAGTCAGTGGAAGGACTGGTACAGGGACTTCTGTGAAGCACTGCTTTATTTTTAAATTTTTAAATTCGTTCCCATGATTAAAGTCTTTGTTGTGAAGGAATCAGAACATCAAGTATGGAAGAAAATATTTCCTTATTGTTTACTTTTATTGTTTTTGTAATAAAATAAATGGCATGTGTCAGTATCAGTTCATTCTGTACTATTTTCTTTGTCTTCCCATTATCAAACATACCAGCCCAGCTGAAACAGGAGTTATTTAGACAACCCAAATGTACAGGTTTTTATGGAAGAAAGATTGCTTTTACTCATGCACTTGCTGCTGCAGCCCATCATTCCTTCTTGTTGAGTCTTAGGACTAGCTACACATGCTCTCAGACTACAGAAATAAGCAGTCTGCATGCACCAGACTTTTGTTCCTTTTTAATACATTTTTTTTTAAGCTAAAGCAATAGCAGACACTGCATATATCCTTTGGCTTGCAAACTAAAGTGACATATGAAAAAATGCAGGAATTAATCAGAATTTTGATTCCATCTAATTTTTCCAGCAGCTAGCACACTCTGCCACCCACTCAGCTTTGGTCTTTTCAGACTGAGAGAGGAACGATGAGCAGAGACCTATAGGGACAGAGCAAGCTGTCCCAGAGAAAGTCAGGACATCTGATGGAGTTGTGTCATCAATGTTTGGAGAGTTGTATGTGCAATATTTTTGTGTACCCCACAAAGAGTCCACTGGCTCAACTATTTCACTTCTGAGCAGACAATGGCAAGAACTGCTCAAAGTAAAAAAAAACAAACCAAAACAAAAAAACAAACAAAAAAGCCCCCAAAACAAAACAAAAAAACCCCACAAAAACGCAGTAGAGTCTTTTCAGTAGGAGTTGTTAATGATGAGGATGAATGTGTTGACACCATCTGTGATAGTCTAATTCTGACTAACACAATCTCCAACACAATGTGCAAAAGTGCAAGGTGACCTAGAAGAAGTCTCCAGTGGAAAAAGCTGGAAAAAGAATTCATAGCGTGGTTTATTTGTAAGGCTATTTAAGAGGTTACTCTTAGATGAAACTGTTTGTCTACATTCCCTGAGGCATATTTAAAAATCCCGTATTAGACTGTGAGCTTGTATACTAGATCTACCCTCTGAGTCAACTTAACCACAAAAGTCTCCTGTGTTCAGTCAGTCATCATTCCCTTCCTTAAATGCTTGCTTGCCTGTGCATAGAGTTATGATATATGGGCACATAAAAAAGAGCATTTTGCACTTCTGATAACTACCTCTCACCTGGAACTTAGTTTAGACAAGACTGCACAGCAATCTTTACTGCTTCCACTCTCGTTCCCAAGGAAAAAACCATCATAGTTATGGACTATACAATCTACTCAGGGTGATGAGTTTTGTGCTCCCTGAGAAAGCTAGGAGGAACATACATCTCTTGAGAAACATGCTTCTCTTCACATGGCCTGGAGGAAGGCCAGCCTGCATTTCTTGTCCACACAATCCTGCTCCATGTCTGTTACACTTTGGATCTACCTCCAGTAGATGCAATTCCTAATGGCATGACTGGGTAATTCAGGTGTTCTTCCACTGCTTAATACATTGCTTCACGTTAATGCAGCTTAAACAGCTATTTAAGTATGTAGAAATAGAGGTGGATAAAGAGGGGAAAAATCAGTTTTTGGAATGAAAAATTACCTGGTGATATCAGAACAGCAGATGAAAACAAGGCAATCTCCTCCTCAGTCAGCTGTAAGGAACATAAATTCTTTGCGAAGTCAAATGCTTCATTTACCAAATCATCAGAACCTGCAGACCAAAGATGACAAAACCAATGCCAGAAATCAGCTCTTCAACCTGCAGGGATTGCTTTGGTGTCAGAAAAAGTTGTTCCTGAATTTCTTTACAGCTAAAGCAAGTGTTTTTTCCACCTAACCCGAAAATGGCCCTAAAATGTTCACTGAAGTGAAAAAATTATCAAGAACTAGGGTCAAGTGCAAAAATTGCATAGACATCTTAGAAGAGAGTACTCTTTCCCCAATGAGGCAAAAATTGGTATTTTTAAAGAGATGTTAAAGCTAAGGAGGAGGAAAGACCAGCCCTAAATAACTTTCATGTATAATTTTACTAATTACTAGTACAAATGCTTATGAAAATTTGCAAAAGCATCATAAAGATAAAAATAAATCAACCAATACACACTTGCAAATGCTTTGAACTTGTAAAGAAGTAGTATGTTTGCAATACACACTAAGGAAAAAAAAAAAAGATAAATATACACATTTGAAGGCAGTGTCTCCCTTTGACTTTGGTCCTGAATCAATTTCTCATAATATCAGTCTGATGGATGCATAAAACACAAACATTCCAGTATTGACATTTCAGGCAGCACTCAATATCATGTTGAGAAACAATTTTTTCAGTACATTAATTTAAATGAGCTTACTTAAAAGTTTTAGGCAAAATGGTATTTTCATCAAGTTGTACCTGTTCATTTTTTTACTCTCCTCATTGCTGGGGCTAAAATTGCCTTCTGCAGGACAAAATTGGTTGGAGGTATTTGATATCTCAAGTGTAGCTGAACAGTAAAGATAAACAGCTTGGCTCCTGCCATAAACTCATGGTTCATCAAAACTTCAGAAGGTAAGAAATCTATTTGATAAAACCCTCTTGCTGCTCTTTTTTATTAGAGAAAAACACCTCTCATTGGTAGGAGCTAATGGAGTCATCTTCTTTTATTTCTTCTGTTCCAGCCTAGACATTTGGAGACTTGGGGACTCAGCATTTACTGGAGATTTCCACTGTGGGTCACTATTCTCATAAAGACAAATTTCTGGTTACGTGGCTCAATGCAGTTGGTTGGAAAAAAGAAGAGCAACATACCCAAAGCTTTAAACATTTGCATCCCTCCATACTTTCCTTCAAACAGAACAGTATTGTTAAGTGGGTTGAAGGCACGGCACATTCTCACCAAAACCACTTCCAAGCAGCCTAGCAGACAGAAAAAAGAGCAAAGGCACCAGGTATTATTGCCTAACATCAGAGTACAGGAAATCTCAAGAAAATATTTATGAAGCCATCAGTCATCAGAAACATCAGAAGGGGCACACACTCTTTGAAGACATCCAGATTATACATCTATGTATGTGAGAAAAAATATTCCTGTCTGCTTTGAGTACAGAAAGGGGTCATTTCTGGGCCAGTCTAAGCACCTTTTCTATAGATTGACTTTTTCACCCTTTGCAGAAAATTAGCAGCCTGGACTGAATCTGAATTTAGATCTTGGGAAAATAATTTCAGTTTGAAATACTTTATCCTGGAAAATAGGCATTTATTGAAACTCCTTTTTAATAATTGAGCTTTTTTTTTTTTTTAATAACAAGAAGCAGCTTCATTCAAGGCATATAAAAATCCCAACTTATTTTGGCTGGAGTGGGAGAACATCACAAAGCATTTTTACAGAAAGAGTACAAGTTAAAGTGCTGCCAAGAACACCCCTAAAATAGGTTTTACTTCATTTTTTTTTTTTCTCCTTTTTCTTTTTTACTGGTTGTTGAATAGAGAAAAAAACCACTTCCTTTTAACTTCTTATCTTCACATGTTATTTCCTAACTGCAAAAATATGCAGTTGGAAAAGTGGAAGGAAAAATTTGAAGATCCCTTAACTAAATTCAGGTCTCTTGTAAGATGACCTCTGAATCTGAGGATTCTTCAGCAAACATGCTTTTGAAAGAAAAGTCCCCATTTTTTAACTCTTGGTCAGCATTAACAGCCAAAGAGAAAATAAAACCCGACATATTTTTATATGCTATAGCTTAACAATGCTTTCCAACAGTAGAGTGAAATAAATCTTTTCCTGAAGGTGCAGTTGTGTTGTTAGCTTTGCCAGTCAAATGAAGTTTCTTAGGGATGCACTGGTATCTGCAGATCTTTCAAAATCAGTACGAGATTTAAAAAAATAGTTTTTGTGCTATAACTCCCTTTTTCTAGGATGTTGCCTGCATATTCCCTGTGTCTCTGTGTCACTTCCCTTTGCAGCTGTGCCCATCAGCAGAGCCCAGTCCCTCACCAAGACACAGTCATGGTGCTCGTAACGCCAAGGCTGTGGGCTTGATTCCCCTATTGGCTGCTTCAGAGCTGGAATCAATGATCCTTGCTGGATCCCTTCCACCTTAGAATAGCCTGTGATTCTGGTTTTGCCAATGGGGTTAGCTCAGTTGGTTGAAATATTGAGCTAATATTGCCAGGGCTGTGGATTTGACCTCTGGGCCATTCACTGAAAAACTGAACTTGATGATCCTTGTGGGTCCCTCCCAACTCAGAACAGCCTGTGATTTCTGTGTATGGAGTGCTGACTCACACAGGCTTTCAGCCTCAGTGAAGAGATCTCTCTTCTAATAGAAGCACTTCTTAAGTTTTAACAAGCTGCCTCACACAGCATCCTAGCTTTTACAGAGAGAGAGCAAGAAACTGATATGACAAGGTAATTGTAGTTAATTACCAGTTGTGGTTATTGTGGTTCACTAAGTCATGCCATTTCGTTCTCCTGGGCTTGGCAGTGTTACTGCATAGTCATAATAAATCTTGTCAGGATTCTTTCGTAGGACAGAAATTACTGAGTCCCTTGATAAGAAAGGAAAACCTTTTTCTCCTTGTCCTTATGCACACACATGCAAACCTGGCATGCAGAGAGAGAGTGGCTGGAGCACACTGCTATAATCTGCTCTCATTTATTCTGAAACCAACTGGCACCAGCAGGAATTTTCCCTCCTGTGCATTGGCTGTAGAGTATTTCTGTAGTCTCATTAAAAAGATTAAAGATGACCACAGAGGCAGGCCCCAGTGAGGCTGCCTTCGTTTCATTAATGACAAGTGGGGATTTTACAGGGTGGCAGATGACTGATTCGACCAGCTCAATTTGCAGGCTTCTTCCACCACATGTCAGGTTGGAGACTGCAGTTTTTGCAATGGTTGTGTTTGTGTACTTAATAACTACAACTGACTGCAGAGGGAAGGGGATCAGAAGGCAGTAACATCATTAATGAGGAAAAATACAGCAAGGTTAATGTACTTAATGCAACAGACAGAAATTAGGGCTCCTTCAAAATCTGAATGATTTGCAGGAAAAGACAGGAGAGCACGTTTCTAGGGGTGCTAGGTGCTAAACCAGTCTCAAGCCTCTGGTGTTTACCCACCTGACTTAAGAAGGAGAATTTGGTCATTCTGGCAGAGCTCCATGAAGCCTGTTATGCGCTTTGCAAACTCCACCACATACTGGATAGCATGGGTGATCTGAATGGCACACTGCTGCCACAGAGCTTCTCTTGTCTTCCAGGAAAAAAACACACGGAAAAGCAAAGAGGTCAGCAGGCAGGTACATCTGTGCATTAAGTTCTTCAGGTGGCCCTGCAGACAGCAGGACTTCCCACACTCCACCCCCATCCCCAGGCAGAGCTCGCATCTCTTTCTCTTTAGGCACCCAACACTTCTCATTACAAGGATGTTTTCAAAAGCCATTGCCCCACTTATCTGAACTCTGGCTTTGCCTCTTCAAAGGAGCAGAATGCACTGCCCAGTGTTAAAATGTGGTTCTAATGTTGGCTTTTGTGCAGGACAGACTAATCATGGCATGAAAAATGTGCGCATTCCACAGCACTCCTAGGCAAGAAATGGCACAATGCTATTAATTTATTCAACAGAATATTTTTCCTAGCTTGAAACTTAAAATATATGATCGAAATATCTGACCACAGATTGCAAAACTTCCTGATAATCATTTTCCTTGCATACACATGTGTAAATGCAAATGTATTTTCTTGGTTTCACGCCACAGCTCTGCAAACTGTTGTGTGTTTTTGTTCCTGCTAGTACTGCATAGCCCCTCAGATTTCAAAGAACAAGCTGGAGTCTCTCCCTTGTCTTACATGACCAGCTAACGTGCCAACTGAATTCTGACTAAAGACTCATTGCTAATGAAGCCAGTGCAGGAGGCACAAAGGTTTCTGTTGACTGGACTACATCTGAAGAGGTGCCAGTGGAAAACAGACTGAACTTGACCTGAGAATCACAGAAGCAGAACAAAAATGTAGTGAAATAAGATAATTTTTCCACCCAAAATTGAACAGTTTCAATGTAAGGAGTACTTTTAGTTTGTTACTATCTACTGTTCTTAGTGACAGGTATTGTTATTAACATAAAAAGCAGATGTGTTTTCCAAATTATAAGGAAACAAAGTTATGTTGTCCTATTTTCTTAAAATCCTTACAACAGAGGGTCCAATCATAACCACACTTATTAATTGAATAGGTTAATTGAATTGTGCATGAGGTTTAGAGCTGTAATAACAAGCACAGAAGACTAGATTCCATGACCATACCTAAGCTTTAACAGTAGCCAACAGTCCAATATGCTGGAAAGCTGCTGCTTTTCTTTTTGTGAAGTGTCACTGCTTTGCTTTCAGTAACCAGTTCCCCAAAGATGTTGCAGAAAACAGACACAAAAAAAGTGTATTTTGATCTAGATGAAACTCATCAGTGTATTTTTGCCAAATAAATTACTCTGTTAACAATTTCAAGCAGAATAAAAACATATTAAAGGATTGTACCTTGCTCTGGTAAACCTTGATTTCTTCATATGTGTGGGTCTGCCATGCTAGCTGATGTAATTCCTCCATCGTATATTGACATGTCTCCAAATGAGATTTAATGATATTCTGTGCAATTCGATCTGTGAAAAGGAGAATAAAAAACAGCTTTCATGAAACAGTGAACAGTGAACAGCAACAGCAAAATGTTGAAGACATTCAAGTTGCTGGAAAATGCATATCTAAGAAAATTAATCTTTTCTCTTCAATGCTACCTTTCTCATTTGATTTTTAATTCATTAAATTGCATTATTGCAAAATGTTTCAGTATTCAACCCAAAGCCAAATGATCTTGATAAACAGTGGATCTGCTTCAATGAAAATAACAATGATTTTTGAGAAATTATACAGAATCTTCATTCTGAAAGTGATTTAACATCTTTAAGTAAATTTCCTTTGGAGACCCTGTTTACCCAATTGCTTTTGTCTGCCCTATTGCATTAACTGGTAGACTTTTCTAGCCTGGAGAAGAGAAGGAACACTGCTGTTGATTATCACCCCAGCAGGGTACCTCTTCAGGCTTTAGGCCACAACCTCTGTGTGAAGGCAGTATCTTCCCTCCTGCTGTGTGTAGGTGTTTGCTTTCTTTCCTCATTGTCCATTTCTTTCTAGTTCTACTAAAAGAACTAATCTGCTGAACTCGGTGGTCAGCATGTTTCCAAGCTGCCAGGTCTCTCAGAAATTGACTGACTGCTTGAACTTGCCATGAACATTTGCACTACCTTGGCATGACTCATAAAAGAACAGGAAACAGTTCTCTTTTTTTTCAAGTTAGTTTTAAACTAGATCATTTTCTGATTGAATTTGATGAGCAAGAACATGCAGACTGGTTTTAGTAAGGGGTGAAAGCTAAAATTAGTATCCTGGGGTTTAGAAGGAGAAATGAAGGACATAAATCTCAGACACAGCACTAAGCTACCTTAAAGTTGTCCTGAAATTGCAGCCTTAGAAACAACTTCACAACATGGAATGCAGAATGCAAGCAGAAAAAGAAGCATTCAATGTTGCCCTGGAAACCCACTGAAACTATGAGTAAACTTCTTAGACAAGTATTTTAAAGCAGACCTTTGCCCTTAAAGCCACTTGAGTGGATTTTAAAAAAAGTCACAAAAACTTCCAACATGAATTCGCTAGCATCAGGAGTTGAAATGTTGTGATGAAACATGTTACAGAAAACTGACAATTTCCTATTTTGCAACTTTGGGACCTACACATCTAATGGAGCTCATTGCTTCAGCCTGGAAAATTTGCTTAAGCCAAACAAAGGAACAAAGTTGAAGCCTCAGAAGTGAACTGAAGCACTTGCAGCAGAACCAGCATTGCACAGAAAAAAAAGCGAAAAGGACACTGACAATGCATTAGCCAAACCTGAGCACAGGAAATAGAAAGAGCTAGGCATACCACTGTTAACACGTTCAGATCCTCAACAGTTTGCAAAGAGTGTAAGGATCTGGAGCCTGGAGTTCCAAAATAAGTCTGCTTCTGGCCAAATACTGACTGAACTTAGAAATACCAGCAAGAAGGGGAGCTGAAAAAAGAGTGTAGAAGTATATGTTCCTGGTAAACACTGCTAGAGGAGTGCTATTTGAAGGACAGCTGCCTGAGCTACTCTCGCATTTTATTAACTGAGACCCAGTAGAAAGGCACTGAAGATAAAAAAGTTGCAGATTTTAATAGGAAAATAAAACTTGCTTAATTGAATTTGTCCAGGTATCCTTTGACAGGTCAACACAATCTTTAAGCTTCCTGATGGAAGAACTGACTCCAGCCTAAAGATAACTAAGAATGTGTATTAATAGAGTGATCCACCCACTGTTCTTTTATGGAAGGTTAGATGTAAATCTTAACTTTGACAGTAAGGTGTTGCATTTCATAATAAAATCTTGAAGATAAATGGGCATCTCTCTTAGAATAAATGTCTCACAAATTTCATATTATTGTGTAGACAGAGCTCTAATCAGTTATAGTGACCTGATGCCAACAATCTGAAAACAAGACCTTTTGATTTCACTGACTTCAAAATACATTTGATTAGCCATTCTACGCTACTGCAAAGTTTCTCAGCTCCCCTCCTTTTCCTAGCATTTATGTATTTACCTGAGGAATGAAGCACTGAGAAACTCTCCAGGGCTTTTTAGGAATGGCATCCTGTGTTTTACCCCATGCATCTTTTTCCTACCTACTTACGCTTATGTTGAGCTGACATTAAAACCAATTTAGATGTGCAAAGGCCTGGGGCAATCGCAGCAAGCAGCAGCTCTGAATGCTGACATCCAAAGAGGAATCAGGTGCAAGACAGACTTGAAACTCTCGTGCCGCGGGCTAGGCAAGGCTGAGTGTGTGACAGAAAGGGTACACTGGGTCTCTGAGGGGAAGGGAACTGCTCATACAGCAGAGGAAGGAGGCTTCTTGCCTATATTCCGTGCTGGAGTCCCTGGAAGGAGCTTTATGCAAATACAGCCTACAACTGGGTGGCAGAGCTGATGCAAAAAGTAGAAGTATATACACCTGTCTTGTCTTCTCAGATAGTCCAGCAACAGAAGATCCAATACAGGCAGAGAAATGAATGTCACTTTTAAAGGGTTCACAGACCATGGCCTTTTCTTTTTTCCCTGACATTTTCAGATTTTAGCATCTTCTTGCTAATGGAGTCAGTACACATCTTGGCAAATCCCAAGGAGAATGGCATTCCTAAACCACTGGCAACAATATAAATGACATCTGATTGAAAATTTGTTCATTATCACCCCAGCAGGATACCTCTTCAGGCTTTAGGCCACAACCTCTGTGTGAAGGCAGTATCTCCCCTCCTGCTACGTGTAGGCGTTTGCTTTTTTTCCTCATTGTCCATTTCTTTCTAGAACTTATCACAGTCCTGTATACAAAATATATGAACTTCTGTGAGACCTGTCAGCTCTGAAATAGGCTGACCACCAAGTTCAACCAACCACCAAGATCAGTTATTTTAACAGAATTAGAAAGAAATGGACAATGGGGAAACCAAGTGAACATCAACACACAACAGGAAGAGAGATATTACCTTGATGCAGAGGCCTAAAGCCTGTGGAGGTACTCTGCAGGTGTTATGATTTAATAGCTATGTTCCTCCTCTCCTCCAGGCTACAGCAATACAGTACAATACTACAATTATTTTACATATCAAGCCTTGACTTTCAGTTGATCTTGTTTTCAAAAATCTTGGGCCATAGATTTCAAGCATCCCTTATCACTGGGTAAGTGCATGCACATGATTAGAAATCCTGTTTGGATGGACTCCAAGGACTGCAAAAGACAACTCTGTTCTTGTGACTTCAATGTGAACTGCATTTCTACTTAAAATATTGTCAGCTCCCATTTTACATAAGTTACAGCAGGTTTGCTGTATGAAAAGGAAAACAAAAGAGAGATGAATCTGGCCTCATAGATGTGATAATTGAAGTCTGCAACATTTTATTTTCTAAGGACCAACTGCTACATTCAACAGTTTGAATGAAAATTAGCAATTCTAACAGAAAGAATTCCTGAGCCTGGATGGCAGTACACCACCAGCCTGTAAACTGCAGGATTTGTAAAGCTTGTCTATCTGCCACAGAACATAAACACAAATGTAGACTGGGTGCTTTACTTTTGTCTGCATACTGGGTTTATTACATTAGGGCTAAATCTCCTATCTTGATCACTTGATACATGAAAGTCACAGCACATCCTGGCAGATTGACTCTGTCTGGGATGCATGGTCCACAGAAAATAATGTTCCCAGTATCCAAACTCTGGTATATGCTGGGATATGAAAGCATTTACATTAGGTAGCTTGATTCAAAATTTGAGGTTTTCTTAGTATTGGTACCTTGGAATGTTTTTCTTGAAAAGCAGACACTTTTTCTACAAATGCTCTGCTTCATTAAAAAAAATAAAATCTAGAAAGAAGTATTTGCTTCCAGACAGATAAACCAGAAACAACATACTCAATCAAGGAAACTGTCAGTAATTGTAACCAATGGTTTCAAAACCAAGAAACTAGAAACAAAATACATCATGGGTTGTACACTCACATGTCATTACTGCATGTCTCTGACTGTCTTTCTATAATGGCCCACTATTCCAGCTGTAGGGACGTATCTGCTCTTAGAGGACAAAGAAACCCAGATGGTGTTTGTTGGCATGGCAGAATCCTGAGAGGTCAGGTCCCAACCCACGCAGCACCAGGGCATGCTGCCCTTCCTGTAGCAGGGCCTGGTGAGGCATTGAGAGGTGCCAGACCAATTGGTAGATAATTTAATTGGAACTTGCAATGCAGCAGTAAAAAATATATAAAAGTTCAATGTATAGTAGGTGATGTCCAGAAGAAAGTAGTACATTAGGAAGCTGAAGAGATCAATGCTGTTTCAGGAAAAGAAATGTTTTTTAAATTTGTCCTGGCCTACGTAAAACAGAAGACCAAACCAAGAGACTCGATTCTGTGAAGACTGACTAGTGAAGTAAGCTATACAGCCAAGTTAGTGCAACAGACCTGGATCCCGACAGATGCACCAAATATCACTTGCCACTCCCCCTCTGACCTTCCATCCCCAGTGTCTGGGTGGGTAACAGGAATCATGCGTGTTACCAGGACAAGGGACCAGTCTGCTCAGTTTGACTGGTCATCAGCCACTGCCTTTGGGGGTGAACATGGGACTGGGTTGGGGCTTCTGCCTTTCCCTAAAGTTGTCTGTCTCCTTTGCCTACTGAGTAGTCACTTCTCCAAAACTTGTCAGGAACTCAGATGTCAGAGAGACTGCTGCTTCATTTCAATGGAGCTGGAGAGCAGCTAATGAATCACTGCACATCCCTTGTGCAATGGGAAACAGAAAGACTGTAAAAGCTCTATTTCATCAACAAAACAGGTTTTTTCTTTTTGTCCTACTGTACTTTCTTATTTTAGATTTCAAGAGTTACCTAAAAAAAGGCACTCTCCAAAAACTACAATTGCTCAAACATTTATTGCATCAGTAGATTAGGTATTGCTTAAATACAAATACATACAGAAAACTGAAAACTGCAACCTAGATAGCAATCAAAATCAGCATACCACAGACCCACAGGGGTCTACCATCAGCTGATAAATCAGTCCTGCCTTTTTCAGGCACTTCCTTGCAATATTCAGAGATCTCCAAATACAATAGCGAGGAAAAGCTCCAACTTGAGGTCAAGTACAATGCTGGTGGGGATGGATGTAATCCACAGAGTGCACACAACATCTGTGCTGTGAATTTGGTCTGCTAAGTGGAAATCATCCACAGCAGCATTTGTTTCCTACAGGCTCCTTAGTTCTTTCATTTGTCTCTCTTTTCTCAGGAGAGACTCTAGTTTTTCACAGCATTCCCTTCTTTTGCACAGGGAACGGAAAAACTTTGAAGTGTGCTTCCTAAAAAACTGATAATCTTCTTTAATTAAAATGAATAATGAATCTTTAATTTGCCACTTACCCTTAGGATCCAGTTGGGTAGCTAAGAGCTTATCTCGGCTTATATCCTAAGTTGAGCTCTTGCAGGGATCCACTTTGAATTAATGCTGCAGTAACATCACAGCTTTGGCTGGCTGCTGTAAGCATACATAACAAAACTCCAGCCAGGCATTCTAAACAAAATCTCTGTTCTAGGAACTAAAAACTTGGCAAAATAGCATTGGATGAACACTTTTTTGGACACTAATTCAAGGATATTATGACTACAAACTACTGAAAATTTAAAAAAAAAAATGAATAATTGAATTCACTGAATTGAGACTCTTAAATTCTTTGACAGTTGTAGAGACAGTGACACTAATAAGCTAATAAGGTAAAAATACCTCTATGGTTGCTGTACTACGTGAATAAGAGGCTCTAATTATTACATGAATGGAATGAAAAGTCTGGTGGTTTGTGGGTATTTTTTTTTTTCGTTCGTTGGTTGATTTTTTTGTTTTGTTTTGTTTTGTTTTGTCTTGGGGTTTTTTTTCAGAACAACAGGAATATTTTTTCCCGAAAGTGATTGCAAAAAGCTCATTCCATTTTTCATCTGTCTCTGGCATTCTCAATGCCATAATGCAAAAAGTACTTTCCTTTAAAAAACAAACTAGTTTCACAACCCACACTTGTTCAATAAATTTGTAACACTACACAATAGGCAGCCTAGGAAGATAGTATGGAACATAGAAAACTCATATGAGTCTAGAAGTGCTAGAATTTAGTTCAGGAATAACCTTTCCTTATGTTTAAGTTATTGAATGCTTTACATCACGAACAGAGTGCACAAAGAGTAAATGTTACGTGACTTCTCTCTTTCCTCTCTCTCCTTCAAAATACATCAGTGCTTCATTTGCCTTTCTAAAAACTGCTAATAAATTAATAGAAATGACAACACAATGGAATGCACTCCTTATCTTAAAGAACCTAGAGGATGGACCCAGAATTCTGTTAGATCCTAGAGAATTTTTATAAATGCTTAATGGTCTCTACTTAGTAATACTTCTCCTGGGACTCAGCCAATTTAGCAAAGATTAGAAATCATTTAACTGGCAGCAAAACCACTACCCAAGAAAATATCTGGAGTTCAAATGGACTCTAAAGGCACCATATAATTACCACAAATTTATTGAGATGAGCTGTTTCTTAGCTTCTTCCAGTATAGGTTGCACAAATAGAAATTTGTATTAAAATGAGACTGTTCTGAAACAAGAAAGAGGTTTCGTTTTTTACAATTAAGCATACATTACCTGAAGTGGACATTTTTCTCTAAAAAACTGAGAAATATATAGAGAATAATTAGAATATTACTGGTTTTAAACCATGTTTGTGAGGGTTTGCCCTGCCATAGCCTGTAAAAAGCTAGGAGAGGCTAACATATCTTTTAGGACTTGTTTCACTGTCACAGTCTCCAAATTAGCTTTCTAATTTGAAAAAACACATTAAAAAGTAATGACAAAACATTATACAATGGTTCTATTTTCCTCTACTGTGGCAAATGAGTTGGATGAAAGTGATGTTAGTGTATAGTGTCAGAAAGTGGAGTAACTTGGATATCATAATCAGTGACAGAATCATCACTGATCAAAAGAGAAACCATCCAAGCAGTCACAGGAAAAGGAACACAAGACAGGGCTCCATGCCTTAGTCTCTTGTATTAACTATTCCCATTTACATGGGACTTTCATTCCTTGAAGACTACTACACTATAAAATCTGAATTCTCATAATCAATTTCAGCATTTTCCTCTGAGCCCTATGTCTTGTCACATTGAATTTTTCCACTGTGCACATCCATGTACCTCTCTCGTGCATTTCACTTGAATTCTCCTATCTTTTCACTCTTGTATAAAGGAATTGTTGCTGTTCTGTGAAATAAAATATCAAAAGCTGAATGGACTGATGAAAGGCATCATTACTTATGAAGCTGGAAACAGCATCACAAAATGCAAAACAAGCAGAATTACCTTATTCTCAGGAATAAAGTAGAAAGTAGTGAAATGCATTAAGTGAGTGATGAAAGCCAGCAGACAGAGAGCACAGTGTGAAAAACTGGACTTGTAGCCTTGGACAGGCAAACTTAGGATGCTGCATGTGTACTGGGAAAGAAAAAAAATTGCAACCCCAAACTTCTGATACCTTCCATGTGCCTTAGGATTAAGGAATGATCAACCAGTGTCTAGGATGACAAATGAATGTAACAGGTTAAGTTCTCAAAAAGTACAATTACCTTGTAATTTTTGGGGCTGACTGCCCAGAAACACCTGACAAAAAACACTGATGGAAAAGTTGACACTAAGTCTATGAAAGGGTTATGTAGATGAGAGTGAAAGCAACAAATAACCACGAACTCAAACCACAGAAATTATGGCAGATATTATGCCACTTCCATATATTACAGTGATTCCTGAAGCATCACTACCTTGACCTCTCAATTCTCATCTGCACTTCGCCTCTTTGAGGGCTGTGTGTGTGTGTGAGTCACAACTCTGGAAGACAACATTCATCTTTCACACATCCCAGGCCCTCTGTGCTTTGGCACCTGCCCCAGTCTTCTTTTTTTGAGCATTACTTGCAGAAAGCCACTTCTTCTGCTGTTGATATTGCTGCTCCAAAGCATATGACAGGGAACCAGCCAAAAGTCTACTCTTACAACTGGCAGGAACAGCATGCCTCAGTACTTATCACACCATTGGATTTACACTGGTCTTTCTATGTGATCTGTAACCTGACAATAATCACAGCACAATGTTATTCCTGAAAAGATTGCCATGATATATGTTAATATATGGGATACATGATATGGTATTTTACATATTTTGGCTGCTACAAATGGTTGACTTCTAACTGCTTTTATTTGGTCTCTCAATAGAATGAATATATTTTGCCAAGTTTGGTCATGGAAGAAAACATCCTTGTCTTTGGCAAAAAGGAGCAATTTTATATAGTTTAAAGGATTAGTAATTTGACATCTTTAAACAACTTTATTATGATGCTTAAAAAATGTAGGCTTACATAGACAAGGTTGCTTTTAATATCATTCTACGTGTGTTTTTAGCTCATTTGTAAAACAAGCTGAAGTTCTAAGTGTTGTCACGTAAACTGAGTACAGAACTGAAATATGAATCTATTCTGACTGTCATCTTTCAATAGGAAATGGTGGTAAGATACAGTGCCCTGGCTGCATGAGTGTAAAATGCATGCTCACTAGATGGCAACATTGCTTCTCTTAAATACAGCTGCCAGGCTGTAGACAGCAGCCCTGTAAAATTTTGACTGTCATATTGGTAGTAGGAATATTAAACCATGGCCTAGAAAAAGAAGCAGAAGGACATTACACAGGACTGTAAAAAATATCACTTCTGTTTCACTGTGGGGTGGGTGGTGGCTTTGTAAAGCAAACATAAACATAGATGCTATTGTCACCTTAGGTATTTAATTAATGAGCTCACTGCATTCTGAATGTGGTTTGGTATGTCCCTTTAAATAGCATTTAATTGACCAATACGTGCTCAGTAAGCTGTCTGCTAACACTTGATCTGGCACAGGGAACAAACCCTAGAGATAAACAGAAGGGTGTTAAGGAATGAGAAATGCTTATCATATTGGAGAAGTGCTTTTGCAAAGAGAAGTGCTTATCACATGGAGAAGTGCTTTCAAAACCAAAGCACAGTGACTTTTTAAGATACCAGTCTGATGCTGATATATATTTATATACTGCATATTCAACACTAAGTCTTGCGGACATCCATGAAGAGTACAGACATAAAGGAATAAACTAAATTCCTCTAAAGTTAATGAGAAGATTTCAGCAGAGGATGTCAGAATGTTTTCAGGTGAAGATCTCCCTTCAAGGAGAGAGACTGAAATAACCCCTGCTTGTACATATTGCAGCAATGGAAACTAAGTAACTTCGCAGATCAATGAAGAACAATAAAGTTGTTCACTGTGGTCCTAAGATGAATGTGTGAACCCAGATAAATTATGACTAAGTTAAAAATGCACAGAATGTCATCTGTCGTCACCAAGCGGATTTTTCTTTTACATACCCATCCTGAGTAAGTTAAAAAAAAAATAAAAAAAAATCAAGGTTTTCCTTTGCTATAATTTTTCAGTCTATGTGTCTAAGTCAAAAGAGCTGTGTCTTACAATATAAGGCAGGTGATGCCTCTTCCAATCCATATTAGGCGTCTGTCCTAGGGAATTATTGCCCACCCTAAGATAAACATAGCAGGGCAGGCATAAAAAGACTGGGGAAAGGCAAGGTCAAACCTTACTTTAGCTTGGGTAGAAATGTAAGCTCTCCAAGACATTGGGTAACTTCATGCAGGCCTGATGTTGAAGAAATGTCATATAAACACATGAAAACAACATTTTCATCTGTAATTACAGAGGCTGGGCTATGTGATCTCCTGTGCACTCTAGAGGTCTCTTACTGACTACGTACACATACGCAGCTACAGAGCACTCTTTAGTTTGACTTGTAGTGAATGCTTAACCAAACTGTTTTCTCCACAACAGTGTTGGCTAATACTTTTATCTTATCCTTTAGAAATCATAGGCTGGCAATCTCAACTGCAGTTAAGGCAGGGAAGACTTTCCATTAATTTTTACAGACTAAGACTGGAGTCACATATTTAGTGAGGAAAATGCAATGTTCAGCTCGGTGGCAGATAATGTTATGCACATATATTTAAACAAGATAGTATTTTAATTTCACCAAGTCTAAAAATAATCCTTTAATGCATCCTAATTTAAAACCACACTTGGGAGCTGGCACTGCCATCAGGAACTGGAGCTCCTTTCTCATTTCAGAATTTCCCATCCACCAGCTGACCTCTGTGATTTGCTGTGTGAAGAGAAAGCCATTCTGCAAATTCTTGCTTTTGACATGGCAAGCAGATTTCACCCTATGGTTTGAGCTTGCACTGCATCATTTCTGCCTTCACAGAGGTGTAGATGGCACAGTGGTCATGGAGAAACAGGATCATGCTGCCAAGTCCCCAGCAGCATGAGTCCTCAGCCTATGGGTGTCTCCCTCGCTGGCAGAATCACTAGCTGATGGAACACACCTGGACCATGCCACCCATGGACAGCAGGACAGGCAGTGACAGAGCCTGCCTAACTCATCTGGTCACTGTACCCCACCTATTTTGTGTTCTGCCCACCCAAATCCATATCAAGTGTCCAACAAGATGCTTTTAGTTAAGGACACAAATACATCCCTTTAAAGAAAAGGGATCTGGACTGGAAATGCACTTGGATGCCAAGCTGAGGTTCTGCTCCTGTATGTGCATTTATGATCTTTGGAGTGATGTCTTTATGCTTTGAGGTTTTTTTGTAACAGGAAGTGGAATATTGATGAGGGGTGTGCCTAATGGGGAACTACCTGATTTTGTACAACTTCTCCCCATCATAAGCCCTGACAGTTACATGAGAAATTTGTGACTGTATCTGAAAATGCTTTTTGCTATAGTTAACCCTCTCTTACATGGGAGGCATTGCCTACCCTTCTCATAGAGATCATATAATGTGCAGCTGTATCCTAGTCTATTTAACTCACTTAGGGAAATATAATAATACTAAGTATGTGCAACAGAGCCCTGTATAACTTTAATCTGTCAGCATGTCTTTCTTCTACACATATCTGCTAACACAGTCTATAGATACCAGTAAGCATGCAATACAAGATAAGCTAGTTTCCTTGCCATTCCATTCTAATACTATGTGTCGAAACAGTTGCTGTGTAAAAAATTTTGCATTTCAAAACTGTTAAGTTGGACAATTTCCATTTCCACTACAAAGTCTTCTGTAGATGAATGTATGTTCATGAAAAAGAACACTTTCACATTCAAATTAAAGCATAGAACTGTTAAAGATCAAAGTAGTTCTAACCATTTAGATTACTTTTTGGTGGAACTAGAAAATTAACATGTGAAGAAGAGCATGTAAATGATGTGTAAATTATGTCATAGAGTATCTTAGAAAATATTTTTATAACTGAATCAAACTGACAGGGAGAGGAAGACTTGTTACTTGGGTTTTACAGACAAGTTACTGTTGGACAGCCAAATGTAAATACTAAAGTAACACATGCAGTTGCAGCAAGTATTTTAGTCAGGTGCAGCACCTTTTATAAGCATTTAACATTTTCATAATAATCTGAAAGAGAAGGTTCATAGCATGCTAATTAAGTTAAGAGACAATTCTAAACTGGAAGAAATCGCAAAGTATCAATGAAGACTGAGACATAATGTGACAGGACTGAAAAGATTAGAAAAATAAGAAAGAGAAAATGAGATTCAAACTTGAAAATGTACAGTCAACTGTATCTTAATAAAAAATGCCCTACACAGGAGAGAACTGAGTTTGAAACAAGCAAAGCATTAACACCAAAGGAGTAAGTGAATTACATTTTGGCTGACATGTAATGCAGGAACTACATAGACCACTTTTGTTCTAAGTGCTTGTGAAGAAGTCTGCTCCTTGGAGAGCTTACAGAAACTTCTAGGAAGGCAAGGATGAAAGAAGTTCCTACACATTTGTTCACAAGAAAAAGAAAATAAGATGGTTGCACACAAGATCAAGCAAGTGGCAGTTGAGGTTGTGAATATATATATATATATATATATATATATATGAATTTATATGCATATAGAATGTAAAGGGCAGAAGAAAGCTAAGACTGGAAATTTCTATCTGGTAGAAAATAGCTACCATAATCTGGGATACTTACTGGTTCACTAAGATCATTAGATATGTTGGTAAAAGAAATTTCTATCAGCCACAAGGATCAATGCAGTATAGCTTTTCTCTCTCCTATATATTCTGTATGATTTCATCTAACAGTTAAAAGCAGTAACATCTATTTAGCATAAATTTGGTTTATTCCGAAATGTCACTGGAGTGAGATGCAATTCTGCAATGAAATTTAAGCACACTATAATATGAAATCAGTACATCCCAGGACTGCAAGACTGCAGCTCTACAGATGGTCCAACAATCCGCTGCAGCATTAAGAGGCATTTTCTACTTCTTTTTAAACACTGAAAATGTCATTTGCTTATGCACTAATCCAAATATTTTATGGTGTATCTCTTCCAGTTGTGTCAGCTCACTTGTTATACTACATTATCTCTCACTGTCACCCTTACCCCTCTTCTGTAGGTGCCACAAATGACAGACAGCAGTACTTGTGTAAAATCGTAGCAATTTAGGAGCCCTAGTTTCAGTTTCAAAAGGAAGAGAGGTAATTCCTAGAGCCTCTGAGTTTTTCTGTCAGCTCAGAGACAGGCCATTTGCTGTGCAGTGTTCCCTCTGCTCTGGGTTTTTTCCTGCTTTGTGTGCTTCAGAAGAGGATCAAAAACTTGGAAATGTGGGGTGAATTTAGGGCTGGATAGTTTAGAGCTAGGAGAGAAAAAAATTGTGTGAAAAACTAGGAATGATGCATTATTTCTATGTGAATCTGCAAGACATAAAACTTAAACTGATTTAAGTTAAAAAGACAGAACTTTGATTCTCTGAAGTCAAAAGGTCCCATTGACTTCAGGGGGATTCTCTGGCCACTAGAGACATAGTCCAATGGCTGCATTCTGTCTTTGCACTTTTTTATTATATACTGTACTACTGAATTTATAATTGCAACTGAGCACAATCCCGAATACATGGACAATCAGAACTCCTGCATTTCTGGACATCCTCTGAGTCTCTCTGGAAACACCTCCCTTTGGTAATTGGTCTGCAGGGAAACAGCTCTTAAGCACTGTTTAAATTTCCTCTCAGCTGTTTTGCAGAAGTGTGATCCACTGCTGCAGGACTAAGGTATGCACAAGCCACATGTGAGTAATATTCATATGGTCATGAGAGCTGAGAGGGGAGTTGGAGCAAATGTTCATCTCACAGAGTGCCAGGAAGGTTTAACTTTCTTCTGGACAATTTGCAACTAAAGCACACAATGTGTTATAGAGCCCCCTACACATGAGCATGAATGGGCAGAAAACATGCTATCAATTTTAGCTGCAGCTTCATTTTCTTACCAGATAGTAACTACCATGTATGACACTACTGCAATCTATAGTGAGCAGAGGCCACATCTCTGGGGTCCTCAGTAGGTCTGAGAACACACACACACACACACAGATCTCAGTGTACATCCATTACATGACACAGCAATGTTAGGCCAGAACTACAGAGGTTTTTTTTATGATTTGAAATGAATTAATCTGTTAAGAGTGCTCTTGAGTAAGACTTTTTTCCCTTCTTCTTTATTTTTAATTAAATTCCATTTACAAAGTGTTACCCTTTGATGAAGTTCTCAGCCACAAATGATTCCGCATATTTCACTTCCTGAGGCACCTAATTAGGATGCCAATCTTTGTTCATGTTATTTCTTTGTAAAAGAAGTAGTACTTCCAGTGGCTTTGGTGAGATACAACTAGAAGCATTAGATGAACAGAAATCCTCCTTAGACAAAAATCACCATCAGTCATTTTGTTTCTATTGAGTCTCACCTCACCAAGAGGTCTCTGTCACTTGTCAAAGATGAAAGCAAGGGACAGACTCTCCAAGGCCTTCAGGCAGAAAAACAGGGATATCCACAAAAATACATTCAGAATTTGTGCACTTCATGAATTTAGTGAGCTTGCTCTGCATTGACAACTGTGCAGCTGAAGTATGAACTGGTACATTTTCACAGTAAGTACCTTAGAATTAGCTGCTATGGGGATTCTGGGTGTTGACAAGAATATGGATGGTTGGCTGAAGAGATCATTTAACCCTGCCAGTAATGAGCTCATTTGAAACAAGCCCCTTCCTAATTATCACTTGGTTATGATTGATTCATCACCTGCTTTGATGCTCCTATTTAATAAACAGAAATGAACTGCTAGGTGTAAGAACTGCACAATTTTTAGTAAAAACAGAGCTGCCTTAATATTATGTCAATTAGCTCCAGACTGATTTTCTTTACTCTCTGTATGCGTGTGCACACACACGCGTGAAAATGTTACTGTTGTGTACCTGTGTATAGAATGTCTGTATGACATTTTAATGATGACAGTAGTACTGGAGCTTAGCTTATACATACACATTGCACTCTACAGGAATAAGAATTTTCCTTACCGATTTCACTCATGGATATCCCTGGAGCTAATTGGCCGTTGTTGAAAGAGCTATAGGTAAACAAGTTTGGTACAGAGGTGAGGTCATACATAGGCTCCTGCTTTATCTGTTTGATTCCAGTCATGTCTAACCCAGACTGGTCTGGGGAGGGCTGGGCAGAATCCACGTTGTAATAGCCCTCAGACTTCGGCAGGTCGATGACGTGCCCATTTGAGTAGGTGCTGCCAGTTTCGTTATTCAGATTGTTCAAGCCATTGCTGATGCTGTTGCTGTAAACCCTGGCGAGGGCTTCTGCCTCACCACTCTGCTGCTGCCGCTGCTCCTGCAGTCGCTGCTGGTGCTTCTGCACTTCAGCGTACAAGCTATCCCTCTGCTTTTTGGACATTCTTCCAAATTTCACAGCTGAAAAGCAAAGCACAACATGAACCATTGTTGTTTTTAAATTTTCCTCGATTCTCCCCAACCCCACCACTCTTTCGATACTAACTTTCAGGGTTAATTTTGCTGTGGAAACATCTTTTTCTGTGGAAATGAGAAATGATGCAAAGCTTTACATCACATACATCTCATAAAGGAAAAAATATTGCTTACTTGAATTTACCAGGTGACAACAATGACTCCTATTTGACAGGAGGGCCTCAGTCAAGCGATTTACTTCCCACTCTGAATGTTAAAAAAACCAGGCATCCTTTTATATCTCTGTGTTCACTGAACAACAACCCAGAGCTGTATGAAATGTACAGTCTGTAAATTCATATCCCTTTACTAACTTTCCACAAACCTTTACACAGTACACTAACAAGACTAGTATTCTGGGTGGAAACAAGCCCTACAGACTTACTATCACATCCTTTCAATGGGGTGTTATCTTCCTACTTAAAAAAAAATAACCTCCCAGGTTAGAACCTAGAGAAAAATAACAGATTTGAAGGTAAACAGCACAAATGAATGTCATCTTTTCCATTGAGCAAAGTCTCAGGGATTTAGGCAATCTCCATTTTAATAATCTCCATGCACAAATCCATGCACTCCTTCTGATGAAAAAGGGAGGAAAATACAAGAGGGCAAGCCATTTTCCCCAGAAACAGGGTTCATTACACTGAGATTGAAATTTTCAAAGGTGACAGGCTGATTGCTGTGGAACTAGGAGGAGTGAATTCACAGCCTGTGTATACAGTAGATCACAGCTGATTATCACTCTCTACCCCCATCTCGCCAAAAATTCTGGTCTTTTACTGGGCTAGATCTTGGGATCTTAGAGCAGAGGCAGTTGTTGATTGTGCTCTAAAACAAATGAGCGATACATTCAGCAGAATTCATCAAAACAGGTAAGGGAACATAGCTCCAGAAATACAGACTTCTATGCTTTATGAGATGCATTTTCTATACTGTGTATTTCCAGTTCATCTGAAATTAGGATCAGTTCAAAATCATATTTATTAGCACAGGATTACCATTTAGCCCTTGAGAAGAGTTTAAACCTCTATGTGGATAAATACGGAATTCTTCAATCAAGAAAAATAATGGAAAAAAATGAGCATAGTATGAAAATACAGTGCCAGAATAACAAGGTAAGAGCTGCTTTGATTTATTTTTACGTTTTTTTTCTTTTTTTTAAAAAACACCAAGAGGTTGTTTTTTTGTTTTTTTTTTTTTTTTTTTCTTATTTCCGACCTCTGTTTAGTTGCAGCCCTACATTCAGGCTACAAACTACCCCACACAGCTCAGCCTGTCCCTGGAATCTGCGTATGGTATGCTGCATGCCCTTATGGACAATATGCAATGGCTGTATTTTAAATAATTTTGAATAATGCAACTGTGTATTTCCTTCAAATTTAGGGCCTCAGTAATAAAACCAAATATCCACTGTTTATCCTCATTATATATTCATTAACTGGATTCTCCAGCTGCTGTCAATTAGCATCCTGCCTCTGCATGATAAAAATGAATTTATTACATGGCTGAGAGGTAAAAATCAAATTAAAGTTTTCTGTCAAAAAATTCACACAGCCAGTTTTAAATTTGCATGAGTTCTTAATATTCTTAATTCTAAAAAATCATAAAGGCCCTTACACAAACTATGAGAGCACAAAATTATTCTGTTGGCAAAATCACTCATTTTGTCTCTCTGCAGTGGTCTCTGAATTACTGGTTGGGAAGATGGCACTGTCAGTCACATTAAAATTGTCCCTGTGACACCTTAAATCATTGGAAGATACTATTTTCAGGAGGAAACCATGTGCTGTTAAATGGCTGAAATATTACTTCTTTAATCACCATGAAGAATTAGGAGCTAAGCTGTCAAGTAGACTGGATGCTCGGACCAAAAAGAATTGATGGATTAAAGGCCAAGATTGCAAGGCCCTTCCCAGATTGGTGAGACTGGTAAACAAGTAATTTCAGTGAGACGTAAGACCTACTGAGGAAGAAGAAGACCTATCATGGTCCATATTTTATACAAGTTTATAGTCCATGGACAGTCTAAATAAACAGCTCTTAAAGTAACTTCTCCATCAATAACTTAATTTCAAAATACACATTTTGATTAAACCTTTTAAGAGAGAAAACTGCTTCCAAATTAATATAAACTGCTTTTAAAAATCAGAACATTTTCTTCTAACACTTTCTTACTACATAAAATATGTTTTTGAGCAGGAAACTCCCTTCATGAGGAGTGGTGCCTAGGACACGTCAGTTGTGGGCAACCTTGCCCAAGCCTCCCATTGTCTGCAGTTTTGGTGTGATGCATGTTCTCAGTCTGCTGATCTTGACTGATCACACCATGGTTTGGAAGGTGGAACAGAGCTCTACAAGGACCACAGGATCCTGAGATGGCACAGACGGTGGAGCTTTCCTCTGGCATAGGATCCATTTTCAGGGCTAAATTAGGAAACGTTCTTCTATAGACCCAGATAGGAACAGGAGGCAATGTGCAAGTAAAAGAAATGGGGTTTCTTCCACTGCAGAATATTTGTTTAAGTGCTCTGAATAAAACAAACAGAAATCCCTAATGCTGTCAAGGTCTAAATTTGTGTAGGGTTGTGCCTCCTGACTACCTTTAGACCTTTAGAGATCAGGGAAATGGATGCTTTCACACATCAATACTAAATGTTAAGACAGATGCTGATATTTAATGTAAAGCTTAATATAAACCCACCTCTCCAGAGGTAACCCTTTTGTGCTCTGTGCTTCTGATTAGAATAAGGTATTTCACTTCTGACTCTGTTCTAAACTAATACTGCTCTCCGTTTTGTGATTTTCCCCACCCCTCTCCATGAAAATAGCCTTCTTTGTTAACCAGGTGGCAAAGATCGACTCACAGTGCACGCATTACAAAGCACTGAGCTTCTCCTCTCTCTTTTTGCAGAAATCTACAGGGAGTTCAAGTAAGTCAGCAGTGAGGAAAAGTTTCAAAGGGCTTAGATGTGAAGCACGAATTTGACGCCTTACCATCTCGAGACATTCCCAGGGCAAGACATTTCTGCAGTCGGCAGTGTTGGCAACGATTTCTGTTGGTTCTGTCAATTAAACAGTTTCTCTGTCTCGGACAGGAGTAGGATGCATTGTTCTGCTGACTCCTCCGAAAGAATCCCTTGGGACAAGACAGCAGGAAAGACCAAGTATTACCAGGAGCATATTTATGTGCGTGTGTGTGAGACACACACACACACACACACACACACACACACACACACACACACACACA